>CM076575.1:830940657-831593812 GCA_034641835.2 Pinus albicaulis
ATATGGATTCTTAGTTCTTAAGCCCATGTTATGCCAAATTTTTCTTTCCGAATACTGTTCCATTGGTAATTAGTACGCCTCTTTTACCTTCTGCACCACAAACGCCTTTGATTTAACAAACTCTATATAACATTTGGGAACCGGCCCTCCTTAATGAAAGATGTTTCTAAGCTGTCTGATGCATCTGGGTAAATAAATCTCCTCTTGCCTCTGCATGTTTTTATATGTTGCTGATCTGAAAGCTGTCTGGTCCCATCTAATTTCGTGACTCATCAGAGAAGTTGATATGGTAAAGAGCCCTGAGCTGATAATGGTCTTAGGATATACCTTACACTCTTTACTAGCTAAGATTTCCTAGGCACTGGTCTCTGACAACTCAAGGCTGTGTCTAGGAATGACAACATGTATCATCAAAGAATTTTTCATTTATGTAATGTATTGGAGGTTTCCCCCTCTAAGTGGCTGATTTCTAAGGCGTTGATCTCTCTTTTATTCTATTTTTGGAGCTGGTTTCATAACATTTGGTATCAAAGATTTGGATTCTAGGGTTTCGCTGCTCCAAATAGGTCATCATGGAATTTTCGAAATAACGTTTTTTATACGAATGTTCAAAAGCTAAAAATTTTATCACGTGAAGCCGAAATCCTGAGGAACATCCTGTAAAAATTTTCAGATCTTGGTTCGCAATATATTCAGAGATATGAGCTGTGAAAGTTAGGGTTTTTGCAGGCTCCCGAAATTCATCTAAACAAGGTGACTGTGGACTTTTCGTTATAATTTTTTTCTACGAAGATTCATTAGCTGAAATTTTTATCACGCAAAGCCAAAATCGTGAGGAATTTCTTGTAAAAATTTCAGATCTTTGTTCGAAATATTTTTGGAGATATGATCTGTGGAAGTTAGGGTTTTTGCAGGCTCCCAAAATTCATCTAAGCAAGGTGACATTGGGAAAATCATCATAACTCTCTCTCTGAGCATTGGATTGGAATTCCGTAAAAAGTGGTCAAAATTAAATGGAATGAAGTTTCATATTTATCAAGTTCAGATCCGAAGGAGGAAACAGTGACATGTGGCACTCTGTACAAGTTTTCTCTACTAAACCAGTCCATAATTAGGTCATTGTGGGAGATTGGGTATAAATTTGTCTTGAAGCATCCAAATCAGGTCAGAATTATGGCATTCAAAAGAAGATTCAGTGGGCTACAACAATACCAAATTTCAGATATTGAATATCCGAACTCACGGAGATAATTAAGTTTCAATATCGAGCTCCTCAAAAGCAAGAAAAAATGTGTGTATTTGTTTTTTAAAATTGCATAACATTTGTTTGAAAAAGAAGTTTGAAGTGATTCCAAGGGCATATTGAAGAATTTTTATCAATATTGTGTTCTATAATTCCTCCCAAAAATAATTCCACACCCATTAAGCCCTTATAAAGCTATACTATGACACATGAAGAGGAAGAATTGTAGTATGAGATATCATAATTACAGTACCAAGTGCAACAAATTTCGATCTTACAAAGAGCAATCAAAGATGACATAGATGGTTTAAAAAAAGAAATGGAGGCTAATTTGGATGGTTTGAAGGATCAAATGAAAGCTAATATGGATGATAGAATAGCGGAATATCACATCGAGCATCAAAAACAAGTTCTCCAACTCTCAAAAGATAACCTAACTTTGGTGCAGAATCGAATAAAACAATAGGAAGATCAACATCGCAACAAAAGAAGCTATGAAGTAGTAAAAGAAACAAGAACTATAAAAATACCAAATCGATCAATTTCAGAGTATCTCAGCAAGTGGAATAACTTACCCATTGAAGATTTCACATGGGAGGATGGGAATTTTATAAAAAAGCATCTAGAAATAATCAAGCATTGAGGGAAACACTTGTTTGAGGGAGAGGGGCATGTTAGGTCCCTATAATACTAGTGTATCCCCTTATTGTTGTTAGTTTAGCCACCTTATTGTTATTATTGTACACCTGTAACCCTCATAGTGTTATTATTGTGCCCTTACATTATTATTGTTAGGTCGACTAGGATTATATTATGACCCCATGGACTCCTATATATAGAAAGGAGGTTTTGTCATTTGTATCATCCAAGAATTTTTCATTTATGTAATGTATTGGAGTTTTCCCCCTTGAAGTGGCTGATTTCTAAGGTGTTGATCTCTCTTTTCTTCTATATTTGGAGCTGGTTTCATGACAATTATTTTGATAAACTTTATATCCTTGTTCCCTTCACTTAGGATGGATACTTCTTCTACTTCAATTCGACTTGCATTCTTGACTTATCTTCTTGCTTGATTCGACCTTCTATGATGACTGAAATAATATTAGATTCTCCTGCAGCAGATGATACTTCTCCACGCACGTGTGATGGATATTAGCCCAAAAACAGTCCAAAACAACTTGTCTTCTAGGCCTTCCTTATTCTCTTCGAGAGAGGCTTCTTTAATGTGATCTTCACACTTCTATTCTATCTTCATATTTCTTTACTGTATTCTGCTCCAAGCTGAGACCATGTTGACCTATATATAGTTAGCTTCCCATCAATTTAATTCGAATTCTCCTTGTGACTAGGCTGATATGCCTTTCTAAATATTCCTTAGGCTGACTTCAAGAAGGGTTTGTGACATGATCTTGGAGGGTTAGTGACTTAGATACTTATCCTTTTACAATGTATGAAATGCCCAAATGGGTCTTCAATACTTGACATTGACTCGATATAATTTATGACTTGATAACCAAACCTAAGGGCTCACAATGGGAGCCTTTATAAAAATAAAATTCCTTGCTCATGAAACCCATGAGACAAGCATTACTATAATAATTTTATTTTTCTTCTTTACATCAATTAAATAAAATCATAATTACATATGTCATTATGAATACCGAACCTAGCTACACTTTTCAACATTGGTACCTCAAGAGGTTTGTGGAGAGAGCATAGAAAGTTTAGGGTAAGGTTGGAGGGGGCCAAGACAGAAATCCCTCCTATCAATTAATGGGGGAATATTCATCTGACCCGGTAACAATGGAAAGTGACAAGGTTTTGAGAGGGATGGAACACTGATTATGGAACCCCTCTTCTCTCCATACATCATGGATGTACCGCCCCTTTCATTCCATCAATTTTACTTTGTGGAATTTCTATCGTTGATCCGTGAGAATGGAGCCACGACTAAGGACCCCCCTTGTGATGTCACGAGGGGGAGGGGGTGTCCTCATTTCGATATCAACCATCCGTATTTCTGTCAAATGAGGGTTTTTAATCAACCAATGGAGTGTGAGTGTTATATATATATATATATATATATATATATATATATATATATATATATATATATATATATATATAATCAAATAATCAATGGGCCATGAAACTAATCTGTATTATAACGTAAAGTATTAACTCACAAAGCTAAGGGGTGGACTAGTAGATACCATTGGATGGTGATGTGGAAATGCCACATGGACTAGCATGATGATGTAGACATCTCTTGAAGGGTAGATGGCTGTCACATGGGAACCACGTGGGTGCCATGTGGCAAGGGTTTAATGGATCGACTTCAAACAACCATATCTTATGATCTGGATGTCAGTTTAAAAAAAAAATATATCGTCAAAAATATCTCGATGAGTCAAACATAATGATGGTGTTAGTTTTTAGTTTTGAGGAGTTTGGAAAATGATGAAATTTTAATACCTCATTCCCATGATAGCTTTGGAGGTCAGGTAAATGATAATAAAAAATTATTCTGCCCTTAGGATGGTCTTTGGGGTGGATGGGGGTGTTACAACTTTAATATCCGGTGCCGTAGGAAATGAGGAAGCTTAGTCATTCATGGTATTGGACATCTTGACCTACCTACTAAGAGGCATACTATAGATCCAATAAATGTTATGTTAGTACAAAATTTGTTTATCCACTAAACATCTAAGCCAAACAACGTTTGATTCGTAAGTAGGGTTATGTTTGCAACAACGTTAGGGACTCATAGTCACCTCTCAATCCCCTACTATCCATATTTTTGACATTTTATGAACCAATATATTCTTTTACCTATATGTACTTTACATTAAGAAATAAATTTTAAGAAAATTTTAGCTCCTCCAAAGTAAGTCTTAAATTCATATTTTTCCATTTTTAGAATATCCTAATATTAATGCTACAAAAATGGAAAATCTGAAAGAGTTGAGAGGGTGCTGGAGGACATGCTCAAAATGTATGTCATGAATCAACCTAAAAGGTGGGAAGAGTTTCTTCCCTTGGTATATTTTTGCTAAAATTTTTTTTACCAAGAATCTAATAGCAGAAGTGTCCTCAGACACACAAGTTTTATTAAACGGAAAAAAAAAATTACATAATATTTTCAAGGGTTTACATAAAAAACCTCAACCCTCTTGCAAGTAGAGAAATTAACTTTGAATGAGCTAATGCCATAACCTAATTTTGTTATGAATCACTAATTTTATTAAAAGGTGTCCATTTACATTTAATTCTCTCATAACAACACCCCTAAATATTTTCCTAAATCAGTTCCTAAGAAACGAAACCTTTCTAGATATCATATCTTTTACAACAAATAATTATTCTAGAGTGTCTCCAAAATCTAATTAAATATTATAAATAATTGAATATTATATTCTAAATAATTAAACTAAAGTTTATGTATTTTGAATCATCTAACATTACCCCCTTTGATCTAAAATACATTACAACAAATACCAAGTTCATCCTTGAACTTAGTAAATTTAATCCTGCCAAGTGGTATTGTGAAAATATCAAAGATTTGATCTTCTGAAGGACAATATATCTTCTTGACAACATCCTTTGTAATTATTTTTCTAATGTAATGATACTTTGTATCCACGTGGGTTGTTAATCGACAAATGGAGCGTGAGTGATATATATATATATATATATATATATATATATATATATATATATATATATATATATATATATATATATATATATATATATATATATATATATATATATATATATATATATATATATATATATATATATATATATATATAAAATTAAATAATAAATGGGCCATGAAACTAATCTGTGTTATAACATAAAGTATTAACTCACAAATCTAAGGGATGGACTAGTAGCTATCACTGGATGGTGATGTGGAAATGCCACATGGAAAAGCATGATGATGTAGACCTCTCTTGAAGGGTAGATAGATATCACATGGGAACCACATGGGTGCCATGTGGCAACGGTTTAATGGATCGACTTCAAACAACCATATCTTATGATATGGATGTCAATTTTCAAAAAACATTATATCGTCGAAAAGCTCTTGACGATTCAAACACAACGATGGTGTTAGTTTTTAGTTTTGAGGAGTTTGGAAAATGATGAACTTTTAATACCTCATTCCCATGATAGAACTTTGGAGGTCAGGTAAATGATAATAAAAATTTCTTCTACCCTTAGGTTGGTCTTTGGGGTGGATGGTGGTGTTACAACTTCAATATCTGGTGTTGTAGGAAATGAGGAAGTTGAGTCATTCATGGTATTGGACATCTTGACCTACCTACTAAGAGGCATACTATAGATCCAATAAATGCTATGTTAGTACAAAATGTGTTTATCCACTAAACATATAAGCCAAACAATGTTTGATTCATAAGTAGGTTTATGTTTGCAACAACGTTACAGACTCATAGTCACCTCTCGATCCCCTACAATTCAAATTTTTGACAGTTTATGAATCAATATATTCTTTTAACGTATATACTTTACATTAAGAAATCAAATTTAAGAAATTTTTAGCTCCTCCAAAGTAAGTCTTAAATTCATATTTTTCCATTTTTAGAATATTCCTAATATTAATGCTACAAAAATGGAAAATCTAAAATAGTTAAGAGGGTGCTGGAGGACATGCTCAAAATGTATGTCATGAATCAACCTAAAAGGTGGGAAGAGTTTCTTCCCTTGGTATATTTTTCTTACAATTTTTTTTTACCAAGAATCTAATAACAGAAGTGTCCTCAGACACACAAATTTTATTAAACGGAAAAGAAAATTACATAATATTTGCAAGAGTTTACACAAAAAACCTCAACCCTCTTGCAAGTAGAGAAATTAACTTTAAATGAGCTAATGTCATAACCTAATTTTGTTATGGATCACTTATTTTATTAAAAGGTATCCATTTACATTTAATTCTCTCATAACAACACCCCTAAATATTTTCCTAAATTAGTTCCTAAGAAACTAAACATTTCTAGATATCATATCTTTTACAACAAATAAATATTCTAGAGTGTCTCCAAAATCTAATTAAACATTCTAAATAATTGAATATTCTATTCTAAATAATTAAACTAAAGTTTATGTATTTTGGATCATCTAACATTACCCCGTTTGATCTAAAGATACATTACAAAAAATACCAAGTTCATCCCTGAACTTAGTAAATTTAATCCTGCCAAGTGGTATTGTGAAAATATCAAAGATCTGATCTTTTGAAGGACAATATGTTGTCTTGACAACATCCTTTATAATGAGTTTTCTGATGTAATGATACTTTGTATCCAGATGGGTTGTTAATCGAAAAATGGAGCATGTGTTATATATATATATATATATATATATATATAATATATATATATATATATATATATATATATATATATATATATATATATATATATATATATATATATATATATATATATATATATATATATATATCTATCTATCTATCTATATATATATATATATATATATATATATATATATATATATATATATATATATATATATATATATATATATATATATATATATATATATATATATATATATATATATAATTAGATAATCAATGGGCCATGAAACTAATCTGTGTTATAACGTAAAGTATTAACTCACAAAGCTAAGGGGTGGACTAGTAGATACCACTGGATGGTGATGCGGAAATGCCACATGGACAAGCATGATGATGTAGACATCTCTTGAAGGGTATATGGCTATCATATGGGAACCACGTGGGTGCCATGTGGCAAGGGTTTAATGGATCGAATTCAAACAATCATATATTATGATCTGGATGTCAGTTTTCAAAAAAAATTATATCATAAAAAAGCTCTTGACAAGTCAAACACAACGATGGTGTTAGTTTTTTTTTTTGAGGAGTTTGGAAAATAATGACATTTTAATACCTCATTCCCATGATAGAAATTTGGAGGTCATGTAAATGATAATAAAAAATTCTTCCGCCCTTAGGATGGTTTATGGGGTGGATGGGGGTGTTACAACTTCAATATCCGGTGCCGTAGGAAATGAGGAAGCTGAGTCATTTGTGGTATTTGACATCTCAGACCTACCTACTAAGAGGCATACTATAGATCCAATAAATGTTATGTTAGTACAAAATGTGTTTATCCACTAAACATCTAAGCCAAACAACATTTGATTCGTAAGTAAGGTTATGTCTACATCAATGTTAGGGACTTAGAGTCACCTCCCGATCTGCTACAATCCATATTTTTGACAGTTTATGAACCAATCTATTCTTTTACCTGTATATATTTTACATTAAGAAATCAAATTTAAGAAAATTTTAGCTCCTCCAAAGTAAGTCTTAAATTCATATTTTTCCCTTTTTAGAATATCCTAATATTAATGCTACAAAAATGGAAAATCTGAAAGAGTTAAGAGGGTGCTAGAGAACATGCTCAAAATATATGTCATGAATCAACCTAAAAGGTGGGAAGAGTTTCTTCCCTTGGTAGATTTTTCCTACAATTTTTTTACCAAGAATCTAATAGCAGAAGTGTCCTCAGGCACACAAATTTTATTAAACGGAAAAGAAAATTACATAATATTGGATAGAGTTTACAAAAAAAACCTCAACCCTCTTGCAAGTAGAGAAATTAACTTTAAACGAGCTAATGTCATAACCTAATTTTGTTATGGATCACTTATTTTATTAAAAAGTGTCCTTTTACATTTAATTCTCTCATAAGAACACCCCTAACTATTTTCCTAAATTAGTTCCTAAGAAATGAAACCTTTCTAGATATCATATCTTTTACAACAAATAACTATTCTAAAGTGTCTCCAAAATCTAATTAAATATTCTAAATAATTGAATATTATATTCTAAATAATTAAACTAAAGTTTATGTATTTTGGATCATCTAACATTACCCCCTTTGATCCGAAGATACCTTACAACAAATACCAAGTTCATCCGCGAACTTAGTAAATTTAATCCTGCTAAGTGGTATTGTGAAAATATCGAAGATATGATCTTTTGAAGGACAATATATTGTCTTGACGATATCCTTTGTAATGAGTGTTAGGATGTAATCATACTTTGTATCCACATGCTTTGTTTTGGAATGAAAAAATAGAATATTGGAAATCTTTATGGCTAACTGGATATCGATGAATAAATATGTAGCTTTTGCATGAGGAATACCCAAGTCCTGCAAAAATCCGTGTAACCAAGAAATTTCACTTGTTTCTTCCCATGCTGATATATATTCTGCTTTCGCTGAAGAAGTGGTCACTGTAACTTGCTTCTTGCAGCTCCAAAAAATTGCAGCTGACCCCATGTTCATAAAATAGCCTAAGGTTGATGCTCGATCATCAATACTTCCAGAAAAATCTGCATTTAAATATCCACCAAGTATAAGGTTCTTAGTATTTTTGTAAATAAGAGAAAAATATTTCATTCATTGGATATATCTAAGGACACTTTTTCCTGCATTCTAGTGGCTACCCTTGGCTCATGCATAAAGTGCGAAATAATATTGACTGCATAAGATAAATCTGGATGAGTGATTGTCATATAGATCAGAATGCCAATCAACTTCCTATAAGTAGTATTGTTCACCATTTCCACCCCTTCAAATTTTGAAAGTTTTAAGTTTTGTTCCATGGGGGTGAGAACGGACTTGCAATCTTGCATTCCAAATCTCTGAAGTAGTTCATATGCACACTTACTTTGACAAATGAAAATATGATTTGGATGTTGGAATAATTCAACTCCAAGATCGTAATGAAGTAACCCAAAACCATTCATCTTAAAACCATCCTGCAACTCTTTCTTTAGCTGCAAAATATGATCATTATTGTTTCCAGTAATGATAAAATAATCCACATGTATAACAAGAATGACTATATTTTTTCCTTGTTGACGTACACATAAAGTATCATCAAAGTCACTTCGCTTAAAGCCAACTTTACGAAGTTACTCATCCATTTTCACATACCAAGCTTGTCAGCTTGTTTCAATCCATATATAGCCTTGATCAATTTGCATACTTTATGTTCCCGCCCTTAAATCTCAAAACCTAGAGGTTGTGTCATATACACTTCTTCTTGTAAATATCCATTGGGGAAAACACTTTTAACGTCCATTTGATGAACTTTCCATCCTTTTTGAGTTGTTAATGCAAGTGCTAATCAGATGATATTCCATTTTGTTGTAGGGGAAAATGTTTCTTCATAATCAATGCCTTCCTGTTATGCAAAACCCTTGGCAAAAATTATTTCTTTATAGTTGTCAATGTCTCCATTTTTATTATACTTAATTATGTAAACCCATGTGCATCTGATGGATTTCACATTTTGAAGACAATAAACAAGTTTCCAAGTGTTGATTTATATTATTTCTTGATACTCTTCAATCATTGCATTTTGTCATTGTTTATGTTTTACTACCTCTTGGTATGTGAATGGATTAGTAAAATCATTTTTTATCAAGGAAAAATATTTCTCATTTTTGTGTCAATCCCGTGTTCTGGTTTTGTCTTGCTCATCTGGCCTGACATCTTTCAAAAGTTGAATGACCCATTTTGGAAGTTGATGCTCACTTGTTTGCGAATTTGAATAATCACCATCATTGTAAAGTGGGTTGATATAAATAATTTTTTTCAATCAACTGAAGGATCAGGGGGTGAAGAGTCATTGTTAAATGAAATGGTGCTAGGAGAACCATATGAACTGCCATAATATCCAGAAGGCGTAGTTGAAGTAGGTGAGCTAGATGAACCATTTTTGGATGAAGCTAATTCAATATCATACCAAAGTTGAGTACTTGGTTGATTTTTCATTTTTATTCTCTTTTTATCTCCCTTAGTTTCCAACTCTTGTATAATATTTTCGATCTCTATGGCACTCTTGCTCTCTGTTTCATCAAAAATCACACCCATGTTGACAATAAACTTTCCATTTGATGGAAGATGACATCCCTTCTTTTCATCAAAATACCCAATCATTGTACACTTCAAGCTTTGTGAATTGAACTTCGTTCATTTTTCTTTTGGAACTGAGGCATAACATAATGAACCAAACTATATAATATGTTTGAATCAGGGTTTAAAACCAAACCATGCTTCATATTGTGTAATTCCATCCAGAGAAGTAGTAGGAGACCTGTTCCTTAAGTAGATTGTTGCATATATTGCTTCTACCCAATATATATGACTTAAATTTTTGAAACTTCGCATGGATCTTGCCATCCCTAGAAAAGTATGATTCATTCTCTCTGCTACTCCCTTTTATTGTGGAGTGTAAACATTTGTAAGTTGTTTTTTAATACCATTGTACCTGAAATAAGTTTGGAATTCATTAGAAGTGAATTATCCTTCATTTTATTTCCTAAGAGTGTCAATCTTCTCTTTGAATTTATTCTCAACAAATTGGCGGAAAGTTTTAAACTTTTCGAATGCTTCTAATTGTTGCTTCAAAAAATAAACCCAATTCATTCTACTAAAATCGTTAATGAAAAGTAAAAAATTTCTGCAACCTCCTAGTGAAGTGTAGAAATTATATAACTTATGTGTTATATGTCCAAGATTCTCCTCATCTCACACTATTTTAACTTCATGCAAAATACAGAATCTATTCCACCATTGATCATTTGCGGAAATTAAATCAAGATTGCAATGCACACATCAAACAATAAAAATTCACACACATTAACACAGTTTTTTAACGGGAAAGCCTGAAGATGAAAACCCCAAATATCTATATATAATATATGTCATAGAGATCATATAAAAATCCTCATACAAAGCTGATCATATCAAGCTCTCAGTACAATACAATCGCTACACACTAATCAGGCCCGATCTTGCAAATCCATGCACCAATCTTTGCCACCTGCTAGCCTGCCTCTAATGTGAAATCCTTGCTGAATAATGGCTTTGAATGAACTCGAATTCACCAAGATTTCATTGTTAAATCCTCATTGGCATCTCCACTGAGTGTTGGATGCAATCAATGCATCACTATAGTCACAACTGATAGTCACACTTGCTGTTTCACTTATCTCTCCACAGGTCTCCACTGAAATTTCCATGCACTGTAGTTAACTGATGTATTCTTCAGTTGATTAATGAGTTATTATTTAGTGAATTAATTAAATAATTAATTCACTCCACTCTCACTAGTGTATCAATCAGTTAGACTAGATACAACTAGCTCAACTGAGTCTAACTGAGTTAAACTAAATACAACTCCACCAACTACTTATCCAACTCCACCAAACTCTGTCACATGAGTTCTAACTGAAGTCCTTCATGCAATAGCTCCAGTAAACCCTCAGGAATAGCGTAATTCTTTCTGTCAGCTTCTGTGCCACATCTATGCACTTAACTGAAGTGCTCCAAGAGAATAAGATAATGTTTAGAGTCCAAATAATATTAAAAGCTAATAATATTCGACATATCTATTTTTAGAATGGCAATCTAAAAATAGACTCCTCCCAATATGTCTAAAAATAGAATTCCATCTATTTTTCCAACTTGACCAACCATCCACAAATAACATCCTGCAACTCATAGAATATGATCGACATGTCTAAAAATAGACATAGTCTAAAAATAGACTTTGCGCCAAAAATAGGCTCGTGGCCCACTACTTAGTGAAGGCGGACCCTTTCACTAAGCTCATCATCTCGTTGAATCTCAACACTTCCTCTCAAATTAAGATAGGGATTATCTACCACCCCAATCCCGTCTCTATGTTATTCGAATTTGCTCCTGTGAGCGCCTTCGTCGTAAGACCGTATCCCGATCCTCCATATAGAATGTGAAAGAAACATGATTCTCGTCGCACACAATCTCTGATATGATGGTACCAGATGTCAATATGTTTAGATCTATCATGAAATACTGGATTAACCGAGAGTTTAATGCAACTCTGATTATCACAATATATCACAGTAGGATCTAAGTGAGAACTAAACAACCCGACCAAGATCTTCCTCATCCATATAGCCTCGCATACAGCCAAACTTGCTGCCATGTACTCGGCCTCCGCTGAACTAATTGCCATGGATCTTTGTTTCCTGCTGTACCAATAAACTGCTGTAGATCTGATACTGAAAATCCCTCCAGATGTGCTCTTTCTGATCGTTGGGCTTCCTACCCAATCTACATCCGTGAAGCTATGCAGCTTCACCTCATCCGATTGTCTCTACCACAGTCCATATCCAGATGTGCCCCTGAGATACCTCAGGACATGCTTGCCTGCCTTCCAAAAGAGCTTGGTAGGCTTAACCATCGCTTGTGAAAGCTGGTTCACAGCATAGCATATGTCTGGTCGTGTATTGACTAAATACATGAGCGAACCAACCAACTGTCGATAAACAGTGGCATCCACTACCTCTGCTGATGTAGCATCCTCTTTCCTCCAATCACCAAGAAGAGGAGTGTCGATAGGCTTGCAGCCTTGCATGTGAAATTTCTCCAGTATCTACCGTGCATACTTTCCTTGAGACACAAACAGTTCACCTTTCCGCTACCAAATTTCCAATCCCAGGAAATAATGAAGGAGGCCCAAGTCCTTCATCTCGAACGCCTTTGCAAGATCTACCTTGCATGAGTGTATCAACAGTTCATCACCTATTAGTATTAAATCATCTACATAAAGTACAATGATCAAAAGCTTACCCTTCACCACAATCTGGTATAGGTTTGGATCTGCCTCACTCTTGGCGAAACCAAGTCTGGTGAAATAACTGTTCATCCTCGTGTACCAAGCACGAGGTGCTTGTTTCAGCCCATACATCACTCTTTTGAGCCTGCACACATGTGACTCGCTGTTGAAGATTTCAAATCCTTCAGGCTGCTCAATGTACACCTCCTCCTCAATGATTCCGTTGAGGAACACAGTCTTCACATCCATCTGATGAATGTGCCAACCCATCTGCGCTGAGAGAGCAAGGATGGTCCATATGAAAGAATACCTTGCGACAGATGCAAAGGTTTCTTCATAGTTGATCCCCTTGATCTGTGAGAAATCCTGGGCAACAAATATTTCCTTATAATTCTCGACACTCCCATCAATATCTTGTTTCACTTTGTAGATCCATCTCAAACCTACCACTGATTTCCCTTCTGGCCTTGGGGACAATATCCCATGCACTGTTTCTGATAATCGAATCATACTCTTCCACCATGGCATCTACCCATGTGGGATCCTCCACAACTTCCTCGAAAGAGGATGGCTCCGTCACGATACACTTGCTCATTAGAGCCATGTATCCAATAAATCGGTCAGGTGACTGTCTCTGTCTATGCTATGATGTAGGAACTCCTACATTCTGCACTGCATCAAGATTCAGTCGCTCAGCTTCTGTAGTGCGCTTCCACCCTCTGATGTTTGGCGCTGCATGAGTGGTTTCTTCCACTCCATGAACCTCCTCTTGTGGTTGATCCACATCTTGAGGCTCATCTTTAGGAACAAGTAGCTCCTCCTCTGCATGCAAGTGTAGCTCCCTCTCAAGCGACAACTTCATGGCTTTCTCCTCATGAAATTTGATATCTCGTCGCATGACAGTCATCCAACTATATGGAAAATACACACGATAATTGTGGGATGTTTCTATGTACCCCAAAAATATCCCAACCTTTGCGGTCGGCTCCAACTTCTTCCTGGCATCCTTCCTCACATGAATGTAAATAGGTGAGCCGAAAATCTTCAAATGAGAAATATCAGGCTTCTTACCAGAAAACGCCTCTTCGGGTGTACTCATGCCAAGTACTCTATGAGGACAACTATTTTGCACATAAACCGTAGTGTTTCATGCCTCATCCCACAAGTGTATGGGAAGGCCCTGATCATGCAACATCACCTGTGCAACACCCACGATCGTTCTATTCTTTCTCTCCGCGACCCCATTCTGCTGTGGGTTATGAGGTGCTATGAATTCTCTTCAAATTCCTTCTTTCCTACAGAAGTATTTGAATTTTACAGAGATGTATTCACCACCATTATCACTCCTTAGAGCTTTCACCTGCTTCCCCGACTCTTTCTCAACCAACGCCTTGAACTCACAGAACTTTGAGTATGTCTCGCTCTTCTTCTACATGAAGAAGATCCAACACTTATGAGAAAAGTCATTAAAAAATATCACATAATACTTGTACTTTGCTGTTGAATCAATCGAGAAAGGTCCACACACGTCTGTGTGAATTCTCTCAAGGATCGTCGAGGCGTGACTATCCTTCTCATGAAAAGTGGTCTTTAAAATTTTTCCCAAAGTACATCCCTTGCACTGATCTGACTGCGCAAGTGTACCTTTGGGAAGCCTGGTAGAAATCTGTTGCTAAATTTTCAAAGCGCCATGGTGAAGATGGCCCAATCTCCTGCGCCACAAATCGCCCTCATCCCGGCTCACCACTCCTTCTGCTTTGTCTGCCATTGTTGCGTAGACATCTACCTACAATTGATAAAGATTCTTAACTCGAATCCCTATCCTCTTGGTTTGACTAGTTTTTTTGTGGCATAGGAAAGCTTTTCCCTCACTAAAAACAACATCATAACCCTTGTCTTCCAACATCGTCACAGAGATCAGATTTTTCTTCAATCCTGGAACATGCATGACATCCTTCAAGATGAAAGGTTTACTCCAAGATCCTTTTCCTCCATATCACTAAACAAATCTTTGTCTCCGGTCATATGGAAAGACACACCACTGTCAAGAAACCACACCGATCCCATCACACTTGAAACCAAGCATGCGATCAAGGAAAAATCCAGCTCAAACTGCGAGGCTAAGGCCTCTCCAGCTGCAGATCAGCAGCCTGCTTATTCTTCTTCTTCTGTGGGAAATTAGTGGCGAAATGCTCATGCTGGTGACAATGAAAACACTTCACCTTGGACAAATCCTGCTTCTTGCCTTTCACACCGGATTGAGAAGGATTTTTCTTCCCCTTCCCTTTCCTTGCTTTGGTAGCCAAAGCGCAATTTTCTTCATCTTCATTCTTCGATGAAGATCCATCCTTGGTACCCCGCCTTATCTCCTCCTGCACAAGATTTGACCAAAGTCGCTCCCATCCTGGCAGTTTCTCCCGTCAATTCACAGAGTCTTTGTAGCTATGCCAAATCTTCGGAAGCCCAAGGAGAGCCAAGCTCACCAAGTCTTCTTCATCAACATTAAACCTCACACTTCCCATCTCATCCTTGCAGTTGACAAACTTCGTGAGGTATTTTGGTATACTGTCGCCTTTCTCCATTTTTATTTTTCTGAGCTTGTCTTTAAGCGCCAACTTCCTCTGGTCACTTCTACTTTGGAACAAGTCTGTCAAAGCCTTCCACATTAAGAATGGAGTGGCTTTCCCATGAATGCTAGACACTATGTGGTCCTTCACACCTTCCAACAAAATCCTTCGACACTTTGCAACCTTCTTTTGCCATGCGTCAAGTGCAGCTGCATCGCTAGATCCCGACTTAGGAACATCGCTATTGATGAAATCCATCAACCCATTATCATCCAACACCGCCTCCATCCTGTCCTTCCATGCTATGTAATTCGAGCTCCCATCAAGGGCATACTCCAATTGAAATCCATTGAAAGACATTTCAATGAATGCTCAACTTCGACACCAAGAAAACACTGCAGCAAATTCGAATTCCACTAGCACAAAACTCAATCGCTTCAATAATTGCAATCTCTTCCAATGATCAACTACTCCGATACCATGTATAAATTATATAACTTATGTGTTATATGTCCAAGATTATCCTGATCTCACACTATTTTAACTTCATGCAAAATACATAATCTATTCCACCATTGATCATTTGCGGAAATTAAATCAAGATTGCAATGCACACATGAAACAATAAAAAATCACACACATTAACACAATTTTTTAACGGGAAAGCCTGAAGGTGAAAACCCCAACTATCTGTATATAATATATGTCATAGAGATCATGTAAAAATCATCATACAAAGCTGATCATATCAAGCTCTCAGTACAATACAATCGCTACACACTAATCAGGCCCGATCTTGCAAATCCATGCACCAATATTTGCCACCTGCTAGCTTGCCTCTACTGCACAATCCTTCTTGAAGAATGGCTCTGAATGAACTCGAATTTACCAAGCTTGCGTTGCGCAACCCTCATTGGCATCTCCACTGAGTGTTGGATGCAATCAATGCATCACTATAGTCACAACTGATAGTCACACTTGCTGTTTCACCTATCTCTCCACTGGTCTTCACTGAAACTGCCATGCACTGTAGTTAACTAACGTATTCTTCAGTTGATTACTGAGTTATTATTTAGTGAATTAATTAACTAATTAATTCACACAACTCTCACTAGTGTATTAATCATTTAGACTAGATACAACTAGCTCAACTGAGTCTAACCGAGTTAAACTAAATACAACTCCACCAACTACTTCTCCAACTCCACCAAACTTCGTCACATGAGTTCTAACTAAATTCCTCCATGAAATAGCTCTAGTAAACCCTCAGGAATAACGTAATTCCTTCTGTCAGCTGTTGTGCCACATCTATGCACTTAACTGAAGTGCTCCAAGAGAATAAGATAATGTTTAGAGTCCAAATATTATTAAGAGCTAATAATATTCGACATATCTATTTTTAGACTGGCAGTCTAAAAATAGACTTTGCCCAATATGTCTAAAAATAGGAGTCCATCTATTTTTCCAACTTGACCAACCATCCAAAAATAGCATCCTGCAACTCATAGAATATGATCGACATGTCTAAAAATAGACTTTGCGCTAAAAATAGCTTGCGGGCCCACTTAGTGAAGGCGACTCTTTTCACTAAGCTCATCATCTTTTTGAATCTCAACGAGAAGTTTTTAGAAGTCCACAAATGTCATTGTGAACCAATTTCAAATGCCTTTTTGCATGCCATGAACTTGTTGGAAAATTTTCTCGACTTTGTTTCCCATAAATGCAAGCTTCACATTTTTCATTTTCTTTCTTAAAAGTTGGAATTCCTTTAACCATTCCATGTTTTTAAAGTTAAGAGACACTTTAAAAGTTTAAATGTCCATATCTAACATGCCACAAATTTATTGGTGAAATATATGTACTTGTTGCACCTGCAAAATCATAATTTCATGGAATGATTGTTCCTTTCATCCTCAGAAATTTTCCATCTTCATATCCTGTCATGGTTGTCTTAATATTCTGTTTGATTGAGTTTATTTTGACTAAACCATCCTCCATAACAACTTGATGTCCTACTTGTCTAATCTTGACTAAAGAAAATAAATTCTTCTTGAAAGTTGGTACATACCAAACATTTGAATTTTTTTTTTCTCCAATGCTAGGAAGAATTTTTTTTACTAGCCCTTTTCCACAAGGAGTGTGTCTTGTATCATCTACAAGAAATATTGAATTAAGATGGAATTGTTGAAAATTCCAAAATAAGTCACATCGAAAAGTCATGTGTTGTGTTTCCCCTGTATCTAAGATCCAAACATCTTCATAATCACTTTTAAGATATGTGGAGGCCTATAATATTGTTGATTCTGAACTTTTATGTTTAGTAAAGACATATTCTGAGTCATCATCTTCTTAATCATTAGAAAATTGTGTCGTTTATTGGTGAAATTTTGGAATTTTGTCAATCGAAGTTCGACACTCTTCAACATAATGACCAAATCTGTTAGACCTTATACAAACAATTTGATTGAAATATCTTCCTTTGCCTATGCTTTGTCCTATACTTTTATTTTTTCCTCTTCCTTGAATTTGTTCTGTTCCTTGATTTTTGCCTCTACCTTGATTATTTCATCTACCTTGAATGTTCCCTCTACCAGAACTGTTGCCTCTACGAAAGTTGTTTCCTCTGCCTTAACTTCTACTATGACCTTGTCCTCTATGTGATCCTTGATTTTGATTAATGTGTCATCTTCCTCTACCTATAAAACTATCAGTTGAATATTTACTAGTGCTAACTTCTATGAAGAAGACATTTTCCCCAATTTGTTTCTTCTTCCCAAATTTTTTGTCATGTTTAGCTAGCATTTCACTTAATTCATCAAACTTTAACTTCTCTAACTTTCCAGTTACTTGTAAAGTTTCCAAAACCTGTGTATATGAAGAAGGAAAACCAACAATCAAAATTGTAGTCATGAAACTATTGTCCACTGTAGGAAATCCAACATCACTTTTTCTTTCTTAATATTCTTAAGTCTAGAAATGTATTCAAGTACATCTCCTCCTATCAATTTCTGTTGGAGAAAATTCAATTGAAGATCAACTTTCTTAGATTCAGGCTGTGTATCAAACAAATCTTTAAATGTTATCAAATCAGACCATGCATCAGAAGCATTTTCAATGTGAACATACATTTCATCATTAACTGAAGATTTGATTAATGCTAATGCTTTGACATTTTTGATCTCCCATTTAGCTGGTAAAGTTGCATCTGTAGGTTTATTTGGTTTAACATCACCATCACATATATCACGCCAAATTTCATTATAAATTAAAGTGCTTTCTATGTGCCTTTTCCATGTCTTGTAATTCTTTGCGCCTTCAAGTTTATTAGATTCAGAGAATAAGTTTACCAACTTGGACATTGTAAAATTAAATGTATGCAAAAAAATGGGTCATGCATAAAAAAAGAAGATGAGAAACACACCATACGCAACACCACAAAAAAAAGATCTATCGAGGCTTGGCCTTGACTCTCATATAGTCGTTTGAAGAGAAAAGTGATTGAGCTTTGAACTTAGCTCTAGTCAACTTTTCTAAAATTTTACAAGAAACTTTCAAAATTTGACTTTACAAAACTCTTGCAAATTTGACTTTGTTGACTCTAACTCTCTCAAAGTAAAAATTATTTTGAGTTACAAATTGTTTCTCTAAAATAAAATAAATACACCTTATTACTCCAAAATTACAAATTACAATATGAAAATCACCGAAAATTTAAAAAAAAACCACACCTTATTACTTCAAAATTACAAATTACAATAATATATATATATATATATATATATATATATATATATATATATATATATATATATATATATATATATATATATATATATATATATATATATATATATATATATATATATATATATATATATATATATATATATATATATATAAGAGGTGATAATTTTATGGAGTCACTTTAAGTGAACGAATCTCCTTGTTGAAACTTTTTAATTTTATGGATTCACTTTAAAAGTGAACTAATCTCCTTTTTGAAAGGTGAAAGCATAATTTAATAGAAAACTTTGTGGGAAAGTTGAATTTACATATGGCAGCATAAAAAATTTCAAAGAATTTTGGAAATAAATTTGGATAAGAATTTAGGCTAGAAATTACTGAATTTGAAGAAAAGTATCATAGCGTTACCATCGGCTTGCTTCGTTTTTCATTGAGATCCACCACCACTGAGGTTGTTGTCAGAGGTTTATGTTTCCATTTCAAAAACTTTGACTGCAATTCAGATTTTGGAGTGTGCTTGCAGATGATTCCGGCACTTTCGCTTGCAACTAATTGCTTTTCATAAAAATAACAATATCAGTGCATCAAACCACGATTGTGTGAGAGCTATGATACCACAATAATAGTAGAAGTGTCTTAAAATATATAAATTTTATTAAATGGAAAATAAAATTACATAATATTTGTAAGAGTTTACACACAAAATTTTAATAAAATTCATTTCACAATTGATATGGACATGATAATTTAGTTTTAAATAATAGAAAAAGTTTACAACCACACAAAAGACACCAACACCTCCTTGTCATAATGGAAGTGCTCCAATGACTCCTTCAGATTCTCATTATAAGGATGCATAAAAAATGCAATTCAAAAAAATCTATTCACTTTTCTTCAAGGGAAATTAAGAAAAAATATTGATAAATTTCCAAATTAAAAAAAAAAATTCAAAATTCTTTTCCTTTAATAAAAATCTAAACAAATTGCATAACAATTAACCACTTGGTGGAGTTTTCTAAAAGCCTACAAAGCTGGAATCTCCTCTTCACATACCTTCTGCATCACTGAGTTCTAATACCACAATAATAGCATAAGTGTTCTCAGACACACAAATTTTATTAAAAATCGGAAAAAAAATTACATAATATTTGCAAGAGTTTACACACACAAGCTCAACCGTCTTGTAAGCAGAGAAATTAGATTTAAATAAGCTAATTTCCTAACCTAAGTTTGTTTTGGATCACTTATTTTATTAAAAAGCATCCATTTACATTTAATGCTCTCATAACAACACCCCTAACTATTTTCCTAAATAGTTCCTAAGAAACAACACATTTCTAGATGCCACATCTTTTACAACAAATAATTATTCTAAAGTGTCTCCAAAATCTAATTAAATATTCTAGATAAATAAATTTTATATTCTAAATAATTAGACTAAAGTTTATGAATTTTGGATCATCTAACAAAATAATTGAAAATGAGCCCCTTTGAGGCTCTATATGGCAGGAAATGTAACACATCCATTAGCTAAAATGATCTAGTGAACAGGGTTCATATTGGACCTGATATGTTGAAGACCCTATAAGATTCAATATTGTAACTCTACTTAAGTGTTGAAGGAGTCAAACTTAATCACTAGTAGGCTATTGCACTATGTTATCACCGAGCCACTAGGAGGACAAGCGGTTCCATTATATTCAAGTGCATTTTGTTCCATAAATAAGTAGAGTAGTTGAGAGTGGATAAAGAAAGGGAAAACATAGAGGGTTTGTGTATTGTATCATTCCACAAGCCATAGGTCTCACTACTTTGTACTTGCACCCATTTCCATTCAGAAAAAGAGAGAGCAAAACAACCTCACCTTCTAGCTGGATTTTCTTCCATAAGGGTTTCCTAGATCATTTCTTGTGTTCCTTGTGGCTTGTGAGTTTTATTTTTTTGTTCACTATTTTACATAGTTATTTATTACATGCATAAGCATAATATAATAGTTAACAGATCCATAAATCTAAGAAAAATTTTAATAGATTTTGGATTTTTTTTTGTGACGAACTGCCCAATGGAATTTCCATGACAATTTACAAATCAAAATACTCTAAGTGGAAAGAGTTTGAAAATTTATTCACTTATAGATGGATAACTGATACAATAATGACGGAGACATAAAATTTGAATCGAATTAAATGAGAATGTTTCCAAATTGCAAAAGAATAATGAAGGGCTAAGAAAATATCTTATAAAAAGAGGTGATGAGTTCACCAAAATGCAATCTTTTAATGAATCATTTATTAAAGAGGTTAAAAACTTGAAACAAAAAAAGAGTAGCAAAATGAAGTTTGAAAATGATGAGTAAAGGGATGAAATGAAAAAGAAATATGAAGAAATTCAAATGTTCTGTAACCATAATCAAGAGCTTCTTAATTATTTATGAATGTGAATAGGCATTTACAAGTGGTAGAATCAAAGATCGTTAGTGAAGAAATGAGTAAATTGTTGAAGAACTCCTAGGTGTTATGATATCAAAGAAGAAATGCAAGCAAAAATTGAAGAAGGAAGAAATAATTTGATGGAAAATATCACCATTACTTGGAAGACAAGATTGCAAGAAGGTCACCAAGAATAATTGAAGAAGTTGAACTTCAACTTAAAAATGTTAAAAGTCAAATATGATGGAATTAAGCAACTAGTATTAAAGAGCGAGCACAAATGATAGAATATGACATTGTCCATGAAAAGAGACAACTAATAATGAGAATGCTAAATAAAGGAAAAGCATCACATGTGAAATTAATTGACATCCTCATTACGAATAAAATTTTCAAGGATGATAAAAAGATTGACATTAACATTACCAAGAAAGAAGATGAAGTAATTAACAATAATCATGGCATATATGACATCACAAAACTATTATTCAACATTACAACAAATTTGAAAAGTTACAAATACAACATATGGAATCAAAAAATTGAAGAACGTGTAATTTATATGTCCTAGTGTACTCAAGTATTTGAATAAGATTCTCACATTTTTTAAAGATTTATTGTATAACTCATCTCTCTTATTAGTCCCTGCCGCCTGCGGCATGGCAGGGACTCTTGTTTATCTTGATATCAACCTCCACTTATATTTGATATACCTGATATATTCTCTAATTTATAATGTTATTTCAAAATTATAATGTTATTTTAAATATTTGATACATCACATTACCATATTACCATATGCAAATCTCAAATTTATAATAAAAAATATCTAATATCCACTATTTTATGACCATTAAAATACATTGTAAATCTCTAAAAACTAATTAGGAAATAAATGTGAATGGCCATTGACTATAGAAAGGTAAAAAGGATGAGAAAACAAGGAGAGAGAAGAAGTTTAAGAAAAACCTTAGCGTTGTTTTGAGTCCAGCATTGAAAGGTACTTTTCCTGAATTAAATTACAATTTTGAACATCCAGATACTTTTAAAAATATAAGCCCTCCTATATCCATGTGACCGACCCTGTCACGCCCAGAGTTATATAATAATTCCATTTCCAAAACGTTCTGTGAAAAGTTCTCCTCTCCAGCAAGGGAAAGAGTGCGAGAACAAAATATTTAACGCACATTTCACGGGAGAAGAATCCATAAGCCAGAATGAGGCAGAAGAGAACCCCGTCAGACATCGCTGCCGTTGCTCATACAGCCCTTTCGCTTGAAAACTACGCGCAGATCTACGCTTGCATCCACCAGATAAAAAATAAGAAAATTCAGCTTGCAGATGCCAAAAGTAACCCTCCCATGACCTGGAAGAACTTGTCAGAGGTAAGTCATGCTCAATAAACCTAAATGCCCTCTCAAAATTTGGCGTTTCGTTGAATCTTTACACTTTTCGATAGGTCAAAAAGAAATCTTCTGCTCGTATGGAAGTGTTTCTTTTACGCAAGAAAAACACCAAGAAATGCTAATTAATTTCTTAATTCGCTGCAGGCGCTCAAATTACATGGTCTTTCGAGCGGCAGACGCAACAAAGCATGTTCACCTGCAGAATCTTGATCTCTGATATTTTCTATGCAGTTTTGGCAAAATTCTTTTGCAAACAAGTTAAATATTCCTGGTTTTCCACTAAATATAAAGATCTTGCTTCTTTCCTTATCATGTATCCTTTATGTTTTACAGCCAGCTATCTTGGAAAGGCTTGAGCTTCTGGATATTTTCAATCCTCACCGTTCGAGCACCGATCCGGATGATTTAGAGAGCGATCTACCGATGGAAGAGATGGAAGAGATGGAACGAGACCTGGTAGCTCTCGGATGGGTAGATTGTCCTTTAAAATCCGCCGACGTCATGGAAACATACTCTAAGCATTATGTCCCTGCGCCTCTTTCTAAAGAAGCGCCAATTTGTTGTTCGCAGCATTTAATGTCTATACACTCGGACACTCCAAGAACTATGTCGATGGAAACTACAGTTGCAGACAATCCAGACAAAACTTTGATAAAGTTCGTTAGTTTCCCTTTACACTTACCAAAGCTTGCAAAAACTAAAATCCATTGTTTAAAATATTGGTGATTATTAGACTGTTCTTGTGACCAATGTGATGTTTCGTTTCTGGAATTCCAAGGATTTTGTTTTTAGGAAATTACAAGAAGTCGTTAGTTTCCCTTTACACTTATCAAAGCTTGCAAAAACTAAAATCCATTATTTAAAATATTGTGATTATTCTAAAATCCATTATTTAAAATATTGGTGATTATTACACTGTTCTTGTGACCAATGTGATGTTTCGTTTCTGGAAATCCCGGGATTTTTTTTAGGAAATTACAATAAGTAGATGGTGGGCTTTTATTTTATTTTTTTGGGAAATTACAAGAAATAGATGGAGGTAGATGGCCAGCGTTTGCACAGGGTCCAGAGAACTAGTTCCAATTAAGAATTGTGATGAATTTTAGGTTAAAGTTTAAAATGAATTAACTGGTTTTGTGATGATACAGGATGGATCTTAAGTCGAGAACAGAGGAGTCTGGAGAAATTCAAGATAACCAGATGTCTTCATAAAAGAAAACATTGAAAGATGCAGCACTAGAGCAGCTCGTTGATGAGATTTTATGTCAGTTAAGATTACCATTTCTGAAACAGTAGATGACCAATTCTGGAACTTCTAAACTTGCAGATTTTGTATATATTTCTTTAGTTCTTTTGAATGAACTAGATACAAAATATAAGATGGATTTAGATCATGTCTGGTTGTTGATGAAATTTCATTCATTCACATAGCAAAAAATGCACAGTTTCAACACAAGGTTATGGTTAAATAGGAATAAACATTTTCTGCCTTCACTTACATAAGACGCCAGCCTTCAATTACATAAGACACAAGAATCTTTATGATGGATGTATAAAAATGTAAGAATCCATAGTTACTCCTTCAAAACCAAGTTTTTATTATATTGTATTATATACTTGTTATTTTTATTTTTATAAAATAATATTTAATTTATTAATTTCAATATCTATATTGTTGATTGTTATAGATATATTGGTTTGATATCACATAATTTTTGTTTTCGCAAAATGAATTTCAATATTTTATTTTATATATATATGAATTTTTTTTAGTTTTAAAAAATAATATATATATATATATATATATATATATATATATATATATATATATTTATTGAATGAGGTAATTAGTTTTAGTAAATTTGGGTGATTGTTAATATTATCAAATTTATAATTTAAATAAGAGACTAGATTTTATGATTTTTAAGTTTATGAGATTTGAAATTACGTAGATATAACATCTCACTGTGCTAATCATTTTGAGATCAAATACTTAGTATTGTCTAAGGATTCCATCAAGGATTTCTCTAGGATTACTCTTGGACTATAATCTTACATAAAGAAATACAGACCACAAAAAATTGATAGAATGAAACTTTTTATTGAATAAGGGCCATGTCCAAACGTTCATCCAAAACACATGACAATGTAAGTCTCTTCCTTAATGGAGAAATGAATTATTTATCATACCTAACTTGTCTCTACATAACATAAACTTATCTTTTTCTAGATGCTTAGTAAAGATGTCTGCCACATTATCATTTGTATTGCAATATATCAAATTAATTTATTTTGGTTGCATTTGTTCTCATACAAAACGGTGTTGTGTTTCATTGTGTTTTGATTTTGCATGATAGATTGGGTTGTTTGCTAGTTTGACAAAGCTTTGGTTGTCACACTTTATGATTGTTAGTCCCTCTTATTTTTCTCCCATTTCTTCAAGAATTCTTCTTAGCCATATTACTTGATAGGTTGCATTGCTTAAGGCCTTGTACTTAGCTTTAGTGGCAGACAAAAAAAATTGGTTGTTTCTTGTTGCTCCATGACACAATAATGGATCCAATACTTAATGCATAACTAGAGGTGGACTTCATATCATCTGGATCTCCTGCCTAATTAGAATCTGGATAACCTGCCAACTCAACTTTCAAATCATTAGTATACTCAAAACAAAAAATTTCAGTCTCCATATATCAAAGGACTTTCTTAGCTACTTTCTGATGACTTTCATGCAGCTGAGCCATGAATTGACTAAGTTTATTGACTGAACATGCAATATTTGTCCTGGTTGTAGTTAATTAATTCAAAATTCCGATCAATTATCTATACAATGTTCCTTTCACTTCTTTTGGTTCATCATCGCTATTGAGTTTAACATTCTATTCCAGTGCTGTAGACACTTCCTTACATCCATTCATATTGAATCTTCTAACTAATTCATGTGTGTATTTACAGTGTGACAAATGTTCTACCATTATCTCTCCAAACTTCAAGGCCTAAACAATAATGTAACTCTCCAAGATCCTTCATTTCAAATTCTTGTGACATACTCCTTTTGATCTTTTAAATTATCCTAATAACACTTCTTGTTATGATAAGATCACCAACATATAGAGAAATCAAAACAATATATTCTTTTACATCCCTTTTGATATAAATATTTGGATCTCTTTTACTTTTAGTAAAACCCAGTTGAGAGAAGAATTTATCAATCTTCACATACCAAGGACTAGTAAAAAGAAAGAAGAATCTTAATGGAAGATCTCAAACTTCAGATTTGGCATTGGTAACCGAAGGGAAGCAACCATACAAAGGAAAGTCATGGGACAATAACAAAGGAGGAAAGTCACGACCAAAACCACATCAAAGCACAACACCAACAAGGACAAATGCCTACATGAAGAGAAAGGATGTATGCTTCTACTATGGTAAGCCTAAACACTTTGCTAAAAATTGCAATAAAAATAAATTTGATGAGTTCAAGCATAGAAGGCATTCATGCAATTTTGTTGATAAAAAATACTTAGTTAGTAATAATCTCAATAATCTCAAATTATTCATTTCAGGTGATACCTTATTAGGAGAATGATCCAAAGAGAGCAGGTTACTGCCTATTCCACTCAAGTATTCCCACGATCAAGCTTTCGTCTTTTAGTTTCTGACGTAGCACAACTTCTACTATTTTCCTACCTTTAGCCTTGAATTTCAAGCGGAAGTCAGCGTGAGGCCCCAAACTAAGTCAGGCATGAAAGGTTCGACAACCTTGCCCAAAAAATGTCGTTTAGGGCCTCAAAACGGCTCTGGAAGTTTAGGACCCAAAAAACTGCTAAAAATGGTAAATTGTGCTACAATTAAGGAAACTAAAAAACTGAAAGAAACAATGGTGGGGGTCTAAGTGGAATAGGTGAGTGGCCACCAATATCCAACTGGATCATTCCTCCCCCTTAGGAAGCAATGGTCCCCATTGCGTTGAGTTCCCCCATGAGATCCGCAATGTCAGATGTGTCCAATAATGGTGGAAAGTATGGTCGAAGATGATCCACATTAAACACTGGTTGTCAGCCAAGTAATGGGGGAATGTTGAGCTTAAATGCATTATCTCCCAAAGCCTTGATAATGTTGTAAGGACCATATCATAGTGGTCTGAGCTTCCGATGAGCTTCGGTTAAGTGTTCTTTCTACAAATACAACCAAACTTGGTCACCCACCTGGAACTTGTGTGGCACCCGATGTTGATCATGTAGCTGCTTGTACTTGCCAGTGGATGTCATGGAACTGCTGGATGTGTTCAATAAAATTGGTTTCTTTATCAGCCTCAGATAGTACATGTGTGGATTTTGTCTATGTGGTCGCATGAGGTATGGTAACAACAAGTAACGACGTGCCTGGGGTCAGATAAATAGAGTACTTGACCTGACAGTGTAGAGGAACCTCTGTGGGTGAGGAGAAAATGTCCTTGTATTCCTCCACGACTTTGTCAATCTATTGTTGTCGTGTATGGGAGCCCTGTTTGGAGGTTGTGGCCATAATATTCTTCTTTCCCTGTGGGTGAATAGTAATTAAAATGAATTTCCTGGTTTGGGAAATAATCTTATTGCGTTTCTTTGCAGTAATCAAGGAGATGGCGGGAGGCGGTACTACCTCTGGTATCCTGTACAACTTATTTCCCAAAGTAATAATAACAACACAAGGCCTAGAATCATAAATAACATGTCGCTTCCAAAAGTATGGTTAGCCTAATAATACATCAGACACTTCAAGAGGAGAAACATCACAAAATACCTCATCCGTGAATGGCTTGACATTGTATGGAAGACAACACTGCTCGCAGATGCAGAGATCTCTTCCTTGGTGAAGCCACCCAATAGTATACGATTGCGGGTGTGTTGTGGTCGGTAGGCCGAGCTGCTTCATGACCTCTGCTGAAATGAGGTTCTTTTAGCTTCCGCTATCAACATGGAATTGTAGTGGAGAACCCTTCACCCACATTTGGCAATGGAAGAGGCGCTCCCCCTCCTCTGGATCTTCGTGTTCCTCCTTCTAGATCTTGGTGGTGGCAATGGTGTCGTTGTGTTCCACATCAATGATTTTCTTCCGTTTTTCATTCCCCTTGTTCGGTTCTGAATCAGAATCATAACATGCATCTAATTCAGATGCCTTCAGTTTGGCCACCAATGACTGTTTGGTCCGATACTCGCTTGTGTTGTGAGTGGGGTTGTTATGAAATTCACAACACTTCCCCGTGTCCTTATTTAGCTTTGTGGTTTCGTTCTGAGTCACCCCACTTTCGCTTTGCCCCTTATTATGCTGTTCGGGGGCGCATTTCCAGGGCTTCGAATTCGCGGATCCAAAGTCTCGCTTCTTCTGCTTAAATGTTTGCTCGATCTTGGCGACATATCGATATGTTGCGCCAAGATAGGTAATGTCAGGGAACTCCATTTCCTCCTGAATGCATCTATGGAAAAAACTACGATACTTGAACACCAAATGTCTTCATGAATCTTTAATACCAAACTTTGTGTGCAGGGCATGGAACAAATTCGTCAGATCATGCACATCTTGATCCCTTTGTTGCTGCAACATGGTCCATTGGATGTACGTTTCCTCATAGCTCCCCATAGGGTAATATTGTTCCTTGATGTCGTCTCGGAATGAATTCCAAGTGGGTGCGACCGAGAAAAGGGAGGGTTCCCTCCCATCCTTTTTCTCACAATAGGTTTCCCACCAGTCTTTGATATGGGGGGCAACTTTGAGGAGTACAATATTAGTCTTTTCTCAGTCGGAGAAATCATGGATCGAGAAATACCCTTCCAAAAAATTTAACCATTTATCTATGGCATCTGCATCTATCTGGCCTTCAAATATAGGAATGTCAAAGTTTACATGTACCTTGAAGGGAGTGGCGCCTCCAGAGTGGCTGTTGGATGTAGAGGCGTCATAGGTGGGCAGTCGTTGAAGGATCAAGGAAACGTTATCCATCATCGTTCTTTTGTTTCTCGAGGGCCTCCTCGAGCAATATTTTGATAGGATCTCCTACTCCCACGTCTTTATTTTCTTCCGATGTGGGAGGTCATCGGGGTTTGCGAGGCTGATCTTGCAAGGGTTCAACGAGTTCGAGCCCTAACTCCTTATATGCTGACCTAGTTGGGGACATGCAACGAAAAACAGATAAAGAGCAGACCGCTCTGACACCACTGATCTGGATTTATGTAAGAACGCAACAGAATATAAATATAACCATAAATACAAAGATGCAGCAGAAATATAACTTCATTTCATTAATATCAAATCCTTGAAATGTGCTTACTGAAAGAATGAAAATAAATTAGCTAGGGCACTGGTAGCTTATCTATGAGAAGAGATGTGGCGACTATAGGCCTCTAAACTGTGTTACAATGAGGCTCGAAGTCCTATTTATTATTGAGAAACAATGGAAAACCCTAAACATCCAAAAACCTAACCCTAGGAGATGAAATTTCAGAATATGGGCCCGATCAAGGTAAATTAGTACATCAATTTCCTGGGGTTGTAACTTTGGCGTACTATCTCCGTTTGATGAACATGTTACCTTGTTAGAAAGATCTATTCGAGGAATACAATTGCTGACAACGAATATTGAGTTAAAGACTCATATCCAACGAATATGAGTCAGAGACTCGATATTCACTGTTAGCAGTTGTATTCCTTGGATAGATCTTTATAACGAGGTATCATGTGCGTCAAATAGAGATAGTATGCCAAAGTTATGACCCCGGGAAATTGATGTACCAATTTACCCCAACGGGGCCCATAGTGTGGCGTTTCATCTCCTAGGGTTAGGTTTTTGGATGTTTAGGGTTTTCCATCATTTCTAAATAATAAATAGGCCTTCGAGCGTCATTGTAACACAGTTCATAGGCATGTAGCCGCCACATCTATTCTCAGAGATAAGCTACCAACACCCTAGCTAGTTTATTTTCATTCTGTCTATAGGCATATTTGAGTCATTTGATATTAATGAAATGAAGTTATATTTATGATGCATATTCGTATTTATGGTTATATTTGTATTCTGTTGCGTTCCTGCATAAATCTGGATCACAGAATCTGATGATGTTAATGTATGGTTTGTTGACTCTGGTGCTTCAATTCACATGACATGCAAAAAGGAATGGTTTTATACATATCATGAAAATAATAATGGTACTCACATCTATTTAGGAGATAACTGATCTCATAAAATCAAAGGTTATGGTGATGTATGTGTAACATTACCCAATGGCCATGTAAGAAAAATACAAAATGTAATGTATGTCCTTGGAATCAAGAAGAATCTAATCTCTATGTCCACCATTGCAGATTAGAATCTTGAGTTGAATTTCTTGTCACATTGTGTTGTGAAGGATATACTAGATAAATACAACATAATAACAATAAAAGTGAAAATTGGAGGCTTATACAAGCTTGATGTGACAAGAAAAATTCATCGAACGTTGGCATCCACAACCATGACAACAGAGGCTCTTTGACATGAGAGGTATGGCCACCTTAATTATTATGACTTGTTGCTACTACAAAATTAAAAAATGGTAGAGGGACTACCATCGTTAAGGAATGAATATTTAACATGTGAATGGAGTGCATTAGGGAATATGTATAGGGAAGACTTCCCTACTCATACAGATAGAAGAAAAAGGGAAATTATTGAACTTTTGCACACAAACATGTGTGGGATGGTGCATACTAGATTATTAAGAGGAGAATATTATTTCTTGATATTTTTTGATGATTGCAAAAAATACACTTGGGTTTATTTCATGAGAAAGAAAATTGATGTAATTGAATATTTCAAATATTTTAAAAACTTGGTTGAGAAGTAAACAAAAAAATACATCAATATCTTCCGATCTAATCAAGGGGGAGAATATACATTACTTGTGCATTTTTCAAAGACTCCAAATCCCATGTGATTTTACAACAATACATGATGTGACATACTCTGTAACTGAATGGAGTAGCTGAAAGGAAGAGGATAACCTTAGTGCAATGTGCGAGGAGCATGATGAAAGGTAAAAATATTGCCAATGCTTTTTCGGTTGAAGCTATTAGTATTATTGTTTATTTTAAAAATACAAGTCAAACAAAAAGTTTAAATCATAAGACTCCCTTTGAAACTCTTTATGGCGATAAACCAGTAGTAATTCATTTAATAATATTTAGAAGCAAAGTCTTTTCTCATGTGGGTGAACCCATAGAGGTAATTTACATTTTTTTGGAAAACACACAAGGTGGAAGGTGAAGAAAATAAGCTTGATTGAGTACTTTTTAAGTGCTCGTCCGAGCAATATTTTAGCCTTCGAATGAGTTATTTGAGAGCTTTAATATTCCTTGATCGAGCTATAAAACAAGCCATTGATCACGATCTCATGTAATTCATGGTTATTTAGGCTTCTGATGAAGCCTATAGGCTTGATCAAGCTATGAGCTCAATCAAGCTCTTTTTTCAAAACTCCTACCAAAATGAAAGGGCACATATTTTTGAAAAAAGAGCTCAATCAAGCTCGTAGCTTGATTAAGCTATTTTGCATGGTAATATGTGCAAAAGGGAGCTCGATCGAACTAGAGGCTCGATCGAGCTCTTTTAAATTCTTAAAATCCCTTTCCATGGTCTATGCACACATTTTTTGCACAGACCATGGCCAAAGTAGTTCGATCAAGGAGCGAAACAACAAGATAGGGCTTGATCGAGGAGCTCAAGTTTTACACATAGCTTAACCAAGGATGTTGGAAACCACCACCCTTCTACCAATGCACAGATTGTAGGGGTCACTGCAAAATTTCTAATAGTTGAGGTAGGTTTTATGCCCTTGAATGATTCTCCCTGTTTCTTTTAAAATGAAATTGTAGGGGTCACTGCAAAATTTCTAATAGTTGAGGTAGGTTTTATGCCCTTGAATGATTCTCCTTGTTTCTTTTAAAATGATTCTCTAGTTTTCTTTAAAAAGAAAAATTCATATAGAAATATTTTTTTTTTCTTAATAAATGAATTGATTTAAAATGAAAACCACCATCGAAAATCTTGCATTAGAGAAAATTTCAGCCTAAAAGTGCCTTGCTAAGGAAAAATAATAAAATAAAATGAAAATAATAAAATAAAATTTATGAATTTTCGAGGGAAAAGAAGAAAAATAAAATTTTTAATTGTGTTTTTGGCTTATCTCCTTATAGGTTTACTCAAATTTCAAGTGTAGAAATTCGTTGGATGCATAATTAAATTATGTATCCAATGAGTACCCATTATGCATACTTTTCAGAAGACGTACGTTGATAAAAAATTAAGATACATTAAAAAAAGGTGTTGCACACTTTTATATAAATGTATCTTCATTTTTTTATCAATGTGGGTCTTCTGAAAAGTATGCATAATGGGTACTCGTTGGATGTAAAATTTCATTCTGCATCCATCAAGTGTCTACACTTGAAATTTGAGTATACCTATAAGGATATAAACGAAAAATATATTTAAAAATAGTAGCTTTGAATTTTCCCTCCAAAATATTTACATGTACCACTTTTTAAATTTAAAGTATTTTTATTGGTTTACATATTATGTACGTGAAAATTTCATGGGCACTTTTAGGCTAAAATTTCCTCTAATAATGCACGTGAATGACTTTGTGGCAAAAACTTAGGAGTTTTTTTAAATATAAAAAATTGTACTATATTGGAGAAAATGGATCTTATCTATGAATCTTAGAATTGAAAAGTTCCACCCTATTCAAAAATTTATAAGATTTTTTAGAACTAAAGATAAAGATTTACAACTAATTACCTAGGCAAAATTATTTAACTGGAAACTTTGGTTTAATATGTTTGAGTTTATAGTATGTGGAATGGGTTAATTCCTCTAACCATGGTTTTGTTGATGCTATCACAAGAGAAATGGCTTATATGTTAATAGTTCATGGCCAATAAAATCCTAAACTCGATAATTTAAACAATATTTCCCATATGTTGGGAGGGCTTGATAACATTTGCAAATAAGATTTTCGAGACTAGAAAATGGATTTGCCATGCCATTATGTGTGGTTTTGATTTAATCTCCTTTTAATCTCTTCCTCAATAGCTCTGGGTTCCTTACTCTCATCATCAATCATAGTAAATGGAAACAAAATGATATAATTATTGTTGATATGCTTTTTGAATATTAAATGTGCCTTGATGGTAATCATGATAACTAGATTTGTTTAACCTATTTCTTATATTCTTATCAACAATAATTATGGTAAATGGAAACAAAATCATATAATTATTGTTGATATGCTTTTTGAATGTTAAATGTGCCTTCATGGCAATCACGATAACTAAATTTGTTAAACCAATTTCTAGTATTTTTCGATTCTTTTGGATTCGTACTTCCTAAATTAGACTTGGAAACCTGTGTTAGGAAAAGAAACAATGATTTCTCCCTCCAAGCCACTAGTGCTCCCTCCAATGTTTTTACGCCAAAAATCCACCCAAATAAAAATTCTAATACTATCCGAGTATCACATCAATGCCAATACCACATGTTTCATCAACTTGAAACAACCAAAACATACAACTCATTGGTACATTGGTTTGACATTGCTAAATTGTACCCTATTTTTTAACACAAATGGAATTTTTACAGGCTCCATGCATAGTGGAGATTGTATATGTTTTAATGACGATATTTATATGTTTTTGTAAAAGTAATTTGTCTCAAGAGAATACAATTCCAAATGGTTATAGGATCCTCATTGGGAATCCACTTTAATAAAGTAAGATTGAATAATTTAAAGTAGTTTTGATGTGATCATATATATTGTTGGAAACGCCATACAAAACTATTATTTTTGAATACCTAATCTTATCATTTAATAAATACTTTGAGAGAAAAAATGAAGTTCACAGTCTACAAGATTATATTTATATTATGTTTTGACATAGTATTGAAGCCTATAAAGACCCTACCCTCTCTATGAATAATATGAACTGTATTAAGAATAACCTCATTATAAAGTAAAAAATTATATTCATCTTCATAATCAAGATCTCTTTTTATATATTTGTAATTTGTTAATAATAGGACCTTGAGAATTAGATTAACCATGAACAATCTCTACTTTACAATGACCAAAATTTCAAGCATAAGTGTTTAGGGTATTAGATAAAGAAAATAGAGAACAAATTTTTATATTCAAGGCTACACATAGTCACATAGAAAATGATAATTCAAGAGTGTTGTGGGAGCATGTCTACAATTAAATAGACACTTTTTCATTTACTCAAACAATATGATATGAGGAAGATGACATGTTTATCTCAGTATACCAAGCATACAAGGAATGAATTAATAAGTGAGAAAACTCAATTTTCTAAGGTTTATTTTTTTTAATAATACTGAGATAACATCATTGACAACAAGCATATAATGCCTTGCCAAATCCGTTGTCAAATAGGAGGATGAATGGATAAGATCATCAAATTTATGAAAGAGTAATGAGAAGAAGAAAACATTTTTCCGCTCCATACTTAAGAGTGTCCAAATGATATTGATAATATGTGTCATGAAAAATAATATTTAGTAAATTATCCATTTTTTTTCTATGTATGTTTTGTTATTAAGTAATATTTCTTACAAAAACAAAATGTATCTTTTACGTTAAATATGACTATGTTAACCCAAAAAAAAATTATATATAAATTTTAATAATAAAACTATATCTATCTATCTATCTATATATATATATATATATATATATATATATATATATATATATATAAGTGTTTAAAAATTGTCATTCAAAATATGTATTATATATTCATAATGTGTGGTGATATATTTATATAAAATAAAATAAAATACAATATGGAGTATTTTTAAATAATTTATTTAAAAAAAAATTATTTATAATTTTTACAGTATTATAATTCAAAAATTTTAATATATTTTAATATATTTTATATAAAATTATTATATTTAATCAATTAGTTCAAGAAATGTCCCATAATACTTAAAAAAAATTGATTGCTTTATTCATTTAATAATATATATATATATAAAAGCATTATAAAAAATTATATTTATGTATTGTTTTTATGTTATTTTAAATTGAATTTGTAAACATTTTTTAATATAATTATTCAAATATAAATTTCATTTATAATATTGGAAGTAGGTTTCTTAGAAAGTAACCTACTTAAAAAATTTCTTATTGTCCATTTTTCATTTTACCACCTTTTCCAAAAAGTCTTAATGTATGTTAGCTACTATGCTCTCTTCCATGATGTAGCGAGCAACTCTTTGGGCCACATTCTCCTAAGGTCACCATACATATGGAATTTGGAGCACCTAAAATTAACACATATTTCATCAACTAATGATATCCAACATACATCCAATATTGTTACCTATCATAGCTAAAATCCTATTTTTCCCCAACCATAGAGGAAAAGGACAATGCATTATGTATAACATGAGTAAAGTACTTCATCCATAATGTGCATGTGTGTTTCAAACAAATAAAAACAAGCACAATTTTGTTATAGCTAGAAATAACAATGCTTGATATTTGTTTTTGAGATAAAGATTGAAAATGTAATGTAAATCCATACTAGGTCCAAAATTTTAACTGTCCTAATGCATGTAAAACGTAAGATGGTAATAAACTAATATTTATGATTTAATTTAAATATTTTTTTTTTTACTTTTCAAACATAAAATTATTTTTTATAAATCTCATTAAACTCAGAGAAACAAATAATATTAAAATAGATCTTTTAAAAGTTTTCATACTGTTAGACCATGAAACTTTGAGAAAATAAACCCCATGGGCTAAAGTGTGATCCTAATTATTGATATTTTTCATTTTTCATATATTATTTGAAATGCATTAGGAGCTATTCTTCATTTCATTGAAAAAGTACTAGTCAAATATTTGTTTAATCACTAGTTAATAGTTAATGCACATGGGAATGCCATAAAAATTGACAAAAGTGTTCCTTAAACCGAGTGATCATGATTTGAAAATGGAGGAGGTGTTCTCTTTCCTCTTCCTGAGAATCACATAAAACAAATAAGGATCATTCTGATGCTTTGCAAGGTAAAAATGGGTCTTGACACTAACAAGTTTTTCAATGTCTCTTCAAGTCATGAATTAGTCTTCACATGTAAACTTGTCATAAGAAACATAAAATCACATAACTCATACATGCATAATGAAGAGCATAACAAAATATTTGTTGACGGAGTTCACCCCTCCTGGATTACATCTTCGGGTCTGCCAACATAGCTATACCATTCCATATATTCAGTTTAGAAAAGGGAGTACATAAATAGTTTGCTGATGGAAACATGTGGTTATTACCCCTACAAGGTAATTTTCTCCTGCAAATAAATCTCACATAAAATAGCAATACAAGGCATCTCCTACAAAGATCCCATACTCCAACTAGAATGAGCTAAAATGAACATGAAAGCACTTCAATTCCACATTGAAGAGCATAAACAAAACTTTTTTCAACACAAACATAAGTTAAAACTTGCAAGTAACAACTCCTGCAATGAACTTCTGAAAGTGTGAAAAACCCTACAAGGCCTTCTTCATGCTCAAACACCTTCAAGAACCTCTTCAACAACTCGAATGATCCATACACCCTTGGTCTTCAACCTGCAAAAAGGCTCCTTGATGTGCTCAAATTAGAAATTAGAGGATCCAAAACATCCAAAAACCACTAAATGTACTCTTTCTGAGCTCATTTTGGTAAAAAACTCAAGAACATATGAGATCCACAGCTCTTCCATGAATTTGACTATTGACTGACCTGCAAATTTGACCAACAGTCTAACTGTCCTACAAATCTGCCATGTTTTTCACTAAAATAATGACAGTTCCGCCCTCCGCCAGTGCATTTTGTAGGATCATTAATTTTTCCACTAACGCCTTAAGTCCAAAAATCGTGGTCATATATGCCATACGGTGTTGTGGACTAGGCCTTAACATTCGCCCCCACTGGGCTAGACCCTAAAATCCAAGTGTGAGGTTTTCATTAGCGGAATTTTGAGGTCTAAAATGGGCCTCCTTAGGAAAATGTACAATCAAAATTCACTTTATGAGAACCAATCACATTTTAGGGAATGCCATTATCCCTAATGTTTGAGGTGGCATTGTTTGAGTTAAATGTACTTACTTGTCACATTCTCAATGGTGGATGAAAATTCATGGTTAACCATGGTAGTGCTCTAAGTACTTTTAAAGTCATAAAGTAAAGTACTCATAATAAATGTCATTTCACATTTTTTGAATAAAATATTATTATTTTCATTTCATATTTCTTGAAAGAAACAATGCATACCTCTACACAATCTTCATGTCTTTACACACTTTTCAATAAAATATTATATTTGTATATTTGTATATATTTATTTTTAAATTATATATTCATCTCATTTTATTTAATATTACAATTTCAAATTAATTATAAGTTAATATCTATACATATATATTATATATATGAAATCAAAATAAATAAAAATGTAACCTTGTAATTTTAGGATAAATCAAATCTATAAATAATATTATTATAATATTAATAACAATACAAAAATATTAAAGTTAAAAGAAAAAAAACATTTTAGTTTTGTATGATGAAAAAATGTATATTAGTTTTGTATGTTGAAGTTTATGAGATAGTGTATAGTTTGGGGCAAATATTCTATTTTTTAGTTTCAGACATATATAAATCTTATAATATAATCATAAATATAAATTAAATTTATTTCCAATATTTTTTCTTTAATTTCATTATTATTATTCATTTTCATTATGATGATATTAATATTATATATTATTATATATAATATTCTAAAAAATAATCTAAATATTATATTCTTTTTTTTATATTTTTATTTATTTTTGTCTTATGTTATAAATCAAATCAATTTAATATGTAATATAAAATTCATACATAAAATAATGTATTACATTTATTATATTATATTATATTATTTTTATATAGTATATTAATTACATGTTTTTTTTTCCTCGAGAAAAAAGCGTAATTTTATTCAGCAGATGTGTACAAAATTACAATAAGAAACACAAAGATGTGTGTTCAGAAAAAACAAACCCCGAAGTTTGTTTACAAGAGACAGGATCTGAGTCTAACATAGCCTATGCAGATCCAGAAGTCAGGCTTATACAAGCTGTTCAAAACTGTTCAGAAAATCAAAACTGTCAATAAGACCCTTTTGAGAATTATCATGTCACAACAAAGCTAAAATTATGCTCTACTAAAGCACAGACCAAGTCCACTGCCAAGAAATAAAATTTCAACCACTCAAAAGTAAAGCTGGCACCTGTACAGTCCTTCACCTGAGCCATATCGGAATCTGCCAGCAATTTAAAGTCCACAGTCTATATGGAGCACCGCCCAGGGGATCCAGAAACTCTGTAATTTAATTAAAACATGTGCTCAGCCCGCTGTTGTAGCCCTTCATTGAGAAAACCGTCAAGGAAGACAGAGATTTAAACAGTCTTCAACATCTAAAAACTGTGAAAGCGTTCTACAGGAATGGCAACCCGTAAACAAAATCAACAACCAACCAGATATACCATATCGGCCCTCAACAAGCAAACGAATGTTTCATCCTGTAGAAAGAAAAAGTCATGTCCTCCATAATGAACTGAAAGAAGACAAACACTGTAGCTAGGCACAGATGTGAATCTTGCAATTGCCTGCGCTGCTTCAGTGTAGCTGTATGGAGTTGGAAATCAGCCAAAACAAGAAGGCAGCATGTCCAGACAACTTTCCCAAAAACATTTGTGAAAGAGGCTTCGAAATTTTCTCCTAATACTGAAATCTTTTAGTGAAACTTAGCAGCAAACAAAGGATTGAATGGATTAATGAAATGGAGTCAAGGCTGCAAAGGAAAAACATAGGAGCCCCTCATTCAAATAAGGATTGATGAAAGTATTCAGAGATATCGCCACCAAGATGTTCTCTTATCCTCCATAGGCCCCCAACCTGCTGGATCCCCCTCTTAGAAGCTCGATCTACCAAGTCATTATTTTCACGGTAAATATGTTGACAGGAGAAAGATTCAAGTGAGGATAGGATCTCCCTAATAGAGCGAAGCAAATGCTGTAAATGGTGCACTCTGCAATGCTGATATCCTTTTATCCAGTTAATCACATTCAAGGAATCACCATAAAAGTTTAACCTTCTGCAACCTTTCTCCACTGCAAACAGCAGAAGGATCTTAAGGCTCAACAGTTCAGCATTGTTATTCGGTCCTTCCTCAAGCCCAACAGAGATTTCATACCAATGAGCTTCAGAGAGAAACAACAGAGCCCCCCCACCACATACATTTTGTTGCATCGCCCCATCAAAGAAACCCCAAGGATTTCTTCTATCTATGTCCAGCATCAAAACCTCCCTCTGATTGGCGACACGGACATGGATAGGAAGAGCAGAATGCAGACCTATAGTCATGGCACCGATGACCACAGGTGTACTGACCACCCCATCAAAAAGAAAACGGTTACGGGCCAACCAAACACCCCAGATCACAAGAAGGGGCAGAGCTTTTAAATTCTGTTCAGTATGAGATGCCCACCAAACATCCCATGCCTGTGACACAGTTAAGCCCTCCCAACAACAATGGAGACGCAAAAGGCTGGAGCATTCCAGCCACACCCCTTTAATGAAGGGACAGCTAAGGAAAAGGTGATTGACCGACTCATCATCAGCATTACACAAACAGCACCAGCTCGGGCCCTGAAAACTTCTATGTTGCAGCACGTCCTAGGTGGGGACTTTGTTTTCAAGGACACACCACATAAATATGCGAGTCTTGGGGGGGAAATGTAGTTTCCATAGTTTCTTCCACCACCACCGCTCATCACCCAAGACAACCCCAACACTAAGTTTTTTATAGCCAGCCCAAGGAGAATAGATCCCCGACGGATCAAAATCCCAAACAATCATATCCTCCCGCTCCTAGAGCAGAATATGAGCATGTTTTAACGCACTGATGTAGTCAGCCAGAGCCCTCTCATCAACAATCTCCAGACCCAAAGAAGAGGCCAGTACCCAGGACTGAATGCCCAATCTTCTCCGAACAGGATCAGCAAGTTGAGCAAGAAAAGTAATCCCCCTCTGCCTTAAGGCCCCAACCGTTCGCCCAGGTAGAAGATGCTGAAGTTCACTTCCCATCCAAGGATCCTCACCAACCCGAAGCTTCCTGCCACTACCCACATCCCAAGCCAAACTTGTTTCCAAAATGTGAAAGGAATTAACGAGAGCCTTCCAAATCATAGAACCACCCGCAGAGGTTTTCCTTGGATTCCTAATCCAATCAACAATAGACAAAGGGGAAATATATTTCTGAAAAATCACCTGAGTCCAAAGGCTATCAACATTAATGAGCCTCCATCCACCCTTAGCTGCAAGAGCCTATGCAAAGAGAAAGATGTTTTTCAGTCCCCAACCACCCAAACCTTTAGGGACAACAATTTTCTCCCACCGAACCCAAGGGGTCACCAAAGTATCATGCTTCCCACTCCAAAGGAAACGAAAGCAAATCCTCCTGGCTGCCTCCAAAATACCTTTTGGGATCCATGAGAGGGACAGCCAATATACCGGGACATCCTCTAATACAGACTTAACAAGAGTTAAGCGCCCAGCTCTAGATAGCCATTTATGACACCACACTCTTAACCGCTTATCCAGCTTTTCCAGCAACCAGCTCCAATCCTGTTTCCTATAATCATTGGGTTTAAGGTGGAACCCCAAGTAAGTCAGCCCATCAGCCAGACCTACAGAATTATAAGGGAAAATTCTTTCAAACTGACGCTTCTCCTCCTCCCTCAAAAATTGTGAAGTGATGGATGACTTCACAACATTCACTTCCATACCCGTGGCCTTGCTAAACAGGGCCAAAATCCCACCAAGAGTAACAACATCTCGCACCGAACCAGAGAAGAAAATTAACACATCATCAACAAAAAGGAGATGAGTGATGAAAAGATTTTGAGCAACCGGAATGCCCTTCAAAGAGCCCTGTCTTGTTGCCTCCTTAAGAGCTCTGCTTAGGCCCTCAGCCACCAATAAGAACAATAGGGGAGAAAGAGGGAAACCTTGACGGAGGCCCCTTTCAGGATGAAAAAAGGGGGATGCAGCCCCATTAAGCAAAACAGAGAAAGATACAGTAGTTATACAGCTCATGATCCACCTAATAAAGTCAATGCCAAAGCCAAGGTGAGTAAGGAGCATACGAATAAATAACCAACTTACCCGATCATAGGATTTGGAGAGGTCTATTTTCAGCACAGCTCCTTTGAGGTTCTTGGTCTTCATGCTATGGAGAACCTCTTGAGCAGTCCCGATTGCTTCATGAATTTGACGTCCATCCAGAAAACCAAATTGTTCCCCAGAGATATGGAGAGACAGAATTCTTTTGAGTCTTCTAGCAATCACCTTGGCTACCACTTTATAAATGCAGTTGTAGAGAGATATTGGACGAAAATCAGCCAATGAAAGGGGATTATCCACTTTTGGGATTAAAGCTAAGAAAGTGGAATTAAAACAAGCCGGAATCCTCCCTGAAAATCTGATATCCTCCACAACTTTCAGAAGATCTGCCCCTAACATATCATAAAGAGCCAAGAAAAATTCAATCGACCAACCATCTGGCCCAGAACTTTTGTCTTTTTGAAAACTATGGAGGACCTCCTTTAATTCCATCTCAGTAACCTCAGCCATCAATGTTCTGTGATCAGCCTCCTCCACAAATCTCGGAAAAAGTTGAGCCACTCTAACTACCTCCGCCAGAGAAGCATGATCAGGAGCCTTAAAAAGAGCCTTGAAATGATCAACTCCCAACTTTGCTTTAGCCTCAAAGGAAGAGTGTTCAATGCCATGACCATCCCTTAAGCTCCAAATGGTATTTGTCGCCTTCCGACCGCGAGCAAAAGCATGGAAAAATTTCGTATTATCATCTCCACATGCCAACCATGTGGCCCTGCTCTTCAGCCTCCAAGATTCTTCCTTATCCATAAGAAGGGAGTTCCTTCTTTTTTCAAGAGCAACAAGGGTATCTTTATCTGCTTGTGAATGAAACCCCCCTCCTATCCCCTCATAGGTCAGGCGGAGTTCCTCTTCAACCTACTTCAGGTCCAGATCCTCCCTCAATCTCTTGGAAGCCGACCAGGTCTTCACTGCTTCCTTGATACGCTTAAAATTCTCAGCAAAATGAAAAGCCGCAGATAGATTACTATCAGCCCTATATGGAATCCACCTAGCAAGGATGAGGGCTTTAAAGGAATCATCCTTGAGCCAGGTATTGTTAAACTTTAACGGGCTGGGAGGCTGATTAGGCCCAATCTTTAAAACGAGGAAGATAGGAAAGTGATAAGAAGCACCCCCACATCCAACCCATTGTCTAATTTGTAAAGGCTTGTCCACAATCTGCTCAGCCACCAGAAAACGATCAATTCTCTTCGCTATTCTATCTTTATCACATCTATTGTTCCTCCAAGTGGGCTTCAGCTTTAAAGGCTCAATATCGAGCAAATGGTTCTCCACTAGTTTTTGAGTGAAGTACCCAGTCAAAGAATCAGTATGAGCATGAGGACCCCATACCTCAGACTGGCCCAAAGAAAAATTCAAATCACCTCCCAAAATCACCGAGTCCCCCTTGAGTAGTGAGTTACCCAGTAGAGAGTCCCAAAAAGGGATCCGATCTTGATATGGGCCATAGATATTGAAAATATTGAAAGCCATACCTAGCTCCAAAGCCTGAAAGTTTAACCCCAGAACAGACTCCATACCCCAAAAATTTAGAGGTTTTATTGTTCTTTCATTCCAGCCCACAGCTAGCCCACCCGATCTCCCTCTAGCATCCAGCGTCTCAAAAATCCATCTAGGCAGCCAACCTTCTAATCTAGCTTTGACCACAGATCCTGCTCCTAAAGTCTCTTGAAGCAAAATTAAATCCGGACAATCCAGAAAAATGATCCTCCGGAAAGCAGCTTTCTTTTGGGGTCCTGCCAATCCCCTGCAATTGAAGGACATGATCTTCATCACACACCAGTCTTCAGGGACTGTCTTGCTCTAAGTGCCCTCTCAATAGAATACTGCCTCCCATCATGTACATCCAGCATAGCTCGATCCTGAGCTCTCGCCAAGAAGGAAATCCTTCCCCTGCCCCGAGCTGCTGGAAGTTTCCCCCTCCCTAACCCCCCTGCACCTTTTTTAGCACTGGATCTCAGGTTATACCCCATGACCAAAGGGGCAGAGGTTTCCAAAGGAGCCATCAAACCTTCACCTGGATCGAAGACAGTGGTCTTCCCTTGAGGTGCTGGCTGGGAAAAAATAGAATCAGCAATAGGTAACATACCACCATCGACCATACCATCTGAAACTGACTTTGTTACCAAGTTAAGGGAAATATTAATGATGGGAGCAAAAGGAAAGGATCCCAAATGAGAGGATGTCAAAAAAGAAATAACAGTCTTCAGCATGGCATCTTCCTTCAGTTGAAAGTCCGCTCCATAGTGGCAACTATGGACCTTCACAACAGGTAGAGAAACTCCATCACAAGACTGGGAGAGCGGCTCCAGCCCAGCAACGTGAAAAGACTCCACACCCAAATGCTGAGAGCCCATTGCAACCAGATTGCAGCATCCCGTGGTAGATGGGTTCAGGGAGCTTGAAATAGATGTAGAGGACAGAATCTGAGCATTGGAAGGACCAGAGCCTTCCCCTCTCGAACTTGGAACCCTCTCAGAGCGCCTAACCCACCATTTTTTGACAGGTCGAGAGGGAAAGCCACAATCAGAGGCAGGATGTCCGTATGCATGACATCGATGACATCTGAAGGGCACATTTTCATAGTCCAGGATCTGCTTGATGACATGTTTCCCCCACCGAAGATTCAGTGTTTCAGCCAATCCTTCTCTGATATTGACCATCACTAAAATTCAAGCAACCCGCCTGTGGTTAGTCTGTAAGAAGGAGAGATCAACCTCAATAAAAACCCCAAGCGTATTACCGATACCTCGAAGGTGTTCCTCTGTCCAATAGTGAAGAGGCAGTCCAGGGAAACGAACCCACAGGGGAACAGAGTCCACTCTCTCCCTGCTAGCATCGAAAAGAGGGTGCCAGTGTTTGAGAAGCAATGGCGTGTGATCCAGTGCCCAGGACCTATGCAACACCCACTGAATATGTTCTGGGAGCAGAAAGTTGAAAGCAAACCACCCTTTAGTGAGTAGCACCACTTCCGGAACATAACCCAGGTCAGCTTTCCAGTTCACTTCAGCCCATGCAACCACAGTTTTCAGAACGAAGTGCCTCCCCATGGCTCTACCAACTAGAGTTCTGCTAGCCAACTGAGAGACCTTCTCCCAGCTTATATCTTCGCCCAGAACGTAGTTTATCTCTGCTCTGTTGGCTTTTATCCAGTTCTTTTTTCTTCTTCCCTTCTTCGGCTCCCCATCCTCCCTAACTTTGCAATCGCCGGTTTCTTTTAGTCCTTCATAGGCAGGTTTCCCACACTGTTCATCTTGGCTTAAGAGGTTAGTGATACCTCTCCCACTTTCCTTATCACAAATTTCATTAACCCCTCTATCAGATATCACAGAAGGATCCAGGTCAGAAACAAATTCGAAACCATAGTTTCTCTGATGATCAACCACTGCTCTTTCCCTTTTGGCCGCGTTCGAACACTGAGACACAGGCTTCCCCTGCCGGTCGAGCACCTTCTCTATTTCACTAACGCCAATGGACTGACGCTTTTTCAAAGGAGCCTCGCCCCCTCTGCCTGAAAAACCAGCTCCCACCTTCCGGTCAAGTCCGCCAACAATATCAGCAAACGACAAACCTTCAACCAACGCTTGTGGGCTCCCCTCATCTCCTTGGGACCGAAGCCCTGACTGAAACCGCCCGACCTGTTCTGCAACATCAGAGGCGCGCAAACCCTGATCAAACGCTCGCCCTGCTCCATTCAAACACCCGCTTCTCCCGCCCTGCTCCATTCAAACGCCCCCCAAAAAAGGTGGTTGATATTAATTACATGTTATTATGCAACTTAAATAATATAAATTTTAATTAATAGCATATAATATAATTAAGAATTTATGAATTTATATTTATATTTTATTTTAAGTTATTTAAGTACAAAGGACAAATGCATTAGTTGTTCAATGAAAATGAGTTTTTCTTGAAAAACTCATTCTTATTTATAGTCATATCAATACAATTTTTTTATTAATTTTATTTTGGTACAATTTTTGAATAAATTTAACCATAATTACATGGATTGTGGTGCAAAAATTGAATTGGAAATTCATAAATATTATTTTAGTTATTTTATTATTTCCTTAGGAGACCCATTTTAGACCACAAAATTCCTCTAATGATGATGTACAGTGGACCAGGGGCCGGGGGCTTAGCGTCGACCCCTTCCCCCAAATGGGCGCGACTTAATCTTTATATATGGGTTTTACCCATATGTTAATAAGAGCCACCTTTCGATCTATTGGTAGAGCGTTGTGTTGTTGGATTTGAGGTCATAGGTTCGAATCTGGTCGGGCCTTTGGATGACCTATATAAAAATTTTACTTGAACCCCCGGGGTACCACATGGCAACCCATGACTGGGCCATGTGGTGCTCAATCATTGGTCCTCACAAAATCAACCACAATCAATAAAATGTGCCCAAAATTCATCCAATCACATGAGACCACTTGGTAGCCTATCATTAGCCTGAAATACACAGTCAGCATGCATAATCAACCTGTTGAGTCAGCGTATGGTCAACTCGGTCAACTTCCCAGTCAACAGACTTGCTAAAACTTTAATTGTTTGTCCAAATAGTCATCATGCGATAAGTTTAGAATATGATGTTGGATTGAGGTGAAATGAACATCGTTGAATTTATAACGACGATCACTTCGATTTGGCGCCAGTTTCAAGACTTTCTGGGCACTTTAATTTTTGAGCTAAAAATTAATCACTTGATCAAATCATTTGCAATAAGTAATGTCCTTGTAGAAGGGGTAAAAAATTTCATTACAATTGAAAATATGCATCATACAAATGCAATTGAAGAGTTTAAAGAGTTTAGTTTATAAAAAAATTAATTAATAAAGTATGGCCTTATGGAATATTTGGTTGGCATGAAATTTTATTAGTTTTACAAATATGTTTATTTATTTTTATTTTTTACAAATATTTATATATTTATGCTCTATGAATAAAATGCATTAAGAAATGGGAAAATGTGTCAAGACAAATAATTAGAGTATAGATGGATAAATCTATCAATTAGATATTTTTTGGTGGGGGTTTTCAAAATGGGGGAGTAATTAGTAGTGTTGGAGGTGTATTTCAAACTTTCTTATTTATGGTGATTCTTCTTTAGTTCTTAATTGGATTAATAGAACTACACATCTCCAAAATGATATTCTTAGGCCTTTGATAATAGCCTTAAAGTATTGATGCTAGATTTTGTTGAGAAATCTAGGGGTAGCTAGATTAGGAGATTTATCTTTCTTTGATAACTACTTGTGATGTTATTTTAATTAAATTGATGTACTTGTAGTTATCTCTTCTTTACTTGATTATTATAATGTTCTTTAAAGATCAAATAGCTACCAAACAATGAGTTAAGAGGACATAAAATATAGGCTACAAGCCAGGGCCAAAACATCTCCTATTGAGAAGAAAACCCACAAGAATTCTTCTCTTTTTTATAATGTTTTGATGATGAATTCCAAGACCTAAGAACCTTATCAATGACCCATATAATACCAATGCAAATTTCTTTCTTGATGAACGACTTAGACCTAGCAACTTCCAACAACTTCGACCTAGTATCTTCCAACAACTTCGACTTTCCTAACATCTTCTTCTGCAACTTTGACTTCCCCAACAAATTCCTCTGAAACTTCAACTTCCCCAGAAACTTCTGCGATTTTGGTTTGGTAGCTACTTTAGAAACCCTTGGTACAAGAGAGAGAGAGAGAGAGAGAGAGAGAGAGAGAGAGAGAGGTACAAAACTTTGATTTTGTTTTTTTCTTTGATTTTCATCCTTTTCCTTTTTTCTTCCATCTTCTTTCTTAAGGAGATAGAACTTTCTTGTCTTCTCTTCAAATGGGGTCGAGTTCCCACTTATATATAGTCTTCCTAGGAGGTCAAATCATTTTCCACGAGGACGTTTTGATCCTTCTTGTAGGCCAACTTGTTTGACAAGGTCTTAGAGGGACTTTATGACACTTTTGACTTTACAAAAATGATCTTTACAAGATACAATATGCCCAAACAGGTCTTATATGTATGATAATGACTCTTTTGACCTCATAATTCTTTGACAAACCTAGAAGCACTCAATGGGTGCTTGAATACAAATAAATTTATCTTGAGCATGAAACCTGTTGGTTCTTAAGAGACAATCCCTTGGTTGTGAAAAGGGACCAATGCTTAAGACATTTTAACAGTATTTTATGGAAACAATATTTATTATTCGGTCTTTGTTCTATTCCTTTGGAAATTAGTTTTTAAAAACCTTAATGCCTTGGAGTAATAAAAAGATTACGCAATCATGCCTTTAACTATTGAAATGTGAATGAAAAAGAAGAACTGTAGGGAAGCTTAAGATAATATGTTGTAAATATAGGAACTATTAAATTAAGTTTCAGAGAGAATTTATGAATAGAGAGGAGTTGGAGGGAAGAAGCGCATTTAAGGATATTTAACTCTTACATAAAAATGTAATTAAGAGACCAACAAATTCTTTACTTCACTTCATTCTTAAGAAGAAATAACACAAGATGACACAAGAAAGACAAATCACCATCAAAATTTGTAGGAAACTTGAGACTTCTTTCATTAAATCTTCAGAGAAATAAGTACAAAAATATAGTCTTCCAAAGGTTCCAAAACTCAAACCCCTCTTCTTCATTTTTGTCTTTCTTAAATACATTCAAAAGCAGTTTGTAACTGCCAAAACTTCTCAAAACTACTTAAACTACTTCTTTATTCTATAAACTACTTTCATTACAATTGAGGGTAACATTACAACCTAGTTCTATAAGAAAAACAAAAAGAAAATACAATAATAAAAAGAAATATTATGTCGTTTTCTGAGTATCATTTGTTGCTGATGTGTCTTCAGGAAGATTGGACATCCATTTTCTGCACTTTTTTCAGAGTTCAACATTTGTCTCTGGAGCATGAACTAGCTTATGATGTTCCAATCTAAAAGAAGTGATCCTGGTGTAGGTGGGCTTGTCTAGAAACAGAGTCTTGGCCATCCATAATAACTGAAAATCTTTATGTAGTTAATTGACAATTATTGTTCCTTTTAAAAATGCAGTCTTCTCATGAGTATTGTCAATATTAATTTTTACTTCCACCAATAAAGTTTCATATATTTCCCAGGACAATAAATTACTTTGTAGATCCCAGTAAGATGACAGTCATGCCCTGGTTCTTTTATCAAACATGGTGTTGAACTTATCTACTGCTTTCTTGATATTTGTCAACTTCTTTTCTGATGACTTCCTGTTGCATTCTTCACCACCACCTTGTTAATTTCTAGAACACATAATGTTCTGTCTTTAACCTCATGTTCACCCAATTCTTGATCTGATTTGAAGTTAACAAAATCTATTGACTTCTTAGCCTGTAGAGCTCTATCATGCATTTTTTGTTTGTCAGCTAATACGAGCTCTTGAAGATCTTTAACTATACTCTTTTCTTTTGAAATTAGAACCATCAATTCCCATATTGTTTTCATTACTCATATAATCTCATTCCAAAGAATCTCTTTAGCTTGAATTAGGGACATGTTCCCCTTTACCTTCTCTTTGAGATTCTTGATTTCTTCATAAGTTGATTGATAATATGGTTTGTATTTTTCTGCGATTAGGGAAATTTCGAGGTCTAAAATGGGCCTCCTAGGGAAATTATAAAATAATAGTGGAAATAATATAATAAGATTTGATTACATCATCAAATTTTGGAGGAAAAAAAAGAAAAAAAACTACTTTTTCAACTTGTATTTTCAACTTATCTCCCAAAGTTTTTACTCAAATTTTGAGCGGGAGTACTCGTTGGAAGCAAAATTTAATTCCTCATCCAAGGAGTACCGATGTTGCATACTTTCGATGGATCCTGCTATATGAAAAATAAGAAATACATGAAAAACGTGATTGCAATCATTGTTTTTCATGTATTTTTCATTTTTCGTGTAGCAGGGTCTATCAAAAGATGCAAGATGGGTACTCCTTGGATGAGGAATTAAAGTTTGCATCCAACAAATAATTTTGCTCGAAATTTGAATAAAAAATTTGGAAGTTTAGTTGAAAATATGATTTGAAAAGGTAGTTTTATTATTTTATTAATTTTTAATCTTTTTTCCCTTTTACTTAAAAAATGATGAGTCATCCCCCATGGTTGACATCATCATCTTGAATCCTATTGGTCCTTATAAATATTATTTTTGTTATACATTTTTCTTAGGAGGCCCATTTTAGACCTCAAAATCTCCCTAATGATTTTCCTTTGACATTTGAATTTCGCTATCCTTATCACATATAACTTTTATGGCTGTCTCAAGATCCCTTTGGGATTTCTTCATATCAATCTCTGTCATCCTCAACTCAATACTTAATTGTAATAGTTTAGCTGTTGGGTCATTAGTTTCAGATGAAAAAATTATTGTGCAGACATGTGAATCAATCTGCCCCTATAGTTTAGCTACTGTCTCTTTCAATCTGGAAATCTCTTCATCCCTCTGCAACATTTGCTATAAAAGTTTCTCTTTCTCAGATTCCACTTCTGCCACTTCAATAGCCATTGGGTGTTCTCCAGTAGGGAGCTTCAGCTTCTTTCTTAGCACATTAATCTCTGATTCCACACTCTGCAATAGATTCTGCACAACTGACCTGTCATTAGGGTCTACTCCAATCTTGACAATTATCTTCTTTAATTCCTCATTTTGGGTAGAGAGAGCTCTGGAATTATCCTTCTCTAGCTTTAGCTACTTGATTACCTTCCCCAACATTTTTTCAACTTTACTTGTAGCTGCACTGGTTTTAGTCAAATCACTCACTATCAATAAAATAGTTTTCATATGTAAATTAATTTTATCAGGTCAGGGAATCTTCCTGGTATCAACAGTTAAATTAACAGTCTTGAAAATGCTTGTTGACCCTACTGTCATTTCAGATGGGTGTGAAAAAGTAATTTTCATATGATCTTTCTCTAAATCCATAGCTGTTAATAATCTATTCAGATCAGGGGTGATTTGAGACTCAGCATGAGCCTGCATACTTGCTCTGATTTTATGATTCTTCTAAGCAATTTGGGCAAAAAACTTCTTAATTAATTGCACCTGATCATGAACAGCCTCATGCCTGGATGGTGAACCTGACTGTGAATATGGAATTTATTCACCCAGTCTAGCTCTCTTTTCAGCTCCTTGTTCCTCCTCCTCTGAATCAAAATTATTTTATTTACCCATTTTATTCACCTTCTCAGAGATAATAGGAGTTTCAATACTAGTGCTGCCAATACCTACAAAACCCTTATTAGCCAACTTTTCAATTTCAGGCTTACTCTCATGAGTAAAAGCGGAATAACCATTCTGAACCCTTATTTTGGAGATCACATGATGTGGATCATAAGCCTACTTTTCACCTAGAAATAGATGCATGTCTTCTAACATTTGGTTTGCTTCTTTTGCAGCTTTCCTCATATTCATTATGAAAGGTCCAACAGTCATGGGTAATTAAAAAAAATGTCCTTTCTTCATTGCCACAAAGTGGATTTGGTCCACATTCAATCTCTGTCTAATAAATTCTAAAGCAAGCATTATCATGGGGACAAAAATAGGCAATCTATAAGGTTCAACCACTACACCATATAATCTGATTTCTGAATAATATTGAAAAAGAACCAGTCTCCACATTTGCAACTATTACTGAGTTGAAGGAATTCCTGAGCCTTTGGCAGAAAAAATGGAGGAGCAGTGCCATTCAAGATTTTATAGGCGATTGGCAGGAAGTAAGTAGCAAAATCCAATAATCCCCCATCACTAGATTCATTTCTTATTAGGTCAGTCGAAAACACTACTAATTGCCTCTTCTTATTTGAATCTATAATGTTTAACCCCAAATTCATAAACTCTTCTGCATTTTTCTACATGAAAAAATAAGTAATAATAGAGGGAAACTTGAAAGAACCAGTGAGAGTCAAGCTCATAAATTGAGAGTTAATATTCTCCCGCAAAAAGAATGGGATGTCCAGCACTACTTCAGGTTTCATCATCAAAGAAAACAACCCAAGCACTGACCTGTCAATATGGGAAGCATCTTCCTTTCCAAGTATTTTTGATAGAAATTGTAACACAAGCTTGACATCTACATCAAAAATTTCCAGGGGAAATACCTTTTCATCTCAAGAATAACGTTCTTGTTCTGGCTTCAAAAAGAATAAAATCTGCATGTAATCTTTCCCTGCAAGACTGTCATAATATGTTGTCAATGACTCTTCAGTAAAAGTAACATAGGACTCAGAATCTGGGTAGTAGAAGGCTTGATGAATTAGTAGGGATGAAACTTGGAAGATGCTCTTTCCCAAGTGGTTCATTAAAAAACACTTGCTGGGGTATAATGCTGATGCTAGCCAGTGTATGAATTTTGGGAAAAGATGATATTTTGGGACACATGCAGACAAGACTCTAGACTTGACCATAGTTGTGAAGACAGGGGAATTTTTTTGATTAAGAATGACTTTTTGATACAGAGGAAAATGCTTTACTTTGTAACGAGTGTCCATTATATCTTGCTCTGTATCCATGAGAGGAATATGACTAGAAGAACTGGATAATGATGACTGTTTGGCCATGTTTTTACTTAGGGTGGTGATTGAATGGACTCAGAAATGAGGGGCAATATGATTTGGATGGTTTGTACAACTCGAACTAAAACCTGCAGGTGAAAAGAACGAGGTTTTGACTCACTATTTATAGGCGCAATGGGGCTTTGGGGGGAAAATGGTAATTAAATGCATGACAAGACAGATACGAGAACATGACATGGATAGTGAGTTGGCTCTCTTGCTGATGTTGTCTCTGGCTTCCTACATCACCGTGGGGGCACTCCAGGGTATGACAGGCTCTTCGTAGGTGTGCCTCCACAGTGAACGTGAGTCATTGATTTGAGTCCATGCGCTTACGTCACGGTCAGCTGCGGAGGCAACCCAAAGTTATATGTCGGGTTGTTTGTGTCTGCGAGTTTCTTTCAATTAAGTCCCACTTGCCATCCTTTCATTTCCACCCAGCGAGTTGCACATTTTTTAAAACAAGGGTCAGACCCACCTTACACATCTTCCAAAACATAATGTTAATGTTTCAATCATACAAATCAAAATCATTTTCGGCATATGAAATTTTTGATTCATTTTTTTTTTTTTAAACATTATATGTTTTTATTTTATTTTATTTTGAGGAACATTTAAAAATGAAATTGTAAATGAGCCACAACATATGGCTCCACCTGGGGATAGTCCTTTTTGCCACGAAAGCACTAAGAACTACAGATTAGTGCCTTCACCTTGGTCATGGAGTCAAATATTTATTTGGTGACATATGGACAATGGGAAATCCGGTATTTACAATGGTGGAATGCTTGATTTTTAGTCCTGAAAATAATGTTTCAAATACTGCCATTCACAGGCAGCTGTAGATATTCTCCATCTAAACTCTCCAAGATGAAAGTATTGTTAGATCTTGCTTTAGTAATTTTGTACGGTCCATACCATAGGGGGTCAAATTTATCATGTTTTCCCTTATCCTCCTTTCTGGTATCCCACCTCAGTACTAAGTCTCCTGATTGAAAGATAATTTCCCTTGCCTTCTTGTCAAAAATGGTTTTCATCTTTGTATGATAAGTAATTAAGTTGTCTCTAACTTTGTCTCTAATTTCACTTAATACAATTACCTTATTCATTCCTCTAACCAGAGAATTGGGTTCTTCATAAGCTTCTTGAATAAAAGAAATAATAGGTTTGGATAATTGACTAGGAAACAATGCCTGCATTCCATATACCAGCTCAAAAGGTGATTTTCTAGTGGAACTTCTAGTAGTAACCCGAACTGCCCAAAGGGAAAACTTTAGTTTTGAGTCCCAATCCTTTTTATTTTCAGTGATTGTTTCATCTTCATAATTCTAACCAATGTTTTGTTAGAGGACTCTGCCGATCCATTCCCTTATGGATGGTAGGTTGTAGAATGAGACAAAACTACATTATATGTTTGACAGAAATCAATAAATCGAGTAGAATTAAATACTTGAGCATTATCTGTCACAATCTTGACTGGAAAACCAAACCTACTGAAGATATTCTCCTCCAAGAACTTCATCACCACTTGGTCATTTTCTTTCTTTGTGGGTATTGCCTCAACCCACTTTGTGAAGGATTCGGTGGCTGTTAGAATCCATTTGAACTTTCGAATTGATGGTGGATTGATTTATCCAATAAAGTCTAGTCCCCACTGTCTAAAAGGTTCTTTTATAAATACTAGAATTATAGGTAAAGGAGAAAGTCTCTTCTTTTCTTCAAACAATTGGCATTTCTAACAACCTATGACCAATTTGTACACATCTACAAACAATGTAGGCTAATAAAAACCTGATTTGAGGATCTTATGTGTTGTAACCTTCCAACTGTAATGACACCCACACATATTTTCATGGTAATCTTTGGTAATTTCAATGTAATCTCGTTTAGTTAAGCACAATAGTAAGATACCAACAAGATCTTTCCAGTACATTTTTTCTTCTACAATGACATATGGCTGAGACTTAAGCTTGAGGGCTCTGTACTGTAAGCTATTCAGTGTAGTTGGACAAGAGAAGAAACACAAATAGTGAACAATGTCTTTGTACCAATCTGAACATAAATATTTGTACTAAATATTCATACCTAATTTGGGCTTATTTTTATCTTCTTAATTGACAACTTCATCCATTGGTGCTAACATATTGATTCCCAATGTTTGAAAAACTATTTCTGCTAACATCTTTGCCAAACCTTGTCCTTTGATTAGTTATGTAGGTTTAATGTCTAGATCATTTTCCTGAATTTTTTCTATCCACTTTCCTCTCTTCCCTTCTATATCACTCTGAATCAGCACATCCTTGACAACATCATTAAGGTCATATGTAGTTATTTGAGATTGTAATACATAAGTTCTGAAGGCTTTGAGTGCTTTAACCAATGAATATACCTACTTTTAAAGGATGTTATATTTGAGCTCAGCATCTCTGAGAACTTTGATGAAGAATTCCACTGGTTTTTCTCTATTTTCCTCATTTTTCTGCAATAACACAACAACAATATTAGAGGGGGAAGCAAATGAAAGTATCTGAAATACATTCTGATAATCAGGACTAATAAGAACATGAGCTGCTTGGAGAGCCTCTTTTATTCTAGCAAATTATTCTCTTGATTCCTTAGTCCATTGAACTTCTGCCTCTTTCTTCAAAATATTAGTTATGTTTCTAACAATCTCTGCATAATTTGGTAAAAAACTTAGAAAATTAATATTTCCCAAAAATTTCTGAATATCCTTCTTGCTTCTGGGCAAAGGAATTTTTTGGATTGCTTCTACCCTTGCTGGATCAATTTTTACCCCTTGTTTTGAAACTATGTGGCCCAATAGTTTACCTTCTTCCAAGGAAAATAAAGACTTTTTGGGGTTAAGTGAAAAACCAAACTTCCTGCACTTTTCAAAAGTTCGTTGTAGATGTTCTAAATGTTCATCATCTGATCCTGAAAAAACAATGATATCATCCACATATATAACCACATACATATCTCCCACAAATGATATGTTCATGGCCCTTTGAAAGGTTTCACCTGCATTCATTAGTCCAAATGGCATTATAGCATACATGAAAGTACCCCATGGGGTTGTGAATGTTGTCTTTTTTCTGGTCCTCTTTTTCTACTACTAACTGATTATACCCAGAGAATCCATCAACCATGGAAATCCTATAAGCTCCTGTCACTTTTTGTAAAACATAATCCATTTTGGGTAAAGGATAATTTTCCTTCGGAGATGCTCTGTTCAGCTTCCTAAAATCCACACACAATCTTATCTCTCCATTTTTCTTCCTCACAGGAACCAGATTAGAAACCCAATTAGAATGTCTGAGGGGAACTATGATCTTTTGCTTGGAGTAATTTCTTTACTTCTTTTTCAATCAGAGACAATAATAATGGATTAATTTGTTTGAGCTTTTGTCTATGGGGTTTGAATCCTTCTTTCAATGGGATATTATGCTGTATGATATTTTTATCATATGTTTCTAGATCTTCATATGACCAAGAAAATACATATATGTACTTCTTGAAAAGATCAATGTACCTTTCCTTATAACTTTTGGGAACACCTTTGAATAGTTTCACCATTTTTGGTTCTTGCTGAGTTCCCAAATTACAATCTTGCAATTCTTCCTCCTGGTGAGTTTTCTTTGAATCAATAGCAACATCATTTGAATCAAAAAGCCTCTCAAGAGGAACCAAACCTTTAGGTGGTACATTAAAATTTTAATTGAATAATATTCTGATTAGCTATTGACTGCTTGAAATGTCTTACCTCTTCTTTCTACTTTGTTTGTTCTTCATCCTGATCTATATTAGCATCTTCAAAATCTCCAATCATTGTCAAAAAATGATTTATCTTCTATTCATCTTCAAACACCTGCCAATGTTTTACATTATCCGGGACATAAGGAGGGTGTCTAATCTCTATCCCATACCTTATATTTGGATTAATTGGAGGCTTAAAGGTGCTAGTTGCAACTGCTAATGAATCATCCAATCTATTCTCCTCCCTTGGAATACATTGAATATTGAAGGCCTCAAAAGTTTCTGAATCATGTCCCAAAATTAATTTCTATATGATCTCAATCTTGGATGTTTAGTTTGACAATGATTTTTAATCTGTCTTATTATCAATTCAGAATCACCGAAAATTGAAATACATTGAATTCCTGTGTGCTTTTCATTTTGAAGGCTAATGATCAAGGCCTCATACTTAACAAAATTATTTGTTGAATCAAATTCTAATTTGAAAGAAAAAGGCATGAGGTTACCTTCTGGTGATATTAACAAGAATCCAGCTCATATGCCTTCCTTGGAATAGGAACTAGCAAAATAGCATTTCCAAATATTTCTTGAGTGGAGCTCATTATTTACAACTACTGAAGAGAGTTTCTTCGCTGTGTCTTCAACAAATTATGCATCTTCATGCAACATAAAACATGAAAGATATTCCTTTTCCTGTGATTCCTGAATACGAACCCAAACCTACTTTCTCACTCTCTGGATCCTTATGAAATGCATGGCTCGATCATCGACCAATTTTATTTTTATTTTTATAATTGGAAAAATTTACATGCGGGAGCTTACAATCTTTTACAAACCCTATGGTTAAGAACCATAACCAGATTCACTTCGCAACCTCCCATATGAGAACCGATTCTCTCTCTTATGGTTACAACCCATATATTAAACCCATCTTTAACGCTATTGGAATCATATTTTATTCTCGGCTTAGATGGACCTTTTTCTACCCATCAATATAAATTCGACTTTGTAATCAACCCCACAATATTCAACATAACATTATGCGCATATGCCCAATTCGATTAAACCCAAAAGAAAACCTTGAACCACACTTAGTCAATTCGCTTCATATTAAAGTTTCGACTTTGTATTAAAAGGCCAACCTGACTCCATTCGACTTTCAAATGTAAATGAATTTCTTAGTTAAATGGTGTGGACCCAAGATATATGCGATATACCTTTGCATTATCGACACCGTAACTTGGAACGCGACTGCCCTTGGATCTCCTTTGCTCCAGATCAGACGAATTTCACGCGTATCATGTTCTTTTGGCTTTCGAATCTTAATGCGAGAGATTTGTGGTTTTACAATACCACTCCCAACCCACGTGTCGCTCCGAGGAGTGTATCGCATAATTTTTCACCAAAACACTTACCTCTTAAAACTTACGCGAATACCACCGTGGGTTTTGATCCACATCATAGTTCCGCCTTCTCCTTCTCAAGGTTCCACTCAGCTTTCACTCAAAGTTCTGTCAAGCACAGTTCCATTACTCTGCGCCCTCTCCCAACATTTCAACGAAGTTAAAGTGACTCTGTGGCTCCACCACGATCTTCCAAACGCTTCTCTCTACTTCTTTGTGCTGTCACTTCTTCATACATAACTAACACCGACTTTAACGCATTCAATAATCAACAGTCAGTGAAGTTTCTTATGCGGACCCAACATCGATTTTTCCAATTGATACCCCTCACACTTTCGTGCAACAATAATTGCAAGTCGAGACTTCAAATAGGCTATATCTCCTCAGATGCGTTGACCCATGAAAGGACGTATCTTCATTTTCTCAACGTACTAACAGAACAACTCCTTGGTTCTTCAATTGCGAAGTGAAATTCACCAACCTCCGACCACAGGACTTCACCCTGTTACAAAATAAATGCGTATCAAATCTGTCTACGGGAAGCGTAGACTCAAGGGGTTCTAGGAATAAAACTCCCACACAGGATTTAAAATAGCCCTCACGCGGACCTTTCTTTCTCACTCCAAGGTCAAGTTATTGTGATATAATTTCCCAGCATATTCAATTGCTTATGGTTCAACCACTGGCATTTATCCTCGTTACTGTTATTCAAACAAAACCAAATTCTTTCTTGTGTGCAGGGTATTTTCAAAACCCTTCACACACAATTTCTCAAAGGCGAGAGGGATATTTTACAACCCTCTCTACACAGACTACAAGCACTTGCTATTAAACACAGAAATTTAGACCTCGCACAGAATTACTAATTCAGCCGAGAATGCAGAGTCCATACTAACCCTCTGAATTCAACTATTCCCCATGTAATTTGACCAAGAAGTCATAAAGTCACACATGGAACTTATAAAAAATTCTCCATAAATAGATATATATACAGGTGATCAATCTCAAAAGAAATCACTTACAATTTCATGGTTGGCCAGATATTCAATCCGAAGGCCACTACCCTCCTACTCTGTTTCTAAAGGAGTTATAGTTCTCTAACTCTGAATGGCTAACTACTTGATGCTTACATTTGTTCAAAAGAGAAATGAATCGATTGAGATTCTTTGACAGCTCGGCAACCCTTAACTTCCTAATTCCTAAATTTAGCTCAAACTAAAACTGCTTATCCCTTCATATTCCTAACTGATCATCTTCCTCTTATGTTCTCTGCAGTTAGAGAACATTTACAATTCCTCCCTTTTTATTCAAAATTACTAATAATTACTTGAGAAATTAAAATCATGAGACCCCCTATGTCTAAGAAGGTACAACATAGATTTTGAGCCTAATGCTCCTGCATCATCCTGACTATAAATAGGGGAGTTACCTACATCCTTTTTGGGAGTGGTTTTTACAAACCTTGTTTCTTTGTACAACCTCCTTTCTTCCCCATTAAAGACAAGAATGATAGCATAAGTAAAATCCAGCTTAAGAACACCTCCCAATTTTTCTCCCCAAGATCTTGACAGAAGCATCCCAAACCTAGCTAGAATGTCAACAAAAACTACATCCATAACAATGCTCTTTGTTGCAATTTGTGCCAAAGAAACTACCATGTCTTTAATTACCTGAACACATTTTACCTTCTTGGATTCGAATGAATACAGATCCATGTAAGGCTTAGTGTTTTTTAGATTCAATTCCTTCATGACAGACAATGGCATAATATTATGGGAAGCTCCTGATTCCAGCATACAGTGATGGAGAATAAAATCATGAACCAACAAGGAAATATAAAATGTAGGAATATAAGAATATACTTCTTCTACATGAGGACCAAAGGTGACCACTGGCTTCTCTTCCTATAAATTCACAGTGTCACTTATATCTTCATTCTGTGTGAGATTAATAAATTCTAAAATTTCTTTCTTGTAGATTGGTGTTTTAGTTAATTCTAAAAGAGGTACCTGAATTTGACCTTCTCCAACTCCTTTGTTAAACTGAAAGCATACTTTTTTTTAACATTATTTTCAGGTTCTTCTTCACTCCTTCTAGAATTTGAAACCTTTTTAGGTACAGGAACAAATTTTTCCAAAATATTAGTATTATTTGATTTGTTCTGGGAAGATTCACCCTGTTGCATTTATGTTTTGTTAATAGAATTTTCAGGTTTCTTCCCATTATTCACCTCCTTTACAGGGTCCTGTTGCTATGGAGTCGCCATTGGAGGAGGGGAAAAATCTTGTTGTTCACCCTCATTGTCTTGCACCCTAGATCTCTTCCTTGATCTCAAATTATACTTCTTATGTAACTCAGCCTGCATAAAATATATGAATTGTTCACAGTATTCATTCAGTTCATCTTCATCAAAAGACACTTCAGCCTCATCATATTATTCTTCACAATTATCTTCTTCATCATCCTCCCTAATATACATGGCATATATTTGATCTTCATGCCCCTTTTGGTCATCTTCTGTTGATTCTCCATGTTTAGCTTCTAAATATAATGGTGCCTAGACTTGATCTTGATCCTTTCTTTCCCTCTGCAATATTTGCTGGAGTTGTTTCCTAAATTAAGGGTTAAAGCCTTTGTTTTGATTTTGTTGCCCTTGTCTTTGGGAGTTTTTATTTTCTAATTCCAGCTTGACTAATTTATTTGATAAATTTGTAATTACCTTAGTCATATATTCAAGCCTTTGATCTCGTGATGACTCTTCTTTCGCTTTCCCCTTCTCTTGGACTGGCTGTTTTTATGTCACCTTCCCAGTTGCAATCATATTGGCTTCAATTTCTAAAGCTTCTATCTGTATATTTTCAAGAGTAGGGGATCTCCTTTCTCTAAGTGTGAAACTAAAATCAGCTTCAAAAGCCCCAACAAAAACCACCTTTGCTCCAAAAGGAGGGGCCTTAATCTCTATAGGCAAACTATTATATAACTTATTGAATCTTTTGATAAACTTAGAAATATTTACATCATATTTTCTTTTAATTGCATTGAATTCTTTTAATGAATAACCATGATCCCCTTTCTCTCCCCATATTTGAGTGAATTTATTTTCTAGTTCATCCCATGTATTAATGGAATTGTTTGGCAATCCTTTGAACCACTTTCTAGCGCCTCCATCCAGAGACTAAACAAAAAGCCTCATTGCAACATCAAGATGTTCCACATTCAAATTTTCAGAAAAATTATAAAACACAGATAAGTGTTTATCTGCAGTGACTTCATCCTCCCTAGTGAAACGAGGAAGTAATTTAAGATATTCTTGAGGCATTTCATATAAATGGTTGTGGAAGATTGATTGGAGCATATCTGTTTAATAAGAAGGCTGGTGCTACCATGTTTACACCTTGATTAATTGTACTTTGGTCGAATGTAGATGATGAAATTGCTATGAAAGTAAATGGAGGTGGTGGTAAAACTGTTATGGGAGTAGGTTGATGAACAATGGCAGAGGAAAAATCAACTGGAACTTGTTGATCTTGTGTAAAATAAAAAGAAACACACTCAAATGAGTGTTCTTCCAATTTAGGCTCTTGAAAATAAATAGGTGTAAAAGGTGAATCTTGCTCCAAGAAATGAATTATTTAAGATGTATTTTCAAACAAAGGATGACTTGAACTACTGCTAGGGGTAGACAATGTAGGACTAGGTGTTTAGGGAGTTTTAGGTTTCTCAACTCTCTTAGAAATTAATCTTTCAAGGTCTGATAAAGCAGGGACCTTCTGCTGTGAGGTATCTGACCTTCTATGAGGCCTTTCGTAAGTCAGAATTTTGAGTATGATGAAACACAACAAAAATTTCCTCCTCACTGAAAAAAGAGAGGAAATAATGTGAAAACCCAGGGAAATTTTTTTTTTAGATTCTTCGTCCTCGACAAGGGTGCCAGAAAATGTTGGTTCTTAAGAGAGAATCCCTTAGTTGTGAAAAAGAATCAGTGCTTAGGACATTTTAACATTATTTTATGGAAACCATCTTTATTATTTGGTCTTTGTTCTATTCCTTTGGAAATTGGTTTTTAAAAACCCTTAATGCCCTAGAGTAATAAAAATATTATGCAATGCATTTAACTGTTGAAATGTGAATGAAAAAGAAGAACTATAGGGAAGCTTAAGATAATATGTTGTAAACACAAGATCTATTAATTTAAGTTTCAGAGAGAATTTATGAATAGAGATGAGTTGGAGTGAAGGAGCACATTTAAGGATATTTAACTCTTACTTACAAATTTAATTCAGAGACCAACAACTTCTTTACTTTACTTCATTCATAAGAAAAAATAACACAAGATGACACAAGAAAGACACATCACCATTGATAGTTGCAGGAAACTTGAGACTTCTTTCATTAACTCTTAAGAGAAATAAGTAAAAAAATATAGTCTTCCAGAGGTTCCAAAACTCGAACCCCTCTTCTTCATTTTTGTCTTTCTTAAATACATTCAAAAGTAGTTTGTAACTTCCAAAACTTCTCAAAACTACTTAAACTAATTCTTTCTTCTATCAAATACTTTCATTACAATTGAGGCAATTGAGGGTAACATTACAACCTTGTTCTATCATAAAAACAAAAAGAAAATACAATAATAAATAGAAATATTATGTCGTTTTATGAGTATCATTTGTTGTTTGTGTGTCTTCAGGAAGATTGGACATCCATTTTCTGCACTTTTCCTGGAGTTCAGCATTTATCTTCAGAGCATGAACTAGGTTATGATGTTCCAATATAAAAGCAGTGATCCTAGTGTAAGTGGGCTTGTCCAGAAACATATTCTTGACCATTCATAATAACTGAAAATATTTATGTAGATAATTGACAATTGTTGTTCCTTTTAAAACTATAGTCTTCTTATGAGTATTGTCAATCTTACTTTTTGCTTCCACCAATAAAGTTTCATATGTTTCCTAGGACAATAAATTACCTTGTAGATCCCAGCAAGATGGAAGTCTTGCCTTGGTTCTTTTATCAAACATGTTGTTGAACTTATATACTTATTGCTTGATCTCTTTCAACTTATTTTCTGCTGACTTCCTATATGCATTCTTCACCACCACCTTGTTAATTTCTAGAACACATATTGTTATGTATTTAATATCATGTTCACACAGTTCTTGATCTGATTTGGAGTTTAAAAAATCTATTAAATTCTTAGCCCATAGAGCTCTATCATGCATTTTTGTTTGTCAACTAATACGAGTTCTTGAAGATCTCCGATTATACTCTTTTATTCTGAAATTAGAACCAGTGATTCCCATATTGTTTTCATTACTCCTATAATCTCATTCGAAAGAATCTTTTTAGATTGAATTAACTAGGTACATGTTCCCCTTTACCTTCTTTTTGAGATTCTTGATTTCTTCATAAGCTGATTGATAATCTCTTTGTATCTGTCTACGTTTTACTTTGACATTTGAATTTCGCTATCCTTATCACGCATAACTTTTATGGCTATCTCAAGATCACTTTGGGCTTTCTTCATATCAATCTCTACCATCCTCAACTCATTACTTAATTGTGATAGTTTAGTTGTTGGATCATCAGTTTAAGATGACAAAACTATTGTGCAGACATGTGAATCAATCTGCCCCTGTAGTTTAGCTACTGTCTCTTTCAATCCAGAAATATCTTCATCCCTCTGCAACATTTGTTGTAAAATTTTCTCTTTCTTAAATTCCACTTTCGCCAATTCAACTGCCATTGGGTGTTCTCCAGTAGGGAGCTTCAACTTCTTTCTTAGCATATTATTCTATGATTTTTCACTCTACAATATCTTCTGTACAGTTGACCTGTCATTGGGGTCTACTCCAATCTTGACAATTATCTTCTTTAATTCCTCATTTTGGGTGGAGAGAGCTCTAGAATTATCCTTCTACAGCTTCAACTGCTTGATTACCTTTCCCAACATGTTTTCAGCTTTACTTGCAGCTGCACTAGTTTTAGTCAAATCATTCACAATAAATAGACCAGTTTTCATATGTAAAATAAATTTATTAGGTTAGGGAATATTCTTGGTATCAACAGTTAAATTAACATTCCTTAAATTTCTTGATGACCCTAATTTCATTTCATATAGGTGTCCCATTCAATATTTTATAGGCAATTGGGAGGAAGTAAGTATAAAAATCAAATAATCCCCCATCACTGGGTTCATTTCTTATTAGGTCAATCCAAAACACTTCTGACTGCCTCTTCTTATTTGAATCTATAATTTTTAACCCAAAATTCATAAACTCTTTTGCATTTTGATACATGAACAAATAAGTGATAATTGAAGGAAGCTTGAAAGAACCAGTGAGATTCAAGCTCATAAATTGACAGTTAATATTCTCTTGCCAAAATAATGGGATGTCCAACACTACTTCAGGTTTCATCATCAAAGCAAACAACCCAAGCACTGAATTTTTAATCCGGGAAGCATCTTCCTTTCAAAGTATTTTTTTATAGAAATTGTAACTTAGGCTTGACATCTACATCAAAAATTTCGAGTGGAAATACCTTTTCATCTCGAGAAAAATTTCCTTGTTCTGGCTTCAAAAAGAATAAAATATGCATGTAATCCTACCCTTCAAAACAGTCATAATATGTTGTCAATGAATCTTCAGTAAAACTAACATAGGACTCAGACTCTGGGTAGTAGAAGACTTGATGAATTAGCAGGGATGAAACTTGGAAGACACTCTCTCCCAAGTGGTTCATTACAAAACACTTGCTAGGGTATAATGCTGATGCTAGCCAGTGTATGAATTTTGGGAAAAGATGAGTTTTTGGGACACATGCATACAAGACTCCAGACCTGACCATAGCTATGAAGATAGGGGAATTTTTTTGATTAAGAATGACTTGCTGATACAGAGGAAAATGTTATACTGTGTAACGAGTGTCTATTATATCCCGCTCTGTATCCATGAGAGGAATGTGACTAGAAGAACCAGACAATAATGAATGTTTGGCCATGTTTTTACTTAGGGTAGCGACTGAACGGACTCAGAAACAAGGGGCAAGATGATTTGGATGGTTTGGAAAACTCGAACTAAAACCTGCAGGTGAAAAGAACGAGGTTTTGACCCACTATTGATAGGTGCAACTAGAATTTTTGGGGAAAACAACAATCAAATGCATGACAAGATAGGTATGGGAACATGACATGGAAAGTGAGTTGGCTCGCTTGCTGACATTATCTCTGGCTCCCTACGTCAATGCAGGGGCACTCTAGGGTACGACAGGCTCTTCGGAGATGTGCCTCTGTAGTGAACGTGAGCCATTGATTTGAGTCCATGCGTGTATGTCACGGTCAAATTTGGAGGTGTTAGTCATCAATAATTTTTGCCTTCATAGATGACTAAATGATTTCCCTAGATTTCTAGAAACAAAGTTCATGAACATTGTGAGTTCTAGAAATATCACTGCCTTTATCATCCTTAAGATAATTTTTTTTCACTATCTCATCATCCCATCATGTCAAGCTGAGCTCACCCACCCCAGAAGACCCATCATGGGCTCATGTCACCATTTTTGTCTCTATTGTTTCACCTTTGACCTTAATGCTCTGTTTTTATTTGAATCCTAAAACCTCTCTACTACTACCTAGGGCCACTAAATAGCCATCCCTCCTACATCTCCAGAAATGCCTTATGCATTGATAGTCCCAAAACTGTCTCTGTAGGCTCTTTAGATAAATCAAGTACATTGGATTTTGGATCTTCAATACATAATTTTATCATAAAATCTATTTTACACTTGATGATCCCAAAATCTAAGTTTTCAGTCCAAAAGCCAAGTTCTAGGAACCTCCCACTAGGTCACCTAGGGTTTCACAGGTCATAGGGTGGATTTGGTGTCCTAAAAAGTTCTGTTTTTCCTGTGTAAAGATACTTCTTTCAAAGAAGAGGAGGGACAAGTAACTCTGTCCAAAATTGATCAAAGGGTCATTCAAGAAAGGCCTCCTTGGCCTAGAGCACAAATTCTACAAGGGACAACTGCCCTTGCTCACATTTCTGCAAAAGGATCAAATGGCCATTATACAGAAAGAGAAGTAAGGTAATGGGGAAAACATCACAAGAAGACCATCTACAGAAAAGAGAAGGGCAACAGGACTGTGTTTGAAGAGAATCAAAGTTTATGTTTGATTTGGCAAAACAAGTGAACCAGTGCAAGGAACTAGTACAAGGGCTACAAGGACAAAGGTCACCTCAACTCCATCTAGTGCACATTAAATATTTTTAGAAATAATTAATGAGTTTTGAAAAGTTTTAGAGAACTTAGAAGACAACACTATTTACTTTTTTCTAACAGCCCTAAAACCTAGGAGTTTGGGAAGAATTACAAACAAGTCAAAAAATGATGATAGGGCCTCCTTCATAATAGCAGATGGAATTTCAGGGGGTATTCAAGCTGCCCTCTAGGGTTTGACAAAGAAGCACTGATTACACCTCACCAAAAGGACAAAATGGCAAAGGGTATCAGTGTAAGGGCCTAACTTTCCAAGGTATAGTCAGAGGCATTGAAAAGGATCAAAAGGAGGAAGACATTAGGTAAAGTGCCAAAGGATAAAATTATTAATAAGCATGAGTTTACTATTGGGAAAATAAGGTGTCAAAATTCCAAAAAAGGCACTAAGGGATCAAAGGCAAAAGTTGTATAGGCACCTGCAAAAACAAAAGTGGCCAAAGGGAGACACAAAATGGTTTAAACTGCAAACTTTTCCCACTAGAGATATACCACTTTCAAAATTGTCAAAGGAGCAAACATGTAATTGGTCTAAAAAGAAGAGAAGCCTCCAAAATGGTATCCTTATCAAAAGTATATTCTGCAAGAGATAGATTAGCCATGATTGACACTTCTGTAGCACTGTCAAAATGACTATCTATAGGAAGATTGATAAGGTCAAACAAACCTAATGTATCTCACAATGGTGGCACATATGAATACTAAAGGAGTTGTTGATGCCAACTGCTAGGGTTTTCACACCAAGAGGTTTTTCACTACTTCATAGTAAAAACATGACAGAATATCAGTTAAACGAAGGTCAGAATTCTTTTCTTTAGTCTCATCCACCAAGTAATCAAAGGCATCAAAAATACATGACTGAAGATTCCAAGGTTTCCAAAATATGTGTAAGAGGCAAAGATTAAACTTGTTAATGAGTTTGTGAATACAAGGGAAACATCAAAATGCTCCAGCCAAGGCAAAAAACCGTTTTTTCTCAGAGTTCTGTCACCTACAAGACAAAAAGGACCAAAAAGTCAGTGAGAAAGTAAGAAGGGGAAAAAAACATTAGAAAGTGGGTTTGATTATAAAATTATTTTTCAAAAAGGAGTATAAAGGTCTCCTCTCCCTCTTCCCAACTCATTTTTGTCTTTGAAGGAGAGATAGAAAACCATTGGAGCATTTCTGGGCTTTTTTTTTTTTTTGAAGAACTGGTTGAAATTTCCAGGTGCTGCGCACAGGCGAAGGCACTACGCACAGGTGAGAAAATGAAGCACTAAAAAGCACTGCGCTACGCACAGGAGGGTCAGTGCTACACACAGGTGGTGGCACTGTAAACACGCCCAGTTTGGAGCCCAACTCGCCCACAGCCTCCTAGCACTGCACACAAGCCTGCCAATAGCCTGAACTGACCTAATGCTATGCATAGATGGTCCGAAAGGAATGACCAGTCGGGTGGCGCTGCGCACAGAGGAGATTTGGCCAAAGTTGCCAAAAAAGTGGCCAAAATCACTCTTTTTCTCCTCACATTTTCCCTAGGCTTCTACATAAGTTTGAAAAGGTTGGTGGTCACTCTTCCTTGCCCTCCAAGTGTTTCCTTTGCTCACATAATCAAAAGAGAGTATAAAAAACCTAAATTGGCTAAACCCTAATCTTCATGGCAATCAAACATTTAACCCTCTAGGGCAAGAATTACCAATTAGAGAGTGGTCATTAGCATAAATACACTCAATGCAAGCTAAGTCTCCTTCTAAGCTCTGAAAGCATTCCTTGAATTCTTCCATTCTGCCTCCATTTGTTAAGATTTTACCTCACCATCACTCCATTTTCCTCCCTAGACCTAAAAACTCTCACCAAGATAAAAACCATTTTTTTCAAGGACACAATCAGTCACTATGTCCAGAGAAGAGATCAGTACTAGTAGTGATGAAGGTCAAAGGCCTATCAAACCAAAACACAAGGGAGGAAGAACTAATAGGTTTAAGCCCTTAGCTACAATTCAAATCACCTCTTCTCCCATGATCCTTGCATGTTTTCAAGATGTTGGATGCTATAAGTTTTGTGAGAGGGTTAAACAAGTCCAAAAACACTCAGATTTGACTAGGTTGTTTATTCTCAGCCTACAAAACCACCAGTTCAACCTAGAAGGAGTACAATTTGAACTATCATCTCAATCCATTGCTAAAGCCATAAGGATACCAGATGTGGGTGAGAGATGGTTCAAACAGAAAAAAAATTGGCCTTAAGCTACTATGAGCCCTTCCTCAAACCTAGGTATCAATAGGACTGTAAGAATTTTTTCCCCTTCTCCCACCTGCTAGATAGATATGCCCCACTGATGAGGCAGATCATCAAGTACTTCACTTGTGAGGGGAGGTACTCTAGGCTTTATTCATATCACATAAGGCTGGTAATGCACTTCACCAGGGTTAAATTTATAAACTTACCATACTATCTCTACCGGAGCATTGAAAAAATGGCTTCAGTAGTCAAGAAAAGGAGTTATGCCCACCAAATTCAAAGCCTTTTTCACCACTCCTTGGTTAATATTATTGTTTTGCACCAGCTAGAGCAGCAGGGAATCCCTTGGGAAGTTTTCATCTCACATGATGTATTTAAAAAACCCCAAGCCTTAATTTAGCAAAGTTTGCCTTCCACTTCACACCCACTTACCTCCACTCCTCCATCACCCCCCAGGGATCATGATCCATCACCTTCACCTTTTCCTTCTCCACAAGGAAAACTACCTCTTTCTTCTTCTCCCGATGAATCAAATGAACATGATGACAAAAATAATGAGGAATAAGCAGATGACAATGGAGATGAATAAATCAGTAGGGCAGAGATAGAGTCTAAAGAGGAACAAAAGGATGACAATGGTAATGATGGACAAGGGGTTGACAGTGGCAATGATGAACAAGAAGATGATGGTGGAAATGGTGAAAATAGTGGGGAAGACACAAATTTTGATGAGGAAGAGTAGGATGATGATGATGACAAGGAAGAGGGAGATGAACATGGCAGACATGAAGACAAAAACAGTGAGCACTTGGAGGAAGGCAGTGATGGTAGTGATACAAATGAATCACTCCCAAGTATAGAAGAAGGTGGTGTTGATGAGCAAGATGAATACCAAGGAGATAGTGAAGACAATGATGAGGGTGATAGTCAACAGGAAAGTGAACATGACAGTCAAGAGAAAAATGTGCATAAGCATGACAATGAGCCTAGTCCTAGTGCAAACGGTGACAATAAGGATGAAGATAATGAACATGAAGAAACATAAGGTAATGAATAATAAATAGAAGATCAAGAAGAGAAAATCAGTGAGGCACAAACAAAATTTGATGAAGGGGACAATGATAAAGAAAATGACCCTAATAGGACAGTTAGTGATAAGCAAAATAGCAAAGGAAAAAGTCATGACTATCATGACAGCAGTCATGAAAATCATGACACATATCAGCCTTCTAATGATGAAAAGGGCTAAAGTGAAGTTGATGTAGAGGTGGATGATCTAATACAAGACCAAGGTAACATCACTGAAGACACCAAAGGGGGTGATAATGATGAGGGTTTTGAAGGCAGCAGTGAGGCTCACAACTCTCTCAATGAACAAGATGATGATGTACACAATGATGGGACATCTAGTAGTGAAGGTGAGATGGAAGAGGAGGCTACACACAATAGTCCAAAAGGTGAGAAAGAAGTATTTCCATCAGATGATAACATTCATGACAAGGACCCTAGAGTAGGAATCATTAGACCTTTTGATTTGTCATACCACTGGGAGAAGAGGGATGTGTTTGCTGCCTCAAAAAGGAAAGGGGCCATCTCTTCTCCAGCTATGAAACCATTGGACAAAGGTAAGGAAAAAATGGATGAAAATGTTGAGGATCAACATGATGAAGAAAGATAATTTTAACTTATACATATTAATAGTGAGGAAGAAGAGAAAATCTCTAGGTCGTTCCTCCAAAGTAAGAATTCCCAAATAAGAGATCTTCAAGCAGAGTTGGATAGAGCCAAGTACAAATATGATGTCTTAGATTGGGATAACCGGAAAAAGAGTGCAAACATGGCAATTTATGAGGTAAGGGCACTCAGGGCCTGAAAAAAGCCATAAAGGCAGAGGTGCAATTAGAAGAGTACAAGAGGACTCATCCAAAGAGTGAAGAAGAAGAAGAACAACCTAGAAATAGGCCAAGGACTATTGGACTGAGAAAATCCTTGGCTAAAGAGAGGGAGGAAGAATCTGCCCTAGCTGAGCAAATTCCTATCAGTGAGCTACTTAACAGAGACATAGATTTTTATAGGGAGCCTTGGCTTGAGAGGGAAAATATGCATTTAGAAGATAAACTGGAGAAGGCAAACAAGGCCCTTGAGCTCTAAAGGAAAATGACTAAACACTATGCCCTCAAAAATCAAATTGTTGGGGCAAAGCTAAAGAAGGAATTGCTTAAAAATAAAACACTAAAGGAGGAAAAAAGACATGATAGCCTTGTATTTTTGGCTGAGGCTTTTCAACAGGTGTCCAAGACCTCTTGAGAGACCACTCCACAAATTTTGAGCAAATTTGAACAAAATTGTGTCTTTTTGAAATTTTTAGGCCTCTGTGCGCATCACCCTAGGCGTTGCGCACAAATATCATGCATACTCATCCTGAAAAATTCAAATTTTTTTATTCCTCTCATCATCAGCAGTCTGCTCACAAAATTTCAGATCATTTGGAGCAGATTTCCCCCCAGAATGTCAAAAAACACCAAACTTTTGACCATTCTGCCTCATTTTCAAGCAAGGTGTTGCATATAGAGCAGTGTTGGGAGAATGGGTTTTTGCATAGGAAAATGGCAATCATTCAGAAAAAATTAAGCATTTATGTAAAGTATACTCATCATTATTTCCAACGAGCCATCATGGAGCCAAATTAGGCATCGGGAAGGGGTCCAAAACTTAGTCACAAAAGACTCTATTTTCCGTTGAAGTGGTGCTGCGCACAGAGATTGTATAAGTGTGTTTTGGACCAAAAGTCAACAAAACACACTCATTTATTGAAAATTGATATTTTTGAGTTTTTTTAGGCAAAACACTCTAGAATTAGGTGCAAATAGTTATTTTGGCATTTATTTCTTAGGATATTATGTGCCTTGGGCCTTACATGGTCTCTTGGCCATAAATGACATTTATGGTTGAATTTGACATTTTCCTACCATATTTAGGGTTTAAGTCCTCCTTTTATCCATAAATAGAGCATGAGGCCCTCATGTATTTTGTTGGCTTTTGATGAACTTGGAGAGCAATACATGGTTTCTATGAGCTTGGAGAAGAAATTGGTTTTGTGAAGTTGATGAATGGCTTGCTTGGATTGATGATGGAGAAGCTTGTTTGCAGGATTCCTTAGCTTGGTGAATGGTGATGTCTTCTTAATTTGTTTATGTTTTCTTGTTCTCATTATGTTTCATCCTTCTTGGTTGCTATAAATCAGAAAATTATAGGTTGAGACATGCTCCTTGAGGCACCTCAGTCCTCCTGTTTGTTATAGTTTTTATGTTTTCCTTTGTTTGGTCATCTTAAGGAATTTTTGATTGCTCCTTAGGTCCACCTAAACTTGTTTTGTTTCATGTATGGTTAGTATGCTAGTTTACAAGTATGATTCACGGTATGCCTTGCTTATTTGAAGCTTTCAAAACTCTATCTTGAAACCTTTCTTTGGAATATTGTTTGTTAGGTTAAGTCAAAGAGGTCTCGTTCGATCTTGCCCTTTGTCCATGCCTACCAAATTGTTTCAGATTTTCTCTATAGCTTGATTTATGATGTTTAGGAGTTCCCTCTTAATAGATTAAGTTATTTGTGATCTTGTATGTTTTCCCAAATTATGAAGGTGAATTTACTAAAGTTAGAAGCTCTTATGCTTTCTATGTTTCACTGGAATGTTTATCTTGGATATTTATCAGTTTAAGTATTTTTCATTGAGCTTAATGGTTTTCCCTACCTCACGAGTTATAGCTTTTAACTATCTATATTTAAGACCCCCTTGTTTTTCCCAAACTTGATGTTCACTCCACCTCACTCATTACCTTAAGGATCCATTTACCTTGCTAGATTGGCCCTGCAACACACTCTGATTCATCATTGAGACACTCATGACTTTCATTGACTCCATAGCCTAATGATTCAAAGACCTCTCACTCCACCTATTCCACTTGACCATCTTACCCAACCAAAACAATAAACAAACCCTACACCTAACAACTAGCCTAAAATCAAAACCCTAAAGCAAAAAGAACACATCCTTTGCACCCAATAGAGAGATCCCTCTCTGAGTCCAGGAAGGCTAGGTCCTAGGACTCCAAAGACTGGTTCCATGTTACCCTGTCATTTGGTATACCAATCTGCCAAATCACGAGACCCTAATAGGAGGCACCCCAAAGTTATCTTCTAGGTTGTTTTTGCCCGTGGGTTTCTTTCAATCAGGTCTCACTTTCCATCCTTTCCTTTCCACCTAGCGAGTTTCACATTTTTTAAAACAAGGGTTGGACCCACCTTACACATCTTCCGAAACATAATGTTAATGTTTCAAACATACAAATCAAAATGAAATTTTGATTCATATGAAATTTTTTTATTCATTTTTTTTTAAACATTATATTTTTATTTATTTATTTTGAGAAACATTTAAAAATGAAATTATAAATGAGCCACAACAAAACCCATGCATCAAGAATGAAAACAATAAATTTCTTTTCTCTCTAATATCAAATATATAAAATCATGATTACAATAGACATTATGAAGACCAAACCTAGTTACACATTTTAACATATTTGATCACTTCTTTCAATTGTGTTTACATGGAACTCAATACTTTGGTTGATAAATTTTCAAAAAAAGGATTCTCAAAAGTTTAGAAAGGATAGATGATTCTACTTGAGTTTATAAATGGTTTTCTTGTCAAAATTCTTTAGTCAATCTAAACTTTCTATTTATATGTTATTTTTTTTCTTGGATTAGTTTATATGTATTAGCTTTTTTTTTCCAATTCTAAAGATATATTATGGAATCTTATAATATTCTTCTTCATATAAATTTTTTAGTGAAAATTTTATAATTAGAAGATAAATTTATTTACTCTCATTTTTATGAGTTGTAGGGGATAAAATATATTATGTTTTATTTTTAATAACTTTGGGGACAAGTATGAATAGAGGTAAGACCTTTTATTAAGTTCTTTATGCACATGAGACATGTAATTTTTGTTTTGTTTGTGAATAAATTTTTTTTTTTTTGGAAAAGAAAACAAGAGGTTATAATAATGGCCTAAGATGTGATGATATCTCAAGCATCACTATCATCACGTACTCTCAAATTAATCCTTTTAGTTTCCCCACTCTACTATGCTTGTAACCACAATGATTACGCTAGATGGTAGATAATATCAAGAATTCATTTCATCAATTTCAATGTGTAAGTGCACAAGAACATACATGGAAAAATGTTGATAATGGCCATCATATTTAAAAGTAGGCCAAAAAACCTCATGAATCTATTCACATGGTACCTGAAGGAATTTATTGTATTCATGTTACGTTCATCTCATATATTGGATTATTTTGGTACTTGCATATTTATTGGAACCATTAAGTAGTCATATTTCACATTCCATTGATTTACCTCTATTGGGTACTTTAATTTAGACAACTCTTACATGTACTTAAAATAAATTCTATTGTTTCTATTCCTCTATACTAGTCTTGCCTTCTATTCCTGAACTATATTCCTCTATACATATCCATATACTAGTCTTAATTTTAAATCATGATGGCCTAGCAAACCTACCTCCCCAACTCAATTTAGTTTGAAGTGTCAATTATTTATTATATCCATTAATTAAGTTAGCATTATATTTTCTCATTTCCATTTCTAATGTTACTACATTATAGTTAAAGCTAGATATTTATGTACAAAGTAATTAACCTTTCCCAATGAATGTAATTTTAGGTACTTTCATATATGGTTTCACCCAACCTAATATTCTATGTTTTTTTTTCTATTTGTAAATTTTCTATATTATACTTAGTATTATATTGAAAAAACCTAACATCCTTATGTCCAAACTTATTAACCTTGTTGACTAGACTAAATGTAATTTTAAGTATTGACACTTTTTGATACGGTTTCCTTAACCTAACAATATGTTCATTCATTTTGATAGTATTAAATGAAATTATATGTTTTTATATGATTTGAATCAACTCTTCATTTTTATACCTTATCCATATTACAATTAATCCCCTTCCAACTGAATTTATCCAAATCCTTTTCCCATGTCACCCCCATCAACAGTCCGTTGAAGTGTGGGGGGATCAATGACACATGGTCAGGCTCGACAAAGATCACATAACCTAGCCAGATGTCGCATTTCACAGGTAGATCCTAGCTCTAATGCTAGAGGGGGTGCGAGAGGCATTGTATCTATCTTTGTCAATGATGTTACACATAGTCCAAATTCACATGTCCAAGGTACATCTCTTTTGTTTTTAAATTTTCTTTAATTTATGTGTTTACACCTTTAAATTGTCTTCAATTTATGTGTTTGAAATTAATGTATATTCTATTCTATTTAGTGTGTTATATATGTTAAATTATACTTATGAATTTCAGAGCCTGAGCGGGGCGAAGATGAGTGTGACAATGTAGCTTTGATTGATTTGTATGAGATCTTAATGTAAATGTGCTTGAGGGTTTGTAAATTGCAAGTGTTAAAAACTGAGTTTTTGAGAGTTTTTATGTTAATTTTTAAACACATAAAGAATGAAAATAAACTCTGAAATATGTGAAAACAACAGACAAATACACCATTAAAATAACCACAACACAAAAAATGATGAAGGAGTTCACCCATGCTGGGTTATGTCTCCTTGGTCCAACTTCCAATGGCTTGGCCCTCTTTCATTATGCTCAAAATGGTTATTACATACATATATAGTGCTCAAATGGCTTCAAAACCTATTCCATCAGCTTCAGAATACCCAAAAATGTCTATCTAGCCTCTTTCTAATCTGAAATTGGTCAAAAAATGAAGAAGTTATGAGCCTCCCTAGTTTTGTTGCTAACCACACCACAATTTCCCCAAAATCCAGACTGGTCCTACAATTTCGCCCCATTTTTGGCTAATCAAACAACATTTTCACGCAATTTCAGGCAAAGTTTTCAAACATTTAATTTTTCCACTAGCGCCTAAAATCTGAATTTCAAATCATAATTTGTTGGCATAGAATTAATTTTTTTTAATAAAAAAAATGACAGTTACTGTAACTGTCATGGTCACGGTGGTAGCAGTCACATGCTATGTTGGTGTGGGAATTTTGGTGGTGGTTTAATCTGGTGGTCACAGAAATGGTTAATGGTGGTGGTGTCACATGGACCATCACAATCACAGTTTGGGTGGTAGCCTAACCCCTATGCCTGTGGTCTCTGTCGTTGGTTATATGCCATATGATATGGGGGGGTCAGGGCTAAGCCCTAGCCCCTCCACCAAACCTCCTCCATTTAACATTTAAATAAAGGTTTCAACATAATATTTAACAAGGCCTATATTAGACCCGTTAGATCATGGTGTTGTTTGAACGAATGTCCGATTTCAAATCTGGTGAAGTGCAGTTTGAAACGTCAACCAATTTTGGTGGCCCCTGTGCTTCCACGTGGAAGCTTCCAGTTGGGCCACATGGTAGTATGTGGTTGGCCATCAACCCAACCAATGAAAACACACCAACAAGCAACCACGAAAATCAGAGAAGTTGCAAGGCCTGATTGGCCCAAAGAACGTAGTCAACCTTTGACCAGTCAACCATGCCCAGTCAGTTATGTAGACTGTTGAATGGGAAACCTACACATTTTTGCCAAAATTTTACCTGTTTGGGAAAACAAATAGAACGTGTTTCCAGGAGCATATAGTGTCAGTTTTCTACGAACCGAGTTGTGCCAGATTCAGAATGATGAGATCTACACGGTTGTTCAGGTTCCACACCATTCCGAAAACTTTCATTTTTTAGCATAATTTTGAGCACCTGATCACTCCTCCCCAATCGAAGCTTTTGGACCCAAAAATATCACTTTCAATTGTTTAGTAGATGAGGGTACAGTTCCCTCACCTTTCCAATATCGATCCATTTGTATTTTATTGGATTTTTTCCTTTGAGCCCCGCATGAAGGTACTCCACATTCTCTCATTTTGAAGATCTTGTTCTTCCGTCAAGAATGGTGTCTTGTTGTAGTTCATCAAGATATTCAGGAGAAAAATCCTATACAGAAGGAATATGAACATTTTCTCCTTGATCTTCAATCAAAGGTAGTTGATACAACCTTAAGTTTTCAACATTAACAACAACATAAATTTGCACATATGAAGGAAAATCCAACTTGAAGGCATTATCACCAATATTTTCTAAAATTATGAATGGGCCATATCGAATAGGTTTCAATTTTTACCTTCTCCTTGAAGCCTTTGTTTGCTATTTTGAAACCAAATTTCATCACCGATTTGGAATTTGTGATCTACATGATGCTTATCATGCCTTGTTTTGTACTTGACTTGTCTCTTTTCCAACTATTCTAGAACTACTAGATGCACCAATTAAATTTGTTCAATGAACCTTTTAGCTTTGTCTATAGCACTATGGCCATAAATAGCAACATCCTTTCCAAAAATGAAATCCAAACGCGATTTACACAGGTATCCCAAACATGCCTCAAATGGTGATGTTTGAGTTGAAGAGTGCTTGGCCCGGTTGTAAACATGTTGAATATAGTGCAAGTTTTCATCCCACAACTTAGGATGATTGTTGAAATAAATGAAAATAAGATGTATCACTGTCCTGTTCACCACCTCTGTTTGACCATATATTTTTGGATTAAATGTTGTTCTCTTTTTCAATTTGGTGTCCATGAATGCCTACAATATTGACAAAAAATTCCCAACAAATCAAGAATCTTGATCACTAACAATGGAGGTGGGGAATCCAAAATGCACCCAAACATTCTGAAAGAATAACTGCGCAGTTTGTTTAGCTTTAATTTTATTTTTACATGGTATCAAAATACACATTTTGTTGAACCTATCCACAACTACAAAAATATAATCATGATTCCTCTTTAACATAGGAAGACCTCGAACAGAGTCCATAGAAACAATCTCCCATGGACGAGAAGGTACTGGAAGTGGTGTGTACAATCCTAACTTTCTATGGCTAGGATTGCTGACATCACATAATGAACAACCTCAAATAAAACGTGACACACTTTCAAGCATATGAGGCCAATAACAATACCTCTATAAATGTACCACCGTCTTACTTACACTGAAATGACCAGCAATAAGAGAAGTATGTGTCTCTCTTATGATGTTGATTCTTTCTCCTTATGGAATGCAAAACTTACCAATATGGTATAACAAGTTATCATGCATGTGATAATCCAATTCCTCTACTTGGTTCCCTTGACTTAAATTTGCATATAAATCTTGAAAAGCACTATCTAAAGCATATTGTTCAACATAGCACTCATGAAAAAAATAATTATGCTTAAGAATAGTAGCAACATTAACAATAGGCCTAGAAAGCATGTTAGCAAATTTATTGGAGATACCTTTATTATACCTTATCACCAAGTGGAAATGTTGAAGAAAACCCATCCACCGAAAGAGCCTTTATTGTTGCAACTTTGTCTGCGATTGCAACTATTGCAATGGTTTATAATCAATGTGAATGATCGCTTCCTTACCCATCAAGTATTGTTTCCACTTTTTTACACTTTGCACCATTGCATACAATTGCTTGTCATATGTAGGATAATTAATCACTGCACCATTAAAATTTTCCTAATGAAAACATATGGTCTTACCATGTTGCATGAGGACCGCACCCATGGCGTAATCACTAACATAAGTCTGAACCTCAAATGATTATCTCAAGTATGGAAGTGCAAGTACTGGGGCTGAAATTATGTTTTCTTTCAATGCATCAAATACCTTTTGATGTTTACCTCCCCACTGGAAGAGATGCTTCACACTTGTCAATGCTTGCAATGGAGAAGTTAGCAATAAAATTCCTCCAATATTGGGCTTCTCCCAAAAGCTTCTTACCTCCGTAACTATTTTGGGCTTTGGCCAATTCAAAATGACATCAACCTTGGAGGGATCTATTTTCAATTCACCTCCTCCAACAATATGACCCAAATACACTAAAGAAGTTTTTCCAAACTCACACTTTGACTTAGTTAAAAAAAATGTTCTTTCTTCAAGTCATCAAGTATCTTTTCGACATGCATGAATTGTTCTTCACGAGATTTACTATTATGCAGAATTATGATCTATGGATAAATAAAATTCCCTAAGTGTGGTGCTAGGCACTTAGAACAACAAATTAAAGACTTTGCTATCTCTTTCTCTAAGAATAAATAGACACATAGAAAGATAGAAGAACCTACTTGTGATCCAAGAGCTTCCTATTCTCCTTTTGTCACTTTTTTTGTAGTCTCTAATCCAACTTAGATCACCAATTTGATTCCCGAAAGTATAAACAAAGAACAAAAAAAAAATTGCAATATACCGATGCCTTCTTATCTTAATCACTTAAATCGATTAAAAATGAAACATATATATCATTTTTTTTCCACGGAAAAAAATCGGACTTTCTATATATATTAGAGAGTCTCATAGCATATGCATTGCATTACAAATCAACTCCCGATCTCCTTCAGGTGAGGGAGAAAAGCAGTCACGGCTTCCTTGGGTACCCATAAGTATCCCTAAGGCTGCCAAAGCAGAAAAACTTCTTTTCAAAAAGAGGGCACTTCCAATCTTTCAAATCTCCCGGCATATCACCGAAACAGAGATAAGAGAAAAGACAGAAGCATGCCTTCATCATCTGAAGAAAACAACAGACATATCAAAAATATATACCTGTAGAGACCGGCAGTAGGCACTATTCCGGTCTCAATGTTACTTGAAAAAACAAGACAGAAATTTTTTTTTGTGAAAACTGTGACAACAGGCCTCCTCATATGAGGAAAACAACCCTCAGAAAAGTAAAAATAGATGGGATGGTCCATAGTTTTTGTCGAGAGACATAACAATTTATATATAGTTCGAAATAAAATTAAAATAACAGCAACAGCATGATATTAAGTAGAACAACAAAGCAGAACAATGTCATCCAAATACTGGCTGATCAATAGGATTGATCACCCCCTTGTCCATCTCTGTTACTGACCAGGTCCCCAAATCTTGTTGTACACCTGTTTTAGATAAATTATCTGCCTCCTGGTTTCTTTCCCTGTAAATGTGGAAAACAGTGATTTCATTAAAAAAGCTTTTGATATGCAAAATCTCATTAAGCAAAGGAAGCAAAATATAATTTCTGCAATGTTGAGTCCTGTTGAACCAATTCACAACATTCTTTGAGTCACCGAATATCTGAACCTGTCTCAACTGTTTCAAGGATAGCCAGCAAAGAAGGTGATGTAAGGCCTTGAGCTCAGAAAAATTATTAGTCCCCTGCCCAAGGCCAATTGAGGCACGAAAAGATTTTTCAGGAGTAACATGAATGACCAAACCTGCTCCGCACCGTCCATTTAAGTCAGCAGCCCCATCAAAGTAGGCCCACGGAATAGATTCCCTAATAAATTTAGTCTGAATAGAGCAGTGGATGGAATGTCTAGATGAGGATGGAATGCTGTCGTATATTGCTGCCCCTTCCACAGCCAATTTTCCAATAGGGAAGGGAAGATATTTGAAAATTACTTGGTTCCTTGCTAGCCAAGTGCCCCAGGCTATCAGGAGAGGGATGGAGCGGACTTTGTCATCAGAGGCCTCCTGCCACCACCGGAACCATGCTTGCTGGATACTATCTCCTTCCCATTTGAGAGGAGAATTAATGAGTCTCAAGGATTCAGCCCAAAGGCTAACATTGAAAGGGCATGTGAGAAATAAATGCAATGTTGATTCCTCATTTGCTTTGCAAAGAGGGCACCATCCTGGGCCTATTTTCCCCCTTTTCTGCAAGAAATCCCATGTTGGCACTTTTTTCTGAAGGATGCACCAGAAGAAAAGTCTGGTTTTTGCAGGGCATTTCAACTTCCAGAGAAGTTTTGACCACCATGCTGGGTCTTCCCAACCTTGTTGGGACATCAACCATTTGTAGCCCATCTTAGGTGAGTAGCTTCCTGTCTGTGCATGGACCCAAACTAGCTCATCCCTTGCTTCTGAAATCCGGACAGAGGAGTTTTGGAGGTCCAGCACAAAGAGGCTCCATTCCTCCCTCCATCTCTCCTCCAAATGAAGGTCAGATTCTGTCAGCCACCCTTGTCTCCAGATGGTAGTAGTCCTAGGATTGGCCACCTGATTCAGAAAAAGATATCCCCGTTCAGTTAAAAATAATTTCAGATCATGTGATAAGGCATATCTTTCCAAGCACCCAGCCCAGGGATCACATCCAACCCTCACCCGAGTACCATCCCCCACTTTCCATGCAAGTCCTTGTTCGATAGTGTGAGCCGAAGCAACTACTGCCTTCCAGACCACCGAGGCGTTTTTGGAGGACTTTACAGGATTGCGGACCCATTCAATAGCAGTGGCCGGAGCTATGTACTTTCTTTTTGTAATAGTAGACCATAGAGAATCGGTCGATATAAATCTCCATGCCAGCTTGGCTGCTAAGGATTTTGAAAAAAGAGACAAATGCTTAATTCCCCATCCTCCCCATTCTTTCGGTCTCGAAATCTTATCCCATGCAACCCAGGGAGTCACATGTTCTACTTTAGATCCAGCCCATAAGAATCTGCTACACAGTTTGTCTATGGAGGCTAATATACCTTTAGGTACCCACATGAGACTGGCCCAGTAAATAGGAATTGCCATCAGAACTGACTTTATTAGGTCCAGCCTCCCTGCTCGAGACAACCATTTATGACTCCACAAATTGAGTTTCTTTTCTATTTTTATCAGGAGCCATTTCCAATCCTGTACCCGGTAAGTATCAAGTTTCAATAGGAAGCCCAAGTATTTAAAGCTTTCCTGCAGAGTTTTGATTTCAAATGGAAGAAGAGCCCCTACTCTGCCACTCTCCTCCAAAGACATACTCGATATTGTAAGGGTCGATTTCTGCTCATTGATTTTAAGACCTGTAGCTTTAAGAAAAAGGTCCAGAATGCTCTTTAGAGCTCTACAGTCCTCCACACTTCCATTGCTGAATAAAATGATGTCATCTACAAAGAGCAGATGGGTTACCCACAGATTAACAGCCACTTCAATTCCTCGGAGCTCTCCTTGTCTTTTTGCCCTACTAATCATCAGACTAATCCCCTCTGAAGCCAACAAGAAAAGAAGGGGGAACAAAGGGCATCCTTGTCTTAGCCCTCTCTCCGGATTGAAAAAATTTGAAGCTGCTCCGTTGATTAATAAAGAGATAGAGGATGAAGTAATGCAGCTCATTATCCATCTTACAAAATCGAATCTGAAACCAAGGTGAGTCAACAGAAGGCGCAAGTACATCCAACTTATTCTGTCATAGGCCTTTGATAAATCAATTTTAACAATTGCCCCTTTCTTACCATTCCTCTTTAAGCTATGCAAGGTTTCTTGAGCAATTCCCATTGCTTCATGAATCTGTCTTCCATCCAAGAAACCAAACTGCTCTGGAGAGATGTGCCTAGATAAGAAGGGTTTCAACCTGGAAGCAATGATTTTAGCAATAATTTTATAGACACAGGTGCATAGGGAAATAGGCCGAAAGTCATCGAAAGAGGCTGGCTGATCAGATTTGGGGATTAGAGCCAGAAAGGTTGAATTGAAGGGTTGATAGATAGATCTAGAGGATCTCGATTCATCCACAACCGCAACCAGATCATCCCCCAGGAATTCAAAGAAATGAAGAAAAAATTCCACTGTCCACCCATCTGGCCCAGGACTTTTGTCCTTCTGCATATCCTTGAGGATGTCCTCCACTTCCTGTTTAGAGACAACTTCCATGATAGAGTCATTGTCTTCTTCCACAACATATCTTGGAAAGAATTGAGCAACTCTGATGACCTCCGCTATGGATACTTCCTCCGGGGCTTTGAAAAGATTCTTGAAGTGGTTTCCACCTAGAGAAGCCAATTCTTCAAAGGATTTTTCCATTTCCCCGTCCTCTTTTTTCAATTCCCAAATTGTATTAGCAATCTTTCGGCCCTTTGCATAGTTCTGGAAAAACTTAGAGTTTTCGTCTCCCGCTTGCAGCCAAATGGCTCTGCTTTTCAATCTCCAACTTTATTCCCTTAACTGGAGAAGTTTTCGCTGATATGCTTCCAATTCTTTAATTCTGTTTCTTGAATCCAAGGACTCATAACCAGATCCATCCGAGTTTTCCAACAGATCTTATTCGAAGTTTATACTTTTGAGCTCCTCTTCTTCCTTCAGTTTCTTCTGATGCGCCCATTCTTTTGTCGCTTGCTTCATTCTCTTGAGATTGTTCGACAAGTGGGTGCTTCTACTTCCCTCTTCATTATGATTGTCCTTCCTCCATGTATCATGGAAAAGAGCTTCAAAGGATCCATCCTTTAGCCAGGATGAGTTAAATTTAAACGGGGTTCCTGGTTTTTTTGCATCTCCTTTCAATTCCAGGAGGACCAGGAAATGATCAGAGTGACCCCGTTCCCTGACCCAGTGTCTGAAAACTGATAGAAAATCCACCAGAGGCTCACAGAGAAGGAAGCGGTCTAGTCTTTTGCCCACCCAATCAACTCCGAGGAGTCTGTTTCACCAGGTAGGGCGCAATTTGATCAAAGGGGCATCCACTAGGTGATAGGAAGCAATTTTATTCATGAAAAAAACAGAGAGGGGGTCCGAGTGGGCATTAGCACCCCAAGATTCCGAATCCCCCAAAGAGAAGTCCAGGTCACCTCCAATGATGAGGTAAGGATGGGAGAGGTAAGAGAGGCTGAAGAAAGAGTTCCAGAAACGTTCCCTCTCCAGACAGGGCCCATAGATATTCAGGATAAGGAAGGATATACACAACTCTCCAGAATAGAGTTCCATTGCCAAACAGTTTTCAGAACCCCAAGATGAGACTTCCTTAAGCTTCCTCATATTGTAACCAGTAACTACACCCCCTGACCTGCCTGCAGCGTCGAGAGCTGAGAAGGCCCACCCAGGCAAATTTTTTTGAAGAGTACAGATAACATCGTCACTTTTCCCCATTCTTTCTTGGAGGAGAATAACATCAAGCTTATAGGAGTGCACAAGGTTTTTGAAGGCTAGCTTTTTCGGCTGGCTAGCTAAGCCTCTGCAGTTGAAAGAAAGAAGAATCATCAAGGAACAGGGGGGGGTGGTGGCTCTGCTCTAAGCACCCCAGGAAAATTTTTCTGCTTCCCGTCGGCGATGTCAATGACAGCTTTAAACTGGGCTTTTGAGAGTAAATATTTTCTTCCCCTTAACTTCCTTGGCCCAATTACCACTGGGTCCAAGGCAATGCCTCCTACAGCCTGTCCCTTAACCTTTCTATTGGCCAAAGGGCGAAGATTATAAGGTGGGTTATCCAAGGTATGAACACAGGATTCAGCAGAAGTAATAGCAATCTCAGAGGGAGGTAAGGCATCATCAGAAGGAAGAGAGACCGAGATAATAATACTATCAGAGGAGACTTTAGATAAATTCAGCGCAGAGAAATCATTTAAAATCTGCCTGGAGGGACCAGGCCTTTCTAAGAGAGACTGTAAAGAGATTGTAGAAGAAAAATCACAAAAAGGAGGAAAAGAAGACGTACCCGCCATGGACGCCCCAGCAAGCTCATCAGGTAAGGGAGCCAGGGTGGCCGGCGTATTAATCTGAGCGGCAGATGCATTTTTACCATCCAAGAGATGATCCTGCTCCATTAGATCAATTATTTTTGAAGCCCTTAACTGGTCTACAGATTGCACTGAAACCTTCTGCTGAGCCCCCCCAGCTTCCTATGCAGGAACCCCCTGAGGTCGAAAGGGTTTCATCTGATGGCGACGACGATGGTGTCCCAATGGACATTCCTTCGCAAGATGACCATACTTATGACACCGAAGACAACGGAAAGGGAGGTTTTCATAGTCCAGGGTTTGAAGGAATTCAAGGTCCCTGTATTTTAACGTCATCGCATCCGCCAATACCTCCCTTGGATTTAGGCTTACGAGCACTCGAGCCATACTCCTGTCCTTGGTTATGATGAAAGAGTTATCATAATCCAGAAATTTAAGAGTACATTGCATGAGAAATAGAAACACAAACAGATAAATATATGCGAAAATGAACAAAAATCTTTATTAAAGAGTGGAAAAAGGAGGTTACAACCAATGATCGATTTGATGTCACCAGCTCCAGCTTCATCCCAGCCTCATCATAGCCAACATCACACCAGCATCATATCACTTCTTTCACATAGAAGCCATGAATTATTTGTTCTTCTCTTAGGGCATATAGCAACTGAAATGTAAGGGGATGATAGACCCTATTTCATTGGTCCTGGGGATGATGTCCAATTTGACTAGGTCATGGGGGATGATGCCCAAATTGACCTATAATAGCTACCCCTAAAGCATGAAGTAAAAATAATAACAATATTTTTGAATGAGATTCTTTACGACGTGATGAGATGGAACTAAAGCAGAGTGGAGACCTACATCAATCTTACACTACATTACATCATGAAATTTTCATCTTGATCACAAATTTTTGAGGGAGGCATTCCCATGCTCAGCACATAAACTATCTAATAACATGTACATAGTGCAGAAAGTCATCTACATTGGAATGTTTCCCAATACAGACATGCCTACAGATATAGGCCCATGTTTGGATGACGATCTATATGTAAGGTCACCGTATAGATGATGTGGACAACAATCCTGAAATCGTAGCCTGGATGGCTGAAACTAGATTCAGGGTCTTATTATCTTGTTCACTCGATCGTTCGGGTACAAGTCTAGCCATGTGAATATATGATTTGTAGTCGAACATGGTAAGACACTGTTTGATTACTAGCAAATAATGTGAGTTGTTAACAAACGCAAGAGAACCACCATTGATGTTAATGACTCTCAAGTTACTACAATACATTTCGTAAGGTGTGAATAGATGATTTGATGTCAAACAACAAAAAAAATAATCTTTCGGTCAAAATTTCGGAAGCGATGATCTTGTCGATGTTGTAACAAGCCTCATGGTACTGGAAGATGATGTTTCTAAGTAAACTTCCTGGATGATGATTTGATGTTGACAGGAAGCCACTTTATCATGAAACAAGAGTTACTAATTTCAAAGACAAAATGTGACTTGATATAGCAATGTTTAGGGATGACTGTCATGAGAATGAAGTTTTATGAGTATTGCAGAAGGATGAGTATTCACTGGATGACTTCTCTTGAACATATCAACAATACTGAGATGAGTTGGAAGCATTGAACCAAAACTGAAGTGAAGGTATAATGAACCATAGGTATGAATGAACCATCAAAAATATTACCCAACCCAAACAGTCACGATGATGGAGTGAAGTGTCATGTTCAAGAGCAACTTGTTATCGTAAAATTTCTGTTAACTTTCCCAAATTTTCCTTGGTCATTTTTCGACCAATACCACTTTATTTTTTAACAAGCTTGAGGAGGATAACATATGCTTGATATATAATTCAACCCTTCAGGCAAATATGCATCGCTATTTATAATTTAACGAGTCTAGAAATAAATGAAACTCAATTCTTGCCATGATCGATAAGCCTGTCACTGTTTTGTGTTTTAATGAGCCTAACGACAGTGAAAACCCGATCCTTTTTCATATTTGGAGAGTTTGAAAAAGAGGAAAAAAGAAAAATCCATAAGTACTTTTTCGTAAAGTTGTCGCTTAGATCTGAAAAAGTGTAAAATGATATCTGAGAGAACCTCCTAGCCATGTTCGACTAAGGTTTTCCTTTTTCATAAATAATATATCTCAGTCTGGAAAAGGGTTAAAATTATACTGAGTAGATGTCGTTTCATTGACTTTTACGAGCTCGAAAAGGCAAGTTCTCTGCAATATTTTCACATTATCAGAGTCTGAAAGAGTTAAAAGAAGACTCCAGGGGTTCCTTTTTCACTGTTATTGAAGCTCGAAAAAGAGATAAAAGTGTGCTTCAAGTCATTTTTCATTTTTATCAAAGCTCAAAAAATAAGCATAAAATTATGCTTTGTGGTCAAATCATTCTTGAAATAAATGTGCATGGCTAATCTGCTATCAGTTGCAAACCTGTTCAGAACAACATTAATAAATGGATTAAAAATACCAGTTTCATGATAATAAAAAAATGAATAAAACCATAGTCACAACAATAAATATGATTTATGAGTCAGTTCCATGGGCTTACTTTGATGGTGCTTCTGGTGGAAATGATATTTGTGGTGCTGGCTTGGTCATTCATCTTTCTGCTGAAAACTCTCTTCGAGCCTCTGTCAGCCTTGGGCAAGGGTCTAATAACTATGCTGAACTTAAAGCTCTTCATTTGCTTCTCTGCTGGCTTATTTCTAAACAAATGAGACAGATTCAGATTTTTGGTGATTCTCGAAATGTAGTAAACTGGTTCAATGGGACTCAACAGTGCAGGAATTTTATTTTACTACCTTTGCTTAAGGAGATTCGACGTCTAAAAATTTTTTTCTCTGAGATTTCTGTTGTTCACTTTTACAGGGAAAGGAACCAGCAAGAAGATCTCTTATCTAAAGAAGGTGCTCAACTCACTCTGGGGTCCTGGGCAGTAGCTGAAGTGGTGGATGGGACTGTTCATGCCCATGAACAACCTCCTTTTGTGTAATTATTCAGTGTTTTTTCTGTATTGTATAGCTGACTTTATAAAATTTGAAAACTGCTACTTTATAGAGTCCAGAACTGTTTTCCTTATGTAAGGAGGTTCTGGGCTCCCTTTTTGTTCTAGTGTTTGTGTACTTTATGGGGCTGGGATAGTTCCTACTGCCAGCTCTTATTGGTGATAGTGGAGCTATGTTTTTATGTGCTGCCTCCTTTTCTGCTCTCATCTCCTGCTTGATGATGAGCGAAAAAGAGATCCACGTTTTGGTCACTATGGCTATATTTTGGTTTATAGGGCTGCTAACATCCTGCACAGGTGTTTAAGCAGCTATGTTCCATTTCCTCTAGCAAAGGGAATGGCTATGTTGTTTCCGAAATGCTTGGCATATGTTCAGAGAATCTCTATATATAATAGAAAGTTCGTTTTTTTTCTGTGGAAAAAAAAAAAAAACAATAAATATGATTTGAAAATAATTAAATGACTAATTAAAAGAGTTTTACTGTTAATTTTTACCATTTTAAAGTTATAATTTGCATTTTGGAGCTCTGAACTTGGTTTTTCCCCCGAACTTCAGCTATTGATTGCGATCAATTATGTGGATGATTTTCCTCACCGTTTGATCCAGGTTGGTGCCATAAACCTCCTCTTTCCTTCAATAATCCTTTTGTTTCATTTCATAGCAATTTTTTAGGGATTTTGACCCCTTAGGGTAAATTTATTTTCAAAATAGGGAAACAAACCCTTGGATGTCGAAACCTGCATTGGAATGCACCTGAAATGAAGGTTAGGTGCATCTACAATGCACTGTCTCTTGACCAAGGTCGCATTGGGCGTAATTCATATTTTTTGTTCTTTTAGTGTTCCCAAATTTGCCTAGTTTTTTGCATGAAAAGGGTCCTAATGAGTCTTATGGTTGTATTTCAGGGATTCAAAGGACCAAAATGAAAATTACTTGGAGGGAAAGATAGCATGAAGAACAAAAAATAATTTCCTTAAATGATCAGGGTACTGTAAGAGCCCTCAGAGACTGTGGGTTACTGAAGTACTTCTGTTTATCGGGTATGAGGCAATAGATGGAAATATTGGAGTTCCTTGTTCATGCATGGGATTTGGCGATTGAGGCATTTCATATTGGGAACAATGTGGTCCAAATTTTAGTGAAAGATATCTATTTTCTGACAGGCTTGTCGAGGAGAGGCCTACCCATTTCTCTCTCAGGGTTTGCTCTCGGAGGAGAGATGGTGCATTAGGGGAATTTTAAGGTCTAAATTGGGCCTCCTAAGGAAATTATAAAATAATAGTGGAAATAATAAAATAATATTTTATTACATCATCAAATTTTAGAGGGAAAAAAACAAAAAACTACTTTTTCAACTCATATTTTCAACTTATCACCCAAATTGTTTACTCAAATTTTGAGTGGGAGTACTTGTTGGATGCAAAATTTAATTCTGCATCCAAGGAGCACCCATGTTTCATAGTAACACTAGAGAATAACCCTTCAAGAAACTAGAAGCACCCACATACCTCCAAAAATAAGAAAAGGGAGTGATACATTAAGAACTAAGGATGCTACAGGAAGGAAATGAAATTCTAGAGGAAGAGAAGAATGCACAAAAATAGGAACATAATGCACAAATTGAGGGGTAGAGTGCACAAATATAAGGACAATATGTGCAAGAGAGGGTACAAGCTTCAAAACAACAATTACGAGACATCAGCCTCCCCAAAGACCTTTGGAAAAAAAATCACAGAATTTCAAGAACCTACCCCACAACCTAATTTGGGATATTATTACAAGTTCATTGAGGGAGGGAGATTGATCTTTGAAAAAATTCTCAATCCCCCTCCTACATGAGTTGGAGATAGAAAAAGGGCGCACCCATAGATGGATGCAGATCACCAAGTCAAATATTGGTTAAGATGTGGGGTTGATGGAAGAAAGGCTCATTGAAATGGGGAAAGATCTATCTGATGTAAGTCTCATAGAATCTATAGTGAAAGAGAAATTGCAAGCAGTGAAAATAGAGAACATGAGGCCATAGGGGCACCTACAGGAAAAATAAACCCAACTTTCCACTATGCCCAGCCTTTGCATGGAGTCCATGCAATATAGACAACCTTCAAAGCCCTATGTAGTTGATCTCAGGTAGTAATGGTTACAATTTCAAATAAGTACCTTAGCTCAACATGGCTCCCTACGCTTTTAGAAATATATAAAATTCATTGAATTCTGCAAACAATCTAGTGTAGGAGAGAGGGCTAGAATGGCTGAATTCTATAAGCATAACCTCATATTAACTTATATGAAAAATTGGGACCCTAATTCCAAGTTGGATTATATGAAATTAATGGCCTTATCATCCTAGCTAACACATGAAGAAGCAAGATCAGAAGAGGTTAAAATATTAATGGAAAGAGAAGAAAGAGAACCTCTACAAATCAGAGCAAAACTAATAAGACCCAAGGGGATAATTAGTAACCATTAATTGATCTCAAATGATGTTGTGTTGGCAGCTAAATACATTGAAACACAAATTCAGACCATTTCACACGTTGATGATACATCTAGGCTATTAGGAGAAGATAGTTTGTAGGCATACCAAACGAGATTGCATGCCTTACCACTCAACCTACAACAGAGGGAATACCACTCTCCTAAGAGAATGAAGAATGAATTGGAGAGTTCACCCTTCTACCAAAGACATATGAAAAGAATTAGGATACAATGGATAGGATTAAATATCGTCCCACCTTTGATGTTGGGGCTGCATGAAGGGAGATATCAGATAGAGGAACAAAAGGAGTGGGTTGAGGCAGAAAATAATGCAGGGTTCCACCCACTAGAAGGCACTCCCTCTGAGCTATCTTGGGATGTCAGCGATTCCATCAAGGCTTTGAGAGAGATCAGGAAGGAGAACTGAGTTGCTCATAGGATGAGCAACCATTTCAGTAGGGGGGTGATGATGAGGCTCATCAATAGGTACATTTTAAGGGGTCACAATTTCATCCTTTAGCTTATTAATTTATCTCTCTCTTACATTTATTTACATTTTTGTCATATTACTCTTAGTGAGAAGGGTGAATATGTTTTTCATGTCATGTTTCCTAATATGATTTAATTGCAGGAAATGAAGCCATTTTTTATACATTTCCCACCTAAGGGCTCGGAGTAGACAACAAGGAGATACTGTAGGATATTTTCCCACCTCCTTGACTCCCTCAATCAGCCCAAGATCACACCAAGATATATTCCAACAACTCAAATTCAAAGGAAACCAAGCAAGTGGAAATTATGAGGAGCCAATATCCACTCTTCTCGAGATCAAGGAGACCATATTCCTACTTTTTAGGGAGTTGTTGGTAGCTACCCATTTGTATAAATAAGAATGTACAAGAGCTCATTAGGATTCAAAATTTTTATTCAGCTAGGTAGCTCTTGAGCTCTAAATTAGTATTATTTTTTGCTATCATATTATTTATTAGACCTTTTGATGCAATGATAATGATAAGGTGCTTGACCCATTACTGATTTATTCTGAGAGGGTTGATGCTTTTAGGTTAGGGCCCAATCCATTGGCTAATTCCCTCTTGTGTATTTATATTTTGGCACTTTGTTTAATTTCCTTGCATTCTAGTAGCAACAAAAATCTATCAAAATTGTGCTTATAGCCTCTCTTTCTCACCTCTCTCATGGGAGCATGAAGAGAAGGATATCCAACCACAGTACAAAACTATTTTTTTTAATATTTCTTCGAAATTTAAATAGTGTTATTATCATGTTAATCATATTCTTACTGTAAGTTAGAAGTTGGATTTATGCTTATATCAGATTTTAGCATAAGTTAAGTAGAGTTTGTATTCAAATCATATTTTCCACTCTTAAAAATGGTAGTTTGTTAATAATAAATGCATGGATGTGTGTAGTGGTTTCAGGATTGTCTACAGCTGCAGGAAAAAGACCCCTTTAATTATTGTCATCTTGGACTTCATCCTTCTCCCCTCCAACCTCCAATTATTCCACCAAAACCCTATTTTGTGAAATCATCTTCATCACAACTGTGAGCAGCCCTCCAAGTGAAAAACAGGCCCTCCAAGGGTTCTCAGCTTGGATGGAGGTGTTGGTCACTCGTCACTCACCTAGTTCCTCCTTTTCCCACTTTTCCACACCTTCATTCCATCCTCTTTACCCTTATATCCTTCTCGGCATGCTTCCTATAGAAATAAGAGATCTTGTAGTAGCTTCCTATAGCATCGTTGTAGATCACCTTTCCCACTCTAGTTTTGATCCTTATTTATATTTGAACCTAGGATAGGATGCATTTTCCCTCCATCTCTCAACTCATGACTAGAATAGACCCCTAGGCCACTCCAAAGCTCCTTCCTTCCTTACTGCAAAAACAGAGTAGGAATTAGTATTTTATTTCATCTCAGAATTAGCTTGAATAGGACAACATTTTACATGCAAGTAGAAGTTAAGTGAAGTAGTAGATATAGGTTTAATTTATGGTTTGATGAAGTGTGTGAAGATATAATAGTTTCTTTAGTGCAAATTAATGGATAGTTAGATAAATGATTTCACATAGCATAGTTTCTATTTTTTGCAACTAGGTTAGTTGTATATGATTTGCTTTCAGTATCAATTGCAAGTAGAAGTTGATAAACACTATCTTTGTATTAGATTAGAAGTATTTCTCTGCATTACATTAGCTAATTTCACTTTAATCCAGTAGGAGGAAAGGCCTAGAAGTATTATTGTTCAAAAGACCTAGTTGAGGGTGGCGTGAGTAGAATCCATTTGGTGTGCATATAACACTGTCACCTCTAATTTTGTACAAACCCCAGGTTGATAATTAGAGTTGAGTAGCCCTTGGGAGTTGCAACACTCTTGGTGCAATACCAGGGCTCACCAACCTATTGTGCACTTGCCATCAGGTCGACATCCTAATTTTGTGCCTCTGGTTCCTCCTCCATGTCTTCAATCACAATCAATTCCTCAATTTGTTAAGCAACCTCCCGATCCTGCATCTTTCTTCTTTCCTCTTCTTATACTAGTCGGTTATTTTATTTCTCTTCAACTTGTCCTTATGTTTTTTTCTTTTTTTATTGTGCATTTCATTTCTTCTTCTTCCTACTTCTACTTCTGATAAGGTGCTCAAAATTATGCTCAAAAATTAAAGTTGTCGGAATGGTGTGAAACCTAAACGACCACATAGATCTCGTCGTTTTGAATTCATCACAACTCATTTCGTGCAAAACTGACATTGTATGCTCCCAGAAACGCGTTCTTTCTACTTTCTCAAACATGTGAATTTTTGGGAAAATTTTGCAGGGACAGTCCATTCAACAGTCCGTACTACTGACTCGGCATGCCCATGTGGCAGGTTGACTGGTCAAAGGGTGTAAACTCTAGAGAATCAGATTATGCCAAGTGGCACTGCATCATTTTCTTGAATTGGCGTGTTTTGATTGCACTTCATGGTGGCTAATCATAGGTTGCCACGTGGCCCAACTAGAGGCTGCCGTGTGGAAGCCCAAGGGCCACCAAAATTTTGGGTCAAGGTCCAAGTGGAGCGGGCAAGGGTCGAACCTGCGACCTCCAAGCACTAGCACAAATCGTTTACCAATAAGCCATTACATTAAGTCTTAACCATATAACATTTCAGGTTGTATTTAAGTTGTAATATTTTTTTTGTTTCGGGGTCGGGGTCGGGGTCGGGGTCTAGCCCCATCCCTATTCACCACGCCTAGGGGCAAGACCATGGGCAAAAGGCTAGCCCCGAACCCCCCCCGGCTCCCCAATGTACTGATCGTTAACATTAACCTCCAACATATGTAACCAGACTCCTAGACGCTATAGAAAACTGCCACCATACGCAGGTTGTAAGCCATCTGCCCATGCTATCCACCAATGTGACCACTACAGTGCTCACCGTTGGCGGTTAGTTAACCGCCAAACATTTTTTTAATAAAAAAAAAATATGAAATGTGCCAAAACCATATGGCTTGAAATATGGACTTTAGGCATTATTGGGAAAATTAATGCCCCGACAATTTCACCAGGAAATTGGGCAATTTGGCACTCATTTAGCGGATTTGGGGGCAAAATTGTAGGATTGTGCCAGATTTGGAGGAATTTGTGGATTGGTTAGTGTAAAAACTTGGGGAAGCCATAAATTACTCATTTTTTTACTAAATTCGGAGAAGAAAGAGGCTACACAAACATTTTTGGGCATTTTTGAGCCATTGGAACAAGTTTTAGAGTTGTTTGAGCATTGCAAATGTATGTAATCTCACTTTTGAGAATAATATAAGAGGGCCAAGCCATTGGAAGCTGGACCAAGGAGACGTAGCCCAGGATGGGTGAACTCCTTCATCATGTGATGTTGTGTTATTTTTTATGGTGATGTTCATGTGTGTTAGATGTTAATGTTCAATATTTTTTTTTTTTAATTTTCTTAAGAAATTCACATAAAAACACATAAAAACTCACGGTTAAATTTCAATTTACCTCATAATCCTCAAGCACTTTGTTCATATTCTGAATTGGAATTTATCATATAAAACACTAACTTTCCCATTCATATCAAGTTGGTATCAAAGCACTAGGTATACTTCTGCAAGGAGGATTTAATTTATTTTCAAGTGTTTAATGCTTACAAGGTTGAAGCTCAAGAGAGGAGAAGGAAATATTGTGAGTGAAAGTTCTCAAGTTGGAGCAAGGAGAAGGAGGACACAATTTCCACAATCTCCACCGCAAGATCCGCCTCCAGTTACAGTAGAAGATTCAATAAGCATGTCTCATGAAGGAGGAAATTATAACATGACAGAGGATGAGAAGGCTTTTATGAAGGCTTCCTTTGACATGACAGAGATGGTGAAAGTCTTCTATGAAGAGAGGAATACAAGGTTACAGAGTGAAAGCTCTAGGCCTACAAAAGGAGAGGGTTCTCCAGGAGGAGGGGGTAACGGAAATGGTGATAAGCCACCATCTACTCCAACATAATCCTCACCACCATCTTCACCTTCATCTTCATCCTCTTCCACTACTACAACCATTACTCATACTCATCAACATACCTCAAAAGGAATTGGTAAACAAACCTTGTTAAAACTTGATATTGAATTTGAGTTGCCTATGTATAATGGTGAAGTGAATGTAGATAAGCTTGAAAATTGGGTTCATCAGTTGGAGGTCTAATAGAGGATTAAAAACCTTCAAGATGGTGATACAAAGATTTGGCTAGCTTCCTTAAGAATGGAGGGTGAAGCACTAGTATGGTGGGAAAACCAAGAAACAAGATGAGATAAAAAAAACATGGTAATATCTCAATCTCTTGGTCTAATTTCACTGTCACAATTAAAAGAAAATTTTACCCTATAGCATATATGCAAAAATCCATCATGAATTGGTAGAAATTTAGACAACTTAAAGGTCAAAGTGTGCAATATTACACCCAAGAATTTAGAAGAAGAGCTCTTATGTTAGGTGTTGATTTTCATTCACAAGACACGTTGTTGAAGTATATAGGGGGTTTACACAGCTACCTAAGGCATATTACTTATGTTAAATCCCAATAGTCTGGATGAGGTTTGTGTGCAAGCCACTCACCTTGAGGCAAGAGGGAAAAATATTCCAGAAGATAGTAAAAAGACGTCATTTAAAGGTGGAGAGAAAGGAAAGGGTTTCAAAGGAAAAGGAAAGAAAAATGCATTTTTAAAAAGGAAGGAGATAAAATGACATGAAAAATTGTTCCAAAGAGGATCATGATGAGGACTATTGTTGGAAGCTTCATCCAAAGATGAGGCCCAAGAAATTCAACAACAAGGGGAAACAAAAAATAGCTGCAACCACTCAACGGGATTTGGGATCTGATTCGGGTGATGAAACCAAAATTACAGCCATGGGTATGAAATAAAAAGAATCCATTGCTAGCACTAGTTCACCAAATTTTCACACTAGTACTCCAAATGAATAAACAAGGATTGAATTATTTCACGTGAGGGTTATTTCAAAACATACAAAAATAGACACACTGATTGGGTCTCAAGCCAATTTGATATCTGAAGGCTTAGTCAAGAAACTTAATATTGAAACCATTCCACATCCCAGACCATATCCATTGGGTTGGATATGAAAGAACACAAATTTACAGGTTACAATAAATTGTATTCTTTGGTTTGCAATCATAACAAACTTCATTGACGAAGTTGAATTAGATGTTGCGTCGTTTGAAATTTCAGAAATTGTTTTGGGTATTCCTTACCTCTATGATAGTAAAGCCATATTCTATCGCCATGAAAAAAAATACTACTTGTTCAAATATGGTGTAGAGTATATTGTGAGAGCTCATCGCAAGAAACTAAATCTTTCATTAGTTAATGCAGGACAAATGAAAAGACTATTGAATTCAAGCAAGAATTTTGTGCTTCTTATTATTAAACCAAATAATGATGTTGATTATGAAGCATTTCAAGGTTGTGATCCAAAGTTGAAATCTGATTTGATTGAAGTGGTTAATCAAAATAATGAGACGTTTCAGGAACCAAAGGGATTACCTCCCAAGAAGGGAATCTAGTATGAAATATAATTGCAACAAGATTGTCCTCTTCCTAAAATTTTCATGTATAGGATGTCGGTGATGGAGAGTGTTGAAATCAAAAAGAAAATTCAAGATTTTTTGGATTGTTATAGCATCATTTTCCACCTTCATATTCTTGATGATTGAAACTTTGACCTCGAGCACCCTTTCCCCTCAGACTTGAATATCTTCACAAAAAAAAATATCTTAAAAGCCATACGTGACTTTTCCCATACTTTTCCATGTATATACGCGAGTCCATTCATAGACATCCGCATATAAATTTTTTATCATTAAAAAACATATAATATTCCCTATTTTCGAGGCAGGGTTGATGGTTATTCCTGTAATTCAACCACCCCAGCCCGTGGCCTAACTGTTTCCAACTGCTGAAACTAATTTGGGGGAGTATAAAATACCCTCATGTGCATGGCCTAAGGAAAGGGAGAAAAATATAGATATTATACTCTGTTGGAGCCCTATTTCAAGTCTGATATTCCTGTGCCTCCTGCACTTCCCAGGTATATTTAGGAAACCTTTATATCCTTGAGATTCTTATCATATTATATGACATCTAGTGTGCACACATCTTATAAGAATTCTTGTGAGGCGAGGGCTAGACGAGGACGGTATGCTCGAAGGCCGTGGAAGGATTCAAGTGATCTCTCCACATTTCTATTACTCTACATGCCATTGATAATAAGAAGAACCATCTTGTTCCCAATATTCACGTGTTTATATCTCTTTATATATGTATAATGATCATTAATTTAATGTTTAATATTGTTCTTATGATATTATGCATGAATTACACTTAAATCTAGGAACTATATATGTTGTACAACTAGAGTTTCGTGATCATTCTTTCTTGACTTTCAGGTTACGAAGCACGAAGGGTTGCTGGGGGTTTGCACCCCATGGGATCTACATCAAACATTGGAATTTCAGGTAAGTTCCGCAACCTACTATATCTAGTTTTCAGTATAAAAGATAGGTTAAGTGAGTCCTTCTTGAATGGTATGCCCCTAAAGGTTATCTGTGAAGGTTATCGACCCAAAAACCTTTAGGGTATTATATCCTGAAACAGAAATGGCGACTCCATTGGGGATCATAGTTTTTTTATTTCCTATTTGGGTTGTTCTATCTTTCTTGTAGGTTCCCAATAGTTTCTATCACTTTTTCTAGTTCAGTAAATATTTTTCCAGTTAGACTGAAGACCTGGTCTCCTGATAAAGCTTGACCCTTTTTGTTTTTCTTTATTTACCTTTCCATACGTGGTTTTTCTTCTGCACAATCGTGTATACACGCTATTTTTTTCAAATGGACCCGCGTATATGCGAGTTTCCTTTGACATAATAGCGTATTTATGCTAGTTGCTAAACTGCAAAAGCACGTATACTTGGGTAAAATTTGAAATTTTTGGTTTTAAGCCTTTATGGTCCTGTCTGCCTGTTGTGACCTATTCCTACAGTGTCTTTGAACTCTCTGGACTGTGTCTAAGGTGGTTTTTATGTCTATTTCTCTCTTATTTAGGTGAAGACCCACTCATTTGGTGAAATCTTCATTTATTGTGTTGTCAATTCTGGCTTGAGCACCAAGGTCTTTTCCTGAAGATTCTTGGCTGTTCTGATTATTCATGACAGAGAAATTCTGCTCATTTACTCTTTCCTAACCTTATGAGTTGCCTTGCATTTGATTTTTCACCTTTGGTGTGAGTGGTTTTCTTGATTTCATAGACTGGTTTTCTTGCAATTTTCGAAGAGTCTCTGATTGATTCTTTGGAGTTTTTGTTCATTGCAAGTTTATACTATTGTGATGAGTTGGTTTATTGAGTTTCTTGTCTTCATTTTTCTCATAGAAGTCCCGTTGCAAGAGTGGCATGGTTGGCTTTGGGCATTTGTTTGAGGCTTTTGTTTGAAATTCAAGTTGGCTTGACTCAGTTATTGGATAGTTCCATTGGTATTTTTTGAAATTTATTTTTCCTATAAACTCAAAAGCCCAAAAAACATCTTGTTTTTCGTTGCTTTTGTTTTCGTTTTGTTTGATGGTTTCTTTTTGTCTTTTGAAGCTTTGTTGAGTGTCTAATCTTCGGTTCTTGAATTGATTAGGAAGGAAGTCTTCTTTGGATTTCTTTCTCTCATATCAAGTATGTTTTTGGCATTTTTATACATAGGAGTTTTGATTTGGGAACTGACTCTGTTGACTGCCAAAAAGTGATTGAACCTTGGTGTCTTTAGAGACTTCTCTTTTCTTGTTCAGACTTGGCATCTTAGATTTGCACGTCATTGGTAATTTGCATTAGGTGCACATAAGCATTTTTAGTCTTTTCTGTAACTTTTAATTCGTGTGAAGTGTGAACATCTAAAAATAAAATAAAATATGGTCTCGTAAAACCTGTGTAGAAATCACTCTTCATCGAAAGGAAATCAGTGCATTTGCATATAGTTTGGTTTTCATTGGTTTCTTTCTGTGCCATAAAAACACCATCAGTTTCATCTCCACATGCCCTTGACATAAAATAACAACCAACTAAAATAAGCAATATAATTAAAAACAACTAGCAATTTTTTGTATTATTGTCATACACCAACTAGCTAGGTTGTAGGGCCTTGGATTAGGTGTGTGGAGAGTTAACTCTCCAAGGCCGCTCAAATTTTGAAACATATAAGTTTATTAATGAGTGAAATCCAACACCATTAAGTGGACCGGGAAATCTCTCCTACAGAAATTCAAGCGCGAGGGAAAGTGCAGGCAGAGAAGAGAGATACCCCCTCTCCTATTTGTTGAATCTTGACCTAAGACCGTTTCACCCTGCTGCCGATACAGATTGGTGCCCATAGTTGCCTATCCTAGGGACCACACAGGTGACTGCCGGGGGGGAATACCCGTGGTACCTGAAGCAGACATTGCATCACTTCCATCAGTGCTTTTGGAGGGTGCCTTTGCGAAGCTTGGGTACTTTCACTGGTAAAGGTTGTTGTTAGGAGGTTAGTGTAACTATTTCTGTTACCTTCGCTAGTAGGCCTGGGTCGTAATTACCCCAGACTACTTTCGGGAGGCCCTATCCTTCGCTTTCTTGTATTTTGGTGTCCGGTCCTCATCACCCGTAGCGGAAATACCTGAGAGCTGCTTGTTTGGCTGTATATTAGGGACTTTGTAGAGTGTGCTCTTTGCTCCTAGATTGCTTAGCTTCATATATTTTTTGAGTCTAATAAATCTCTTAAGGTGGCTGACCGATCACCTTGTCGATCGAGGAGGCTTCGTGGGTTGTCTCCCGCAAGTGCTAAGCCTTCTTCAAGAAAGCGTAGGAGCAATTCGGAGGGTGATTTTCATTCAGTGTTTTCAGACGCAGCGGAGAGAGATCCTATGTTAGGGCTAATTGTTTATGTAGCTAGTTTTAGTGTTGGTGTTAGTGCCGAGAGGAGTGCTTCACTCATCTCGAGAGTTTTATTTCTGGCAGAAGAAGTAGAAGTAGAGGAAGTCCCTCAGCCTTTTGATTCTCTTCCATCTCCTCTTCTCGCTAGTTATCCGTTTATCATCGAGTACATCAGACCTGAGTCTCAGAGACCAGAGAGTCCTTATCCATCATATCCTCACCTTTCGATGGCCACGACTGGGAACACAACTTCGGCTGTGAGTGCTGCAAGTATTCAGACTCCTTCTTTAGTTGAACGAGGAGGCACTATTTCTATATCTTCGATTACTTATAGTACTGTTGTGTTTGGCTCTAGTCACACCCAAGCACATGCTTCTCAATCTGGTCCCTTTTGTTTCAGAATGCCCATTAGTGGGATTCCTTCTTTTTCCTTCTCTGCTGCTGCAGCTGCATCTGCACCCATATATTCTATGGCTGATGGATTGGCTTCTTTTCAAGGGTTCCCCTTTGGAAGTGGGCACATCCCTAATCCGACCCCTTCCTTAGGATATTTTCCTTTCACTTCCCAGACTCAAAGTTTCAAACCATGGTTTGGAGGTCAAAATTCTACTACCTTTACAAGTTGGAACCCTATTTTCACAGCATCAGGAGTAGGGAATCAGTTTCTCGCTGGTCAACAAGGGAATGTTCCTTTCCCTTCATCAAGTGCTTATCAGGATTTTTTTCCTTTTTCAAACGCATGGAACCCATACCAAGGGGTTTCTTCTTCATTCACTACCTCAGTGGGGGGAAATGGTTCGGTTTATAGTAACTCCATGTTGGGAGGGGGTCCTTCTCCAAATGTTGGGTCACAAGGATTTTCCTATGGCCCACCATTTTCTACGAACTCTACCTGGAAACTTGATGCCTCATCAAATCCAGGTTATTCTTTTCAGAATGTGGGGAATCCATCCTATCTAGGATGGAATTCCCAGGCTCCTCCTCGACTACCATTTCTGGCAATGTTAAACTTGCCAGATTTGTCAAAATTTACTAACGATCTTATCCGATATAATTCGGGGTGGCCTCTGGTCCCCACCAAACTACCCTCAGACATCCCAAAGTTTGAAGGGAAGAATGGAAAGGATCCTGCGGATCACATCACCACTTTCCATTTATGGTGTTCATCAAACTCCCTGATTGATGATTCAATTAGGTTGAGGTTATTTCAACGCACCTTAACTAGAAATGCAGCCAAGTGGTATATTGAGTTAACTGGGGGAAATTTCACCACTTTTGGATATCTAGCTATCATGTTTCTAAATCATTTTTAGTTGCATGTTTGTTACGACACTGGGATTTAACTCTTGGCTAATTTTAAGCAGGACAAGGCAACTCACATTATATTTTTACTAGGGCTGTTAGAGAACCCTCCCCTTTCAGGGAACACCATCCTCAATATTTAATGACACCTACAGACCAAAAAAATGCTAAAAACAAAACATAATGTCTATGGATCTTTATAACATACCTCGTTGTAGTATTTACAATAACCACTGTCAAAAACATGACAAACATATCGTTTACTGGAGCTTTATAACATAGCTCATTACGGTATTTATAATAACAACCACATTTTCTTCACCCAAAAAATAATCATAATGTCTATGGAGCTTTATAAATCTATCTCGATTTAGTATTTACAATAATATACACATATACACATTTTCTCAACCAGCAAATAGAAGGATACGTTGCCTACATCCACAACAAGGGAATCCAGAGGCTCATACCTCCACCATGAAAGTAATACCAGGGTTCACCCTAAGGGAAATATCAACCCGAGCATCACGCAAGCAAGCATACACGGACACTACACACGCATGACCAATATGTAACCTAGTATAAACAAGAAATGCATATACAATATGTGACAACATGTAGGAAAGCGTGCACAGTAAATACATAAGCATGAAAAACACATAATCAGTCATACACTCATGACAACATGTTGATCATAACACCATCAACACTTCCACGATGACATTTTGGTAGTGTATTTGGCGCATGAGTGTACCAAATACACTTCTTTAGCAAGCTAGCTGCTACCTGCACAAGGTCACAGAGAAAAATGATTGTCAATTTTTATTGGAACAGATTTAATCATAATGTAAATTAAGTTTGAGGGAAAAATAACAATACAACACTAAGAAAAAAAATAAAATGCAAGATGCAAACTAGAAAAGATCGATGGAGAAAACAAAATAATAACACAAGTGGAGAATTCCCCCTTTATTAGGTGTTGGTGGTGAAAAAAGATACAATTCTAAACAGTTGAAAGGGTCCTTTGAGCTATGGAGCTCAGATACCCAAAACAAGGAGGTCTCCTTCCCTCGAGTTCCTGCAAGCATCTCTTCCCTCTCTCAAAGGATGGTAGATCAAGATCAAATGGTGGAACTCTCTCTCTTGCACTAAGATGTTGGTTGGACAACATATGAGTCCTTCCAATCCCTCTGCTGCTGGACTATGCAAGTTGGTTTACTATGCAGCAGTTTGGCCAACATAACAATGTGTCTCCATTTCTTCTTCCAAAGGGAAATTTATATAGTAATTTTTTGAATTTCGCATCGATCTCTTGGTCCAAGGTTGATAATGACTCAAGAGTGGAGGAGAGATTCTTTTGTGGGCTGCACTTAATCCTCAAGGTGGCTCAAATCTAGCTGTCCTTGACAGTACTAGGTGGATAATAATCCTAACCAAGAGTGCCACGTGGTCCCAGAGTGCCACGTGGTCGAAGGAATAGCCGCGTTGTGTGAAAAATTCCTTTGATGTTGGTGTGCTGTCACTTAATTGCCATCTGAACCTTAGGAAAAAAATTATTTTTTGTCTTACCTAATTTATTCCTTCCCTAAAAATATTTATCTGTACCTTCTTCTTGAAATTTTTAATGTCTTTTTCCTATACAATTTTCTGGTGTTAATAATTCCCCCCTAATGTATAAGGTCTAGGAAGAACTGTATAGCTGAAATACATTATGTTTTCTTTTATGTGTGATCCTTTTGAGAGAGAGAGAGAGAGAGAGAGAGAGAGTAAATATGTTTGGAACTGAGTTGGGAGACCCCTTGTTTTAAGTAAAAAAGAAGCCATGCTCTGTATGAAACCTACAAGATATAAAATGAGAAATATTTCTATGAGGCGGGCATGTCCCATGCTCGTGATGTTTTACTAGCAAAGCTAATCTGACAGATACTGGTTATGTCATGTCATGTTTGTGGTTGGTGTGATGTAGGGGCATTGGACACTAGCCAGCAATGTAGGAGTTTTGTCCACATGTTGTGGCTAGGAGGGTTTGAAAACAGTCGAATTATCACAGCTAGGTGTCAATACCTTAGCTGATTGTATTATTAGATCAGTTAGAGTCGTAGAAGTTGAATAGCTCAGTTAGTCTAGTTGTCATATTCCAGTTAGTTGAATTGTTTCAATTAGACTGTTTATTTCCTGAAACGGTCCTCTCGGAGGAATCGAAGAGTCATAGGTTTATGTATATAATTGTAACCCTCGGATGTATGGAAAGGGGAAGATGGGAGGAGATTCTGCAATAGACTTTGTATGTTACGATTGCTTCTGATTAAATAGTTTCTGTGTGCATTTACCCTATAATCGTGTTGAATCATTAATTGCCAAGAGGTTGTTTAATTGCGAAGTGATGAACTATGTGCATATGTATCTACTGGAACAAACCGTTGTATAGATTCTGTATTGAAGCTGAAGACAAGGGAGCATCCAACTCCCTACAGGGTGTCCTAGCTGCATAAAGGGCACCAACTGGTTGTGAAAGAACAGTGTGAGATAGAGCTGGTACATCATACATTGATTCCCATGGAGGAAGGAGAGCCATCCAGCAGAGTGATTGATCCAAAGACCTTGGTTCTGAGCGGGAAGGAATATCTACAGCAGATAGAAGAAGAAGAGGTAATCTTTGCTTTAGTTTTCAAGCCTAAAGTAGTTCTTACTGCTACAAATATTTCTGATTTACCAGTAGAGATACAAGAAATGTTAGATGATTACTGTGACATTGTTGTGGATGATTTACTTGATGAGCTGCCACCTGTGAGGAAGATCAGCCATCAGATAGATTTTATCCCTGGTTCAAATCTGCCAAATAAGGCAGCCTACAGAATGACTCCCAAGGAAAATGAGGAAATCAGGAGACAAGTACAGGAGTTGGTGGACAAAGGACTGATCAGAGAAAGTCTGAGTCCATGTGCAGTACCAGCAGTTTTGAGCCTAAAGAAAGATGGGGGCTGGAGGATGTGTACTGACTCCAGAGCAATTAATAAGATCACAATCAGGTACAGATTCCATTTTCCCATAATTGAGGATTTAATGGATTGTTTGAGTGGTGCTAAATATTTCTCAAAGATAGATTTGAAGAGTGGATATCATCAGATTAGAATAAGAGAGGGTGATGAGTGGAAAACTGCCTTTAAAACAAATGAAGGACTATATGAATGGATGGTGATGCCTTTTGGGTTGTAAAATGCACCTAGTACTTTTATGAGACTTATGAATGAAGTGTTGAAAGAATTCATTGGTAAATTTTTGATAGTATATCTAGATGATATATTAGTTTTCAGCGGAACTAGAGAAGAACATTTAAGGCATCTTAATCATGTTTTGAAGAAGCTGCACCAAGAGAAACTGCTGATAAATCTGAATAAATTCTCATTCATGAAGGAGGAATTGGTGTATTTGGGGTTTTTTTTTTCTGCAGAAGGATTGAAGATGGACCCAGAAAAGGTTAAGGCAATTGTGGAGTGGCCTTCACCCAGGAATGTTTTTGAGGTAAGAAGTTTCCATGGACTTGCTAGTTTTTACAGAAATTTTATAAGAAACTTCAGTAAGATTAATGCACCCATAATAGAGACAATAAAGAAGAACAAACAGCCATTTAAGTGGACTGCTGAAGAAGAAAGGAATTTCAAGCTGCTGAAGCAAAAGATAACAGAGAAGCCTGTTTTGATTCTGCCTGATTTTACAAAACCATTTCAAGTAAAATGTGATGCCAGTGGAGAGGCCATTGGAGCTGTGTTGAGTCAAGATGATAGGCCTGTGGCATATTTCAATGAGAAGCTGAATGACACCAGAAGAAAGTATTCCTCTTATGAGAAGGAATTCTATGTAATTGTTCAGGCACTGAAGAAGTGGAGACATTATTTGATGTCCAGGGAATTTTTGTTATATTCTGACAATCATGCTTTGCAGTATATTGTACAGTAGCCCAAGTTGAAACATAAGCATGCTAAATGGGTTGAGTATCTCCAAAGTTTTAATTTTGTTTTGAAACATATAAGTGGCCAAGCCAATAAAGTAGCTGATGCTCTGAGTAGGAGGCACATGCTTGTTCAGGAAACTAATTTTGAAGTTGTAGGGTTTGATTTTCTGAAAGAATTGTATAAAATAGAACCAGATTTTAAAGAAGCATTTGAGGCATGTAGTAACCCTGTTTTAATAGATTGAAGCCAGTGGCTGGATTATTTCTTGCAGGAGGACTTACTATTCAGAAGAAACCAACTATGTGTACCAAAATGTTCCATGAGGGAAAATTTGATCAAAGAGAAGCATAGTGGTGGACTTGCTGGACACTTTGGTACTGATAAGACTTATGAGCAGCTGAGTCACTTTTATTTCTGGCCCAAGATGAGAACAGAAGTGGACAAGTTTGTGAAGAACTGCAAGATTTGTCAATATGCCAAAGGAAGGAGCCAGAATGCAGGATTTTACACTCCCTTACCTATTCCAGACAGGCCTTGGGACATGGTGAGTATGGATTTTGTTCTAGGATTGCCCAAGACTCAGGGAGGGAATGAATCAATCTTTATTGTGGTGGACAGATTCTCCAAAATGGCACATTTTATTCCATGTTACAAAACTAGTGATGCCACCCATGTTGCTAACCTGTTCTTCAAGGAAGTTGTTAGATTGCATGGGTTGCCCAAGAGTATTGTTTCAGACAGAGATACCAGATTTGTGGGTCATTTTTGGAGGAAACTATGGAAGAAACTTGGTACCAAACTAAGTTTTAGCTCAGCTTATCATCCTCAGACTGATGGACAAACTGAGGTAGTGAATAGGAGTTTGGGAAATTTGTTGAGATGTCTTGCAGGAGAGCATCCCAAGCAGTGGGATCATATTTTTCCCCAGGCAGAATATGCATATAATGACTCACCGAACAAAAGCACAGGGTAGAGTCCATTTCATATTTTTTATGGAGTGCACCCCAGAGGAATATCAGAGTTAAGAAACCTAGGAAGAGCAGAGCTAAGGAGTGCAGATGGTGAGGAATTTGCTGCAGAGATCCGGGCCATACATGAAAAAGTGAAACAAAAACTACAAGGTAGCAACATCAAATACAAAAGCAGAGCAGAATTGAGCAGAAAATAAGTTCATTTTGGAGTAGGAGATCAGGTTTTGGCACACTTGAGAAAGGAGAGATTCCCAAAGAAGCAGTACAACAAATTGAAGTTCAAGAAGATTGGGCCATGCAATATACTTAGGAAGTTTTCTGCAAATGCTTATGATATTGAATTACCTCCTGATGTTGGAATATCTCCTACCACCAGCACAGCCATTGCAACCAGAGAAGATATTTGACAAAAGGGTGTTCAGAAGGACAAGAGGACGAGATTACTTTCAGTGCTTGATCAAATGGAAGGATAAACCAGATGAAGATGCCACCTGGATGACTAAAGAAATGTTGCAGAAGATAGGCAGATCAGTGGAAGAGCTCATGGACAGGAGCCCATGAAGAAAATTTCCCTTGGGAGTCTGATGCAGGGGCATTGGACACTAGCCAGCAATGTAGGAGTTTTGTCCACATGTTGTGGCTAGGAGGGTTTGAAAACAGTCGAATTATCAAAGCTAGGTGTCAATACCTTAGCTGATTGTATTATTAGATCAGTTAGAGTCGTAGAAGTTGAATAGCTCAGTTAGTCTAGCTGTCATATTCTAGTTAGTTGAATTGTTTCAATTAGACTGTTGATTTCCTGAAACGGTCCTCTCAGAGGAACCGAAGAGTCATAGGTTTATGTATATAATTGTAACCCTCGGATGTATGGAAAGGGGAAGAAGGGAGGAGATTCTGCAATAGACTCTGTATGTTACGATTGCTTCCGATTAAATATTTTTTGTGCGCATTTACCCTAGAATCGTGTTGAATCATTAATTTCCAAGAGGTTGTTTAATTGCGAAGTGATGAACTCTGTGCATATGTATCTACTGGAACAAACCATTGTATAGATTCTGCATATCCCTGTCTATTGTTTCCCTCAATTGCTCGAGTAGAGAAGCAGTGAAACCGTGGTCAATTAACTTTGTTTTATGGCAATAGAATTCCCGCTTTATAGAGATAATTACATTTGTTTATTGGTAATCAGAATTCCCAACCCGAGTCGCAACCCTGAGTTAAGGCAGACGAAGGATAACACAGCCGTCGTAACTGGGGTCAGTCACTGTTCAAAACCACGAGCGGTTTCTAGGCTTCATCGCACCGATTTTACGGAGTAGGCGGTATTTCTGGGTCGAGGAGCGATTCCATAGACCTGTTGACTCGTGGCGAGGTGTACCTCCAAAAAACCACCGTTTAACTTGCGCCATCGCATGTTAACTTTCGTACCAAGACGCCGGGCGATATCGACAAGAGCTGTTGATTCAGGGGAGGCCCATCGGATGGTGTTCGGCTAACGGAGATGCACGAACGATAACCACGGTGTGCGAAGTTAAATAAGGTACGACGCGCGCTATTGATTGGGCCATTGACATATATGTGGGACCGGGCCGAAGGTCTATTATAACGCCGGTTAGTGATTAGGGGTCGGGATATTATTTAATTGACAAAGGTTCGTCATAAAGCCAATATTAATATATAATGCGCGAAGGTATAAAATTTGATTATAAAGTTGGAAATAAGGTATAAACCGGGAGATACTATTGGATATTCAAAGCTGTTGAATATAGTTATTATCAATTTCTCCAATTTTGATTAAAAAAATTTCCAAGGAATTGTAATTGGACCATGTGGAGCCAAAGAACGAGGGTTTTAGGAAAGGGAGCTGACTTTCAGCTGTGTGACTGCGTCATGGTGACCTACTGCTGGTTGATGAAGATGGTTGCTAGCACCCTTGGGGACATTTTTTATTTGAATTAAAAAGGCTAAATATGGTACCTACAAGCATGGCATGCTTTGGAGAAAGTGCTCAATGGATACATGGGTCTTTGAAAATTGGGGACCTTCCCGTGTAAGCATTTCTAAAAGAGATTCTTACTGATATACGGGTCTTTGACGAATTCTGACAGTGTGCAATGGTTATAAAGTACAATACCATCCTTAACATGAAAACTTGTGCTGATGTCAAATGTCAAGAGGATCGATGACATCAATGGGCAATGTTAATTCCCATTTTTCCATCCGAGGATGCCCTTGTTATGGTGAGGGTCTATCCAAGGTACTACCTCCTTCTAGGAAAATGGTTGTTTGAAGTCGACAGGAAGGAAGCATCAACCGCTCGAAACAAGTACTGATGCAAGGGACCAAGGTTTCTTGATGTAGCAGGGTATAATCTGATAGGTTAACAAGACATGATGAAGAGAGATGGCTATAACTGATGATAGTGGTTGAGTGGCCCGAGGTCAGAGCTGTAAATGCGTGTGACGACAGTCATAACAATTTATGATGGGGAAATCCTTGATGTTTCTAAGGGAAATATCAACTCGAGCCTTTTCAAAGATGTCATGGTAGTCTCTTTTTCCATGAAATCCCCTGCACCATACTGCCATAAACACATAACTGTCAGTGCATAAATAAACATAACAACAAGCTAGTTACCTTAGCTTGTTGTGCCAATCACACTTCCTTGTTACTAAACACACACATGTCAGCCATATGTATCAACATCAAGACAACATATCTATCAATTTGAAATCAACATTTACCAATACTAACAACCATGTCATAATCAACAATCTACTCACATTCATCGGTCATAATACATAATGCTAAAAAATCACTTACTTACACTCAAGTATATACCGACTATTTCAGCACATATGTGTTAGCAAAACCATATTAAAACAAGATCATTCCTTCATGCAATATTACAAACACATATACTCATATCATGCAATTAATAAAACATTCAAACAACTTGCAAAAATACCATGTTAAATAAATCAACTAGATGATGTAATACACACAAAATCACTCAAAAGCCAAATAGACGACATAATAAAACATTTAATTACCAAGTATTCAACATAAGAAAAATCATACCTTAATGTATCTTAGGGGAGGCTATCTTATCTGCATAATTAATCTATATTAGCATGATATAACTTCACAACATATCAAATCAAACATAAATAAGGTCATGATATCCATAACAATAACTAGCTAAAATATTTACATCATAAACCTCACAAGCAATTGTAATTCATTCATAACAATCACATGTGTACAGTCAGTCTAGATTAGTATGACATAGTAGCAAAAATAAGTCTACTCATACCTGAATGTCATAATCCTTGCCAACTGCATAGGCCAATCCAATTTAACATGATACATATAACATCAAGATAGTAATGCTATGACCCTAATAATCAAGTTAACAAACATATAACAACAAACATATAAAATTCTCATCAAGAACATATAGCATAATTATATATTTAATACCATGCTTGACTAACTAACACATGTACATATGATCACACAAATTAACTAACATCTATCATGTATGTAGCCATAAAATAAATATAATGAGAGGCATACACATAACCATAATGCATGTGACTACCATGATCAACCATAATTTATCATACATGTAACCATAATAAAAATAGAATAACAAACATATAAGTAACCCTAATTCTTACAACAACCACGAATCACATACCTGCATGCCAAACATGCAAACTTGTATGAATATCTGCTCTTACCCCACAGTACATTGTTGCAACTTCACTTATCTTCATCCCCTACTCTATCCCAGCCAACACATTAGCATCATAACATACCAATATCATCATGATGACCTAATGCATGATCATACCAAATGTACACCATGATCTAATGCGTGACAACCTCAACCATACCAATGAAAACTTGACCATATGCACCCACTTGACATGTATAACCAAACATGAATGACCAATGCATGTTCAAATTTTAGCATCACGCAAGCAAGCATACACAGACACTACACACTCATGACCAGTATGTAACCTAGTATAAACAAGAAATGCATATACAATATGTGACAACATGTAGGAAAGCGTGCATAGTAAATACATAAGCATGAACAACACATAACAAGTCATACAATCATGACAACATGTTGAACACAACACCATAAAAACTTCCACGATGACACTGTGGTAGTGTATTTGGGGCACGAGTGTACCAAATACACTGCTTTAGCAAGCTGGCTGCTACCTGCACAAGGCCAGAGAGAAAAATGACTGTCTATTGTTAGTGGAACATATTTAATCATAATGTAAATTAAGTTTGAGGGAAAAATAACAATATAACACTAAGAAAAAAATAAAACACAAGATGAAAAATACAAAATATCAATGGAGAAAACAAAATAATAACACAAGTGGAGAATCCCCCCTTTATTAGGTGTTGGTGGTGAAAAAAGATACAATTCTAAACAATTGAAAGGGTCCTTTAAGCTATGGAGCTCAGATACCCAAAACAAGGAGGTATCCTTCCCTCGAGTTCCTGCAAGCATCTCTTCCCTCTCTCAAAGGATGGCAGATCAATATCAAATGGTGGAACTCTCTCTCTTGGACTGAGATGTTGGTTGGCCAACATATGAGTCCTTCCAATCCCTCTGTTGTTGGACTATGCAAGTTGGTTTACTATGCATAAATTTGGCCAACATAACAATGTGTTTCCATTTCTTCTTCCAAAGGGAAATTTATATAGTCATTTTTTGAATTTCTCATCCTTCTCTCGGCCCAAGATTGATAATGACTCGAGAGTGGAGGAGAGATTCTTTTGTGGGCTGCACTTAATACTCAAGGTGGCTCAAATCTAGCTATCCTTGATAGTACTAGGTGGATAATCATCCTAACCAAGAGTGCCACGTGGTCACGGATGGTGACATTTCACCATCTTCAAAGCTGCATGGCTATTGAAGGAATAGTCACGTTGTGTGAAAAATTCCTTTGATGCTGGTGCGTTGTCACTTAATTGCCATCTGAACCTTAGGAAAAATTTATTTTTTTGCCTTACCTAATTTATTCCTTCCCTAAAAATATTTATTTGTACCTTCTTCTTGACATTTTTAATGTCTTTTTCCTGTACGATTTTATGGTGGTCCCCCTAATGTATGAGGTCTAGGAAGAACTGTATAGATGAAATACATTATGTTTTATTTTCTATGTGATTCTTTTGAGAGAGAGAGAGAGAGAGAGAGAGAGTAAATTTGTTTGGAACTGAATTGGGAGACCCCTTGTTTTAAGTAAAAAAGAAGCCATGCTCTATAGGAAACCTACAAGAGATAAAATGAGCAATATTTCTATGAGGTTGGCATGTCCCATGCTTGTGGTGTTTTACTAGCTAAGCTAATCTGACAGATACTGAATCTGTCATGTCACGTTTGTGGTTGGTGACCTACTGCTAGTTGATGACGACGGTTGTTGACACCCTTGGGGGCATTTTTTATTTGAATTAAAAAGGCTGAATATGGTACCCAAATGCATGGCATGCTTTGGAGAAAGTGCTCAATGGATGCATGGGTCTTTGATTATTGGGGACCTTCCCGTGTAAGCATTTCTGAAAGAGATTCTTACTGATATACGAGTCTTCGACAAATTCTGACAAAGTGAAATGGTTATGAAGTATGATACCATCCCTTACATGAAAACTTGTGTTGATGACAAATGTCAAGAGGATCGATGACATTAATGGGCAATGTTAATTCCCATTGTTCCATCCAAGGATTCCCCTGTTATGGTGAGGGTATATCCAAGGTACTACCTCCTTCTTAGAAAATGGTTGTTTGAATTTTACAAGAAGGAAGCATTAACCACTCGAAACAAGTACTGATGCAAGGGACCAAGGTTTCTTGATGTATCAGGGTATAATGTGATAGGTTAACAAGACATGATGACAAGATATGGCTATAACTGATGATAGTGGTTGAGTGGCCCGAGGTTGGAGTTGTAAATGCGTGTGACGACATTCATAACAATTTTTGATGGGGAAATCCCTGGGGTCGATAAGAAACAGGGTGGGTGTATGTTTTCTATGACTGTCATGGTTGGGTGTGGTAAAGAATGCAAAGCTCTGACCAAGGGTGATTAGGGACTAATGGTAGGTAAGAAATGTAAATGGATGGGTGGGAGTGTTCTCCTAAACATAATCTTTGCACACTTGCCAAAATAATATGAAAGTGGTTTGGATGTACAAGCACAGAGATAAGTGGCTCATAAACATGAATAATCCTTCTTTATGATGTGAGGAGTGTGTTTTTCTGAGGTTGGGGGCTCCATTGGTTGGTCTTGGTGCGATGGTGATGAGGCAGATGAAATTTCACAAATGGGCTATGCTTATGAGGGTGTGATAGGCCACTTGTGAAACACAGTGATACTTTTTTACTGATCCTCTTTGTAGAGAATGGTAGCTTTGGAAAGGGTTTTTAAATTTAAATGGGTAAAAATTGACTTGATGTTTGATGATGGATGTATGAACATGAAGTGGTTCCTGGACCAAAGTTTATGGCCATGGCTCTAGGATTTTGCGTATGGTGCACATGAGGGATGGGTGCCATGGATGGTGAGGCTCTACCGACTTGCAAGGGTGTTTATCACGTGCAAGATGGCGTGATGATAAACATGGTCGGGTGAATGAAACCTATGGTTTTATTATGAAGAAATGATGTCAGGATATGCAAATATTTTTAGGGAGCCTATCATGCTGAGGATAGAATGATACATGCTCTTGTACTTTTGTTTTCCGGTACGTATAGTGATTTGGCGTGTTTGCAACATTTGCAGCTAATACCCAAAGTGAGAACATCTTTTCCACTCAAAAATTCTGAAATAAATTGAATTTTGAAGTGATAAGAGAGGGCGTACCTAAACTGATGTATGGTCGGCATTGGGCCCGAAAATAACTTTTTCTAAAACTTGGATTTATGGGGTCCAGATTGAACATGATGAAGTGCTGATCACTGTGTTTCTCGTGGTTTAGTGTTTGGGTACTCTGAGCTCTAGTTATGGGCTTTATAAAATGGAAAAAGGGTGATATATAGGCCAATATGGTCCATTTTCAAATAATTTTTTCTTTTTGAAGGTTTGAGGTTAGATCAGAGTTATATTTCCAAGTTTTTCTTGTTGTTGCGGTCAATCATAGCACCCGAGATTCGTGCTATCAGTGTCAGGTAGGAGCTAAAACGTCATGTTTTTTTTTTTTTTGTCATTTTCATGTGTGGGTCATTCATACAAATGTGATTTTGTATGGAATTTATGCCCATTTTTTTGCAAGACCATGCAGGCGATTGATGATGGTGCGCATGGTCCCTGCGCAAAGGTTTCCCTTTGCGTGAAGGCCTCATGGGGAGTCAAGCTTTAGCGCCTGTTCCACATGCCTATGTTTATTACAAGCGCGTGGTAAATGTATGGAGATGGTTAATATGTGCGGGGAAGTAATTTTTAAATAAATTTGATGGTTTTTTTTATCAAAAACAAACTTTTTGGTGTTTTCCTTGGTGGCAGGATGTTTAGGAGAGAGCGGGACAAGCCTGATCTCCATGTGGCAGTGGCACAAAACCCCTATTCTTGAGAGACTCTGGCTTAGTATGGTTTTCTTAAGTTCTTGGAGAACAAAAAATTGAGATCTCATGATGGGTTCTTGTGCTATCTGGTCCAATGCTGGAACATGCGACAACGTGTTATGGTCCTAGGCCGGAGAGATGTAGTGATCCAACCTAATACTGATGTATAGCTTGTGATGGGTCTCTTGCATTAGGGGGAGGCACTTCCCTATCCACTCCCTCCTAGTGGAGTGAAAATTCATTACTGGGTTGAGGAGGAGAGGCACTGTGGTCCTAACCCTATTACATGAAGCTGCATCCGAGTGAGCTCTATTACTGATTTGGCTGAGCGAGCTTCTTTAGTGATAATAGTTTGCCTATCTTGGTCAACATTGATCCATCGAGTTTCAGGTTTGCATATTGTAGTGTTGTGTCGACTCGAGGTTGGTATCTTTTTTTATTGGACCTACTATGTTTATAAGGCTATGGTCACTCAACTGGTTAAAGCACAAAGGGGTGCTGCAAAGAAACTTTCATATGTGATCATTCTCTACAGTATCATGTATGAGTGGGTTGTGATTTTATGACCCTTTATGGCAGTGCCTCTAGGTCCTTCGAGGGATACTTGAATGCGTTGATGGGCACCTGTGATGCCCCGTGGTGGTGGGGGAGAGGCGGGCCGATATTGGGATGTCACGGTAGAGGCATGGTTTGAGTCCAACCCACAATTATTCCTCAAGTTTCCATATTCAGGGATAGACTTCCTAGGGGCTCCAGACATGGGTCTCCCTCTTGACTATGCATGGGGACCGACATGTATGACCTTTTAAGTTTTCTTCATTTTGAGAGTTCTATTTTTGTATATATATATGTGTGTGTGTGTGTTTGATGGTGTCACTGATATTTTTTTTTTTGGTTTATTTTGCAGATGTGGGGTTGAGAGGGTGTCCTATTGCTCGCTTGGTAGGCCATCAGCCAAGGAGGAGTGATCTAAAAGGAGTGTATTAATTTGTTGTGCTAAGTGTCCTATCAATAGTAAAAACATATACAATTTGTCTCTATTGTTGAGATTCAAAAAGATGATGATTCTAATGAAAATTAAGCACCTACAATAGATGGGGCCTGCAGGGTATTTTTAGGCATTTGTCTATTTTTAGAATGTTGAGCATATTCTATTTATAGCTGAGGTATAATTATAGATGGTTGAGAAAATTATATTTATAGTTGAGATTCTATTTTTAGATGCATGGGCAAAGTCTATTTATAGATCACATGTCAATTATTATTAGCCCTTAATAATAATTAGACAATAAATAATAATCTATTTTCTTGAAGAACTTGATTTAAGTTAACTGATGTGGTAAACTAGTTGACTGAAGGAATTATGAGTTCTAAGGTTGGTTGGTGGGACATGCAGAGTGTACTTCGTTGTAAGTAAGTGATACAAAGTTGTAACAGAGTTGGATGTGTAGTTATGTGAGTTGTTATTTAGTTTAACTCAGTTAAGTGAGTTAAACTGAGTTGTGCTAGTTGTAACTAAAGATACACTAGTGAGAGATCAATGAATTAATCATTTAATTAATTCACAAGCAATGGTATCACATGCAACTGAAGAAATACTACTGTTAACTACATGCATGTCAGATCCAGTGGAGACCTAGTTGAGAGATAGGTGAAAGGCTCTGTTTGACTATCAGTTGTGACTATAGTGGGTGCACAAGTGCAACGAAAAACAAATTAGAGATGCCAATGAGGATTGCACAGTCAATGCAAGGAAAGGTTGAATTCATTCAGGGATCTTCATCAACAGGGATTGCACAGTGGAGGCAGTAAATTGGTGCATGTTTATGGCAATTTTTGTATGATAGTGTGAGACAATTGTATATTGTACTGAGAGCTCTTGGAGTAGAGTTTTGTATGATATTGTTTCATGATCCATGATATATACATAATATATGATAGTGGGGTTTTTAGATTTATGCTTTCCCAGTAAAAACATGTGTGCTATGTGTGATTGATTTTTCTTCATGTGTTTTCAATTGGCGATTACATTTCGGCAAGAATTTAAGTAGAAGGATTCTGTATTTAATAGTGGAATATAATTGTTAGATTAGGAGAATCCAAAAATACATAACTGTATTAAAAATTTATACATGATATCAGAGCAGTGTTAATCTTTGCTACATGGTATCAGAGCAAAGAAGATTGCAAAATTGAAGCAGTATCTGAGTTTTTTGGTGGAAATAATTCGAAGTTTCTGCAAGAATTTCTTGGTACGACAATTGAGTAAACATCGAAATGGATTTCAATGGTTTATGGCTAGAGTATGCACTCGAGGGTAGCTCGAAATAACATTGCATGGAAGGATAGGATGGAGGTGGTGCTTAAATATAATGGCTTGAAGGATTTCATCGATAGTGATGTTCCTAATCCCACTTTGATGGATGCTGCATTACTTGAAACCTGGAAAAAGAAAGTAGTGAAGACGAGAAGGATTTTGTTGGAAGGTATAAGAGACCATACTGTCTCAAGCCTTCATGGGAAATCCATTCCATTTGTAATCTGGAAGGCTTTGATGGATCTTTTCTAAAGCAATAATGACCATAGGAAACTGGCGTTGAAGGATAAACTTAGAAAGATCAAGATGGAGAAGGATGAAAATATTCCTAAGTATCTAAAAACGTTTGTCCAATGTAGGTATGAGCTGGGGAGTGTGGGAATCATGGTTTCTGATGATGATTTGGTGAGCTTGGCTCTCTTAGGACTTCCTAAGAGTTGGCACAGTTATCAAGACTTTGTCAACAGATAGGAAAAACTACCGGATTGGGAATGACTGTGGTCAGATCTAGTGCAGGAGGAGTTTAGGCAGAACACCATGGATGGCTCTTCATCAAAGCATGATGATGAAGAGGATTGTGCTTTGGGTGCCAAAGAAAGGAAAGAGAAGGGGAAGAAATTGCACTCAAAATCCGAGGCTAAAGGAAAGAAGTTGGATTTGTCCAAGGTGAAGTGTTTTCACTGTCACAAACATGGGCATCTTGCCACTAAATTCCCACAGAAAAAGAAGAACGAGAAGGCTGCTAGAGCTGTAGCTGGTGAGGCCCTTGCCTCACAATTTGAACTTGATTTCTCTTTGATCGCATGCTTGGTTTCAAGCGCAATGGGATCGGTGTGGTATCTTTATAGTGGCGTTTTTAGTCAATTTAGTGTCCTAAATTGTTAACATAAATTATCAACCAGGGCTAGTAAACTGATGAAGTATAATGCACTATATGTGCCTAAGTATCCATTTGTCCTACTTCGTTGTTTTAAGGTTTTATTGATGTTTTTAGAAGTTTTTATATCTTTATTCTTAGCATTCTATGAAATTAATCTATTTAAAAAGGAAGAAAAGAAGCTGTTTATCAAATGATTTAAAGCAAAGTTCTATTCACAAGGTTTTGAAGTTTATTTTCTAATTAAGAATTGGTGAAAACTAGAAATCCTAATCCATGGATATTGCAACTCAATTGAGAATTCAAGAAATGAAAACAACTAATAACTCAAACATTACAACTGAATCCAATTCATATAATTAAGATTTATTGGAAGAGCTTGAGAAAAAGATTAAGTGTAATGTATGAGGATTTCCTATAACATGAAATGAAATATTGAAACAATAATTCAGACTTTACAACTAAATCCAATTCATATAATTAAGATTTATTGGAAGAGCCTGAGAAAATGATTAAGTGTAATGTATGAGGATTTCTATAACATGAAATGAAATACTGAAACAATAACTCAGACTTTACAACTAAATCCAATTCATATAATTAAGATTTATTGGAAAAGCTTGAGAAAATGATTAAGTGTAATGTGTGAGGATCTCCTATAACATGAAATGAAATACTGAAACAATAACTTAGACTTTACAACTAAATCCAATTCATATAATTAAGATTTATTGAAAGAGCTTGAGAAAAGGATTAAGTGTAATGTATGAGGATCTCCTAGACAATTACTGTATCTACAAGTCACTAACCATTTCAATTTAAGATTTAGATGGTATTTACTTGGTTGAGCACAGTAACTGTTTAACCATAAAAGACAAGAAATGAAACCTAAGAAACTACTGCACTTGTGAGTCACTATCCATTCATTTAACAGACTTTAATCAGTTGGATACAATAATTTCAATTTATGAAAGTAGTAAAGAAAATAAAGAGAAATTCTTAAACAGAAACTAGAATGAACTTATCTAGAAAATGCATGAAACCTCCTCGAATAGCAGGGGCCCTCTGCTACCAATTTGGTGTAATCCTTAGCTCCTTGAAGATGTGATCAAAACAGCATCAAAGAACTTCTTTATTGATAAACTCACAAATCTACATCCCATTCCATCTCAAACCTTGTTACAAAACATGCTATAATCCCTTCTCTTCTTCTCCTATTTTTTCACACCTTTGATAGGAAAAAGCTTATCCTATTTATACAAAAATATGAGAATTTATCTCATTAATGAGAGTCCATGAATCTCTCCCTCTATCTCTAGAGTTACAATCAAAATAGGAAATGATAAGACACATGTCTTTTTAGAGTTTCAATACAAAATAGGAAATGAGACACATCTTTTTAGAGTTTTAATACAAAAAAGAAATGAAACACATATCCTCATGATCCCATGATCTTCTCCACTCAAATTCGAATTTGGTTTTGGTAGGCCACATAAAGGTCTTTTAGAAGCTTCCTTTTGACTTACACATGGCAACAATCTCATCTCACTTGTTAGGTATAAGCATATGCACATTATTTTCTAATTTTTAACCACAAATTCACTTAAAAAAGCTAAAAATTAATAAAGTTTGGAAAAACATAAATGTAACCCAATAGTGGTAATGGTAAGGTAAATGTAATGAAATGGAGGTGGAGTGAAGGTGGTAATATGGAAATATAAGTGAAAAATGTAATGGAAGTGAATGACAATTTCAAGGCCCAGTATACCCCCAACTAAAGCTATTGCATGTCCTCATGCAATCTATTACATTAATTCTTTTTTATCCTTGAGCTTCGATTTCACTTTGCATGATATCATTTGATAACTTCATACTTCTACAAAGTGTTTTACTTGAATTGCAACATGGTTGGTTCTTGTGTTACAACCATATTTTGTCGTTGCATTCAATTTTGACCTTTGATCTTTTCATAATAATAATTTGATTTTTATTGCAAAGTATATCTTTATTGGATTGCATCATGGTTGGTTCTTATGTGACAACCATGATTGTGTTTGTATCCAATCATCTTTTGGGTGCTTTTGAAAAGCCATTGTATGCTTATAATAATAATGTAATAGTTAATATCTTTTGGAAGTATGTGGGTTTCTAAATGTGATATGAACATGGCAAAGTATGAATATGAATGTATTCCCCCCCAACTGATGGTATTGGCAATGAGGAAGAGATGTTTTTTTCCAAAAATTATCATTCTAGCTTTTCAAGGAATTCTATGGTAAAAGGTTAGAAAATGACGTACCTTAACTTACCCTTTGGAAATGGATGAGTTGCATGTGTGTACTGAAGAGTGTGGCTATTGATGTTGTTGGACTATATAAACAAATGAATTTGATCTGCTTCTTTGTTCTCTTTGTGCTGATGACAAGACTGGGATCTTTATTGCTACTGATACAAATTGATTCCTACTGCAAACTGCTGAAATGATATAGTATTCAATCGTTACAAAATCCGATGGTACAATTATAGTCTTGCAAATAAATGTGTTGATGTAGAGCAAGAAGAGAAGTCATTGGATTACCGACCATTGATGGTTGTCGTTAACTAATGCGAGACAAACTCACCATTAATTTCAATGAGTGTCAAGTTACCTAAGTACATCTTGCGAAGTGTGAATAGATGGGCTGATGTAGAGCTACTTACAAGATTTGACGATCAAGGGACATTGATGTATTCCCATGATTGTCAACGAGAGAACTTGGCATTAATGTATATAAGCCTCAAGGTACTATTAACGACTCTAGTCTTGGACCTAGATAATGTGCTGATGTCGATAGGCTAAGACTTGTTAGAAGAAAGGCCTTAAGGAATCCTCCATCATCTAACGCGAGCATAAAATAATAATTTTTGAAGGAATATGGATTCAATAATTTTCATTGAAGCAAGTTTTATTTGCAAAATGAAAAGGATAGGAAAAGGAAAATGGAAATGGATGATGAAAAATGGAAAATGACAATGGGAAATAAGCATGTAGGTGAGATTCTTGCTTTTATTTGTGGAGTAGACAAAAAAAGTAATGGAAAGTGTATGTGAATGAAGGAAAATGAACAACTAACTCTTGCTGGGAAAATAATGGTGGTTTGCTTTGAAGTTCTTGGTTGGATTTACAATTCAAAAAAGAAGGAAAAGTAATGGTCTTGATGGATATGAACATGGACTTGTTCTTATGTTTCTCATGAAATCGGTCCTTTGAAAACCAATTGTGTGCTCAATTAGTTTCCTTCAATGATCCTTCGATCATTCCAAACCTACAAAAGAACTTGACATAAAGAACATAAGTGTGTTAAAAAAGAAATGGCCAATTCCTTTTTTATTGTTACACAAAAATTAAATGTCAAATGAAACAGATTAAGGTAAACCAAAAAGTTATATATTTGGTCCAATTCATGATATTGATAACAATCCATTTTTAAAGAATAACCATGAAAAATAAATCAATTCCTGTTGTTGGATGACTTCATGCACTGGGCTCAGTAAAGCGATTGGCATCACAAATATTCGTTATGTCTTGCAAGTTAAAACTTCATAGGAAAATACACATCAACAATATTAATGCCAAATGTTCAGAAATCATCTAAATAATCTTCCAATTGTCTTATAAACCATTATTGAGAAGAAACTATAATATTTTTTATTTTTTTATTTTTTATTTTTTTCTATTTTATTTATTTATTTATTATTATTATTATTATTTGAAATTTTTTTCTTTATTAAAAAGAAATTATTAATAAAGATTTTATTTATTTTAATTTTTTAATTTTTAATGAAATAAAGCATGGATGAAATAATCTTCTTTATGAATTTTTTTGAAACAAATTCATGCCAATGCCTCTTTCATACAAGATAAAAATAAAAAGCTTGAAATTTCTAAAGTCAAGTTCCTAACTATGAAGGAGATGGAGGCAGAATACTTCTCAATTTATACAGCTTGCATTCAATGCACATGTGATAATGTCTTTGCCTCAAATAATCCATTTGTCACTCATCATTTTCCACCACAGATGAATTCTGCCACATTTTCCTTCAGATAAGGAAATCAGATCCTTGATTATTTCTCAAAATTGAATTTTATAAAACCGTGACTGTTTATAAAAAAAAACGTTCTTCTCTCACGCACACTGCAAATTAGTGCTCCGAAGAACCCTGAATTTCTCACAAATGGATGTGAATTTTAGAAATTTCTCATAAAATTACGTAATTCACCCCGTTCCAAAAAAAACCCATGTTTTAGTTTTTTTAGTTCGCCTCGGTTTGCTCAGAAAATGCCTTTTAAAATCGTGTCTTTTTAACAATTACGCATTTCGTTTTCTGACAATTACTTCTGCAATAAAATTGTTGTGGTTTGATTTGTTTTTATTTGCAGGTTTTGATATGTAATGGCTTGTCTCTCATAGAGGAGTTCAGATCGATCCCTCTCATTTCAATTACCTTTAATGGAATCTGCAATTTTCTCTTCATCAGCCGTCTACAATCTTCTCTTCATCAACAATTTCTTCATATGATACACTTCCATTGTTTGTCCCTGCAATTGAATTTGTAATCTTCACTTCATCAACAATTTGAAATCTTCTCATCATCAACAATTTCTTCATGTGATATACCTTCATTGTCTGCAAATTTTAAAAATGATTTCTAATAACTCTTGTTAGAGGAAAAACAAATATGGAAAAGAGAAGGTTCCATTTTTTTTATTGTAGTGCATATGTATTTGTGTGGATTGAAGGTCTGCATATATGCGTAAGGCCAGCCTTTGACTGGCCTTAGGCATATGCATGAGCCAAAATATTTTTTAATTTTAATTTTATTTTTTTTTTAAATAAAATTATATATATTATATTTTCAAAGATATACATATATATTTTATTGAACAAAACAATTTATTGATTTTTTTTTTCATTTTTATATTTTTTATATTTTAAAGTTTATTAAATCAAATGAAATGATGAAAACATTATTATTATTATTATTATTATTATTTTAATTGATTTTTTAATAAAATTATATATATTATATTTTCAAAGATATACATATATATTTCATTAAAGAAAACAATTATTTAAATTAAAAATTTTCATCATTTTTAAATTTTATTGTAAAATGAAATGAAATGATGAAAACATAATTTATTATTATTTTTAACGTAAATTTTTTTTTTCTAATCCTTTAGATCACACAAAGTGCAAGAGGAGAGCATACTTAAGAATTTATTAATTTTTTTAGATGTAAGAAATAAGGCTACCTAGTTACACTTCCCCGACAACGGTGCCAAAATGTTTAGTCAATTTAGTGTCCTAAATTGTTAACATAAATTATCGACCAGGGCTAGTAAACTGATGAAGTATATTGCACTATATGTGCCTAAGTATCCCTTTTTCCTACTTCGTTGTTTTAAGGTTTTATTGATGTTTTTAGAAGTTTTTATATCTTGATTCTTAGCATTCTATGAAATTAATCTATTTAAAAAGGAAGGAAAGAAACTGTTTATCAAATGATTTAAAGCAGATTTCTATTCACAAGGTTTTGAAGTTTATTTTCTAATTAAGAAATGGTGAAAACTAGAAGTCCTAATCTATGGATATTGCAACTCAATTGAGAATTCAAGAAATGAAAACAACTAATAACTCAAACATTACAACTGAATCTAATTCATATAATTAATATTTATTGGAAGAGCTTGAGAAAAAGATTAAGTGTAATGTATGAGGATTTCCTATAACATGAAATGAAATACTGAAACAATAACTCAGACTTTACAACTAAATCCAATTCATATAATTAAGATTTATTGGAAGAGCTTAAGAAAAAGATTAAGTGTAATGTATGAGGATCTCCTATAACATGAAATGAAACACTGAAACAATAACTCAGACTTTAAAACTAAATCCAATTCATATAATTAAGATTTATTGGAAAAGCTTGAGAAAATGATTAAGTGTAATGTATGAGGATCTCCTATAACATGAAATGAAATACTGAAACAATAACTCAGACTTTACAACTAAATCCAATTCATATAATTAAGATTTATTGGAAGAGCTTGAGAAAAGGATTAAGTGTAATGTATGAGGATCTCCTAGACAATTACTGTATCTACAAGTCACTAACCATTTCAATTTAAGATTTAGATGGTCTTTACTTGGTCGAGCATAGTAACTTTTTAACCATAAAATACAAGAAATGAAACCTAAGCAACTACTACACTTGTGAGTCACTATCCATTCATTTAACAGAATTTACTCAGTTGGATACAATAATTGCAATTTATGAAAGCGGTAAAGAAAATACAGGAAAATGCTTAAACAGAAACTAGAATGAACTTATCTAGAAAATGCATGAAACCTCCTCGAATAGCAGGGGCTCTCTGCTACCAATTCGGTGTAATCCTTAGCTCCTTGAAGATGTGATCAAAACAACATCAAAGAAATTCTTTATTGATAAACTCACAAATATACATCCCATTCCATCTCAAGCCTTGTTACAAAACATGCTATAATCCCTTCTCTTCTTCTCCTATTTTCTCACACCTTTGATAAGAGAAATCTTCTCCTATTTATATAAAAATATGAGAAGTTATCTCATTAATGAGAGTCCATGAATCTCTCCCTCTATCTCTAGAGTTACAATCAAAATAGGAAATGATAAGACACATGTATTTTTAGAGTTTCAATACAAAATAGGAAATGAGGCACATATCTTCTTAGAGTTTTAATACAAAAAGGAAATGAAACACATATCCTCATGATCCCATGATCTTCTCCACTCAAATTCGAATTTGGTTTTGGTAGGCCACATAAAGGTCTTTTAGAAGCTTCCTTTTGACCTACACATGGCAACAATCTCATCCCACTTGTTAGGTATAAGAATATGCACATTATTTTCTAATTTTTAACGACAAATTCACTTAAAAATGATAAGAATTAATAAAGTTTTGAAAAACATAAATGTAACCCAATATTGGTAATGGTAAGGTAAATGTAATGAAATGGAGGTGGAGTGAAGGTGGTAATATGAAAATATAAGTGAAAATGTAATGGAAGTGAATGACAATTTCAAGGCCCAACATGTTGCTTCCTTCCACATGACGGGAGATAAGCAGCTTTTCAGTGACTTGGAGGAGAAAGATCTCCAAATGCATATAGAGATGGGTGACAATGGACGATATAGTGCGACCAGAATTGGTACCATTACCTTTGAGAGGGAGTCAGGTAAACCATTTCTGTTGAAAGATGTTATGCATGTTCTAGGTTTGAAGAAAAACTTGGTCTCAGTGGCGATGTTGGAGGACAGAGGTTATGACGTTGTTTTCAACAATGGAAAATTTTTCCTGTGACATAAAAAAATGGGTCAAACCAAGAGGATAAGGATTCAAGTCAAGAATCTCTACAAGCTTAAGGTAGATGGAGAAGCTGCAATGGTGGGCAAAGAAGACGAAGTGGTGAGCCGAGATGAGGGAAAATTATGGCACAGGAAATTGGGCCATCTTCACCATGGCACCCTAAAGATTTTGCAGCAGATTTCTACTAGAATTCCCAGGGGTATACTTGCGCAGATAGATCAGTGTAAGGGATGTACTATGGGTAAGTTTGTGAAGACCACCTTTCATGAAAAGGAAAACCGTGCTTCGCTAATCTTGGAGAGAGTTCACACAGACGTGTGTGGACCATTCTCGGTTTCTTCAACAAAAAAACACAGGTATTATGTTATTTTTGTTGATGACTATTCTAGTAGATGTTGGATCTTCTTCATGCAGAAGAAAGATCAAAAATTCTCAAATTTCTATGAGTTTAAAGCTTTGGTGGAGAAAGAGTCGGGGAAGAAAGTGAAGGCTCTACGGAGCAATAATGGTGGTGAATAAATATTGAATGAATTCAAAGACTTCTGTAGAAAAAAAGGAATTCGAAGAGAACTCATAACGCCTTGTAATCCAAAGCAACATGGGGTCATGGAGAGGAATAACAAAACGATCGTGGGTGTTGCACGAGTTATGCTACACGATCAGGGCCTACCAATGCACTTGTGGGCGGAAGCATGCAACACTGTGGTTTATGTGAAAAACCGTTGTCCTCATAGAGTACTTGGCATGAGTACACCTGAAGAAGCTTTTACTGGTAAGAAACCAGATGTTTCTCACTTTAAGATTTTTGGCTCATCTGTTTATGTGCATGTGACCAAGAATGACAGGAAGAATCTGGAGCCGACTGCTAAAGTTGGGATATTTTTGGGGTATACAAAAACACCCCATAATTATCATGTGTATTTTCCAAACAGTTGAATGAATGTGGTGCGATGGGATATAAAATTCAATGAAGAGAAATCCATGAAGTTGTCGCTTGAGAGGGAGCTAGATTTGCATGTAGAGGAGGAACTGCTTGTTCCCAAAGATGAGTCTCTAGATGTGGATCACCACAGGAGGAGGTTCATGGAGTGGAGGAGTCCACTCACGCAGAGCCAGACATCAGAAATGGTAGAAGGCGTACCATAGAAGCTGAGAGACTAAAGCTTGATGCGGCACAAAATGTAGGAGTTCCTACTTCATAGTGCAGACAGAGATAGTCTCCTGACCGATTCACTGGATACATGGATCTCATGAGAAAATGTATTGTGATTGAGCCATCTTCCTTTCAGAAATCAGTGTAGGAGCCCACATGAGTAGATGCAGTGGTGGAGGATTATGACTCCATTGACAAAAACAGTGCTTGGGAAATTGTTCCAAGGCCGGTTGATAAATCAGTAGTAGAGTCAAGATGGATCTACAAGGTAAATCAAGCTGCTGATGGGAGTGTTGAGAAGTATAAGGAAATATTTGTGGCCCAGAGCTTCTCAAATATCAAGGGGATTGATAATGAAGAAACCTTTCCACCTATCGCACGACATTCTTCCATAAGGACCATCGTTGCTCTCTCAGCGCAGATGGGTTGGCACATTCATTAGATGGATGTGAAGACAGCGTTCCTTAATGGGATAATTGAGGAAGAAGTGTACATTGAGCAGCCTGAAGGATTTGATATATTCAACAGTGAGTCGCATGTGTGTAGACTCAAAAGAGCGTTGTATGGGATGAAGCAAGCACCCTGTGCTTGGTACACTTGGATCGACAACTATTTCACTGGACTTGACTTCACCAAGAGTGAGGTGGATGCAAACCTATACCAGATTGTGGTGAAGGGTAATATTTTAATCATTTTCTTTATGTTGATGATTTAATACTAAATGGTGTTGAGAAGCTGATACACTCATGCAAGGAGGACCTTGCAAAGGAGTTTGAGATGAAGGATATGGGCCTCCTTCACTATTTCCTTGGATTGGAAATATGACAGCGAGAAGGTGAACTATTTGTGTCTCAAGGAAAGTATGCAAGGGAGATACTCGGTAAGTTTCACATGGAGGGCTACAAACCCATGGATACTCCTCTTCCAGGAAACTGGTCGAAAGAGGACGCTACATCTGGAGAGGTAGGGGATGCTACTATATATCGACATTTAGTGGGTTTTCTCATGTATTTAGTTAATACAAGATCAAACATATGCTATGCAGTGAACCAACTTAGTCAAGCGATGGTTAAGCCTACCAAGCTCTTTTGGAAGGTGGGAAAGCATGTCCTGAGATATCTCAAGGGAACATCTGAGTTGGGCTTATGGTATAGACAGATGGATGAGGTGAAGTTGCATGGCTTCATGGATGCAAATTGGGCAGGCAGCCTAATGGACAGAAAGAGCACATCAGAAGGGGTTTTTAGTATCATATCTACAACTATTTCTTGGTACAACAGAAAATAGAGATCCGTGACACTCAGTTCAGCAGAAGGAGAATACATGGCATCAAGTCAAGCTGCATGCAAGGCTATCTGGATAAGGAAGATCCTGGTCGGTTTGTTCGGTTCTCATTTAGATCCTACAGTGATTCATTGTGATAATCAGAGTTGCATTAAACTCTCGATTAATCTTGTGTTTCATGATAGATCTAAGCATATAGATATCTGGTATCACCATAACAAATATTTTTTGCAGCGGAAGATAATGTTGCTTCAGTACATTCCTACAGAAGATCAAGATGCAAATATTCAAACGAAGGCACTCACTAGGAGCAAATTTGAATACCATAGAGATAGGATCGAGGTGAAGGATAATCCCTTTCTTGTTGAGAGGGAGTCTTGAGATTCAACAAGATGATGATCCTAGTGAAAATTAAGCACCTACACTAGGTGGGGCCCGCGGGCTATTTTTAGGTGTATATCTATTTTTAGAATGTTGAGCATATTCTATTTATAGTGAGAGTCTATTTATAAATGGTTGATCAAATTATATTTATAGATGAGATTCTATTTTTAGATGCATGGGCGAAGTCTATTTATAGATCGCATGTCAATTATTATTATCCCTTAATAATAATTAGACAATAAATAATAATCTATTCTCTTGAAGCACTTAATTTCAGTTAACTAATGTGGAAAACTTGTTGACTGAAGGAATTACGAGTTCTAAGGTTGGTTGGTGGGACATGCAGAGTGTACTTCATTGTAATTGAGTGATACAAAGTTGTAATAGAGTTGGATGTGTAGTTATGTGAGTTGTTATTTAGTTTAACTCAGTTAAGTGATTTAAACTCAGTTGTGCTAGTTGTATCTAGTTGTAACTAAATATACAAGTGTCCTGACCCAGGCTCAGAGGTTAAGGTTTTCCAAAAAATCGCTATATTACTGGTCCTTTCGGTAGTGATCTGCTTGCGCAAGCCAAATTCTAACCTGAAGCAGTATGGGAGGGTGATGGAACCAAGTTTCCGCACCCTGAGAGAGAGAGTAGGTAATTCAAGTAGACCCACGATCGCACTTATCAGGTTCACACCAGAAAGATCTATTCGCAGGGTTGTTAACAAGATAATCACAATATACAGAGCTATTCTCATGCACATATCTAGTTAATAACTCCACATCCATGTGCATCTCAACAGTTATCAACACACATGATCACAATGCATAATTAGCAGATCATAGTTATACCATAAAACAGACAGATTCGCAACATAAATCGTTAACACAACAGTATTTGTAACAGATCTCAACCAGTTTGCATCAACGGTAATACATCATATTAACTAACATATAATTACTTTAACCATATCCGCATATATTAGCATCCAACACCTAATACAATCTGACACAGCCTGCACATATAGCCATCAGGGTCCACACACAAAACCCCCACGATAGACTAATTAATACCAAAAATATACAAAATTATACAAAGTTTTCAGCTTTAGGGGACCCTGTTCTAACACATGCTGAAGCTGTTCACCCCTCCTGGGCTACATTTGCTGGTCTAGCTCCCAATGGCATGTTCCTCTTTGTCATTATGCTCAAAATTTTAAATACATATGTTTACAAGCCTCTAATGGTTGTTTTCTTTGCACCAGTGGCTCCAAAATGCTCCAATTCGTCTAGGTAGACTCTTTTTTCACCCAAAATTGGTCGAAAATAGATATCCCAAAGATTTTTACCAATATCAACTAGAAAAACCTCCACTAATTGTGGAGACCTATAGTTAACTGTAGTTAGTTTGGCGAAATTCCAAAATTAGGCCCGACGCTAAACTTCCTTCAATACAAACCGTCACATTAAATTTGTGGTTAGGGTAGGGGTGGTCAAAATTTGACCCCCCTTACCCCACGGTCACGGTTTTAAAACTCCACATAACAAATGGAGCGGAACCCAAAGTCATCAATGTTTCAAAAACTGTGACATTAAATACCATATAAATTGCATGTGTGACAGTGATAGTTTTCCGCCGGAGGTTACGTTACACGAAACTGTCACATTGAAGTTTTATGTCACGGTGTGACATGTGAACAAAACCCCAAAACTGACAGAGTTATGGTTTGTTGTAGCCGCCAGTTAACTGGTTGATGTCGAGGTTTTAACGTTTCCATGAGAACACAATCCATGGGGCCGCCAGTGGTCCCCCCCTCGACATTGAAACCTTAAAAATTTAAATTTATGCGAAAAACTTATAAGGTAAGAACCAATGTGTAGCGGAGATGGTGGAGATCTTTTCTGGCATGCAGAAGGTCACGGGGTTGAACTCCTCTGACCTCACATAAATTTTAGTCAACGGTCAAGGGGACACGTGGCAGCCTCTGGGCTGGCCACGTGTCACCCATCCAACGGCCCAAATAAAATTCGTACAACCCAAATCTTCAGCCCAGAAATAACCACGAGGCATGATATGATTGGGTTTGAGAAAGGGGAATATTCCCTGTATATGCCACCTGCTGACTCTACCTGCATGCTGATTGGGCATCCCAGTCACTCCTGTCACAAAAATTTTAGTTGTTTAAGAAAATGATTAGAACACGATATCTTCCTCATACGACATCAATTTTTCGAACCGTTCACTGCGCTAGAATCACAACGACGAGACCTATCCGGTCGCTTTGGTTCGGTACAGTTTTGAGCACTTTCAATTTTGAGCAAAGAACATGGTCTCTAGATCACACCTCCCCATTGGGAAGCTTTTGGACCCCAAAAGACTTTAATTACCACTTCAGAAGATGAGGGTATAGCTCCCTCACCTTTTCAACTTCCATCCACCTTGCCTTACATTGTTTGCTTCCCTTGAGCCCAACTCGAAGATAATCAACACTTCCCCTGTTAGAAGTGTGTGACCTCCTGTCAAGGATTGTATCCTCCTTGAGCTCATCCAAAAATTCTAGCGAGAAATATTCTATATATGGCAGCTGAATATCACTCCCTTGATCATCAATCAAAGGAGGCTCATACAAATGTAATTTTTCCACATTGAAAACAGAATACATTTTCATATGAAGGAAAATCAAGTCGAAATGCATTATTACCAACTTGTTTGGGCTTGAGCTTTTTACCTTCTCCTTGCTGTAGAAATTTGAATAATAGCTGAATTATTCACCGAGATTATCCTGATTACACAATATTAAAGCTTCATGCATAATACATAACCTCTTCTACAATTGATCATCAATATGCGGAAATAGAAGCAGTCGCATGCGCACATTAAAACATAAACAAGCACACATATCAACACAGTATGTAATGGGGAAAGCAATGGCTGAAAACCCCCAACTATCTGTATATTATAATGATAGAGAACATGTAACAATACATAGCACAAAGCTCTCACAGCTCTCAGCACTATCTCAAAAAGTTACACTCAAACTAGCTCAGATTTGAACAAGTCACAGGTTCAAATCTCCTCCACAAGTCTGCCTGCCTCTACTACGCAATCCAAGATAAGTAATGATGAGATCCAAGTTCGAATCCCACTAGCTCCAACTGCGCAATCCTCACTGGCAATCTCCATCAATGTGTGTGCAAATCTCATGCATAGGGATAGTCACAACTGATAGTCACACTCACCCTTTCACCCACCTCTAACACTGGTCTCCACTGAACTGTCCATGCATTGCAGTTAACTGATGTGTTCTTTAGTTGATTTATGAGTTAATAATTAGTGAATTAATTAATAATTAATTCACACCACTCATCACTAGTGTATTTGTCATTTAGACTAAATACAACTAGTTCAACTAAGTTAAACCGAACACAACTCCACCAACCGTCTCATCAACTCCACCAAACTCTGCCACATGAGTTCTAACTGAAGTCAACCATGCAATAGCTCAACTAACCCTTAGGAAAAGCGTATTTCCTTCTGTCAGCTGCATGTGCCACATCCAAGCATCAAACTGAAGTGCTCTAAGAGGAAAAGATAATGTTTATAGTCTAAATATTATTAAGGGTTAATAATATTTGACTGTTCTATTTTTAGCCCGGCAGTCTAAAAATAGAAACCGCCCAATGTCTAAAAATAGAGGTCCATCTATTTTTACCAACTCGACCAATCATCCACAAATAGCATCCTGCAACTCATAGACCATGATCCATATGTCTAAAAATAGACATAGTCTAAAAATAGACTTTGCGCCAAAAATAGCCTGCGGGCCCACTTAGTCAATGCGACTTCATTTCACTAAGCTCCATCATCTTGTTGCATTTTCAACACTCCCTCTCAACAAGATATGGATTATCTGCAACCTCTATCCTGCCTCTGTGGTATTCGAATTTTCTCCTGGTGAGCGCCTTCGTCAAGATATCAGCATCCTGATCCTCTGTGGGAATATATGAAAGTAACATGATTCTCTGCTGCACACAATATCTGATATGATGGTACCTGATGTCGATGTGTTTGGATCTATCATGAAATACTGGATTAGCCGAGAGTTTAATGCAACTTTGGTTATCACAATAAATCACAGTAGGCGCCAAGTGTGACCCTAACAACCCGACCAGGATATTCCTCTTCCATATGGCCTCGCATGCAGCCAAGCTTACTGCCATATACTCAGCCTCTGCTGAAATGAGTGCCATGGATCTTTTCTTCCAGCTGTACCAAGAAAATTCTGTCGAACCAATACTGAAGATCCCTCCAAATGTGCTCTTTCTGTCCGTTGGGCTCCCTGCCCAATCTGCATCCGTGAAGCCACATAGCTTCACCCCATCCTCCTGTCTGTACCACAGACCATATCCCGATGTGCCTCTAAGATAATGCAATACATGCTTGCCTACCTTCCAGAAGAGCTTGGTAGGCTTAACCATAGCTTGCGAAAGCTGGTTAACAGCATAGCATATATCGGGTCGTGTATTGACCAGATACATAAGCGACGCCACCAACTGTCGATAAACAGTGGCATCCACTACCTCCGTTGAAGTAGCATCCTCCTTCCTCCAACCTCCAGGAAGAGGAGTATCAATAGGCTTGCAGTCATGCATGTTGAACTTCTCCAGTATTTCCTGGGCATACTTAGCCTGAGAAACAAATAGTCCATCACTGCACTGCCAAATTTCCAATCCCAGGAAATAATGAAGGAGGCCCAAGTCCTTCATCTCAAACTCTCTAGCAAGATCCCCCTTGCATGAAAGTATCAACAGCTCATCACCCGTCAAAATCAGATCATCTACATAAAGTACAGTGATCAGCAACTTCCCCTCCACCACAATCTGGTACAGGTTAGGATCCGCCTCACTCTTGGAGAATCCAAGTCCGGTAAAATAACTGTCTATCCGTGTGTACCAAACATGAGGTGCTTGCTTCAACCCATACAGTGCTCTCTTGAGTCTGCACACATGCGACTCACTACTGAAGATCTCGAAACCTTCGGGTTGCTCTATGTACACCTCCTCCTCAATGACTCCGTTGAGGAACGCAGTCTTCACATCCATCTGATGGATGTGCCACCCCATCTATGCTGAGAGAGCTAGGATTGTCCGTATGGAAGAATACCTTGCGACAGGTGCAAAGGTCTCCTCATAATCGATCCCCTCTATCTGTGAGAAGCCTCGGGCAACAAATCTTGCCTTGTACTTCTCCACACTCCCGCCAGCCGCCTGCTTCACTTTGTAGATCCATCTCGAACCCACCACTGATTTCCCCTCCGGTATTGGGACAATCTCCCATGCACTGTTTCTGACAATCGAATCATACTCTTCCACCATGGCATCTACCCATGCGGGGTCCTCCATAGCTTCCTAGAAAGAGGATGGCTCTGTCACGACACATTTGCTCATAAGAGCCATGTATCTAGTGTACCGGTCCGGTGACTGTCTCTGTCTGCGCTGTGCTGTAGGTGGTCCTACAACCTTCTCTGCATCTTGAGCTAGTCGCTTAGCTTCTGTAGTGCACTTGCGCCCTCTGATGGTTGGCGCTGCATGAGTAGTTTCTTCCACTCCATTAACTTCCTCTTGTGGCTGATCCACATCCGGAAGCTCATCCTTAGGAACTAATAGCTCCTCATCTGCATGCAAGTGTGGTTCCCTCTCAAGCGAACACTTCATGGCTTTCTCCTCCTGAAATTTGATATCCCGTCGCACAATAGTCTTGCGACTGTCTGGAAAATACACACGATAGTTGTGGGGCGTATCAGTGTACCCCACAAATATCCCAACCTCTGCGGTCGGCTCCAGCTTCTTCCTGGCATCCTTCGTCACATGCATGTAGACAAGTGAACCAAAAATCCTCAAATGGGAAATATCAGGCCTCTTGCCAGAAAACGCCTCCTCCAGTGTACTCATGCCAAGTATCTTGTGAGGACAACGGTTCTGCACATATACTGCAGTATTGCATGCCTCCGCCCACAAGTGAAGGGGTAGGCCCTGATCATGCAACATTGCCCATGCAGCACCCACGATTGTTCTATTCTTCCGCTCAGCAACCCCGTTCTGCTATGGGTTATGAGGTGCTATGAGCTCTCTCCGAATTCCTTCTGCACTGCAAAAGTCCTTGAATTCAGCAGAGATGAATTCACCACCATTGTTGCTCCTAAGAGCCTTCACATGCTTCCCTGATTCCTTCTCAACCAGCGCCTTGAACTCACAGAACTTTGAGTATGTCTCGCTCTTCTTCTGCATGAAGAAGATCCAACACTTCTAAGAATAATCATCAACAAAGATCACATAGTACTTGTGCTTTGCTGTCGAAGCTACTGAGAAAGGTCCACACACGTCTGTGTGAATTCTCTCAAGGATCGTCGTGGCACAACTATCCTTCTCGTGAAAGGTGGCTTTCACAAATTTTCCCAAGGTACACCCCTTGCACTGATCTGACTGCGCAAGAGTGCCCTTAGGAAGCCCAGTAGAAATCTGCTACAGTATCTTCAAAGCTCCATGGTGAAGGTGGCCCAATCTCCGGTGCCATAGCTCGCCATCATCCCGGCTCACCACTCCTTCCGCCTTGCATGCCATTGCTGCGCAGCCATCTACTTGCAACTGATAAAGGTTCTTGACTCGAACCCCTATCTTCTGGGTTTCTCTAGTTGTCTTACTGCGTAGGAAAGCCTTTCCCTCGCTGAAGACAACATCATACCCCTTGTCTTCCAACATCGCCACAGAGATCAGATTCTTCATCAATCCTGGAACATGCAATACTTCCTTCAATACGAAGGGTTTACCAGACTCCCTCTCAAAGGAAATGGTACCGATACCGGTCGCACCGTATCTACCATCATCGCCCATCTCGATGTGCACTCCAAGATATTTTTCCTCCAGATCTGAAAACATATCCCGATCTCCTGTCATGTGAAATGACGCACCACTGTCCAAGAACCATACTGATCCCATCACACTTGAGACCAAGCATGCGATTAGTGAAAAAACCAGTTCAAACTTGGAGGCCAATGCCTCTCCCGCTGCAGATCCAGCAGCCTTCTTATTTTTCTTCTTCTGCGGACAATTTGTGGCATAGTGTTCGTGCTGGTGACAGTGAAAACACTTCACCTTCGACATGTCTTGCTTCTTGCCTTTTGCACCAGACTGAGAAGCTTTCTTGCTCTTCCCCTTCTTTTCTTTGGCAGCCAAAGAGCAATTTTCTTCATCAGATGCCTTTGATGAAGATCCGTCCCTGGTAGTCCGCCTTATCTCCTCTTGCATGAGATCCGACCAAAGTCGCTCCCATCCTGGAAACTTCTCCCGACCATTGACAGAGTCCTGATAGGAATTCCAACTCTTCGGAAGACCAAGGAGAGCTAGGTCCACCAAGTCCTCATCATCGACAGTCACCCCCACACTTCCCAGCTCATCTCTGCATTGAGTGAACTTCGTGAGGTACTTGGCGATACTGTCGCCTTTCTCCATCTTAATGTTTCTGAGTTTATCCTTGAGCGCCAACTTCCTCTGGTCGCTCTTGCTTTGGAATAGATCTATCAACGCTTTCCACATCAAGTATGGAGAAGCCTTTCCATGCAGGCTGGATACAATGTGATCCTTCACGCCCTCCAACAGAATCCTTCGACATTTCGCCATCTTCTTTTGCCAAGCTTCAACTTGAGTAGCATCAGTAGGCTTTGGGATCTCAGCATCTATGAACTCCTTCAGCCCGTTATCATCTAATACCGCCTCCATTCTGTCCTTCCATGCAACATAATTTGAACTGCCCTCAAGGGCATACTCCAGTCGCAATCCGTTGAAAGACATTTCAACTCTGGCACCAAGAAAACTGCTGGAAATTCGAATTCCAAATTCTGCTACAAATTCGAATTCCACCAGCTCAAAACTCAACCGCTTCTGATCTGTGAGAAAAAAGTATTTCTAGCACAGAGATCGACTGTAGGGGAATTTACTGGATATATCACCTTTCAGATAAGGGATGGATCCAGAGGCTACCTGGCCCGCTTACAGACTCTGTCTACTGAAATAAATTGTAATCACTGTAATAGATCCGATGATCAATTATGCTCCGATACCATGTAGAAATTTGAATAATAGCTAAATTATTCACCGAGATTATCCTGATTACACAATATTAAAGCTTCATGCATAATACATAACCTCTTCTACAATTGATCATCAATATGCGGAAATAGAAGCAGTCGCATGCGCACATTAAAACATAATCAAGCACACATATCAACACAGTATGTAATGGGGAAAGAAATAGCTGAAAACCCCCAAATATCTATATATTATAATGATAGAGAACATGTAACAATACATAGCACAAAGCTCTCATAGCTCTCAGCACTATCTCAAAAAGTTACACTCAAACTAACTCAGATTTGAACAAGTCACAGGTTCAAATCTCCTCCACAAATCTGCCTGCCTCTACTGCGCAATCCAAGATGAGTAATGATGAGATCCAAGTTCGAATCCCACTAGCTCCAACTGCGCAATCCTCATTGGCAATCTCCATCAATGTGTGTGCAAATCTCATGCACAGGTATAGTCACAACTGATAGTCACACTCACCATTTCACCCACCTCTAACACTAGTCTCCACTGAACTGTCCATGCATTGCAGTTAACTGATGTGTTCTTTAGTTGATTTATGAGTTAATAATTAGTGAATTAATTAATAATTAATTCACACCACTCATCACTAGTGTATTTTTCAGTTAGACTAAATACAACTAGTTCAAGTAAGTTAAACCGAACACAACTCCACCAACTGTCTCATCAACTCCACCAAACTCTGCCACATGAGTTCTAAATGAAGTCAACCATGCAATAGCTCAACTAACCCTTAGGAAAAGTGTATTTCCTTCTGTCAGCTGCATGTGCCACATCCAAGCATCAAACTGAAGTGCTCCAAGAGGATAAGATAATGTTTATAGTCTAAATATTATTAAGGGTTAATAATATTCGACTGTTCTATTTTTAGCCCGACAGTCTAAAAATAGATTCCGCCTAATGTCTAAAAATAGAGGTCCATCTATTTTTACCAACTTGACCAATCATCCATAAATAGCATCCTGCAACTCATAGACCATGATCCATATGTCTAAAAATAGACATAGTCTAAAAATAGACTTTGCGCCAAAAATAGCCTACGGGCCCACTTAGTGAAGGCGACTTCATTTCACTAAGCTCCATCATCTTGTTGCATTTTCAACACTTGCATCCTTTCTTTGCTTATGTGCAACCATACCTCATCTCCTTCTTGAAACTTGTGTTCAACTCTATGTTTGTCATGCCTCTCCTTGTATTTTGTTTGGCTCTTCTCAAGCTGTTCTTTAACTTGTTGATGAATAATCTGAATTTTCTCAATGAAATTTTTAGCCTTGTCAATATAACTATGCCCAAATTGCAACATCCTTCTCAAAGATGAAGTCTAATGGCGATTTCGGAAAATACCCAAAGTAGGCTTCAAAAGGTGAAGTATTTGTAGAAGAGTGCTTTGCCCAGTTGTAAGCGTGCTGAATTTAATGCAGTTGTTCATCCCACAACTTGGGATGTTTGCTACAATATCCTCTCGATAGATGCACAATGATTCTGTTCACCACCTTGGTTTGGTCATCAGTTTGGAAATGAAAAGAAGTACTCTTTTTCAACTTTGTGTCCATCATCTTCCAAATATTGGACCAAAAACTCCCAACGAACCTAGAATCCATGTCACTAACAATATAAGTTGGCAATCCATAATGAACCCATACATGTTGAAAATAAAGTTCAATAGTTTGTTTAGCATTAATGGTTTTCTGACATGGCATAAGTATACACATTTTACTGAATCTATCCACAACTACATAAAGATAATCATGTTGTTTTCTTGACATAGGTATACCTCCAAAAAAGTCCATGGAGACACTCTCCCATGGTCTTGATGGTACTGGTAGTGGCATGTACAACCCAAGGCTCCTATTGCTAGGCTTTCTTGTTGCAGACATAGAACAACCTCTTATAAAATGTGACACACTATCTATCATGTGAGGCCAATAGCAATACCTCTATAGATGCGCCATGTTTTGCTTACCCCAAAGTGTCTAGCAGTAAGAGATGAATGAGCCTCTCTCTTTGTGGTATACACATCTTGCCCAAATGAAACAACAAATTTTTATGCATGTGATAATCATTTTCCTCAACTTGATTCCCTTCACTCAAACTAGCATACACATCTTGAAAATCAACATCATATGCATACTGTTCTATGTAACTCTCATGTACAATAGACTCATTTTTAAGTAAAGTAGAAGCACTTATAATTGAAATTGAAAGAATATCAAAAATTTTATTGAAAATTCCTTTCTTGTACCTTATAACCAAATGAAACTGTTGAAGAAATCCCATCCACCTGAAATGTCGTGATTGCTGCAATTTTTTTTGCGACTGCAAGTACTGTAATGGTTGGTGATCAGTATGTATAATTGTCTCTTTACCCATCAAGTAGTGTTTCAACTTCTTGATGCTTTGTACCAACGCATACATCTCTTTCTCATATGTAGGATAATTAGTTACAACACCATTGAATGTTTCAGAATGAAAAGCGATAGGCTTACCATGCTGCAACGTACTACACCCATGGCATAATCACTAGCATCAGTTTGTATTTCAAATGAATGTCTCAAATTTGGTAATGCAAGGACCAAAGTTGAACTGATCTTGTATTTTAAAGCTTCAAAATATTTCTATTTTTTGCCTCCCCATTGGAAGCCTTTCTTCACACTTGTCACTGCATGCATAGGAGCTGCTATGGAATAAAAGTTAGCAATAAACTTTCTCCAATACTGAGATGCGTCTAAGAAAATTCTTAACTCGGTTACTATTTGGGAGTGGGCCAATTCACAATGGCTTCCACTTTATAAGGATCAATTCTCAACTCGCCTCCTCCTACAATGTGTCCCAAATAAGCCAGAGAAGTCTTTTCGAATTCACACTTAGACATCTTAAGAAATAATTTCTCTTTCTTCAAAACATCAAGCACTCTTTTCACATGCAAGACATGTTCTTCTCTCTCTCCTCTTTTTTTTTCTTTTTTTCTTTTTTCTTTTTTCTGAGAATGAGTATATCATCTAAATACACAATCACAAAGTCATCAAGAAATGGACTAAAAACATTATCCATAACATGCATGAAAGTCATCGGTGCATTACACCAACCAAACAACACAACCAACCACTCAAATAGTCCTTGTTTGGTTTAAATGTAGTCTTCCATGTATCACTTTCTGTAATTCTTATGTGATGATATCTACTTCATAAATCTAACTTAGTGAAAAAAATTTCTTCTTTCAGCTGATCAAGCAAATCATCTATCCTTGGGAGTGGGTATCGACTTTTTACCGTTATCTTGTTCAAAGCTCTGAAGTCTACACACATGTGCCAAGTCCCATCTTTCTTCGGAATCAAGAATATGGGTGAACTGCATGGCGAAGTGCTTGGCCTTATGGGTCCCTCGTCCAACATGTCCTTGATTTTCCTTTTTATTTCAGCATTCTCCATCATGGGCATGCAATACATGCCGATGTTTGGAAGAGGAAAATGTTGTTGCAATTGAATCTCATGTTGAATCTCCCTTTTTGGAGGAAATCTTGTTGGCTCCTGAAACATCTCATGATGTGCATCAAATATATAATATAAATATGATTTCAACTTAGGATCACAATCCTCAAATGATTCATGATTAACATCAAATTTAGGCTTAAACATTAGAAGAACAAAATTATTACTTGAATTCACCAGCCTCTTTACCTGTCCAGCATTTACCATTGAAATATTTGTCTTCTTGCGATGTGCTCTAATAATGAACTCATTGCCATCTTTGAATAAATGGTATTTTTTCTCATGACGATGGGAGATTTCTTTCCTATCATACAAGTAAGGACCTCCCAACACAATACCTGTAATATCAAGCAGAACCACATCTAATTCAACTGTGTCAACAAAATTTCTAGTTATTGCAAAGCGCAATATGCATTTCTTTGAAACCTGTAAATTTTCATCCTTACAAATCACCCAAGTGGATATGGTTTTGGATGTGTTAGCCACCTATGAAATTTTTGTCAAGCAAACAGGTGGCTAAATATTTTTTTGAGCCTTCAAGAGATACATTTCCTGTGAAAATATCTCATTCTTGAAGCCTCTATGTGTCCTTTTCCTTTGAAAATATCTTCAATGTTGTTTCCATTAAAATACCTCTCTGTTCGGTGAAAAAATTATGCTTAGAAAGGCCTCCTTTTCCCCTTGTATCGCTACAAATTTCCCCATTTTAACCCTTTTTTCCCTTCTCAAAATTTTCCCCTTTAACCCTTGAAATACCTTCCTAAGTCTTCTAAATCATCCCATCACCCCTTTAAACCTTACAAACACCCTTTTTTTGGCTTAAAAATCCCTTTTTCCCTCTACCGAAAACCTCTTTTAAGCCTTAAAAACTTCGTTTTTAGGCCAAAAAACCCATTTTTTACATATAACAAGCTTAGCCCCTTTCGTCCAGCCCCTAACCACTTCCCCTCCATGCAACTAAGTGCTAAGACCAAGCGATAAGGCATAAGGCGCTTATCACATCAGAGAGTTGGAGCGGAGCGCTTTTTCATTTGTAAACAAAAAACTTCCGATGCAAGGTGCATTTGTTCTGTCAGTTGCGGAAGCGATATCTGCTGTTGATCTGAATAGATCTAATGGTTCCATGCAGGTCTTATCGCACCCCATCACACTTCTTTGTAAACCCTCTGATGGACATCTCCACCGTCGATTCACATTTAAATCTGACGGCCATCGCAGCATCGCGCTCATCGCCAATCGGAGATTTTAAAATGTGCCACCCTCTGGTGCCCCGATTGGCCAATCCCTGATTGGATCTTGGCCGTTGAATCCACAAGAACCAATGGCCAGGATTTGATCTCATTCTACCCCACATCCCCGATTGGTCACCCTCCGATCCAATCACAATCGTTGATCTGCCGCTGATCTAACGGTCTAGATGCAATCGCTTCATGAGCCCATCGGAGAGTTGGCCCCTACCTCCTCCGGTTCCGATTGGATCCTGGACATTCATCCCTCTCAATCCGATGGCCAGGATTACTCCCACGCATTCATGTTGCCCCTTTTCTTCCACCTCCTCTTTTAATCTCCATTGTTGATCCCAAGGATCCAACGGCCAGGATTCTTCCCAACCACTGTACAACCCCCTCCACTATTTCTCTCCCTCTGCAGATCTCAGCCATCCATCGCACTAATCAGACGGTTCATAGTCAAACCACCTTTGATCGGCCCCCACCTTACCAACCATGCATCTCCTCGTATCACGCCCCGTCTGCCACCGTCAGATCTCATGGTCCCAGATCCAATGGCTGAGAACCATATCACGCATTTTTTGTGTCCGGTCTTTAACAGTTGGAATTTACGCAATATGGGCAGTTTTAAAGGGCCACGTATTAGCTTTAACAGCTGGAATTTACGCTTTCCTCCCTTTTCATCGCGTGGAAACAACTATTTTTCCTGGAAAACCACTTCCCCACTTCTACTCCTGGACTTTCTTCCACGCAATCACGACCGTTGATCTGTACAGACCAACGACCCTCAATGCATCTTGCGTTTCATTCATATTTTTTATCGGGCAACCTTAGAACTTCATCGCGTCATCTCAACCGTCGATCTCCTCTTGAGATCTATAGTACATATTCCATCGCCCTTTGCCCATGCCAGGTCCCACCATTCAAACCCATTTCATTGCATTTTCACGCATTCCCTTTGTATCATGTCCAAAGGTCGAGATCGAATGTTTTACATTAAAAACCTTTTCTTCTGCCCACATTAAAATTTTAATGTTTTACATTAAAAGGTTATATCATTCTTCCTAACATCACAACTTTAATGTTTCACATTAAATTTCATTGGATATCGTCCAACCTTCCAAATTCATTTCGTCAGTCAATTACCAACGTTGATCATCGTTAGCCCACCTAATCGAACGGTTCAACAACATTCCTCCAACAAACCTCCATCAGATCAGATTTCCACCATTTCACAGCATTTTGTAGCTGTCTTCCACTGCATTCACCTCATCCACCATGTTGCGCTGCCATTCTCACAACCTTCCACTACATCCACCATCACCCCGCATGGATTTCTTAACATTTTTGTGTGTTTTGCAAGGTTACATGCGGTGGAAACCGCCATGGCTCATAGTCACTGTCATAGTGACAGAGCGCAGAGAAGGCCATTTTCAAAGCTAGAGATTGTAGAGCGAACGCTTAGGAAGGTGTTTGAATGAAACATCCCATTAAAGAACCAATGTTTAAACTCTGTAAAACCTCCAGTGCCATTAAAGTTCCATTTTCACAGACAAAGACAGTCAATGAAGCAGCAAAGAGTATCAATGAAGAATTAAGAGTTTAAAGCCTGTAATTGAAGATTTTAAGCTTTAATTCAATGTTTAAAGGGAAAATGTACCATATTGAAGACCTTGTGATTAACACAGAAGGCCTAATGAGGCCTAAAGCACACAAAACAATATGATCAGTGTTTCACATCAGCACAAGGTTCCCTCCCGAGAAAGGACAAAGTACCCATACTGTTTTTTATTCTATATCGTGTTCCTGAGAAGATTTCCACCCTAAAAAAAATTCCTAATGTTACAAGAGCATTTTTTATGTAGTATGGCAGACCTGAAGTCATTTATTTTCCTTTTTATTATCACCATAGTACTACAGAGTACTGCAGCTGAAAGTACATCAAAGAACATACCTAGAGTAAATATCAGCCTGTCGAAGACCACTCTTTCACCCAAAGAGTACTGAAGATTAATGAATGGATATTAATATAGAATGGGCCTCGAGCCCTCTCCTGCTATTTTTGTTTTAATGTTTCATTTAGTGTTTCATCTACCTCCACTACCTCTCTTTCAGATATAAAATTCATGAGGAAAGTTGTTGTTGGTTGTTGATCGGATATCTGTGAATTGTAAGCTGTTTCTCTTGAGGTATAGTTATGTTGCAAAGTTGTAAGATAGGCCGAGGAAGATGTTTTCAGACTGAATATCAAGAGCCTGTTGGAAAATGTTGTACATGACTGGTGTTTCTCTTTAATATGACAAGCACATTTCTTTGGATCCTGATTTAAAGCAGCAATGATGTTTTATACCTTTGTCTCTGTTTTCCTTCTGTAATTTCATTACATTCCATTTCTCTGGTAAGAATCAGAAATCTGGCTTAGGATATACCCTCGCATGGTACCCTAATGCTCCTGCTCTTTTTACCTTTGATGTTTTCTACTGATTTTGTTATCTGAGAACTAATTCAAGATAATTTAACCAGTGCAGTAGCGTTATTCACTGCTAACTGATGTATGAATTTACGAATCTGTTCTTAGACGTTCTTTTTGGGTTTTAATTGAAAGAATTGGGATATTGGGAGTTTATAATGTTGATTCTGTCTCACTAGGGCCTTTTTCAATCAATTGAACCTTTCTAAGTTCCCTTAATTTGGATGATGAAGCATTGAAAGTTCAAAGCCTTTCTCTGATCTCAGGTTTTCACCTTTGTGTTTAAATCTTTAATGTTCCCTTTGTCTGAAGATTTAGCCTTTTAGGGTTTAGATCATAGGTGTTTAATGGCATTCCCTATCCCTAGATCTGCTTCCTAAGTGGTCACCTTGGAGGTTTCCTTGTCATTCACCTTCATTCCTTATCATTTCACACCACACTATCATCTTTAAGATCCTCTATTTTAGATGACTAGCCCAATTGAAAGCCTTGAATACTGAATAGAAAGTAAACTCTTTCATGACTCCATTTCCCAATGGTCTCGAGTGTTCTCTGAATTATGTCCCTTTGCCTAGAATCCTTCTTTGCTCACCTTTGTCTTATATTGAACCCTTCCTTCCTGATTCCCAACAACCAGACAAAAAAACAAAACAAAACCAACCTCGTGCCTTATAACTAGCCTAATACCTTCAATCAAGCTTCAAAGACATATACCTTTGCCTTTATACAGAGATCCCTCTCTAGACCCAAGAGGGCTAGATCCCGAGGTCTAAAAGTGGTTTTGATGTTGTCTCATCTTTTGGTACTGCCAAACTTGCCAAAACATGGGAACTCCAACATAATGGCGACTCCGCTGGGGAGACCTTTGAGTAAAACACACCTTTAAAATACTTCAAAGACTCAAAGAATACCATAGTAGCCTTATTTTGGTGGTTAATCACTGTGGTGGATAGTATACCCTCTTGAAACATTCCAAACCTTCCACCTGGTGACTCTATAGTTCCTTAATGATTAAAGACTCCACCGGTGATCAGTAGGCCTACTGATTATCTTGGTTTCATAAGACTCCACTGGGATACCAGAGTTCATAACAACATCAGCCATATTAGAAGTAAGAAGTAGGATTAAGCTTCTTGGTTTAAAGGCAACATACTGGCTTCAAGAACCATTCATACAAGAGCTTATCCTAACCCAAACCCACCCGAAATAGTTGACAACCCTGAGAGTATCCTTAGGAAATATCCTACACCTAGAAGACCAATTATTTCTAGACACATCCATAGAGCTAACTCTGAACCAGAAAACGTTACAGCTCTATCAAACTCTCATTATGACCTAGACTTACCAAGAAGTTTACCTAGAACTAGGTCAGTTAGTGCTCTAGACCAGTCAGACCTTGAGCTTCATAGTTCACCATCTCACAGTGGTCAACAAATTAGGGATAGAGATACCCTTCCATCTACACCTCCGGATATTTATTTCATTCAAAACTTGGGGCTCTACCACCATAAATCATCTCAACAGTGTGTTGTTGGTCCTAGTAGTCCTGTCATCCACATACCTGCTACTCAAGACAATCCTTTACCTCCTCAAAACTTTATTATGGCAGCCTGGTATGCACGTCTGGTGTTACCACAGCCTCTAGTGCCTCTACCCAATGATTATCAATAAAAAATTCCACATTTCACTGCAAAAGAGTCTACCATAGCTCAACACCATGTAGATAGGATGGAAGATTCCTTTGACTATATGGAGATAGATGATGAGACAATCAAGATGAGAATCTTTTCCCAGAGTTTAGGAGCTGATGTGAAGAAGTGGTTTAAAGGCCTACCTCCTAATAGTATCCATGATATTCCCTCTTTATATCAATCCTTCATAAACAAAAGGGAAGTCAAGACCAAACCTCTCCAAATCTTAGCAGAATACAAGAATCTTAAAAGAAATGTAAGAGAGAGTGTCCATGACTATTTTACAAGGTTTAACAGTGTTTACAATGCCCTTCCTCCACACATGAAACCTCCCCAAGGTATGGATTTAGTGAAATATCCTGAAGGCTTTGATGCTGACATGGCCTATCAGCTTAGGGAGAGAGATTACAACACGTTGGAAGATATGAAAAAGGGAGCAGTGAGTGTAGTGGCTAACCTGATTGAAAAAAGAGCTAAATGAGGTCTGAGAAAAAGTTAACATATAGGGATGACACATCAGCTTCCACATCCGATCCCAAGTATGACAGTCTAGCCAAAAACATGGAAAGGCTAGAGAAAATGATGGATAAAATGTTTGTCACAGTCAGTAATCAGAACATAAACCAAAATCATAACCATAACCAGAACTTTAGGAGAAACAATCCCCCAAATAGACAGAGAGACTCTGATCAACAAGTCATACCCCCATTTCAAGAGAATTTCCTTGATGAGGATGAGGGGATAATAGAAGAGTCCGAGGGAACCACAATAAACATGTTGGAAATAGAAAATTCGATCCACAACTGTTCCACAGAAGATTATCAGACCTCACACTCCCATTGGGACAAGGAAAGTTTAGAATCTGAGGATTACAGGCTAGGATTTGAAATTCCATCGTGCAGGTCAGAGAACAGTATGAACTTAGAAGCAAAAAGAGCTTAGACACTTCCAAACCCAAAGCTTCTGACATTACCATTAAGAAAAGGCCTGAGAAAACTCCTAAGGTGACTGCTGAAAGTAGCAAATCAGCAGCTGAGAATTCTGGGAGGAACAAAGAAAAAGACAACCAAAATACTGATAAACAAAGCTATCAAACTAGTAGCACTAGCGCTGCAGCTAATGCTCCTGATAAAACAGCTACAAGCACTGTACATAGTGAGAATCAGCACCCTGATTTTGCCACTAAAGTAATGGCTAACAAAACAGAGTCGAGTCTTACAAAGAGTCAGTCTCCCTTCAATTTGGAGAGTGAGATTGCTAAAATTAAAATCTTTGTCCCACTCTCTGAGCTCTCTACTCAGGATGTATAATAAGGCCAAATTTTGAAAGCTTTAAATCTAGGTGAAAATAGTGACACTGTCAATCTAAGTGATGACCAACCAGCCCTTTTGTTTGGTCCAAAGATAGAAGGGAAGTTTCAGGAAGGAGTAGTACCTCCTTTTTATATCAGCCTCAATATCCATGACAAGATCCTTCACAATGCAATGCATGAATCTGGGGCATCACACAACCTAATGCCTAAGGTAGTTATGGAGAGGTTAGGCCTAGAGATAACCCGTCCTTATAGAGATTTATATTCATTTGACTCTAGCAGAGTGAAGTGCCTTGGCCTATTCAAAGACCTTTGTGTGAACCTGACCCAGATTCTAGCAAAATGCATGGTTATGGATGTTGTGGTGGCAGATGTGCCACCTAAGTATGGCATGTTATTATCAAGGTCATGGGGAGACAAGCTACAAGGTACAATGCAAAAGGATGGGTCATATGCCACAATCCCTATATTTAGCCAGCTTAGGAGACTGTATAGAGAGGCACAAATAAAGTTCATGGTTAGTAGCCACAAAAAGCCTGAAAATTCACCTCAGTACTCTGTACACACAGATCTGGACTCCTTTATCCTTTGCAACGATGAATCCTTAAATGACCCAGAGCTAGAAGACAAAGATGCAAACAATAGAACAAAGCCCATAGATTTTAACATAATGGCTACCCTGGACATCGAAGAAAATGAAGAAGAAACCTTTGGACAGTGCACTGAAGCAGAAACTCAGAGTAAACAAGAACAAGACTACAAACAGCTGATTGGTCATCTCTCTAAACTCCATATACATCATGTAGAACAAAACACTCCACACCATGATGCATACCCCATATTAAAACATAACAATGAAACCAACATTAGGGAGGAAAATGATGATAAACATGAAAATAATCCCTTATGGAGAATGAATTTTGATGGGTCTTGCACTAGAAAGACTGCAGGAGCGGGAGTGTGGTTACATAACACTGAGAGTGACTATGCTGAGAGTCATGCCTTCAATCTGAACTTCAAATGTACAAACAAGATTTCAGAGTATGAGGCTCTCATCCTAGGCTTGAATTTATTGAAAAAACTAGGAGCCCGTAGGATAGCTATACATGGAGACTTTGAGTTAATCATAAAACAAGTAAATGGAGAGGATACGACTAAACACCATAGATTAAGAGTGTATAGAAATGATGCTATGGATTTACTGAAAATCTCTGTAGAATATGAACTAGTGTTTATTCCTAGGAGTCAGAACATCATCGCGAATGGATTAGCCTGCATAGCTAGTTCATATCATAAATCTCCTAGTGACAAAAAAATCATCATTCAGATGAAATATAGACTTGCAGTGCCAGATAATGAGAAATATTGGCAGGTCTTTGAGGGCGAAAAATAGATAGAGGATTTCCTGTTTGGCAGGAATGAGTTTGAATTCTCTGATTCAGACTCTAAATCCGATGAAAGCTGCCTGAGTGAAGAGCCCCCCGACGAAGGAAAATCACCACATAACGTAGAAATAAACACTTTAACTGAAAAACTTGGGAATCAAATCGAAGAATATATGAATGCAGTAAAAGAGGAAATAGAGGTGCTGCAGTCAAAAGATAAGAATATACCTAGAGGACTGGCACCTTTAGAGGACCTTTTTGATTTTGACGATGTAGCGAAGAAACCCACTATAGAACACTTAGACTCTGACGTCAAGGAATGAAACATAGGCACTGAAGATAAGCCTAAGATGATTAAATTGGCTAAGTCCTTGCCCGCAAACATGAAAAAGAAATATATTGACTTATTTAAAGAATTCATCAATGTGTTTGCCTGGAGCTACGAGGACTTAAAGGCCTACGATACAGACATTATACAACACAAAATCCCTTTGAAGGAAAACCAAAAACCCTTCAAACAGAAACTTTGCAGAATTAACCCAAAACAACTGCCTCTAGTTGAAAAGGAAATCAAGAAGATGTACGAGGTAGGGATTATATTTCCTATGAGGTTTTCTGATTGGGTCTTAAACCTTGTAGCAGTGAGAAAGAAAACAAGTGAGATTAGACTGTGCATTGATTTCAGAAACCTTAACAGAGCTTCACTTAAAGACAATTACCCCTTACCAGAGATGGAGCAAATCCTATAGAGGGTGGTTGGCTCAAAAAGGATCTCCCTGTTAGATGGTTTTTCAGGCTATAACCAAGTTTTAGTACTCCCAGAAGACCAACTCAAGACAGCTTTCACCACTCCGTGGGGCACTTTTATGTACGTAAAAATGCCTTTCGAACTAATGAACGCTGGTGTCACCTTCCAATGAGCAATGGACATAGCCTTTTTGGAGGAAATAGGGCACTTCATTGTCATCTATCTGGATGACATAACAATCTATTCCAATATTGAGGAGGAGCACCTAAAACATCTGAGAAGAGTTTTTGAAAAATGTAGAAGGTTCGGTCTGTGTTTAAATCCCAAGAAGACTGTATTCGCGCTTAAAGAAGGTAAGCTTCTTGGCCATATTATATCAGAAAAGGGAATTAAAATAGACCCACAAAGAGTTGAGGGAATACTTTAGATTACCCACCCAAGAAACATAAAGGAGTTGCATTCCTTTATTGGGAAAATTAACTTCTTAAGGAGGTTTATTCCCAACTTAGCTGAACACCTCAGGGATATGAAAAATATGTTGAAAAAAGGTGTAGTGGTTAAGTGGACTGTAGAAGCTAAAAAATCTTTTGAATTAGTTAAACTTGCACTCATCTGGGCACCTGTCCTAATTAGCCCAGATTTCTCAAAATATTTCCTAATATTTTCCTTTGCCTTCGGGCATACAGTGGCTACAGTTCTACTGCAGAAAAATCCAGAGGGAATGGAACAACCTATTGCTTTCTTCAACAAAGCTCTGAGGGATGCACCCTTAAAATATAACATGATGGAAAAATAGGCCTATGCCTTGGTAAAGGCCTTAAAATACTTTAGGGTGTATATACTGCATTCTCACATCATTGCCTATGTGCCTAACATAGTGGTAAAAGACATTTGTCCCAAGATACTGATGGAAAGAGGGGAAAATGGATTCCTATAATATTAGAGTATAACCCGGAAATAAAAACCACGAAACTTATCAAAGGTCAGGGCTTAGCTCAACTAATGGTTGAATCCAACTTGCAAGCCCTTGACATAAACATGGTGGATGCCTTAGATGAAAATGAAGGATTGTCTGATCCCACAGTTGAAGAACAATTTCAAAATTCTCCTTGGTATTCTGATATCCGATATGTGCTCACAAACCTCAATTCCCCTCCTGATTTATCAAAGACTAAGGCTAGATTCCTAAAGTTAAAAGCCGGAAACTATTGCATACTGAATGAATGTTTATACTGGAAGAATGCAAATGGTCTATTGCTTAAATGTTTGCCTGAAACTGAAGCAGAGAGGATTAAATAGGAGTTCCATGCAGGAGAGTGTGGAAGCCACTGCTAACAAAATACTCAAAGCTGGCTATTACTAGCCTACACTTTTCAATGACATCCACAAAATGATAATTGCCTGCCATAAGTGCCAGATTTTTTAGGGAAAAAGAAAGCTCCTCCCTTTACCACTACAACCCATTACTGTTGAGGCTCCCTTTCAACAATGGGGCCTAGCTTTCATAGGAGAAATACACCCTGCTTCTTCTGCTCATGAACACAAATGGATTCTTACAGCCACAGAATATTTCAAAAAATGGATAGAGGCCATACCTTCTAGGAATACCACAGATTCTATTATCATTAAGTTCCTAGAAGACCACATCCTCTCTAGATTTGGCTATCCTAGAAAGATAATCACTGATAACGCTGCTGCTTTTGAATCCAAGAAAATGATTGATTTTTGTCACAGGTATCAGGTAGCACTCGGTCATTCAACTGCTTATTACCCACAAGTTAATGGGTTAGCTGAATCATCAAACAAAAGCTTCGTGACCATCATCAAAAAACTTCTCAAAGAAAATAAGAAATCATGGCATAACAAGTTAGTGCATGCTTTGTGGGCTGATAGGCTAACAACAAAGAAATCCATTGGAATGTCACCATATCAGCTTGTTTATGGAACAGAGGCAGTGTTTCATACCAGCCTAGGTGTACCAGTGATTAAACTAGTCCAAGAGATTTAGACAGAAGAGGACAGTATGGTAAGGAGGATAAATCAAACAATTCATCTCCAACAAACAAGAGAAGAATTCTATAACAGAGCTCTGAAAGTGTAGGAAAATATTAAGAAGTTGTTTGAAAAAAGAACAAAAGCTTGTGACTTCAAAATCTGAGATAAGGTTCTAAAGTGGGACTCTAGGAGAGAACACAAAGGAAAGCATGGAAAATTTGATAGTTTGTAGCAGGGTCCTTACATCATCCAATCCACCATTGGTCCAAATGCCTTTTTTTCTGCAAGAGCTAGATGGTACAGATCTGTTTGGGGGTCCTGTCAATGGCAGGATGCTCAAACATTACTACTGTTGATTTCCAAGTTTACAGTTTTCATTTCCATTGTAAATACCATTGTTGTGTTTTGTTTTCAAAGAAAAAGAGAAAATGTTTCAAAAAATAGAGAAAGAGAGGTTTATACATGCTCAAAACATGAACCTATAAGGTGCGAAAGATTGGCTCTAATATGATCAAAACCTGAGCCAAGGGAAGTAAAGAAGCTAGTTCTAATACGCTCAAAATCTGAACCAGCAAAGAAGGAAGAAAAATCAGCTCTAACAAGCCTAAAAGCAAAGCTGAAGTGAAGAAGAAAGTGACTATAACAAGCTCAAAACTTGAGTCACAAAGAAAAGAAGGATGCTTCAAAGTTTCAGGATTTCAAGCCTTCGAGATTTTGTTTTCGATTTTCTACAATTTCAGTTCATGTGTAGTTGTATTTATGCCATGGATCCACAAAAAAATAGACTGTCTAATCCTACTTTGACTGTTTTTAAATTTCTGTTGTAGAATGTAGAGAAGAAATATACTAGACAGTTTAATCCTAGTAGATATTACATTAGGTAGAGAAACTATGAGGCCAACAGTTTAATCTGGTCTCATGGAGTAATAAGGGTAGAATTAGATTAGTTTGCCTCTGCTTTCAATAAAAAAAAAATTGATGAAGAAGGTCAGCAAATTCAAATGCACCTTGAAGAAAAAATGTTAGGATTGTAGGATGGGTAGGTAGATTGTTTGGGGAATGTTTTCTGCTGAATAATATCCGTCATGTTTGCAATAGCTGAATCAAAGAAGATAAGATGGTTCAAGGATCAGGCATCTGTCCTACTCCAAAGATTATTTTCTGAAGTTCTTGACACCTTCAAGAAGATGCCATCCCCATGTGGAGCCACTGTTAGCCACCTATGAAATTTTTGTCAAGCAAACAGGTGGCTAAATATTTTTATGAGCCTTCAAGAGATACATTTCCTATGAAAATATCTCATTCTTGAAGCCTCTGTGTGTCCTTTTCCTTTGAAAATATCTTCACTGCTATTTCCATTAAAATACCTCTCTGTTCGGTGAAAAAATTATGCTCAGAAAGGCCTCCTTTGCCCCTTGTATCCCTGCAAATTTCCCCATTTTAACCCTTTTTTCCCTTCTCAAAATTTTTCCTTTTAACCCTCGAAATCCATTCCTAAGTCTTCTAAATCATCCCATCACCCCTTTAAACCTTACAAAAACCCTTCCTTTGGCTTAAAAATCCCTTTTTCCCTCCACTGAAAACCTCTTTTAAGCCTTAAAAACTCTGTTTTTAGGCCAAAAAACCCATTTTTTACATATAACAGGCTTAGCCCCTTTTGGCCAGCCCCTAACCACTTCCCCTCCATGCAACTAAGCGCTAAGACCAAGCGCTAAGGCATAAGTCGCTTATCGCATCGGAGAGTTGGAGCGGAGCGCTTTTTCATTTGTAAACAAAAAACTTCTGATGCGAGGTGAATTTGTTCTGTCGGTCATGGAAGCGATATCCGTTGTTGATCTCAATAGATCTAACAGTTCCACGCAGGTCTTATCGCGCCCCATCACACTTCTTTGTAAACCCTCCTATGGCCATCTCCACTGTCGATTCACATTTAAATCCGACAGCCATCGCAGCATCGCGCTCATCGCCAATCGGAGATTTTAAAATGTGCCACCCTCCAATGCCCCGATTGGCCGATCCCCGATCGGATCCTCGCCGTTGAATCCACAAGAACCAACAGCTAGGATTTGATCTCATTTCACCCTGCATCCCTGATTGGTCACCCTTCTATCCAATCACAATTGTTGATCTACCGTTGATCCAATGGTCCAAATGCAATCGCTTCATGAGCCCATCGGAGAGTTGGCCCCTGCCTCCTTCGGTTCCGATTGGATCTTGGCCGTTCATCCCTCTCAATTCGATGGACAGGATTAATCCCATGCATTTATGTTGCCCCTTTGCTTCCGCCTCCTCTTTTAATATCCACCGTCGATCCCAAGGATCCAACGGCCAGGATTATTCCCGACCACTATACAACCCCCTCCACTATTGCTCTCCCTCTACAGATCTCAGTCGTCCATCGCACTGATCGGAAGGTTCACAGTCAAACCACCTTTGATTGGCCCCCACCTTACCGACCGTGCATCTCCTCGTATCACGCCCCATTTGCCACCGTCAGATCTCGTGGTCCCAGATCCAATGGCTGAGAACCATATCGCGCATTTTTTGTGTTTGGGCTTTAACAGTTGGAATTTACGCGATATGGGCGGTTTTAAAGGGCCATGTGTCAGCTGGGGACCTATATCGCGTTCGAAAAGTGAAAACCACTTCCTCCCTTTTCATCGCGCTAAAACAACTGTTTTTCCTAGAAAACCACTTCCCCACTTCTTCTCTTGGACTTTCTTCCACACAATCACGACCATTGATCTGTACAGATCAACGACCCTCAATGCATCTTGCGTTTCATTCATATTTTTCATCGGGCGACCTTAGAACTTCATCGCATCATCTCAACCGTCGATCTCCTCGTGAGATCTATGGTCCATATTCCATCGCCCTCTGCCCACGCCAGGTCCCACTATTCAAACCCATTTCATTTCATTTTCAGGCATTCCCTTTGTATTCTGTCCAAAGGTCGAGATCGAATTTTTTACTTTAAAAACCTTTTCTTCTGCCCACATTAAAATTTTAATGTTTTAGATTAAAAGGTTATATCATTCTTCTTAACATCACAACTTTAATGTTTTACAGTAAAGTTCATTGCATATCGTCCAACCTTCCAAAGTCATTCCGTCAGTCAATTACCACTGTCGATCATCGTTAGCCCACCTAATTGAACGGTTCAACAACATTCCTCCACCAAACCTCCATCAGATCAGATTTCCACCGTTTCATAGCATTTTGCAACCGTATTCCACTACATTCACCTCATCCACCATGTTGCGCTGCCATTCTCACAGCTTTCCAATACATCCACCATCACTCCGCATGGATTTTCTTAACATTTTTGTGTGTTTTGCAGGGTTACAGGCGGTGGAAACCGCCATGGCTCACAGTCACTGTCATAGTGACACAGAGCGCAGAGAAGGCTGTTTTCAAAGCCAGAGATTGCAGAGTGAATGCCTAGGAAGGTGTTTGAACAAAACATCCCATTAAAGAACCAATGTTTAAACTCTGTAAAACCTCCAATGCCATTAAAGTTCCATTTTCACAGACAGAGACAGTCAATGAAGCGGCAAAGAGTATCAGTGAAGAATTAAGAGTTTAAAGCCTGTAATTGAAGATTTTAAGCTTTAATTCAATGTTTAAAGGGAAAATGTACCATATTGAAGACCTTGTGATTAACACAGAAGGCCTAATGAGGCCTAAAGCACATAAAACAATCTGATTAGTGTTTCACATCAGCAGAAGGTTCCCTCCCGAGAAAGGACAAAGTACCCATAATATTTTTTATTCTATATCGTGTTCCTGAGAAGATTTCCACCCTGACAGAAATTCCTAATGTTACCAGAGAATTTTTAATGTAGTATGGCAAACCTGAAGTCATTTATCTGCCTTTTTCTTATCACCAGAGTATTGCAGAGTACTACAACTGAAAGTACATCAAAGAGCATACCTGGAGTAAATATCAGCTTGTCGAAGACCACTCTTTCACCCAAAGATTATTGAAGATTAATGCATAGATATTAAGATAGAATGGGCCTCGAGCCCTCTCCTGCTACTTCTATTTTAATGTTTCATTTAGTGTTTCATCTACCTCCTCTGCCTCTCTTTCAGATATAAAACGCATGAGGAAAGTTGTTGTCGGTTTTTGATCAGATATCTGTGAATTGTAAGTTTTTTCTCTTGAGGTATATTTCTGTGTGAAAATTTGTAAGATAGGCTGAGGAAGATGTTTTCAGACTGAATATCAAGTTGTTGGTCAATGTTGTACATGACTGGTGTTTCTCTTTATTATGACAAGAACATTTCTTTGGATCCTGATTTAAAGCAGCGGTGATGTTTTCTACCTTTGTCTCTGTTTTCCTTCTATAATTTCATTACATTCCATTTCTCTGGTAAGAATCAGAAATCTGGCTTAGGATATACCCTCGCATGGTACCCTAACGCTCCTGATATTTTTACCTTTGATTTTTTCTACTAATTGTGTTATCTGAGAGCTAATTCAAGATAATTTAACTAGTGTAGTAGCGTTATTCACTGCTAACTGATGTATGAATTTATGAATCTATTCTTAGAAGTTCTTGTTGGGTTTTAATTGAAAGAACTGGGATACTGGGAGTTTAGAATGTTGATTTTGTCTCACTAGGGCCTTTTTCATTCAATTGAACCTTTCTATGATCTCAGGTTTTCACCTTTGTGTTTAAATCTTTAATGTTCCCTTTGTCTGAAGAGTTAGCCTTTTAGGGGTTGGATCATAGGTGTTTAATGGCATGCCCTATCCCTAGATCTTCTTCCTAAGTGGTCACCTTGGAGGTTTCCTTGTCATTCACCTTCATCCCTTATCATTTCAAACCACACTATCATCTTTAAGATCCTCTGTTTTAGATGACTAGCCCAATTAAAAGCCTTGAATACTGAATAGCAAGTAAACCCTTTCATGACTCCATTGCCCAAGGGTCTCGAGTGTTCTCTGAATTATCTCCCTTTGCCTAGAATCCTTCTTTGCTCACCTTTGTATTATATTGAACCCTTCCTTCCTGATTCCCAACAACCAGACAAACAAACAAAAAAAAACCAACCTCATGCCTTATAACTAGCCTAATACCTTCAATCAATCTTCAAAGACATATACCTTTTCCTTTATAGATAGATCCCTCTCTGGACCCAGGAGGGCTAGATCTTGAGGTCTAAAAGTGGTTTTGATGTTGTCTCATCTTTTGGTACTGCCAAACTTTCCAAAACATGGGAACTCCAACAAGATGTGGAATGGTCTCAAGATTAAGTTTCTTGACCAAGACTTTAGAGATTAGGTTTGTTTGTGACCCACTGTCAAACTGTGTGTCAATCTTGGTATGTTTGGATATGACCCTCACATGAAACAATTCAATTCTCTTTTATTCATTTGGAGCTTGTATGTGATAGTTTGATGTACTAGTACTGGGTTTTGTTTCAATTTCTTTTCCCTTCATGTTCTTCAATCCCATGGCTGTAATTTTAGAACCATCACCTGAATCCTCACGTAAGTCATTTTGAGTTGTAGCTGTATTTTTCTGCTTCCCTTTGTTATTGTTATACTTGGGTCTCTTTTCATGATGTAATTTCCAACAACCTTTCTCTTCATGACATTCTCTTGAAAAATGTTTAAAAACCACTTTTTCTCCCTCTTTCTTGAAAGATGCATTCTTTTTGCCCTTACCTTTTGAGGCCTTCTATTTGTTTTTCCCCTTAAAAGGTTTCTTCCTACTCTCATCAGTGATGTTTTTCCCTCTAGCTTCTAGATGAGTGGCCTTAACACAAGCTTCATCTAAGCTTGTGGGGTTAAACATGAGAATAGTATGTTTTAGGTAGCTATGTAAGCCTCCTATGTACTTGAGCAAAGTATCTTATCTTTGCAAATCTACCCTTCATAAGAGAGCTCTTCTCCTAAATTCTTGGGTGTATTCTTACACATTCTGTCCTTTCAATTATCTAAAATTTTGCGAGTTGATTATGGATTTTTTCATGTGAGCTAATTGATAAACTGTTGTTTTATTGTAGTAATGAAATCATTCCATGATAGGATAATATTACCATGCTTTTTGATCTCCTCCTTTGTCTAGGCTTCCCACCAAACAAGTGCTGCACCTTCCATTCTCAATGAAGCTATTTGGATTTTGGTATCATAATCATGAAAATTTTGGATTCTCAAATAGACCTCCAATTGCCTAATCCAGTTATCTAGCTTTTATGTATTGACTTCACCATTAAACATTGGCAATTCAAACTTAACATCAAGTTTTAGAAAAGGACTTTTACCCGTTTTCTTTGACTTGTATGGCTAATGTACTAAATATGAAGAAGAGGATGATGATCATGAAGATGAGGGTGATGATTGTGACTTTTCACTATCTCCATTTCCTCCATTATCGTTATTTGATTTATCTTCATAATTGTGGCCTCGTGATGATCCATGTCCTTCCTTGTGAAGTTTGGACCTTTCTTCTTCTAGTTTCTCATTCCTTTCTTGATAAAGCACTCTAACCATTTCAGTCAAGTCAAGAAATGTTTTTTTGTACACTCTTTCTTCCTCTCAAGAGAGGCATGCTTAATAATGTTATTTCTCCTTCTTTTGAGATAGATTAGGTGAATTTCTCTGGAGGATCCTCTTGTAGTTTCTTCTTCTCTAGCATGCTTAATGTTATTTATCCTTCTTTTGGAGGTGAATTAGGTGGTGGAGAATGTGGCAATCTTGCCCTCCTTTGTTGTGACTCACTTTGAGAAACTCTTGCTTCCATTAATTTTCCTTCTCCTCTCTTAAGCTTGAGCCTAGTAAGCATGAAAACCCTTGGAAATAGTTAAACAAATATTTGCACAGAAAAACACTAGAGAATAAACTCTAGCTCTAATACCAACCTGATATGAAAAGAGTGTATTAGTTTTTTGTGCTAAGTTTCCTTTCAGTATTAAAAACATGTACAATTTGTCTCCATTTGTTTGCTTAAGGAATGAGTATTTTTACCATGAAACATAGATGAATTTGCGAGTTTTAAGTATGAAAATAAGCCTAAATAACACTGTACATCAGTGTATAACAAAGAAAAAACATCACACATAAGTTTTACACACTAGACATGATGAAGCAGTTCACCCCTCCTGGGCTACATCTGCTAGTCCAGCACCCAATGGCATGCCCCTCTTTGTTATTATGCCCAAAATTGCGAATACATGTGTTTAAAAGCCTCTAATGGTTGTTTTCTCTGCACCAGTGGCTCCAGAATGCTCCAATTAGTCTAGTTAGACTCTTGTTTCACCGAAAATTAGTCGAAAATTGACCTCCCAAAGCTTTTTCCCAATATCAGGTAGAAAAAACTCCACTAATTGTGGAGAATTGCAGTTAACTGCTGTTAGTTTGGAAAAATTCCAAAAATTAGGCCCAACACTAAAATTATACCAATACAAACCATCACATTAAATTTTTGGTTAGGGGAGGGGTGGTCACAAGCCAACCCCCCTTACCTCGCAGTCAAGGTTTTAAAACTCCGCATTACAAATGGAGCAGAACCCGAAGTCATCAATGTTTCAAAAATCGTGACATTAAATACCATACAAACTGTGTATGCGACAATGATAGTTTTCCACCGGAGGTTACGTTACAGGAAACCATCACATTGAAGTTTTATGTCACGGTGTGACATGTGACCACGACCGCGAAACCGCCAGAGTTATGGTTTGTTGTAGCCGCCAGTTAACTGCTTGATGTCAAGGTTTTAACGTTTCCATGTGAACACGATCCACAGAGCCACCGATGAGTTGGGACCACTGGCATTCCCCCCCATTAACATTGAAACCTTAACAATTTAAATTTATGCGACAGACTTATAAGGTAAGAACTAATGTGTAGCAGCAATGGTGGAGGTCTTTGTTGGTGTGCCGAAGGTCGCAGGGTTGAACACCCCAGACCTCACATAAATTTTAGTCAACAATCAAGGGGACACATGGCAGCCTCTGGGCTGGCCACGTGTCACCCATCCAACGGACCAAATAGAATTTGTACAACCAATATCTTCAGCCTAGAAAAAACCATGGAACGATCTGAATGGGTTTAAGAAAAGGGAATATTCCCAGTATATGCCACCAGCTGACTATACCTACATGCTGACTGGGCATCCCAATCACTCGTGTCAGAAAAATTTTAGCTATTTTTGAAAACGATCAAAACGCGATATCTTCCTCATACGACATCGATTTTTCGAACCAATCATGGCACCCGAATCACAACGACAAGATCTATCCGATCACTTGGGTTCGATAGAGTTGCAATCACTTTTAATTTTGAGAAAAACACATGATCTCCTGATCACACCTCCCCATTGGGAAGCTTTTGGACTCTAAAAGACTTTAATTACTTGTTCAGAAGATAAGGGTAAAACTCCCTCACCTTTTCAACTTCCATCCACCTTGCCTTGGTTTGCTGCCCTTGAGCCCAACTCGAAGATAATCAACACTTCCCCTCTTATAAGTCATGTCCTCCTGTCAAGGATGGTATCCTCCTTGAGCTCATCCAAAAATTCTGTTGAGAAATAGTCTATAGATGGCAGTTGAATATCACTCCCTTGATCATCAATTAAAGAAGGCTCATACAAACGTAAATTTTCCACATTGACAATGGAATAAATTTGCATATATGAAGGAAAATCAAGTGGAAATGCATTATTACCAACTTTTTTGATGATCTTGAATGGACCATAGCGAATGGGCTTGAACTTTTTACCTTCTCCTTGCATCATTTCTTTGCTTATGTGCAACCATACCTCATCTCCTTCTTGAAACTTGTGATCAACTCTATGTTTTTCATGCCTCTCCTTGTATTTGTTGTTTGTGCTCAACCTAGTCTCCTAAATTAAGTTCATTAATTGTCAACCAGGGTTGGTAAACTGCTGAAGTGTGGTGCACTATATGTGCCTAGGTATTTGTTTCTCACTACGTTGTGTCTAGTGTTTTATGATGTTTTTGGGTTTTTTATGGTTTTATGTTCACAAGGGAAAGAACTAAATGCTGGTGGAAAGAAGCTACTGGTTAAAAACAGAGTGAAGCCTAAATTATTGATGACAAATGACAAATGCAAATACTGAAACAGAACCAAACCTAAACTATGACTTAGAAAAATACAAAGCTTGATAATGACTTCAAGAAAATAAATCAGGACATGACCTTAACTTTTCCAATTCATTCATTAAAGATGTTTTGGAAGAGCTTGAGAAATGGGCAGTTAAGTGTAAATGAAGTTCTCCTAATTAAACAATCAAACAATCAACTTACAATGTTACAACATCTCATCCATGATTAAAGGTCTATTGGAATATATTTGGAAAAGAACATTTGTAGCACCATAAGACTTCTATTCTAAACTAGCTTCTAATTCTGTTCTGCAACTCAATTTAACACCACTAGGCCTCATTCCAAAAGTTATATATTTCCTTTTTAGAATGGTCTTTTGAGAAAAGGCTTGTTTGTGAAATGGTAAAAAGGTTGCAAAATACTCTAGGTCTTATACTGATACTAACTCCTGTCCAAATGATTGTGTATTAATATAAGGTTGGAACAAAACAAGTTTTGTAAATAATGAAGACCGTGGTATTTGAATTTAACAACTAATATAACTTAAAAATGCAATGGATGACAACTAGACTGGAGTGCTAATACAATGAGCTAAAACTAAACTAGAGTGCCACTAGTCTATTTGAAGTACAGTGAACAATGTTAGACTGAAAAGCCATTATCAATCTGAAAATGAAATGACAGAGCTGAACCACATGCATTCTACCTCCGGAGTACTATAACTAAATTACCATGCAACTAACCTAAGGAATTCCACAGTCCATCTCGTTCAGTATGAATGATGTTTTGGAAGAGTTTGTGAGAACAAGTATGGCTGTATCATTCAAAGCAATTGAACATAAACACAAGACTGAAAGCAAATACAACTAAAATCCAAGACACCACAGCTACTTCTTACTCATTGTTATGATATTTTGGAAGAGCTTTGTAAGAGTAAGATTGGCTATGCCACTTGGTGTAAACTAGCAACTAAAACCTACAATACCACAGTTATGCCTTATTCATCATAATGATATTTTGGAAAAGTTTATTAGAGTAAGTTTTAACTGTGATAACTAAAAAAAGTAAATGCAACTAAAACCTACACTATCACAGTTGTGCCTTATTCTTCATAATGATATTTTGGAAGAGTTGATTAGAGTAAGTTTGGCTGTGATAGTAAATATAAAAAAATATGAATATAAGCTTCAGAAATATACTTAAAATAGAAATAAAAGCGAAACTAAAATACTTATCTACTGTATAAACAAGGCCGCTCAGGAGGCAGGGGCCCTCTACCACCAGAGTAGCACGAAATCTAGTTCAAAATCGACTCAACGCGTTCAAGGAAATGCTGCTTCTTTCATTAAAGAGGAATCACCTCAAAACAGAGTATTCTCGGACTTCAAAGATCTAGCAGTCAACCATAAAATCTAACCAAAATCTAACCTTTGTCTCTCGGTTTCCCGAGCATATTTATAGCAAATTTACATAACAGAACTTGAGATAATACAGGGATTACTGTCTTTCCACATTAAAATCGAACTAGAACTCTAAAGGTGTCATCGTAATATGACAAAGGACATCTGGACTGTCCTTGTCCTATTAGGAGTCTATCTTCTAGCTTGAGTTCTCACGTGCATAACCACGTATAGAATTCCGTTCGATCTTCATGGAGAGCAAAAAATGCTGAGGGCATGATTTTGAATATGACCATGTGTGGCTTTCCCTGAGAGGAAATCTGGAACCTGCTTAAACATGAAGATGGCTGCAGAATTGGCAACTAGCTACAGAATGTCTGCATTCTGTAGCTAGTTTCAGTTCAAAAAGTACTACAATGAAACAATCATAAAAACATAGCAAGTTAGCCACGATATTCATTCTTAAAGCAATTTTAACTAATTTCATTAATCATTTGAGCCTGGGATTAATAATGGATAAAAGACATGGAGTGGAATGTGGTGGAAGAAAGAACATTTTTGGAGCTCAACATACCCCCAATGCTAGATTCTTGCATGTCCTCATGCAACTATTCCATGAACTCAGAGACCTCTGCAAGAACATCCAACCCTCTTCTTCTGCTCTGCCTGGTAGTTAAAGGCCTTCTGGGCTTCCTGATGACTAACTTGAACCTTAAATTGGTAAGTGCCCTGATTAACTTTTTGTTCCTCTTTTTCAACTTTTCATTGGCCTTTTCCACTTTGTCCATTTGTAGAGACAGGGTTGAGTTCATACTGGTTTTTAGTTTAACTTGTTCCCTCAGAATATCATTCTCAGTCCTGATATGTCTATTAAGTACTTCCAGCTCGTACCTATCTCTTCTTAATACATCTATTTCGGATAGTGGAGGACTAGGGGTTCTGTCTCTACTCTATGAAGCTTTCCTCTCCAATGTTTCAACATAGTTGTAAATTTCTTGCTGTGCAGGATCAATTTCTGGACTTTCTTCATCAAAAGCCTCCTCAGTAGGTGTTTCTTTGTCTTCTATGTTTATAACCCCAGTTTGTTTAACTTTTGTTTTCTTTAGTATGCCCCTCAGTCTGTGGCTCCTCCTCGGTTGAGATGGCCCTTCTCCTTTTTCTCTGGCAACTTTTCTTATGATTCTCTTTTTCTTAAGCTGCTTCTTAATCTGAACTAATTTTTCGGAGATCGTTTCTTTACTACTTTCTTGTATTGTTTTATCAGTTTCAGTTTTGGAGGATTTCCATCTTCTGCTTCTTTTTGTAGGTTGATGTTCAGGTGAAGGTTCTTTTGGTTCCTCAAAGTGATTTCTCACCAAGAAGTTATCCCAATTATCCCTTATTTTGCTCAAATGATGCTCAATCAAAATCTTGACTAAACCATGGTGGTATAAGGTTGTCTCCAGAAATTGAATTCTCTTTTGGACACTTGAAGCCATTTTCTTTAAACTTTGAAGCAAGAAATAGGGCAAATTAAGTTCTTCTTCTAGGAAATGCATTATAAACCTAATATGGTAAACATAGAAAGTACCATATCTACCTTCACAAGTGATGAATTTTTGTAGGATAAGCAACATGTTTCTCCATTTGTTCTTTAATGCATAACTAGGGATACCCTTTTTAAAAACAGTGACATCCATACCTGGTGACTTGAGTATCTGTTTCCATGCTTCGTTATGGAATTCTCTGTTCTTAAACCACCTTTCTCCTTGTCTAGGCAGTCTTGTTGCTTCTGCAATAAAAGCCTCTGTGATAGTGAATTTAATATCTCCAACTTCAACCTCGGCCCCATTAAAAGATCTTGCAAAATTTTTAGTAACCTCTTTGTGGAAGCCACTAAATCTTTCAAGGAATTGCAACCATCCTGCTTGTTGTAAGATTTCTCAGATTTGGGGGTAGCCTTCCAAGTATTTAGTGCCAACTAGTTCTGTTCTCACGATGAGGCCCATAACTCTTCTTCAATCTTCAATTCACTAGCCTTCTGCTCACGGTGAGAATGGCCATTAAAAAGTTGTTTTTGCTCCCCAAATGTTTCCTCTGTTTCACGGTGACAATGGTTGTTACAGAGATACCTTTGTTTTACAGAATGAAATGGTTAAGAGTCGGCTGCGGAAAGGAGTAATATGAAATGGTTACGGAATGAATTAATGAGGTGAGGTGAAGAAAACGAATCAATGAGTGAAAAGACCGCGGAGATATTTCAAAAATCATCATTAAATGCTTAGTGACGTGATTAATCCAATCACTTCAGCACTTTAACCGTTTAGATTTTTATATGATGATCGGATATGGGTTTTGAAATGGCAAAATAGAAGGATTTTTATCCAAAGTTTTGCGGGAAGTTTGTTCGGCATGATCAATAAAATTAATCAAAACAACTTTTTGAATTATTCATAGCTAAACTATACTAAAATTTTTCATGATATGTCATTATAATCACTTCATACCTTTGCCTTTGCTTTGATTTTCTTGTGATCTTCATATGCTTTGTTTTCTCCTGAAAATCATTAATTTTTGAGTCTTCATAACCTTCTTGATCTTGGCTTGTTCATGGATGTGCAGGATCATTTTCTTGCAAATCAAATAATTGCTGGTCAGTGCCTTTAGGATCTGTAGCTGCAGAATGTCTGTCTGGCTGCAGAAAGTCTGATTAGCTGCAGAATGTCTGTTTGATTGCAGATTGTACCTGTAGAGAACTTGAAACATGGAATGGAGTGGTTTGGAATGTAAGTGGGATGTTGTATGGAATGAGTGAAGATGGATGATGAAATATGTTATAATGGGATATGTATGAAGTGAATGATGGAGTGGGATGGATTACAATTTATGAAATGGAGTGAACAAGTGCCCTGCAATTTCTGCTATGTATTATTCAATTGCAGAAAGGAGATCAAAAGATTTGAAATGGAAATGGAGTGGACCATGAAGTGAAATGGATGAAGTGTGGATGAATGAATGGAATAAGATATGATATGAATGAATGGAATGAGATGAATGAATTATGGAATGAAATGAAGTGAAATGAGATGGATCATAAGTGAAATGGATCTGCACTTATGATTTTGTAACAGCTGCTTGTAAAAAAAACAAAATGGAAAAGTTAGAGTGTCAGAAAGATTCTGATTTTCACTCCATCTTTTTTGTATAAACACGCCAATCAGTGATTGGTTTTCATGTCTATACTTTTATTATTATTATTATTATTATTATTTTTTAATGAGTCTGACTTCAGAAAATTTAATTAAGTTGATGAAGAAGAAAGATTCTTCTTCATTAACTTCACATCACTGTTTTCCTGGAACTTCTTGACAAATTCTTCTCTTGAGAGTGGTTTATGATACAGCTTCAATCTATGACCATTCACAAGAAAAGTGACCTCTTCTTCATCCATTGTCCTAATTTTTATTGCTCCATTTTCAAAAATTCTCAAAATTTCATATTTAAATTTACCTTGAAAATCCTTGAATTTTGAATCAAACAAGAGAGCCCAGTCACCTTCTTTGAACTTCTTTTCCTTGATGTACTTGTCATGCCATCTAGCCCTCTGATGTTGGACTATACTGGTTTTCTGAACTGCATCTTGTCTGATCTCATCCAATTCATTAATCTGCTCCAATCTATGCTTTTGTGCCTCTGATAGATCAAGTCCTAGCTGAACTGCCATTTTGAAAGTTTGAATCTGGAACTCTATGGGAAACAAAACTTGCTTTCCATAAACAAGTTCATAAGGAGTATGGTTTTTTGTGCTTCTCCATGTAGTTCTATAGGCCCACAAGGCTTTAGGAAGCCTATCTACCCAATCTTTTCTATGTAAATGGACAGTCTTTGTTAGGATCCCTTCAATAACCTTATTAGTAGATTCCACTTGACCATTTGCTTGTGGATGATAGGGAGTAGATTTTCTGTGTCTAATTTTGTACCTCTCCATCATTTTTTCCACTAGCCTTGATGTGAATTGAGCTCCTTGATCTGTAACAATTTCCCTTGGGACACCAAAACAAGTAAAAATATCCTCAAAAAGAAAATTAACTACAGATGCTTCAGTAGCAAAAAGTAATGGCTTGGCCTCTACCCATTTGGTAACATAATCAGTGCAAACTAATATATATTTCTTTTGTCTTGATGGAGAACTAATAGGTCCTACAAAATCCAAAGCCCATTTTTCAAAAGGTTCAATATGTACCTGAGGCTGCAATGGCATCTCACCTGAAGGAGAAGGTTTCCCTACCCTTTGGCAACTGTCACACCTTTTGACATACTCTTTAGCATCTTTAAACAAGGATGGCCAATAATATCTTAAATGAAGGATCTTATAGGCTATCCTCTTGTCAGCAAAGTGTCCGCCACAAGGTTCATCATGACATGCCTTGAGAATCTCAGGCATCTCATCTTTCCGAACACATCTCCTAATGATAAAATCTGGACCTGTCCTGTACAACTCATTAGCAACCCATGAATATTTTGCACTGTCAGAAATGATTTTTATTTTCTCTCTTGCATTCATTATTGAAGGAAATTTCTCTGAAACTAAATAATTAGCAATATTAGCAAACCAAGGAGTCTGAGTAGAAACTGCAAAAAGATATTCATCAGGAAATTGATCTTCAAATGGAGTGTCATCTTTGATGTTTTGGAGTCTAGATAGGAAATCAGCTACTGTGTTTTGTTTTCCAGGCCTATCTAGAATGGTAATGTTGAATTCTTGTAAAAGAAATAACCATATTATAACTCTGCCATTAGTAATTGATTTTTTCATTAAGTATCTAATTGAAGAATGATCTGTGTGAACAAAAGTTTCATAGCCTGTTATATAGTGTCTGAATTTGTTTATGGCATGAACAACAGCTAAAAAATCTTTTTCAGTTACAGTATAATTTAACTTTGCAGGAGTCAAATTTTTACTGGTATAGTAGATAGCATAAGGAATCAGGTCTTTTTGTCCCAATACTGCTCCTAGAGCTGTATCTTAGGCATCTGTTGAAATATGAAAAGGTAACTTCCAGTTATGTCCCCTTAAAATAGGTGCTTCAGAAATTTTTGTTTTTAGGGTCTCAAAGGCTAACTGGCAATCAGAATTCCATTTGAATTCACAGTCTTTGGTAAGCAATTTAAAGAGTGGAGATGCTATCTTGGTGAAGTTTTCTATAAACCTCCAATAATATCCTGTAAATCCTAGAAAACTCCTAACATCTTTTTGACAACTTGGAATAGATAAGTTAGAGATGACTTCAACTTTTGACTCATCAACTCTAATCCCATCCCTTGAAATGTGATGCCCTAAAACAATACCTTCAGTAAACATCATGAAGCATTTCTCATGACTAAGTGAAAGATTTGCTTCTTGACATCTCTTTAAAACTTTTTCCAAGTTTGCTAAGGCTTCTTCAAATGTGTTTCCATAAACTGTGAAATCATCCATATATACCTCTACACAATCATGTATTAGATCTAAAAAAATTCCTAATACTGCCCTTTGGAATGTTGCAGGTGCATTGCATAATCCAAATGGCAATACTCGGTAAGCATAAGTACCCCAAGGATAGGTAAATGTGGTTTTGTCTTGGTCCTCAAGTGCTACTTGAATTTGATTATAACCACTAAACCCATCTAGAAATGAGAAGTACTTTTTTCCAGCTAATGTATCTAACACTTGATCTATGAAAGGTAAGGGAAAATGATCTTTAAGAGTAGCTTTGTTTAATTCTCGGTAGTCAATACATACCTTCCATTTACCATTTTTCTTTGGCACAATTACCAAAGGAGAAACCCACTGACTATCTGAAATAGGATAGATAAAGTTGACATTTAACAATTTCTGCAATTCTTCTTTAACAATCTCCCTAAGATTTGGATTCATCCTTCTTTGAGGTTGTCTAATTGGTTTACAATTTTCCTCTATGTAGATGTGATGAGTGCAAGTCTTAGGACTTATCCCTTTCATATCAGTGTACTCCCATGCATATGCAGAAGAATGTCTCTGTAATATCTTGACTAACTCTTTTTGTTGAGATTTTTCTAGGTTCTTGTTTATGTTTAAAGATTTGCCTGGAAATATCTCATTTGTAGAGCTGCCAAATTTATCCATAGAATGAAGAGACATCTGTCTTGATGACAAAAACTCAATGTTGGATTCTTCTTGAAATGGTTCATGTTTATGTTCCGAAATGGATTCAAAGTTTTCTAAAGTATTCAAAAGTTGACTATCTTCACTAATTTCTAAAATTGTGAAGAGAGGTTGTAAGTATTCTTCATCCTCTATCCATTGAGTATCATCTAAATATGTAATTTTCCTTGCTGGAGGATAAAAAGTGAATTTCTTAGTTGAACTACCATCAGAGATGTACATATCACCGGATCTACAACTAATGAAAGCATCAGTTGTAGCTAACCAAGGTCTTCCTAATATAATAGGGTGTCCTCCTAGATTATTCTTAGGAGTTAGGATCATGAAATCCACAGGGTACTCCCAAGAATCTAGGGACACTGGAATGTCTTCTATTACCCCATCAGGTTTAATCACAGATTTGTCTGCTAATTGTAATAATGTGGGTGTAAAGAGAAGATTAGGAAGTTTCAGTTTATCCATGATTTGTCTATTCATAATATTGATTGCTGCTCCTAAATCAATGAGTGTGTTTTGGATCTCAATTCCATTGATGTGAATTTTAACAACTGGATTTCCTGGGTCTAGATACTTTGGAATATCAATCTTACCCATCATAATGTCTGCTATTTTTCCTGCCAGTTGAATTTTCTTTGTCTCTCTTATTCTTTTTCTTGTTTTCTTCATGCTCAACTCCTTTATTGTCTTTGCTAAAATTGGGATTTCCTTGATGGCCTGTAATAATGGAATCTTAATGCAAACATTTCTTAGCTCAACTAGGAAATCATAATTAGGCACCATAATTTGTTTTTCTACACCTCTATCAATTTGTAATCTTTCTGGAAAAGGAGGTGTAGGAGTGGATGTTGATGGCTGCTCTAATACAAGAGTTGAATTTATTGGTTCTTTTTGTTTTGATTTTTCAATGTTTGGGTCCTGAAAAGATGTGTCTTCTTCAAAAATTTTATTTTCTCGTAGAGAATCTTCCTCAGAGTTGTCTTGTTCTTGTATAATCATAGAAGGTTTCCTCTTTTCAAGTATTCTTCCAGACCTAAGTTGAACATCACTAAAGTCTAGAGTAATTAAATAAGTTGGAAACTGTTGGCCTTCTATCATATATGTATTCTGAGGATTTCTATTGTTGGGGTTTGGTATGGGTTGAGCAGGCAACTGATTTGATTTTTGAGGAAATGGTAATGGAAGTGGTTGATTTTGATGTTGTGGATTTTGAGGATTTTGTTGAGGATTTTGTTGTTGAGAAAAATGTGGATAGGGTGGATAGGATGGTGGATACTGATAGTACTAAGAGTATCTTCCATAGGGATTTTGTGCCCCTTGTGCCCAATCCTTAGATTGATTTTGAAATTGGGGCCAAGGTTGCTGCTAAGAATTCCAATTTGGTGGAGGTTGATTATACATTTGATCATGAAATCCTTGTGTTTGAGGTCCTTGCCAAGGCCTTCTAGAGACAAAATTGAGAGATTCTGTGGAACTTGTAGGAATTTCCTCTTGAAAGACAGCTTTCAGACCAGGAAGTGAAGGGCAACTCTTGGTCTCATGTTTTTCTGAACAAATGACACAGGTCTCTACAACTTTTGCATCCAAAGGACACTCTCTTAGGGCATGCTTCTTTCTACATCTGGGACAAAAGATTGCTAAAGCATCAGATTCAGCTTTTTGCTTGTTTTGTAACTTAAGGGTGTCTATTTGTTCACTAAGACTCCCTAAGATATCATATTTGAATTCATTAGGAATATGCCCTATCTCTGCCCTACTTACTGTCCCAGAAGCAGACTTACTCACCCTTGCAAGAGCAGGGTCTCTTGGGCCTTTTATAGTTTTAGATTTCCCTCTTGAAAGGTTGATACATAACTCAACTATCTCAGGTAATGTGAGCTGAGATATATCCCCTTTTCCCATCATGTTAAGGATATCCAACCATTCATCCCTAATTGTTTTCAACAAGAGAGCTTTTAAGGTGTCTTGATCTAAGTTTTCCATTTTTTCTCTTTTGATGTTGTAATGAAATATCTCCAACAAATCTTCCAAGTTTTCATCTTCTTTTTGTAGCATCTTAAACACTTCCTCCTTATGATTGACTGGCATACAATAATCCAAATACCTCTCTAGAAATGCTTGTTTCATGTCTTCCCATGTCCTAATAGAACTATTGATCAAACTCATAAACCACTTCAATGTTGCTCCTTTCAATGTTGAAGGAAATAGTTTAAGTTTTTGAGCATCTTGTAAGTAGTCATAAGTTCTACACAGGATTTCAAATTCAAATAGGAAGGTTTCGGGATCTTCAGTTTTAAGTCCATAGAAGTTTGGAAGGACAGAGGGTGAAATATTTTTCATGGTTGTATTGGTTTCTTCATCTATTATAGGAAACCCAAAAGAGCTTCCCATTTCTCTTCTACCTCTTCCTCCTTCTGCACCTCTACCTCCTTCTCCTCTACCTCCTTCTCCTCTACCTCCTTCTCCTCTACCTCTACCTCTACCCCCTCCAAATAATGTGTGTTATCCATTAAAGACTCCTCCTCCCCCTTCTTCTGCCATAGTTGATTCTTCTGTGGAAGTGGAAAAGTTTGTGTCTCTAACAGAGGTCCTTGAATCCTCTTCTAAGGCAGGTTCAGTGGATGAAATGGAAGGTCTTTCTAATGGAATATCTGATCTTAAGTCCTCTGGGAGTCTAGGATCAGTAAAGGATGGATTGTGGGTCTGAGTTGGAGGTGTACTGGCTCTTGGTCTAGATGAAACAAGTGGTGTTCTAGGGATCAAGCTTCTGCTGCTGCTTCTTATGAATCTACCCCTTGAGTCTCTCTCTCTACGCATATAATTGTTTTTGGGAGTTAAGAAACAAGGTTACCTAGTTACACTTCCCCGGCAACGGCGCCAAAATGTTTGTGCTCAACCTAGTCTCCTAAATTGAGTTCATTAATTGTCAACCAGGGTTGGTAAACTGCTGAAGTGTGGTGCACTATATGTGCCTAGGTATTTGTTTCTCACTACGTTGTGTCTAGTGTTTTATGATGTTTTTGGGTTTTTTTTTATGGTTTTATGTTCACAAGGGAAAGAACTAAATGCTGGTGGAAAGAAGCTACTGGTTAAAAACAGAGTGAGGGGAGGGGTGGTCACAAGACAACCCCCCTTACCTCGTAGTCAAGGTTTTAAAACTCCGCATTACAAATGGAGTAGAACCCGAAGTCATCAATGTTTTGAAAATCGTGACATTAAATACCATACAAACAGTGTATGCGACAATGATAGTTTTCCACCTGAGGTTACGTTACAGGAAACCATCACATTGAAGTTTTATGTCACGGTGTGACATGTGACCACGACCTTGAAACCGCCAGAGTTATGGTTTGTTGGAGCCTCCAGTTCACTGCTTGATGTCAAGGTTTTAACGTTTCCATGTGAACACGATCCACAGGGCCACCGATGGGTTGGGACCACTGGCAGTCCGCCCCCTTAACATTGAAACCTTAACAATTTAATTTTATGCGACAGACTTATAAGGTAAGAACCAATGTGTAGCAGCGATGGTGGAGGTCTTTGTTGGTGTGCCAGAGGTCGCAGGGTTGAACACCCCAGACCTCACATAAATTTTAGTCAACGATCAAGGGGACACATGGCAGCCTCTGGGCTGGCCACGTGTCACCCATCCAACGGACCAAATAGAATTCGTACAACCAATATCTTCAGCCTAGAAAAAACCATGGAACGATCTGAATGGGTTTAAGAAAAGGGAATATTCCCAGTATATGCCACCAGCTGACTATACCTACATGCTGACTGGGCATCCCAATCACTCATGTCAGAAAAATTTTAGCTATTTTTGAAAACGATCAAAACGCGATATCTTCCTCATACGACATCGATTTTTCGAACCATTCATGGCACCCGAATCACAATGACAAGATCTATCCGATCACTTGGGTTCGATAGAGTTTCAATCACTTTTAATTTTGAGAAAAACACATGATCTCCTGATCACACCTCCCCATTGGGAAGCTTTTGGACTCTAAAAGACTTTAATTACTTGTTCAGAAGATAAGGGTAAAAATCCCTCACCTTTTCAACTTCCATCCACCTTGCCTTGGTTTGCTTCCCTTGAGCCCAACTCGAAGATAATCAACACTTCCCCTCTTATAAGTCATGTCCTCCTGTCAAGGATGGTATCCTCCTTGAGCTCATCCAAAAATTCTGTTGAGAAATATTCTATAGATGGCAGTTGAATATCACTCCCTTGATCATCAATTAAAGAAGGCTCATACAAACGTAAATTTTCCACATTGAAAATGGAATAAATTTGCATATATGAAGGAAAATCAAGTGGAAATGCATTATTACCAACTTTTTTGATGATCTTGAATGGACCATAGCGAATGGGCTTGAGCTTTTTACCTTCTCCTTGCATCATTTCTTTGCTTATGTGCAACCATACCTCATATCCTTCTTGAAACTTGTGATCAACTCTATGTTTTTCATGCCTCTCCTTGTATTTTCTGTTTGTGCTCAACCTAGTCTCCTAAATTGAGTTCATTAATTGTCAACCAGGGTTGGTAAACTGCTGAAGTGTGGTGCACTATATGTGCCTAGGTATTTGTTTCTCACTACGTTGTGTCTAGTGTTTTATGATGTTTTTGGGTTTTCTTTTATGGTTTTATGTTCACAAGGGAAAGAACTAAATGCTGGTGGAAAGAAGATACTGGTTAAAAACAGAGTGAAGCCTAAATTATGGATGACAAATGACAAATGCAAATACTGAAACAAAACAAAGCCTAAACTATGGCTAGAAAAATACAAAGCTTGATAATGACTTCAAGGAAATAAATCACAACATGAGCTTAACTTGTCCAATTCATTCATTAAAGATGTTTTGGAAGAGCTTGAGAAATGGGTAGTTAAGTGTAAATAAAGTTCTCCTAACTAAACAATCAAACAATCAACTTACAATGTTACAACATCTCATCCATGATTAAAGGTCTATTGGAATATATTTGGAAAAGAACATTTGTAGCACCATAAGATTTCTATTCTAAACTAGCTTCTAATTCTGTTCTGCAACTCAATTTAACACCACTAGGCCTCATTCCAAAAGTTATAGATTTCCTTTTTAGAATGGTCTTTTGAGAAAAGGCTTGTTTGTGAAATGGTAAAAAGGTTGCAAAATACTCTAGGTCTTATACTGATACTAACTCCTGTCCAAATGATTGTGTATTAATATAAGGTTGGAACAAAAGAAGTTTTGTAAATAATGAAGACCGTGGTATTTGAATTTAACAACTAATATAACTTAAAAATGCAATGGATGACAACTAGACTAGAGTGCTAATACAGTGAGCTAAAACTAAACTAGAGTGCCACTAGTCTATTTGAAGTACAGTGAACAATGTTAGACTGAAAAGCCATTATCAAACTGAAAATGAAATGACAGAGCTGAATCACATGCATTCTACCTCCGGAGTGCTATAACTAAGTTAACATGCAACTAACCTAAGGAATTCTACAGCCCATCTCGTTCAGTATGAATGATGTTTTGGAAGAGTTTGTGAGAACAAGTATGGCTGTATTATTCAAAGCATTTGAACATAAACACAAGACTGAAAGCAAATACAACTAAAATCTAAGACACCACAGCTACTTCTTACTCATTGTTATGATATTTTGGAAGAGCTTTGTAAGAGTAAGACTGGCTATGCCACTTAGTGTAAACTAGCAACTAAAACCTACAATACCACAGTTATGCCTTATTCATCATAATGATATTTTGGAAGAGCTTATTAGAGTAATTCCAACTGTGATAATTAACGAAAGAAAATGAAATTAAAACCTACAATACCACAGCTATGCCTTATTCATCATAATGATATTTTGGAAGAGCTTATTAGAGTAAGTCTAGATGTGATAATTAATGCAAACAAGTATGAACATAAACTTCAGAAACTTTCCTAAACTAGAAATAAAAGTGAGACTAAAATACTTATCTACTGTATAAACAAGGCTACTCAGGAGGCAGGGGCCCTCTACCACCAGAGTAGCACGAAATCTAGCTCAAAATCGACTCAACGCGTTCAAGGAAATGCTACTTCTTTCATTAAAGAGGAATCACTTCAAAACAGGGTATTCTCGGACTTCAAAGATCTAGTAGTCAACCATAAAATCTAACCAAGATCTAACCTTGTCTCTCGGTTTCCCGAGCTACATTTATAGCAAATTTACATAACAGAACTTGAGATAATACAGGGATTACTGTCTTTCCATATTAAAATCAAACTAGAACTCTAAAGGTGGCATCGTAATATGACAAAGGACATCTGGACTGTTCTTGTCCTATTAGGAGTCTATCTTCTAGCTTGAGTTCTCACGTGCATAACCACGTACAAAATTCCATTCGATCTTCATGGAGAGCAAAAAATGCTGAGGGAATGACATGGAATATGACCATGTGCGGCTTTCCCTGAGAGGACATCTGGAACTTGCTTAAACATGAAGATGGCTACAGAATTGGCAACTAGCTACAGAATGTCTGCATTCTATAGCTAGTTTCAGTGCAAAAAGTACTACAATGACACAATCATAAAAACATAGCAAGTTAGCCACAATATTCATTCTTAAAGAAATTTTAACTAATTTCATTGATCATTTGAGCCTGGGATTAATAATGGATAAAAGAAATGGACTGGAATGTGGTGGAAGAAAGAACATTTTTGGAGCTCAACATTTGCTTTGAATCTTCTCAAGCTATTCTTGAACTTGTGTAGAGAAGTTTTCTGGTTTAATCGCATCCATTTTTGTTGATTTCCGACGTTTCGAACCCAGCCAATGGGGTTCATCATCAGGTAAATATCTATGATGAACCTCGTTGGCTGGGTTCGAAACGTCAGAAATCAACAAAAATGGATGCGATTAAACCGGAAAACTTCTCTACACAAGATAATCATCGCAGAAGCCTCAAATCTATTATTCTTGAACTTGTTGATGAATAATCTAAATTTTCTCAATGACCTTTCGAGCCTTGTCAATATCACTATGCCCATCCATTGCAACATCCTTTTCAAAGATGAAGTCTAATGGCGATTTCGGCAAATACCCAAAGTAGGCTTCAAAAGGTGAAGTATTTGTAGAAGAGTGCTTTGCCCGGTTGTAAGCGTGATGAATGTAATGCAGTTGTTCATCCCACAACTTGGGATGTTTTCTGCAATATCCTCTCAATATATGCACAACGGTTTTGTTCACCACCTTGGTTTGGCCATCAGTTTGCGGATGAAAAGTAGTACTCTTTTTCAATTTTGTGTCCATCATCTTCCAAAGATTGGACCAAAAAATCCCAACGAACCTAGTATCCCTGTCACTAACAATAGAATTTGGAAATCCATAATGAACCCATACATGTTGAAAATCAAGTTCTGTGGTTTTCTTAGCAATAATGGTTTTCTAACATGGCATAAGTATACACATTTTACTGAATCTATCCACAACTACATAAAGATAATCATGTTGTTTTCTTGACATAGGTAGACCTCCAAAAAAGTCCATGGAGACACTCTTCCATGGCCTTGATGTATCGGTAGTGGCGTGTACAACCCAAGATTCCTATTGCTAGGCTTGCTTGTTGCACACATAGAACAAGCTCTTATAAAATGTGACACACTATCTATCATGCGAGGCCAATAGCAATACCTCTGTAGATGCGCAACTATTTTTCTTACCCCAAAGTGTCCAGCAATAAGAGACGAATGAGCCTCTCTCATGACACTAAGACTCTCTCCTTGTGGTATACACAAATTTCCCAAATGAAATAGCAAATTGTTATGCATGTGATAACCATTTTCCTCAACTTGATTCCCTTCACTCAAACTAGCATACACATCTTGAAAATAAACATCAGATGTATACTGTTCTATGTAACTCTCATGTACAATAGAATCATTTTTAAGTAAAGTAGAAGCACTTATAATTGTCCTTGAAATAATATCAGCAAATTTATTGAAAATGCCTTTCTTTTACCTTATAACCAAGTGAAACTATTGAATAAATCCCATTCACCTCAAATGTCATGATCGCTGAAATTTTGTTTGCGACTGCAAGTACTGTAATGGTTGGTGATCGGTATGTATAATCGTCTCTTTACCCATCAAGTAGTGTTTCCACTTCTTGAAACTTTGTACCAACACATACAGATATTTTTCATATGTAGGATACTTAGTTACAACACCATTGAATGTTTCAGAATGAAAAGCAATATGGTTACCATGCTGCAAAATTATTGCAGCCATGGCATAATCACTAGCATCAGTTTGTATTTCGAATGGCTGTCTCAAATTCGGTTATGCAAGGATCAAAGCTGAATTGATCTTGTCTTTTAAAGCTTCAAAAGCTTGCTTATGTTTGCCTCCCCATCGGAAGCCTTTCTTCACACTTGTCACTGCATGCATAGGAGCCGCTATGGCAGAAAAGTTAGAAATAAACTTTCTCCAATACTGAGATGCGCCTAAGAAACTTCTTATCTCGGTTACTATTTTTGGAGTGGGCCAATTCACAATGGCTTCCACTTTAGAAGGATCAATTCTCAACTCACCTCCTCCTACAATGTGTCCCAAATAAGCCAGAGAAGTATTTCCGAATTCACACTTAGACATATTAAGAAATAATTTCTCTTTCTTCAAAACATCAAGCACTCTTTTCACATGCAAGACATGTTCTTCTCTTGTTTGGCTGAAAATGAGTATATCATCTAAATACACAATCACAAAGTCATCAAAAAATGGATGCAAAACATTATCCATAACACACATGAAAGTCACTGGTGCATTACACAAGCAAAACAACATAACCAACCACTCAAAGGGTCCTTCTTGCAGTCTTCCATATATCACTTTCTACAATTCTTACTTGATGGTATCCACTTCGTAAATATAACTTAGTGAAAAACTTTGTTTCTTTCAGCTGATCAATAAAATCATCTATCCTTGGGAGTGGGTATCGATTTTTTACCATTATCTTGGTCAAAGCTCTGAAGTCTACACACATGCGCCAAGTCCCACATTTCTTCGGAATCAAGACTATGGGTGAACCGCATGGCGAAGTGCTTGGCCTTATGAGTCCCTTGTCCAACATGTCCTTGATTTGCCTCTTTATTTCAACATTCTCCATTATCGACATGCGATACATGCCTTGATTTGGAAGAGGACAATCTTGTTGCAACTGAATCTCATGTTGAATCTCCCTTTTTGGAGGCAACCCTGTTAGCTCCTGAAACATCTCATGATGTGCATCAAATACATAATATAAATATGATTTCAACTTAGGATCACAATCCTCAAATGATTCATGATTAACATCATCTTTAGGCTTAATCATTAGAAGAACAAAATTCTTACTTGAATTCACCAGCCTCTTTACCTGTACAACATTTACCATTGAAATATTTGTCTTCTTGTGATATGCTCTAACAATGTACTCCTTGCCATCTTTGAATAAATGGTATTTGTTCTCATGGAAATGGAAGATCATTTTTCTGTCATACAAGTAAGGACTGCCCAACACAATACCTATAATATCAAGTGGAACCACATCTAATTCAACTGTGTCAACAAAATGTGCAGTTATTACAAAGCGCAATATGCAATTCTTTGAAACCTGTAAATTTACATCCTTACAAATCCACCCAAGTGGATATGGTTTTGGATGTGGAATGGTCTCAAGATTAAGTTTCTTGACTATTTCTTCAGAGATTAAGTTTTCTTGTGACCCACTGTCAAACAGTGTGTCAATCTTGGTATGTTTGGATATGACCCTCACATGAAACATTTCAATTCTCTCTTCTTCATTTGGAGCTTGTATGTGACAGTTTGATGTACTAGTACTGGGTTTTGTTTCAATTTATTTTCCCTTCATGTTCTTATGGTTGTAATTTTAGATTCATCACCTCAATCCTCTCCTAAGTCATGTTGAGTTGTAGCTGCAGTTTTCTGCTTCCCTTTGTTATTGTTATACTTGGGTCTCTTTTCAAGATGTAATTTCCAACAAATTTTCTCTTCATGGCCTTCTCTTGAACAATGTTTACAAACCACTTTTTCTCCCTCTTTCTTGAAAGATGAATTATTTTTTCCCTTACCTTTTGATGTTTTCTCTTTTTTTTCCCCTTAAAAGGTTTCCTCCTACTCTCATCAGTAATGTTTTTCCCTCTACCTTCTAGATGAGTGGCCTGAACACAAACTTCATCTAAGCTTGTAGGGTTAAACATGAGAATAGTATGTTTTAGGTAGCTATGTAAGCCTCATATGCACTTGAGAAAAGTATCTTGGCTCTACAAATCTACCCCTAATAAGAGAGCTCTTCTCCTAAATTCTTGGGTGTATTCTTGCACATTCTGTCCTTTCAATTTTCTAAAATATTTCCAGTTCATTATGGATTTATGCATATGAGCTAATGGATAAAAATGTTGTTTTATTGCAGTAATGAAATCAATCCATGATATGATAATATTACCATGCTTTTTGATCTCCTCCTTTGTCTTGGATTCCCACCAAACAAGTGTTTCACCTTCCATTCTCAATGAAGCTAGTTGGATTTTGGAATCATCATCATGACGGTTCTGAATTCTCAAATAGACCTCCAATTTCCTAATCCAATCATCAAGCTTTTCTGCATTGAATTCACCATTAAACATTGGCAATTCAAAATTAACATCAAGTTTTAGGAAAGGACTTTTACCAGTGTTCTTTGACTTGTATGGTTGATGTAATGAAGATGAAGTAGAGGATGATGAGGGTGATGATGGTTACTTTCCACTGTTTCCATTTCCTCCATTGCCCTTCTTTGATTTATCTTCATCTTTTTGACATCCTAATGATCCATGACCTTCCTTGTGAAGTTTGGATCCTTCTCCTTCTAGTCTCTCATTCCTTTCTTGATAAAGGACTCTCACCATTTCAATCATGTCAAGTAATGCTTTCCTGAACACCCTTTCTTCTTCGTTGGGATCCACCTCTTCATGGATTTATTCTTCTCATGGAGGTGTGCTTAATGCTACTTCTTCTTCTTTTGGAGGTGAATTAGGTGGTGGAGAATGTGGCAATCTTTCTCTCCTTTTCTATGACTCACTTTGAGAAACTCTTGCTTCCACCAATTTTCCTTCTCCTCTCTTAATATTGAGCCTAGTAAGTATGAAAAACCTTGCAAACAGTTAAAAAAATCTTTGCACACAAAAACACAAGAGAATAAAATCTAGTTCTGATACCAACCTAATTTGAAAGGAGTGTATTATTTGCTGTGCTAAGTGTCCTTTCAGTATTAAAAACATGTACAATTTGTCTCCATTTGTTTGCTTAAGAAATGAGTGTTTTAACCATGAAACATAGATGAATTTCTTATTTTTAGCATGAAAATAAGAGTATATAACACTGTACAACAGTGTATAATAGAGAAAAAACATCACACGTAAGTTTTACACAACAGGCATGATGAAGCAGTTTACTCCTCCTGAGCTACATCTGCTGGTCCATCTCCCAATGGCATGTCCCTCTTTGTCATTATGCTCAAAATTTCAAATACATGTGTTTACAAGCCTCTGATGGTTGTTTTCTCTGCACCAATGGATCCAAAATTCTCCAATTAGTCTAGGTGGACTCTTGTTTCACCCAAAATTGGTCAAAAATTGACCTCCCAAAGGTTTTTCCCAATATTAGCTAGAAAAACCTCCACTAATTGTGGAGAACTGTAGTTAACTGAAGTTAGTTTCGTAAAAGTCTAAAAATTGGGCCCGACGCTAAACTTCTGCCAATACAAACCGTCGCATTAAATTTTTTGTTAGGGGAGGGGTGGTCACAAGACGACCCCCTTACCTCGCGGTCACAGTTTTAAAACTTCGCATAAAAAATGGAGTAGTTCCCAGAGTCATCAATTTTTTGAAAACCGTGACATTAAAAACCATACAAATTGCGTATGTGATAGTGATAGTTTTCTACCAGAGGTTACGTTACAGGAAGCCGTCACATTGAAGTTTATGTCATGGTGTGACATGTGACTATGACCCCGAAACCGCCAGAGTTATGCTTTGTTGTAGCCATCGGTTAATTGCTTGATGTCGAGGTTTTAATGTTTCCATGTGAACATGATCCATGGGGCCACTAGTGTTTCCCCTCCCTCAACATTGAAACCTTAACAATTTAAATTTATGCAGCAAACTTATAAGGTAAGAACCAATGTGTAGCATAGATAGTGGAGGTCTTTGCTAGCATGCTGGAGGTCGCGGTGTCAAACCCCTTGGACCTCACATAAATTTTAGCAACGGTCAAGGGGACACGTGGCAGCCTCCAGGCTGGCCACATGTCACCCATCCAATGGCCCAAATAAAATTCGTACAACCCAAATCCTCGGCCCAGAAAAAGCCACATGGCATGATCTAATTGGGTTTGAGAAAAGGGAATATTCCTAGTATATGCCACCTGGTGACTATACCTGCATGCTGATTAGGCATCCCAGTCACTCCTGTCACAAAAATTTTAGTTGTTTAGGAAAATGATCAGAATGCGATATCTTCTTCATACAACGTCAGTTTTTCGAACCGTTTGCGGTGCAAAAATTGCAACGACAAGACCTATCCGGTTTCTTGGGTTCGATATAGTTTTGATCACTTTCAATTTTTAGCATAACACATGATCTCCTAATCAAGGAGAGATCCACCCAGGGCAAGTGAGGCCTAGCTTGGGGGCCAGGTCAGTGCTGGAGGTCCCGCAGGGGAGGGTAGTAGCATTGCAATTACTGGTGGGGATTCTGCCCTCTTGGCTCATGCTGAGGTGGCCAAGGCACCAGTGGACGTGATTGAGGAGTTTTTGGCTACTACTAATATCCTATTATTGGCAGCAGAGGATCGAGTGGCTGATGCTGAGGGTGGACTAGGAGCTGTTGAGGCCCAGACCAAGGCGATAGATGCTCGTGTTGTGGACTTGGCATATTCTTGGAGTTGGCTAGAGAGGTTGACTCAGGGTTTAATGACTAGGGGCTTCGATGACCTAGTCGATATCTAGTTAGAGACAGTGATGGCCTGGGAGAGCGCGCGTCACACGACTTTGCGTCGAGGAGCACTTGTTGTTGCAGCTGCTACTCTTATACTAGCACCGGGTGCTTGCATGGGTCCAAAGAATCCATGAGATAGGGCTCAACCATAGAGACATTATACGATTAGGGAAAGAACCCATTATGAGGATGCTTCCCTGTGTTGATGATATGTATATTTTTTGACTGACGTGATATTTAGTGACTTGTTTTTTGTATACTGGGACACCTATTTTTTGATGTATATATGCGAGATGTATTTTTGGCGGCCCTTATGATGTGTCTAAGGTTATTTTTATATCTTTATGATGGATTTTATGTACTTATGATGGATTTTATGCTTATGATGAAAATTATTTTGTTTTATGGATGATGATTTACACGAGATGCATTCTAGTCTAGGATATGGTTAGCTATGCAATCGACTACTTGATTTTAATCTCTTGGTATATGTGTAAATGTAATGTGATCAAAATGGTGGACTAACCATCATGCATGCAAGTAATTCCTAAATAGGTGCGAATCTTGTATTTGAAAGGCTTGGTTTAACTACAATACCACTAACTGGGAATCAAGAAAGACATGTAGATGGCTAATTCCTTGGTTGGAGGCATTTCTCAACAACTCGATGACTGCATCATATTATGCTTGATTATTTTTAGCTGACCCGATACATACCCCACTGGTGAGGAATGGTGAATCGTCAGGAGAGTATATGGCCTAGGTGGCTGCGAATAAATTTTATGACCATTGACTAGCTCCATCAACAAATCCAAAATAGTAGATGGGAAAATGATCCATCTATGACACAAGAGTACAGTTTTTAGAATGATTCCATGATGATGGTGATCATCATAAAAAAATATGTTACATTCATTTTATCTCTAGGGTATTGAGGCTTTCCACCTTATGGGTGGAATTTTTTGAGGTAGAGCCCATTGACGAGATTGGCTAAGCATGTACCATCATGCAAAGACAAAATGTATGCTCCTTTGAGGAGATAGTGTTTGATGATGTAAGGACCCTTCCATATTGTTTTGAACTTACCGAGTCTTAAGGCTTCCTTTTCAACATCATAGCAGAGGACTAGCTCCCCCTCGGAAAATGAGTGAGGGGTGATGTTGTAGTCGAATGATGCTTCTACTCTTTTCTTGTGAGGCTCGTTGTGTTGAAGAGATTCTCATCGAATTTCGTCGATGATTTCTAATTGTACCAATCGTTTCTCTAGAGGCTGAATATCAGTGAGAAGTTCGATGGCTCTATGTAAGTTGGGGATTTCGTGCTCAATGGGAAGCATGACATCCACTCTATGTACCAACTGGAAAGGTGTGAACCCTGTTGAGGATTTAACTGCTGTGTGGTATTTGTATAAGGTTGAAAACACCATATGGTTCCAGTTGGTTTTATGGTTGTTTACCACACGTTGTAACATGGTTTTTAGTAGTTTGTTAATAAATTCTACTTGGCCATTGGACTGGGGGTAGTATGGTGACACAAACTCGTGCATGAACCCAAAGTGATGGGATAACTCCTTTACTATTTCATTCTTGAAATGATTTCCATGGTCTGAGAATAATTCCTTAGGTACACTGAACTATGCAATGACATGGTTTAAGAGGAACTGAGTTGCGGTTTCTGCAGTGTTATTGTACTTGGGCATGGCTTCTGCAAATTTGGTTAAATAGTCAACGACTACTGTGATGTATTTGTGGTTTCCAAATGATGTAGGGTTGCAAGTCATAAAGTTGATTCCCCGTTTGAAAAAGGGGAGCTGGAGGTGCTCTTGCCTTGTGGACAAAGCATTGGTATGGTTTGCATATTTTGACTGCTTGTATGCAATCGTGGAATGGGGTGGGAAAAAAATAACTGGAAAGTAAGGCTTTTTGGGTGGTGGCCATCCTAGAGAGATGGCTGCCGTAAGCCCCTCTATGGCAGTAATATAGGGCTTGTTCAACTAGGTCGTGAGTGAGGAATCAACGTAAAATGGTGCCAACGCCTCTTTGATAAAGGATGCCCCCCATTAGAAGGTATTAGGGGGCCTAATGGTGTATGTGCCTTAGGTCATCGTGGGTGAGATGAGGTTTGAAGTTTGAGTTCGTAGAAATAGAAGAATATCACTATACAAATAGTCTTCGGTTGTCACTAAGAAAAAATGTTCGTCGAGTAGTAAGTCATTAACTGGAGATCCTTGGGTTGCACTTGGGAGATCTGTGATGAATTCGGTTAGGATGAGTTCTTTCTTTCTCTTGGGGGAGCTGAACTGTAGGTCAAATTATTGTAGTAAAACTATCCATCGAGCGTACTTATGGTTCATCATATGGCAGGTTAGAAATAATCACATGGGGTTGATAGTTGCTATGACTGTTGTGGTCCTTAGGATGATGTAATGCGAAGATTTTGTACTGCATGTACTAGGGCTAGGGAAATTTTTTCTTTTGGATCATACCTCAAAGCAGGGCCGACTAGGTTCTTCCTAATGTAATAAATTATGTGCTCTTTTTTTTCGGGTCTGTTCTAGACTAACACCCCAGCTATGGTTGTATTTGACGCATATAGGTATAAGGCGTAGTCCTTGTCATAATTTGGTGGGCTGAAGACAAGGTGTCTTTCAATGCCTCAAATGAATTTTGAGCCTGATCATCCCACTTGAACGGAATGTCTTGACAGAGCAGATGCAGGAAGCCCTGTGCGTAGGTGGTGTTAGGGTCCTATAAATATAGGATTCATAATTGTGATTTGACTCTGTTAAAAATCTTAGAATATTGTACATACCTTTACTTTATGCAAATGTATTCCCATATTTTAAAATATGAAAAGAGGGTATGTCCTAAAAGAAAAATAAAGGACAAAAAGAAACAAAGATCAAAAGAATATTAAATATGAACCCCATCAAAAATAGACCATGGAAGTGTTGCAAGTTTAAATGCCACTACTATTAGTTTACTTTTGCAAAAAATATTGTGTGAAACTTTTCCTAAATGCCACAATCCATGAGGGTCAAACAACTTAAACTTGACCTCTCATGCTTTAAATTTCGGGTTTTAGATAGAGCTCTCTTGATTCAGCTCTCTTTCATTATCCAAGTGCCTTTGATCCAGAAATAGAATTTCAGTTAAGAGAAAGAGATTCAGAAACACTTGTACAGATGCAAAACATTGCAATTGATGTAGAAATTAATTTGAAAATAAGAAATGAAAAGTTGAAAGCAGAAGAAGAGAAGAAAAACATTGTAGAGGTAAAACTCATCCTTTTGGTAAGAAAAATAGATGAAATCATACAAAATATCACTATGAAAGAATGATTTTTCTATTCAAAATCACCATGATACACTTATTGAAGAAATAGAAGAGGTTGATAGCCATGGAAAAATTCATGCTAATTCCAATTATCATAGATTAGAAAATGGATTTACAGATCAATATGTCGAAGAATTATCTGCTAATCTAATGTGTATGTTTGATGACATTCCTTCATTTAATGATTTGCCTAAGTATGATCATTATGATGATAGTTATGTAGGCTCCAAACTCAAGCTAACTTTACAGAGCAATTAGAAGCTAGTTTGTGGGATGAGGAAATTCATTCTCAACAATTTGAATATAGTGATCAACCAAAATAAATTAGCTACGAGAGTGAGGAAGAAAAGGCACAAAATTTGGAAATAAGTGAAGGTTATTTACCTCTTTTTTTTGCTTCATTTTAGTTCATTAGAGACAAATTTTATGACATCAATAATCAACAATCTTTAGGAATTGTGATTGATAATAAAGAAGACAATGAAACTCTTAATCAGGATATTTCAGTTTCAAAATTGCAGATATTAGTTCCCATCGAAATACATGATCAAATAGCACAGGAGAATTCCATACCACTATGTTTTGAATCATTTCAGACTTTAAAGGAAATGTGGTATAACATCATTAAAGAAAAGGATGAGCAACTTGTTGAAATGTATGAAATCCCATGGAATTCCATATCCAATATATTGTAGCCATCCTCACAAGTTTTTCATGATCCAATAGCAGATATGTTGGATAATGAATGCATTCAAAGCCTTTCTCCATTAACTAACTATGAGTTTCAGAATCAAGATGATAAAGGTTTCAGCAATCAAACATTACAATCAGTAGGAATATCATCACAAAACTTATCTGAAAGTTTGCAGGGAGATAAAGATGAAAATAAAATTTCAGTTTCATGGCATGGAGGCCATCCAGAATAGATGTAGATTTGTTTAGATTAGTTAAACATAAGTGTATATATCTTGGAAGATCCTTTTGAAAAGTTTCTAGAGTCAACAAAGGAAATCAAGTATTTCCTTATCATCTCATTTGTTGACACGTTTTTAATAGGTTGCAAAAGTACAGTTTTGACAATCAACAAACACATGCAACAAATTACCTCAATGTACATAATGTTTGAATGGTTGCATTGGTTATTTCTTTTTACCTAACCAACAATTGGACAACTAATTAGAGTAAATAGGTAGGATTTCAACTTATTTCAGTTTTCAGTTTTCAGCTAGTTTGAAATAATTCATTAAGATTTGAAACCAAGGAAAAGGCCCTAAGATATTGATGATTTAATAGTTTGGTTTGAAGGTTGTAGCACCTTTTAGTCTCATATCAGATTTCAGTTTGCAAAAAAAGGGGTAAATTCAGTTCAAGAGTTTTTAGTCACAACATATGCATGTTTGGGATTGGCCCAGTGGATCAAGCTACTAGTCGACGTTGTTCTTGACATCTCACAAGGAGATGCCATCCCCATGTGAAGCTGCTATTAGGGTCGTATAAATATAGGATTCATAATTTTTATTTGAATCCGTTAAAAATCTTAGAATATTGTACATACCTTTACTTTATGCAAATGTATTCCCATATTTTAAAAGATGAAAAGAGGGTATGTCATAAAAGAACAATCAAAGGACAAAAAGAAACAAAGATCAAAATAATATTAAATACGAACCTTGTTAGGGTCTCGTGATTTTGCTGATTGGCAAGCCAAATGACAGTGTAACATCAAACCAATCTTTGGAGCCCAAGGACCTAGCCTTCCTGGACTCAGAGAGGGCTCTCTCTATTTGTGTAAGGGATATCTGTGTGTTTGCTTATTGTATTCTGATTTTAGGCTAGCTATGAAGTAGTTTTTTTGGTTTGGTTTTTAGGTTGTGAGGGATGAAACTGATCAAAGATATAATATAGGTAAAAATATGTCAGATCAACTGGGCTATGGGGTCGAAAAAGTCAAGAAAGCTATCAGATGGTGATACAAGGTTGTTGAAGGGCCGATTTGATTCGAGGTAGAAAGGATCTTTGGGAAAAATGGAATAAAATGGACATCAAGATTGGGAACAACAAAGGATTTCAAGCATAACTAGTTTAATAGCTGACATAAACATGGTAGGGAAAACCATTAATCATGAGAAATGTAACTATAAGCTAATTAGTACATAGAAATAAACATTCAAGCCATGCATAGAGATATATAACTCTCTAACTTTGGGAAATGGCTATCAGAATTTGGGGAAATACACTTAAGACAAACAAACAACTCAAATCACTATGCCGGAATGCCTAAACAAAGTACTTCTAGTTATTGGGCACTTTGAAAACAAGATTGCATAGTCTTAGGCAAAGGGCAAGATCAAAACAAGACCTCCTTGGTTCAACAAATGACAATCTAATTAGTCAAAGAGAAATTTCATGGATGGAGCTATGGCTAGCCGTGAGTAAGTAGGGCATACCATAAATCATACTTAGCATGCATAAAACCATGAATGAAACAAGCAAAAAAATCCTTAAGTTATTAAAGAGCAATCAAGAATTCTTTAATGTGACTAAGAATGAAGAAAACATGGAAGCTATGAAGAAACATGAAATTTGAGGTGCCTCCAAGGGCATGTCTCAAATTTTTTCTCTACTGTCCTATAGCAAGCAAGAACATGTATTTATGAATGAAAACTAGGAAACAAAACAAAGAGAGAGACACTATACCATTCTACCAAGTCATGGAATCCAACAACAATCCTCTTTCATCATCCAAGAACATCCAAGAGACTATCCAAAAGCATGAGACAAGTATTTATTCCAAAGCTTATATGACCATATATTGCTTCTATCATCAAGTTACAGCCTTGTTTACAATTAAAGCCTTTGGAATATATAGGCCAAAGTGAGGAAAACCTCCTAGTTCAACTTGCAATCTCATTGGCCTATCCAAAATATCTTATTTTGTCCTTGAGGCTTTGTAAAGCCCTAGGCACAAAATATCTCATAAAATATCTAAAAAATGATAAAAGAGGGAAATAAATTGACTTTTCATAACTTCTCATGTGCAAAAATAGCTAAACGCACATGAGGAAAAAGCAAATTTTAAAGGTTCAATTTTTACAAAAATACTCAAAAAATACATCACCAAAAGGTCCCCTGACTTGACGGCAACTTTTTGTAGCCTTCCCGATGTCGAAACGAGGCTCATGATAGCTCGTTTGAAAGCTCTGAGTGTCTACATTCTAGAGCAACTATAATTTTCCCAATATGATGCCTAGAAGTCCTCCAAAAATAGGCCTATGTGTAAAAAACCAAAAAATAAAGTTTACTGATAGACCGGGCAGAGTGTAGAAAAAGCAAACATTTTTCGCCATTTCGGGGGAGAAAATGATATTCAAATGTCCTGAAAATCATTGAGTATGGACTCCTAAAATTATGGCATCGAATGATACCATTCTCCTCCTTTGATGATCCCCCAAACTGAAATGGCGAAGCCCATGAGTTTTGGCCAAAAACCCAAAAATGACAAAAAAACCAAAATATGTCCAAATTCGCCCAAAATTGGTGAGCATGACCCTCAAGGGTTCTCGGCAACATGTTGTGAAGCAGAGGCCAAAATATAAAGTCCTGATGTTTCTTTCCTCACTTTCTGTGCCGGGCACTTCCCTTTAGCCTCCTCAAGCTTTTCTTGAGCAACCTTCAACTTGCGTCGGGCAAACTGATTTAACTTTTTATAATGCCCCTTCATTCTCCTTTGAAGGTCTAAATCCCTGTTTGTCTTCTCCAATTTCTTCTCCAAGTGGTCATTGACTCTCTCAAGCCATGCCTCCCTATTTTTCTCTATCTCTTGTTCGAACAATGCAGTGAGAGGGGTAGATTGGAGAAGAGCATTTTCCTCTTCTTTTTGCTTCTCAAGGGCCTTTTTAAGCCCCATGGTTCTTGGTGTCTTTCGCCTAGACTGATATTCGCCTTTACTTTCATCGAACTCGCCCATGAGTTCTTCCAACCTCACTTGGGATTTGGAGGCCTCCTTCTTGTATTTAATCACCCGTGTCTCATAAACAGCCATATGGACACTCATTTTCTTATTTTGGATTTGCAATAATTGATTGAAATTTCTAGCTCTATGAAGATCATCCTTTAATGCATTAATTTGACTTTCTCTATGGATCAAGAGGCTTTATAGATTCTGGGCTTCATTATCACTATCATCGCTTTGGATTGGGATGATGTCGAATGCACCCTCCTGTCCATGACTGCCTTCTTCCTTTCCCTTCCCTTTGCTTTGGGTGGCTATTCTAGTGCTCTTCCTCCTGGGCAAATCAATCATGGGCTTTTTGGGCAATTTTCCTTTGCTTCGGAGGGCCCTTGTCACATTTGGAGTGACAAATCTAGGCACTCTTTTCTTTGCTGTCTGGGGCTTGGCCTTTTTAGGAGAAGAGGGCATGGCCCCTTTACCTTTGTCACCTTACTTCTCTTCTTTTTGAGTTTGTTGTTCTTCTTGAAGAGGTTGTTGTGTATCATCTTTTGGCTGCCCTTGCTCATCACTTTCATGCTGCTCCTGTTCAATACTATCATGCTGCCCCTGTTTAGTCTCTTTTGGTTGCCCTTGTTCAAAATGATCTAGCTGCTGTGTGTAATCTTTTGACTGCCCCTGTTCATCACTTTCTTGTCCTTGTTCATCATCTTCATGCCGCTGCTCTATCTCACCCTCACTGTGTTGCTTTTCCTCATCCCCTTGCTGCTGTTCATCATCACTGTAATGTTGCTGTGTATCATCATAAGGATGTTTTTCACCCTCATCATGAGTATGATGTTCACCCTCATCATGAGTCTACTATTCTTCATCACTGTCATGCTGTTGTTCAACACTTTCTTCCTCCTCCCCATGTCCTTCTTCCTCTTGCTAGTCACTTTCTTCTCCTTCTTCATGTTCCTTTGTTTGTTCTATAGTAAGCTTGAGCTTTTTATGAATAGGTCTGCTAGAAGAAGGCGAGGGATGATGAGTAGGAGGTGTAGGGGTTGTATGGACTGGAGGGACAGTGGAGAAATCTGGATGAGTGATGAAAACATCCCAAGAGACATCTCTCTTTTCACGCTGATGAAGAATGATGATTTTGATGAGAGAGTGATGGAAGAGACAGGCTATTTCCTGTGAAGGAGGCTTCTTCTGAATAGTGGAAGCCATTTTCTCAATGCTTTTGTGCAAGAAGAAAGGAAGATTTAGCAACTTGGTCCTTGTAAAATGCATGAGCAGTCGAATGTGATAGGCATAGATTCGGGAGAATCTTCCCTCACAAGTGAAGTACTTCATGATAATCTTCATGAGAGGGGCGTAGCTGACTAAAAGACATGAGAAAGGGAAAATAGAAGGACATGATTCTCTATGCTCAGGCTTTATAAAGGGCTTGTAATCATCTGAGTCCAAATGGCTTTGTTTAAACCATTTCTCACCAATATAAGGAATTTTAGTGGCCTTGGAGATGGATCTTGGGGAGAACTTGAAGTCAAGGCCTGCCAACTGGAAATGCTTGTCTCGAAACCTCAAATCGCAAAGATGTGTCAAAGGAGAGAAACTCTTCACCTCTTGCACCATTTGACAAAAATCTAAACACCCGACCTCATGGAAATTGAACAAGACTGATGGGTGTGCATTCACTTCTTCAGTGGAAATAGGTTCTTATCTCTTATGCAATCCACTCCTACTATCCTGCCTGGGAGGCATCTTGTTATGGATGCTCTCTACAAAACCAAACTGCCTCAAAAAAGGATTTCAAGAATGTTTTCTCAAACAAAACTCTACCTTCTTTGTCAACCACTGTTTGATCAAGGTAAATTTGCCTCAAAGCTGTGTAAAATGTTTTCTTTGATATTAGGTCTCTGCTCCTCTCGAAACACTGCTCTTTCTCTTTGTATGCCAATCAATAAAAAATTTAAAAAACAAGCACACAGTCAACTAAAATGCATACACAGACAAGTGATTTGTGTGTTTGTGTAAGGTCACATGGCTCTAGGTGTTTTGAGGACAACAAGACAACCTTGTATTTAGACAAAGGCAAAAAGCTCCTCTCAATCAAACACCCTCCTTGTCTTCACTGTTTTCTCACACATATTTTGACAAACACCTCCAAATGGAAATGATAACTTTACACACTAAAGTTTGTTTTCTGGAAAAATTGGCAGCCCTGACTTTGCTCTTCACCACATAGAGATGAACTTTGACAGTGACAAAGTAATATATGTATGATTACAGTTGTTGAAAATGGGCCCACTGTTTCATTTTTTCAAATACTGTGTTTTTGCTTTTAAATAGTGCCTCCATATTTTATCATTGTTTTGAGGGCAATTTATTGGGATTTTTACATCAATAAAAATGCACCATTTGTACTATGCTCACCTTGGGAAAACAACAACATAGCAATTTCGAGTTTCCAACGTAAAACACCTCTCCCTTAAAAAACTCAGCACTGTGATTTACATCATGAATTTCATCCCTTCTTCCACCACTTAACAGTTTTGAAAAGAGCAAGGAGGCACATAAAATACCTTTGAAATCGATGATAGTGTTGTTTAAGGATTTTGGGCCGCTTTCAAAACATTTCGGAGGCGTTTGGAGCATTAACAAGTGCGCGACACGTTGGTAAGGGAAAGCGCCATGCAAAGGAGAGTTGTCGGGTCACTGTCAGGCGGTCGTGACCGACGCCTACAACCGCACAGCGCAACAGTGCAGTCCTGTGGTAAAAATCCGCCTGAATGCGCCGCGCAGCCTTCAAGCCGGAAAAAATGTGAATTTTTCTCAAAAACCCGTTCTCCGGTCTAGCGAACAGCAAGAGGGGAGAGATGCCTTGTGCTTTAAGAAATTTTAAAAGGGCTTGCAACGGTCCCTTTATCCTTTTGAACGTAAAAAGCCAAGTACCCTTGAGTTTGACTTGTGAGGGTTTTTGAAGGCTTTTTTCTCTGAAACAAATGCCTTCGTTCATTTCGAAAACCAAAGTGATTTTAAATGTGCTATAAGGGGCCCATACTTTTTAAATAATGCTGGTAGAAAGGCTGTGCATGCATTCTGGCCAGTTTTGGTAGATGTGACTTTTTCTTCTTGTAATAAAAACATCCAAGGGTCAAACTCTTTTCACTGTGTTTTAATATTAGAAAAGGAAACTCTGCCACTGCTGACCCTTTAATGACACCTTCAAAATGGGAAAACTGCTCAAAACATATCAATGAGTGGTGAAGCCTCTTTTTCCATTTTGCAAGGAGATGACTTATCTCTTTAAACTTGGTTGACAGTTTCTGCTTCTAGGTGTTTTTTAAGCTCCTCTTCTAACTGTGGGTGCCAAAACTTAGTTGCATTCACTCATGCTTTACCATTCTCTGCTCATCAAAAGGGGACTTCTTTTAGACCTCTCCTTTACTTGGAATGCAACAGTGAGGTTCCTTTGACCTTTTCATAAGGAAAATGCCTTCATATGAAATGGTGACATGCCTTATTGGCTTTGAATGTTGTTCTAGAATTTTGAAACTCATGCCATAATCCTTCTTACATTTTTATGAACTTGTATGTTCAGTTGTACTGCCTATTTGGGGGAATTAAACTCAAATTGCCTTCTGTACACTATGATGAGTCATTTTGAAAGAAAATTCTTTATGAATAGAAAGAACAATACCCTTTGAAAATCAATCATCACTCTTAGGCTTGTGTCATGACCCATCTCTCAACTACTTATCAACTTTTTTTTGTTTAAAGGAACATAGACTAAATGTTAAGCATGTTCATCAAGGAGATGAGTTTTTGTAACCTTTAAGGAATTTATACCCCTCAGCCAGGTTTGTTCATTTCTTGGCTTCAGACTTTCTTTGAAAGAGAATCTATAATAGGATATGAGTTAGCTTCTTTGATATTTTATAGCGCTCATGCTTTTCCTTTGTTTTTGACATGATTGCCCTGTTCAGAAACTTTCAACTGTCTTCTGCTGCTTCTTACCATTTGTCTCTTAATCAGTCAAACCCTGAAATCAATCACTGCTCTAGCCCTCTTCTTATAGATGAAGAAGGCCTATTTGATTTTCTTTCAACCTCTGTCTCAATCAAAAGAAGAATGTTTGATGAACCTACTGATAGTGGTTTCCCTTACATATGTTAGTAGAAGTTAATTAGAGGCTAAGATTTTTGGATTCCTTTGGTCATCTGTTTAACAATCTTTCTTCAATGATGATGAACCTATTAGCTTCATATTGTAACTCAATAATAAGGGAGCTTAAGCAAAAAAATTTAAAAAGCACCACTGCTTGGCCTCTGCCTTTAATCATCATTTTATTTCAGAAACCATTAGTTGCTGCCTCATTGGTATCCAAAATTTGTCCTTACAGTTAGTGGAAAGCTAAAAAAAACAGACTTTGTCTACTGGCCCTCTACTTATAGATGAAGGAGGCGCTCTTAACCCTCTGCTTGTAGATGAAGGAGGTTTTTGGTCTTCAATCCCTCTACTTATAAAATGAAGGATGTTTTTCAGTCATGCCATCTGATTATAAAATGAAGGAGGTTCTTCTTAACCCTCTGCTTATAAAATGAAGGAGGTTCTTTAGTCATGCCATATCATCAACCTTTAACAGTGTTATTTTTCCTTTCACTGTCTTTCCATGCTTTGATTGTGATCGCAAGAGCTTAATGAAGTAATTTCTCCTCTGTAGCTGTATCCCAGGCTCAAAATCACATTGAGAAGAAGTTGTCTTCTCATGTGGAGCCAAATATTGTCTTCTGGGGTGCTGGTATACCTCTATCCTTGAAAGATCCATTAAAACATTGTAAAAACACCTAAAATCAGTTTGACCTATGGTACATGTATTGTTGAGACTTGAGGGTGTATTAGTGGCGCGACCTAGGGTTGTAACCAACTTTGTTTGCAGAATGGGAATGGTTTGTTATGACTGGTCTATAGCAGGTAGAGGTTATTTGGCTTTAGAGTGGTTTTCCAAGGGAGGAATGCCTAAAGCGCCACTACCTAACTTAGGGGAAAATTTTTCAGACAAATTTGGATTGTTTCTTTGGAGTTTATGGGAAAACTAGTATGGTTGAGGCTAGATGGGGCTTGATAATGTGGGCAAAAAAAATTTTATGGGTGTTTTCCAGCTGGCAAATTTGACAATTTTTTAGATCAGCTGCTAGAAAAATTGGCTGTTACAACTAGTCATCACCAACAAGTGGAAAATACTGATGACTAACAGTGGCTCCATTTGGGGAGGGTAGCTCCTTTTTAGGAGGTGTCCAGAATTTCAGATCTTTGGCTTATGAAGACCAGTGTCTTACCCATTGGCATAAATTTCATTCTTCCTTGATGCTACTTCTAAAAAATGACAGCATGATTAGCATCAATGATATTTCTACCTACCCCACTATCTTTCCTAACATTTTTTCTTCCTTTGGGTGCATTTGGACAAGCAACCCTTTTGACAATATATATTTTTTCTTTTTGAAAAATGAACCTATATAATTCTACACTTATATCTGCCAGGAGTTCAGATTAAGCTGATGAACTCCTTCATTACTCTACCTATGCTAGATCAATTGTCAAGGTTACGCTGTTTGACAAGATTTTGTTCTCTAATCCAAAACATGAAATTTAAAATGATCAAATCAGGGTTAGACAGTATAATTTGTCATGTACTTGCGGCATGAAAGACAAGCTGCACACAATATTATTTTGCATAAAATGGAAACTAGGAAAAACGAGGCTAAGATGCACAATTTGTTTTTCATCCCCACTTCCCTCTTTGGTTCTGTTTTGAACGTGTGGAACCAGTATCTTTTCCTAATCTATTCTCTTTGATAAGTTAAGCTTACACAATGTTGACCATATTTTTCACTCACTAACTTATCAGCAAATAAATTTAAAACATGTTCATCTATGATTAGGCTAGATAACTGAACAAGACATTTGAGTACTAGTAGCGGCATTTAGACTTGTGCGCTTTCTGAATGACTATTTTTTTTCGAACATGGGGCTTTTTCCTATTTTTCAACTGCCCTCTTTTCTATTCTTCTATTGTTTTAAACTTTTTTGTTTTAACTATTTTTCAAACAGTGGTATATACAATGATTGAAAAAATTTTAAACTCAGAAATCTTGGAAATGGCGAAACTTAAACATCTTATCCTCGTAAGGATCTCCTACCATTCTTGGCCCATCTAGTTCTTGAAAAGAAAAATTGGGAAAGTTTTCTCTTGTAAACATGACATAAGGATTCATGCATGAATCTCTGAAAAAACCCATAACTTCCTGTTATACCTCTTTGTACCTCTGATTTCCACTCCTTCCTTTACTGTACATCTTCTTTAAGTAATGCATATATTCTTTGTCATTTTTGAAATAAATAATGACATCATAAAGGTATGTTAAAATGCAGAATTTCAGGACTGGAAACATGGATTTTAGGAGCATATTTTTGATATCCAGTGGTTTTGCAATTCTGAGTCTGAAACTGGAACTACTTCCAGCATACTGAAAAAAATCTTTGAGCTGTCTACTTTGCAAGGGAATCATTTGGCTATAACCTGAAACATCATCTTGCAAAGGCATATGATTAAAAGCACTTATCATCAGCATATCATGGTCTTGGGTAGGAAGGATAAAAATTCTGTTATAGGGATGTGCATCAGTGTTTCTAAAATCAAAATAGACCCTATGAACAGCTATTTTATCTTTGATTATTACTGATTGGTTTAGATTTTTGCATTTTATTTTGTCGAAGTTGTTTCTTGGAGTGATGGTAGTGGCATAGTGTTTCTCATTGTTTTATCTGCATGATGTAGTATTCTGCATGAGATTGCCAATTCTAGCAGTTCTAAGTCTTTGATGGAATGACAGGATATTAGCCAGTTCAAGTAACTCAGGTATACTTGGACTCCAGTTATCATGTTCGCTCCTAGGAAGTTTATCAGGCATTGTTTCTGGATTTTGAGCTATTATGGCTACAGTCAAGGTTTCACTTGCAGCGGAAGAGTTATGTGCTCGTAAATATTTGAGGTATGGTAAAAACATTAAGCATCCTTGCTCCTGAGTTCCGAAAAGGTTTTTGATATGTAAGTCTTCTAATGCCTTTATTCTAAAAAAATTTCCTGATGTCACTGTTGATGCTTGACTAAGGTTTGAGAAATTCGCTTGATAGTACATAATGGTTTGTGCTTCTTGCTCTATTCCTATTTTAGAAGGAACATACTTACTTTCCTCAAGACATAGCTGTTCATGATCATGGTAGTTTTGAGTGTCTAATTCATTATAGAGAACTAGGGGCAGCTGATGTGGTGGGTCTAAGTTTGTTTCAATTTCTTATGACTGTTCTTCAATGTCCTCATCAGTGTGCAGAATAAAAGAGTTCAGGTCTAAATGCAAGGAATACATTGGGATGTTATCTGGCCTCTCTTGGCTACTGATCATGTATTTCATGTGTGACTCTCGATAGAGTATTGTTGTTTGGTCAAACACAAGAATAGTGGCATAGGACATATCCAATTGAATATTTCCTTGGAGCTTGGCTCCCCAAGATCTGGATAGAAGAATTCCATACTTGGGAGGTATGTCTGCTACCACTATGTCCATGATTAGATGTTTTGCAGGTATCTGGGCCAAGCTGAAACAAAGATCTTTGATCAAGCCTAGACATTTGACTCTACTAGAATCAAATTAATATAAGTCTTTGTATGGTCTTGTGATTTCTAGGCCTAATCTTTCCATTACAACCTTCGGCATAAGATTATGTGAGGCACCGGAGTCTAGCAAGGCATTGTGAAGGATTTGGTGATGGATATTCAAACTGATGTAAAAGGGAAGAGTGGTTCCCTCTTGGAATTTGCCTTCTATTTTCGGACCAAACAACACTTCAGGAGTGTCATAAGCTAGATTAAGGGTGTTTGCATCATTCCCTAGATTCAGGACCTTTAACACTTTGGATTTATAAGAGCCTTGGGCGATGAGCTCGGTAAAAGGCATGGTGATCTTTATTTTGGCGATTTCACCCTCAAAACTAAAAGGTAGCTGTAGTTTAGATATGTTTGTTTCATCTTTTTCAGCCATGACCTTCTCTATGTTCTGAGTTTGTTGGCTCTGTTTCGGGATTTTGTTTGCCACAACCACCTCGAGAATATTTGTGGAAGTACTAGGAGTATCCGAGTCAGGATTAGTTTGGGTAACTCTATCTTTGTTTTGGTCATTTTTCCCGACCATGATTTTGTTGCTGTTCACTGCTTTCTTAAGGATGGTATCAGGGGTTTTAGTAGTGTCTGAGCTACCTTTCTTGGAGTTGTCTTGATTTTTTCTGCTTCTAAGGTCATACTGCCTGTGAGCTTCCATTATGGCATTCTGAAAATCTATGGCAGGATCCTAGGGATCTTCATAGTTGGTTTCATCCTGATTCAGAGAGAAGAATGCTTGTTCTTCTTCCGTGAGGTACACCTCACTCTCATTATCAGATCCTATGAGGTTCAAATGCTTTTCATCAATGGGTTCTGTATCCCTATCATCTTCTTCCACATAATTTTCATTAAATTGTGACCTAATTTGTTGGTCATTTTCCCTTGGTTTGTTCTGAGGCTGTTCCCTCCTAAAATTTTGGTTCCGGTTTCTGTTTGGAGGGTTTGGTTGGTTGTCCCTAAGAGGGGTCTTATCACTTATCTTTTCCCACATTTTGGCCATGGACCTGACTAAATCATCTATTCTAGGATCTAGGGAAGGGGATGAAGTGGAGACCTCATCTCGGTATGTGACTTTCCTTTCTGATCTAGTCCTAGCTCTTTTTTCTGCTAAGTTGGCTTCTGCTCTTATGGCTACTTTTTGCATTTCCTCTAAGGTAACGGGGTCCTTGTCTCTTAGTTGATAAGTCATGTCTGGGTCAAAATCCTCAGGGAACTTTGCCAAGGCTGAACCAAGCGGGGGTTTGAAGTGAGGTGGGAGGGTGTTATACACACTCCTGAACCTGGTGCAGTATCCCTGGACACTTTCCCCATTTTCCCATTTTAGATTGTTATATTCTGACAGGATTTGAATGGGGTTCTTTCGGATTTCCCACTTGTTTATGAAGACTTGGTAGAGTTCTGGGAGGTTGTGGATGTTGTTTGGAGTTAAGCTCTTAAACCATTTTTTGGGTTCTCCTCCCAGGCTTTGGGCGAACATCCTCATTCTGATGGTCTCGTCTTCTATTTCCATGTATTCAAAGGCATCGCTAATCCTATCTACATGCTGTTGAGCTGTGGTAGTCTCGTCTCCAGTAAAGTGTGGGATTTTGGCTTGATAGTAATTTTGTAAGGGAGCCAAAGGTTGTGGCAACACCAAGGGTGCGTACTAGGCTGCCATGACCAGAGCTAATGGGTGATGTACAAAATGAGGGCTTATGGGATGAGCTGAGGTGGTTTGAACAGTAGTGGTTTGGATAGGTGTGGCAGATGTACATGGGCTAGTGATCTGATTTTGAGCAGATCTGGGATGGTAGGAGCCAAAGTGATGGAGAAACTGAAAGTCGGGAGGTGTGGTAGGTGAGGCTTCTCTACTAGGTCTTTGTGGCAGATCTAGGGGCTCAAGATTGTCAAAGTCTATATTGCTTTGTGACTTGCTTCTAAAAAGGGTTTTTGCTGATTTTAAGTCAAAGGGGGAATCCTACAAGGTAGTGAGATGTTCAGGTATTGATTTTTCTTTACGGATGGACCTATCGGTAGCTAGATTGCCAGTTTCAAAAGATTGCCACATAATCTTCTCTGGTTCGTCTATTATGATAGGGGGATTTGGGTCTAGATGAGCTCTGGTGTTGATTCTTCGTGAAGCCAGATTTCGGGTCTAGAGTTTAGAGAGGATGACATTTGTGAATGTTTTGGATGGATGGCCTCTCTAAGGTTTTACTAATGTGAAGGATGGTCAAAACTAAAAGGATGGACTAGTGGAGTCACCAGGTGGATTTCTTATGAGAACTATGGTCCACCACCAACACTATCAAAGATGCTTTGGGAAAAAGTTTTATAGAAAAATTTGAGATGGAAACTTGCAAAGAAGAGTGATTCACTTGGTTTCAATAGTTTGCTAGGTTGTATGGACAAGCTAATGGTTCTCTTGGCAAGAAGGCTTCTGCTTATCTCCTATGCTCAGGTGAGGTTTTTTGAATCGCTAAGTTAAACTTAGTTTGTCACTGATTACAGAGTTTCCACCCTAAGTTTAAGTTTTTGGAAGGATGAGTTAGCAAAAAGGTATGGTTTATGAATTTTTGGTTTTTTATGGAATTTTTAGGCCTACTGGAAGCTAGTGGAGTCACCAGGTGGAACTTAGTTGTTTTTGTAAAGATGTAGCTATGGTCCACGACCAGTAACTAGGGAAAACCAATCTGGGAATGTTTTTGGGGTTTTTCTGAGTTTTTATGTGCAGCCCATGGTTTATTAAAGTATTCTAAACCTGTTTCATCACTTTTCTAGGGTGGTGATAACAAAAATAGTTTACTCTAAATGATGATATGGACTGCTTGCTTGTGAGGTTTGGAAGATTTTCCTAGGCCTGAATCATCATTTTGCTAAGATGGTGAAAGAGCTAGATTCTACTCTTCAAAGTTTGACTGAGATTTTGAGAGTTCCTAAGGGATACCTAAGATGTTTTGACTCAAAGTCCCACCATGATCGTCATTATGTTAGGGAGCGGTGGGATAAGTCAATCCGATAGTATTCTTAAAGCTGGTTGGAATGTTTAGGAAAACTAAGTTTGTTTATCACTCAGAGTCCCACCATGATCGCCATTATGTTAACGCAGCAGACAAGTCAAACAGATATATTCTCAAAGGTTTTCAGTATTTTAGGAAACTAAGTTTGTTTACCACTCAGAGTCCCACCGTGATCGCCATTATGTTAGGGTCCCGTGATTTGGCTGATTGGCAAGCCAAATGACAGTGTAACATCAAACCAATCTTTGGAGCCCAAGGACTCTCTCTATTTTTGTAAGGGATATCTATGTGTTTGCTTATTGTGTTCTGATTTTAGGCTAGCTATGAAGTAGGTTTTTTGGTTTTGGTTTTTAGGTTGTGAGGGATGAAACTGATCAAAGATATAAGATAGGTAAAAAGATGTCAGATCAACTAGGCTATGGGGTCGAAAAGGTAAAGAAAGCTATCAGATGGTGATACAAGGCTGTTGAAGGGCCGATTTGATTCGAGGTAGAAAGGATTTTTGGGCAAAATGGAATAAAATGGACATCAATTTTGGGAACAAAAAAGGATTTCAAGCATAACTAGTTTAATAGCTGACATAAACATGGTAGGGAAAACCATTAATCATGAGAAATGTAACTATAAGCTAATCAGTACATAGAAATAAACATTCAAGCCATGCATAGAGATATATAACTCTCTAACTTTGGGAAATGGCTATCAGACTTTGGGGAAATACACTTAAGACAGAAAAACAACTCAAATCACTATGCCGGAACGCCTAAACACAGTACTTCAAGTTATTGGGCACTTTGAAAACAAGATTGCATAGTCTTAGGCAAAGGGCAAGATCAGAACAAGACCTCCTTGGTTCAAAAATTGACAATCTAATCAGTCAAAGAGAAATTTCATGGATGGAGCTATGGCTAGCCATGAGTAAGCAGGGCGTACCGTAAATCATACTTAGCATGCATAAAACCATGAATGAAACATGAAACAAAATCCTTAAGTTATTAAAGAGTAATCAAGAATTCTTTAATGTGACTAAGAATGAAGAAAACATGGAAGCTATCAAGAAACAGGAAATTTGAGGTGTCTCCAAGGGCATGTCTCAAATTTGTTCTCTACTGTTCTATAGGAAGCAAGAAACATGGATTTATGAATGAAAACTAGGAAACAAAATAAAGAGAGAGACACTATACCATTCTACCAAATCATGGAATCCAACAACAATCCTCTTTCATCATCCAAGAACATCCAAGAGACTATCCAAAAGCATGAAACAAGTATTTATTCCAAAGCTTATATGACCATATATTTCTTCTATCATCAAGTTCTAGCCTTGTTTACAATGAAAGTCTTTGGAATATATAGGCCAAAGTGAGGAAAACCTCCTAGTTCAACTTGCAATCTCATTGGCCTATCCAAAATATCTTATTTTTTCCTTGAGGCTTTGCAAAGCCCAAGGCACAAAATATCTCATAAAATATCTAAAAAATTCTAAAAGAGGGAAATAAATTGATTTTTCATAACTTCTCATGTGCAAAAATAGCTAAACGCACATGAGGAAAAAGCAAATTTTAAAGGTTCAATTTTTACAAAAATACTCAAAAAATACATCAGCAAAAGGTCCCCTGACTTGCCGGCAACTTTTGGCAGCCTTCTCGATGTTGAAACGAGGCTCATGATAGCTTGTTGGAAATCTCTGAGTGTCTAAATTCTCAAGCAACTTGAATTTTCCCAATCCGGTGCCTGGAAGTCCTCCAAAAGCATGTCTGTGTGTAAAAAAACCAAAAAATAAGGTTTATTGATAGACCGCGCAGAGTGTAGAAAAAGCAAGCATTTTTCGCCATTTCGGGGGAGAAAATGATCTTAAAATGTCCTAAAAATCACTGAGTATGGGCTCCTAAAATTATGGCATCCAATGATACCATTTTCCTCCTTTGATGATCCCCCAAACTGAAATGGCGAAGCCATGAGTTTTGGCCAAAAACCTAAAAATGACAAAAAAACCAAAATATGTCGAAATTCGCCCAAAATTGGTGAGCATGACCCTCAAGGGTTCTCAACAACATGTTGTGAAGCAGAGGCCAAAATCTGAAGTCCTGATGTCTCTTTCCTCACTTTTTGTGCTAGGCACTTCCCTTTAGCCTTCTTGAGCTTTTCTTGAGCAGCCTTCAACTTGCGCCGGGAAAACTGATTTAACTTTTTATAATGCCCCGTCATTATCCTTTGAAGGTCTAAATCCCTGTTTTCCTTCTCCAATTTCTTCTTCAAGTGGTCATTGACTCTCTTAAGCCATGCCTCCCTATTGTTCTCTATCTCTTGTTCGAACAATGCAGTGAGAGGGGTAGATTGGAGAAGGGCATTTTCCTCTTCTTTTTGCTTCTCAAGGGCATTTTTAAGCCCCATGGTTCTTGGCCTCTTTCGCCTAGACTGATCTTCGCCTTTAATTTCATCGAACTCGCCCAAGAGTTCTTCCAACCTCACTTGGGATTTGGAGGCCTCCTTCTTGTATTTAATCACCCGTGTCTCATAAACAGCCATATGGACACTCACTTTCTTATTTTGGATTTGCAAAAATTGATTGAAATTTCTAGCTCTATGAAGATCATCCTTTAATGCATTAATTTGACTTTCTCTATGGATCAAGAGGCTTTCTAGAATCCGGGCTTCATTATCACTATCATCACTTTGGATTGGGATGATGTCGAATGCACCCTCCTTTCCATGACTGCCTTCTTCCTTGCCCTTCCCTTTCCTTTGGGTGGCTATTCTAGTGCTCTTCCTCCTGGGCAAATCAATCATGGGCTTTTTGGGCAATTTTCCTTTGCTTCAGAGGGCCCTTGTCACATTTGGAGTGACAAATCTAGGCACTCTTTCCTTTGCTGTCCGGGGCTTGGCATTTTTAGGAGAAGAGGGCATGGCCCCTTTACCTTTGTCACCTTGCTTCTCTTCTTTTTGAGTTTGTTGTTGTTCTTGAGGAGGCTGCTATTCTTGATGAGGCTATTGTGTATCATCTTTTGGCTGCCCTTGCTCATCACTTTCATGATGCTCCTATTCAATACTATCATGTTGCCCCTGTTCAGTCTCTTTTGGCTGCCCCTGTTCATCATGATGTAGCTGTTGTGTGTCATCTTTTGACTACCCCTGTTCATCACTTTCCTGTCCTTGTTCATCATCTTCACGTTGCTGCTCTATCTCACCCTCACTGTGTTGCTTTTCCTCATCCCCTTGCAGCTGTTCATCATCACTGTAATGTTGTTGTGTATCATCATAAGGCTGCTGTTCACCCTCATCATGAGTCTGTTGTTCACCGTCATCATGAGTCTGCTATTCTTCATCACTTTCATGCTGTTGTTTAGCACTTTCTTCCTCCTCCCCATGTCCTTCTTCCTCTTGTTGGTCACTTTCTTCTCCTTCTTCATATTCCTTTGTTTGTTCTATAGTAAACTTGAGCTTTTTAGGAATAGGTCTGCTAGAAGAAGGCGAGGGATGATGAGTAGGAGGTGTAGGGGATGTATGGACTGGAGGGACAGTGGAGAAATCCGGATGAGTGATGAAAACTTCCCAAGAGACCTCTCTATTTTCATGCTGATGAAGAATGATTATTTTGATGAGAGAGTGATGGAAGAGACAGGCTATTTGCTGTGAAGGAGGCTTCTTCTGAATAGTGGAAGCCATTTTCTCAATGCTTTTGTGCAAGAAGAAAGGAAGATTTAGCAGCTTGGTCCTTGTGAAATGCATGAGCAGTCGAATGTGATAGGCATAGATTCGGGAGAATCTTCCCTCACAAGTGAAGTACTTCATGATAATCTTCATGAGAGGGGCGTAGCTGACTAAAAGATATGAGAAAGTAAAAATAGAAGGACATGATTCTCTATGCTCAGGCTTTATAAATGGCTTGTAATCATCTGAGTCCAAATGGCTTTGTTTAAACCATTTCTCACCAATATAGGGAATTTTAGTGGCCTTGGAGATGGATCTTGGGGAGAACTTGAAGTCAAGGCCTGCCAACTGGAAATGCTTGTCTCGAAACCTCAAAGCGGAAAGATGTGTCAAAGGAGAGAAACTCTTCACCTCTTGCACCCTTTGACAAAAATCTAAACACTCGACCTCATGGAAATTGAACAAGACTGATGGGTGTGCATTCACTTCTTCAGTGGAAATAGGTTCTTATCTCTTATGCAATCCACTCCTACTATCCTGCCTGGGAGGCATCTTGTTATGGATGCTCTCTGCAAAACCAAACTGCCTCAAAAAGGATTTCAAGAATGTTTTCTCAAACAAAACTCTACCTTCTTTGTCAACCACTGTTTGATCAAGGTAAATTTGCCTCAAAGCTATGTAAAATTTTTTCTTTGATATTAGGTCTCTGCTGCTCTCAGAACACTGCTCTTTCTCTTTGTATGCCAATCAATAAAAAATTTAAAAAACAAGCACACAGTCAACTAAAATGCATACACAGACAAGTGATTTGTGTGTTTGTGTAAGGTCACATGGCTCTAGGTGTTTTGAGGAAAACAAGACAACCTTGTATTTATACAAAGGCAAAAAACTCCTCTCAATCAAACACCCTCCTTGTCTTCACTGTTTTCTCACACAGATTTTGACAAACACCTCCAAATGGAAATGATAACTTTACACACTAAAGTTTGTTTTCTGAACAAATTGGCAGCCCTGACTTTGCTCTTCACCACATAGAGATGAACTTTGACAGTGACAAAGTAATATATGTATGATTACAGTTGTTGAAAATGGGCCCACTGTTTCATTTTTTCAAATACTGTGTTTTTGCTTTTAAATAGTGCCTCCATATTTTATCATTGTTTTGAGGGCGGTTTATTGGGATTTTTACATCAATAAAAATGCACCATTTTTACTATGCTCACCTTGGGAAAACAACAACACAGCAATTTCGAGTTTCCAACGTAAAACACCTCTCCCTTAAAAAACTCAACACTGTGATTTACATCATGAATTTCATCCCTTTTTCCACCACTTAACAGTTTTGAAAAGAGCAAGGAGGCACATAAAATACCTTTGAAATAGATGATAGCGTTGTTTGAGGATTTTGGGCCACTTTCAAAAAATTTCAGAGTTGTTTGGACCATTAACAAGTGCGCGGCATGTTGGTAAGGGAAAGCGCCGCACAAAGGAGAGCTGTCGGGTCACTGTCGGGCGGTCGTGACTGGCGCTTACAGGCGCGCCGCGCAGCAGTGCAGTCCCGTGGTAAAAATCTGCCTGAACGTGCCGCGCAGCCTTCAAGCTGCAAAAATCGTGAATTTTTCTCAAAAAATCGTTCTCCGGTCTAGCGAGCAGTGAGAGGGGAGCGATGCCTTGTGCTTTAAGAAATTTTAAAAGGGCTTGCAACGGTCCCTTTATCCTTTTGAATGTAAAAATCCAAGTACCCTTGAGTTTGACTTGTGAGGGTTTTTGATGGATTTTTTCTCTGAAACAAATGCCTTTGTTAATTTCGAAAACCAAAGTGATTTTAAAGGTGCTATAAGGGGCCCATACTTTTTAAATAATGCTGGCAGAGAGGCTGTGCATGCATTCTGGCCAGTTTTGGTAGATGTGACTTTTTCTTCTTGTAATAAAAAAAATCCAAGGGTCAAACTCTTTTCACTGTGTTTTAATATTAGAAAAGGAAACTCTGCCACTGCTGACCCTTTAATGACACCTTCAAAATGGGAAAACTGCTCAAAACATATCAATGAGTGGTGAAGCCTCTTTTTCCATTTTGCAAGGAGATGACTTATCTCTTTAAACTTGGTTGACAGTTTCTGCTTCTAGGTGTTTTTTAAGCTCCTCTTCTAACTGTGGGTGCCAAAAACTTAGTTGCATTCACTCATGCTTTACCATTCTCTGCTCATCAAAAGGGGACTTCTTTTAGACCTCTCCTTTACTTGGAATGCAACAGTGAGGTGCATTTGACCTTTTCATAAGGAAAATGCCTTCATTTGAAATGGTGACATGCCTTATTGGCTTTGAATGTTGTTCCAGAATTTTGAAACTCATGCCATAATCCTTCTTACATTCTTATGAGCTTGTATGTTCATTTGTACTGCCTTTTTGGGAGAATTAAACTCAAATTTCCTTCTATCCACTATGATGAGTCATTTTGAAAGAAAATTCATTATGAATAGGAAGAACAATACCCTTTGAAAATCAATCATCACTCTTAGGCCTGTGTCATGACCCATCTCTCAACCACTTATCAACTCTGTTTTGTTTAAAGGAACAAAGACTACATGTTAAGCATGTTCATCAAGGAGATGAGTTTTTGTAACCTTTAAGGAATTTATACCCCTCAGCTAGGTTTGTTCATTTCTTGGCTTCAGACTTTCTTTGAAAGAGAATCTATAATAGGAGATGAGTCAGCTTCTTTGATATTTTATAGCGCTCATGCTTTTCCTTTGTTTTTGACATGATTGCCCTGTTCAGAAACTTTCAACTGTCTTCTGATGCTCTTACCATTTGTCTCTTAATCAGTCAAACCCTGAAATCAATCACTGCTCTGGCCCTCTGCTTATAGATGAAGGAGGCCTATTTTGACAAAATTCCTGATTTTCGTTCAACCTCTGTCTCAATCAAAAGAAGAATGTTTGATGAACCTACTGATAGTGGTTTCCCTTACATATGTTGGCAGAAGTTAATTAGAGGCTACGACTGTTGGATTCCTTTGGTCATCTGTTTAACAATATTTATTCAATGATGATGAACCTATTAGCTTCATATTGTAACTCAATAATAAGGGAGCTTAAGCAAAAAACTTTAAAAAGCACCACTGCTTGGCCTCTGCCTTTAATCATCATTTTATTTCAGAAACCCTTAGTTGTTGCCTCACTGGTATCCAAAATTTGTCCTTACAGTTAGTGGAAAGCTAAAAAAAAACAGACTTTGTCTACTGGCCCTCTGCTTATAGATGAAGGAGACGCTCTTAACCCTCTTCTTATAGATGAAGGAGGTTTTTGGTCTTCAATCCCTCTACTTATAAAATGAAGGATGTTTTTCAGTCATGCCATCTGATTATAAAATGAAGGAGGTTCTTCTTAACCCTCTGCTTATAAAATGAAGGAGGTTCTTTAGTCATGCCATATCATCAGCCTTTAACAGTGTTATTTTTCCTTTCACTATCTTTCCATGCTTTAACTGTGATCGCAGGAGCTTAATGAAAGAATTTTTGCTCTGTAGCTGTATCCCAGGCTCAAAATCACATTGAGAAGCAGTTGTCTTCTCATGTGGAGCCAAATTTTGTCTTTTGGGATGCTGGTATACCTCTATCCTTGAAAGATCCATTAAAACACTGTAAAAACACCTAAAATCAGTTTGACCTATGGTACATGTATTGCTGAGACTTGAGGGTGTATTAGTGGTGCGACCTAGGGTTGTAACCAAGTTTGTTTACAGAATGGGAATGGTCTGTTATGACTGGTCTATAGCAGGTAGAGGTTCTTTGGCTTTAGAGTGGTTTTCCAAGGGAGGAATGCCTAAAGCGCCACTACCTAACTTAGGGGAAAAATTTTCGGACAGATTCAGATTGTTTCTTTGGAGCTGATGGGAAAACTAGTATGGCTGAGGCTAGATGGGGCTTGATAATGAGGTTTCATCTCGTCATGGGCGGACTGAAAGGTAAGAGGGAAAAAATTTTTTATGGGTGTTTTCCAGCTAGAAAATTTGACAATTTTTTAGATCAGCTGCTAGAAAACTTGGTTGTTACAAATTGTCATCACTAACAAGTGGAAAATACTGATGACTAACAAACCCCATCAAAAATAGATCTTGAAAGTGTTGTGAGTTTAAATTCCACTACTATTAGTTTACTTTTGAAAAAAATATTGTGTGTAGCTTGTCCTAAATGCCACAATCCATGAGGGTCAAATAGCTTAAACTTGACCTCTCACGCTTTAAATTTCATGTTTTAGATGGAGAATAAAAATATGTGAAACAGTTTAAACTTGACGTATCAGTAGATAAGATAGAGAATAAATGAGGAGCTCAACAGTTTAATCTGAGCCCTCAGATGAAATAAGGTTAGAATTAGATAGTTTTCATATTTTGAAAGAAAATTGATTTAGGGTTGCAAGCTTAAATTCACCCATGAAAATGAAGTAAAAAATGTTAGAAATAATGATGGGTAGGTAGAAAGTAGTTGTGCAAGACATGTAATAAAGCATCATCGGCAAAAAAATTACTAATTTCCCCTCCCCCACAATGATTTAGTATTCTAAACATTTAGTTAAAGAGGCTCAGAGCATTTCTCTGATTTCTGTTGGGACCGAACCAAAGGCTCGATAACTGATTGGTTAAAAATATTAGATTTCCTACATAAAACCCATTTTCATCAGCATTTTCACCCTCATCCATGATCATGATCCCTTTTCCTAAGTAAAATACCCTTTTTTGCTTAGTAAAAGTAAAAAACCTAAATAATTAATTTCATTTCCATTCAAAATCACTAAAAAAAAAACCCATAAAATGCATTTTATCTTAAGTTTAAGTGTGAAAAACACAAATTGGACAAACTATGCTTATTTATCTATCTTTACACTTTAATTAGTTTTAAATTTTGTATTTTTTATCCATTTCCTACATTACACCTTAACTTCATATTAATTTCTAACTTATATTATTAAATCCCTATATTATATCCCTCCCGTATAAGTATTAAATCCCTTTAAATTTAAATAACCCACAAACCCTTTATTTTTATGTTTAAACCAATGTTTAAATATCCCACGTGATGAATTTAACCCCATCCCTATCCCATTGGTTTAAACCTATCAATAAAACTAAATACACCGCCCCCCTATGGCTATTTAACACTCATCAAAAAGTTTAAAAACCATATAATAAAACCCGCACCTATGTATTAATTAAACATTGTGAAATGTTATGATTTATGCATATACGATATTATTCCCCCCCCCTCCGCCCCCCCCCCCCCCCCCCACCATCATATAACCTAAGGTTTGAGACTTTAATAAATGATTATTTATAAAGTTAAAATGACCTTGTCGCATTAATAAACCCCAACCCCACTCCCAAATCCAAATGCAACTTTTACAATAGATCTTGCCTGTTCGCAATCGAACCCCAAGATCCAACGGCGGGGAAACCATATCGCAAATAAAGTTGCCCACCTCTAACAAAGTCATTTCCATGCGAAATGGGCAGTTTCGCTCATTTCTCTCTCCTTGCTGTGTCGCCTTTTCACTGGATCGCATTCGATCCATCCAAAACCGTTTACGACTCAAATACAATGCAATAACCGCCTGTGGTTTTTCGCCTTTGAAGCCTAAAAACTACCCATTGCCTAACATGACTGCCATTTAATGTTGATTCTGTTTAAACCATAAAACCCCATATGCACCAGTAAAGCCCTTTTTTTCATTTTCAGTGTGTTTATCCATCTCGACTCACAAAAACTAAATCGTGTGCTTTGTTTTCAAGCCTAGAACCTGAAAAAATCTGTGTTTGCTACCAAAATACTTCAGAAAGATCCCAGATTGTTGCTAAAGACCCGAAAAAGTACTAGAAACCTGTTAAACACCCAAGAACCTGTCTTAAAAGACCTATACCTGCGCAAACAGGTATTTTACTATAAAAAACAAGCCTGTTGTCATTCTAAAAAGAATTTGTTGAAGGAATTGAAATACAGTAAAAGATTATTTACTTCAAGAAAGCTTCTATTTGCCCCAAAAAGAGCTAAAACCCTATCAAAAATTTGATAAAACCCTGTTTCAATACTGCATTCAGTTTTAAAAGGAGAACATCGAGTTTATTTAGCTTTTGCAGAATTTTAAGAATCCTAAATTGCCCAGAGATCCTCTGTATGTAAACCCAACCCTCTGTGCCCAATTTGAACCATTTTCAGTCCAGATTTCTTCCAAAGACTTCTCATTTCAATAAAACCCTTGCTCACCTCCCTGCAGACCTACGTCTTCATTTAACAAGTTGTTTTATTGTTGCAGGTTATTAGAAAAAAGAGAATTTGGATAAAACAATCTAAATACTAGTTAAAGATCAGATTTACTCCAAGAATTCACAAGGAAATGAGTTTGAAAGGTTTTCCTAAATCAAGAATATTTCATACAGTAAACAGAGCAGTAACAGTTTGCAGTGAAAAAAGAGATAGTTAAAGTGTATCAGTGAAAGTCAGAGTGAAAGTCAAATCAGTAAAAACAAAGCAGTCAAGGTAAAACAATAAAAGTAAATACAGAGATAGTAAATGGTAAATAGAAATGAAAACACTTTCACCAACAACAATGAATTTTATCTAGAGTAAAAGTCAAAACAGTTAAAAGAACAATAAGGTTAAAAGATGAAAACAGAGCAAGAAGGGACATTTTTGCAGAAATTTTCTGTTTAAGTCATAGTTTTGCAGAAACTATTGTGGCCAATCCAAGATGAATTTTGCAAAATGAAAGGAGGTTTATGTTCCTAAGAGACCCATATACAAAAATCTATCTCACTTTATGCACAATTATTATAGAATGAGAGATACATGCACATCTTCATAGCCTAATTTTTAGATTGTGCAAAATCCAGTTTTATACATATGTTTGGAGAGTTTATTGTGAACAGCCGGAACTGAATTTTGGGAAATGGAGAGAGGTTTATCTTAGTAACATATTTATCTACAAAAACCTCTTTCATGTTTTACATATATATATTTTTAGTGAGACATACAAAGGTATCATTGGACCCCAAATTTTGCAGAATTTCTGGAGCAGAATGCACAAAGGAAGAAGACAGTTAGTGACTTTGATGCCTCATCATCAACTTAGAGTTGATATCAAATTCGAATTCTCTTCTTTGTCACTATCAATCTATAAGTATAGTGCCAAATAGATTCATTAGTTTTGAGTGTCCTTTTATTAAGTTCTATTTATGTAAAACAGTTTGAGATATTTGTAAACCAACCTTGATATTTTTTCAAGATATTCTAGTTTAGAATTTGTATAAATACTTCATCCTTTGAAGTATTATTGTGGAATAAATTGCTGAAGATTTCTATATTTATTTTTTTGGACTTGAAGGGTTTTTTGTGTTCAAATTTTGAGTAGCAGACTGGATCAGATCAACTAGCATCATATTTCAGGATTCATGTGATGAGCTATTTGGAGTGAAGTATTTTCTAAATTTTTCATTGTTATATTTCTTTGTTACATGCAATCCATAATGTTTTCAAAATTTGAATGAATAAATAGGAGGATTACTTCAGGATTTGTTAAAAGCACCCTGTCTTAACTATTTTTCATTTCTATGTTTTCATATGATTTCCAGTGCAGGGAACCCTTAATTGCTCCCTCTCTCGTTTGACCCCTGCCTACTACTTCCCTTTTCCGGATTAAAGAAATCTTCATTTCTCTTTATCCCGATCATACCATCTCAAAAAACAACTTTTCAAGATCTCCAAGGGTTATCTATCTTGCCCTGAAAACATTTTACTTTTTGACCTTGATCCCAACTCTGTATGCTTTATTTTTGACTCCTTAGCCCAATGGAAAAATAGATTTCCCACTATCCATCTCTTCAAGTGATTTTTCCCACCAAACCAATCAAAACCAAAACCAATTGCACAATCATAAATAGCCTAATATTTTATAAAATAAACAAAGTTAAATATTATGGAGAGAGCCTTCTCTGAACCCTAGGAAGGCTAGATCCTAGAGTTTAAAAGTTGGTCTATGGTTACCTCAGACTATTTCTTTCTTTAACCTTGAGAAATTACTGAGTGATAACAAGTGGTATAGTCGGGGACAAAATGTCGTAAGAAGTTTGCTTTTCCCTGCAGACTTTGAAGTTACTTTAATGTTTTGGGTGGTGGTACCTATTTTATTTCTTGGACCTTGAGGGGGTCAACTCTGATTCCTTGTTGGGATAATATGAATCCTAACAGTCTGCCTGCATTAACATAGAATAAACACTTAAGAGGGTTCAAGCATAGGTTGTAGTGTCGACATCGTTGAAATACCAAACGAAAATCTTCCAGATGGTCTGCTTGTTTCTTGGATCGTACTGTGAGGTCGTCCAAGTAGGTTAATATAATATGATCCAGGTCATGGAAGATATATTTCTTGGCCCATTGAAATGTGGCTCCAATGTTTTTAAGACCAAATGGCATAACCTGATATGAAAAAGCTCCCCAAGGGATGGTGAATGCAATCTTATACCGATCCGTATGTCGGATTTGAATTTGATTGTACCCAGAGAATCTAGTCATGAAGGACAAGGCATCATGAATGGAACAAGAATCAATGACTTGGTTGATGAAAGGAGTGGGGTAGTTGTCTTTGGGACAAGCTTTGTTCAAATCTCGAAAATCGGTATAGACTTGAATGGTGCCCTATTTCTTCATGATGGGTACAGGATTAGAAACCCAAGACGTGTAAGCGATTGGGTAGATGAATCCTAATTTATGAAGCTTGTCTATCTCTTATTTGATCGATTATGCTTTGTATGGGTGTAACTGAAACTATTTTTGGCGGACGGTTAAAGTGTCAATGTGATGCTCCACGATGGTGGGGCTTAACCCTGGCATTTCCGAATAATCCCAAGCGAGGATGTCCCTATACCCTTGTAATAGGTTTGTATACACAACTACCTCATCAGTGGAGTATGCTACCCCCAACGATATTTCTTCGATTTTTCCTGGTTTTTACAGATATTAACCTTAATGGTTGGCGAAATATTCAACATATTTCCTTCCTCAAACGCATCGGGTGCTGGGATAATGTTCTTGAACCAATATACCTTTCCTAATAGAAGGAAGTATTTGGATTCAATGTCGTAGGAGTTTTTATGCTATTAGGAACAAACGCTTTTTCTAGAAGAAAAAATGAGCAGTGATGCATTGCATCCCACAGAAAATCTGGTTCCATCTTGGCCTCTAATATATCCTCACTAGAGTGAAATAGTATGTCTAAGGGGGAATTTTTTTGTGCAAGGCCACGAAGAATTGGTTTGGGCATAACAGTGCTGGTTGACAGACATGAATATGATTCTATGGTTTATGCTGTGGAACTAGATGAGGTTGACAAGGTGCAGACGCGCTGGGTTTTCATCGTCAAAGGTACTAATACCATTGTGGTAGTTGCAATGGTCACGACACCAAGGAATGATGAGAAGACACCATGAGTCATGGTTACCATGCATGATGAGATGAAACATATATGGTGTTTTGTGTCATCAACATTACATGGCGGAATAATTTCCATGATGTTTGTTTGTTTTTTAGCCAAAGGATATTCATGCTCTCTTGGTGGTGTACGAAGGGTACATGTATTTTGACGGATTCAGAGGTCCCGAAATGTTCGGAACATAAGGCATTACTCTGTATCATGGTCATGGCTTGTGCAAATGTTGCATGGAGTAAAAGTACTCACTGAGTATATTGTATGAGATCCAGTACTGCTCATTATATTAGAGGATGATGATGGGGGATGGTTACGAGAATGTGTATTTCTTCATTTCTTCTGTATCCTAGTATTAGATCTTGTGTGATTTGGCTCCTTTCGGAGTTTTTCTTATAATGCTACTCTAGCTGCTCTTAAACTTGAAAGGTAATGGCAATTAATCATGTGGTGAAATTGTGATAAAATTCGGAAGTAATAGCGCATTATCTTCTCTTGATTAGAGAGATAAATGTAAGGTATGGGCATGACCATGTGAATAATGTCGGTGAAATTGTTAAGCTCTTGACATTGATTGACCATGTGGTCATTTTTATCACATAGGGCACATGAGATGTTTGATTTTCTTCTTACCTCGTTGGGGCGAGGGGTTGCCTTCATGGTATTAGGTTGCTGGTGATGACGGGGGGTAGACCTCATTGTTATTGACTGCTTATGTTGTGGTAACTTGAAACTGACTGCGTCCAGATTATTGGTGACAAATGAGCGCATGATGTCTAACCTAAGTTGAAATATGGGGACATAGGGGAAATTCTGAGCATGGTGGTTATCTTGGAAAATTAGATAAGACTAATGCTCATTTCTTTTCCAATCCCTTTGGACCACGGGGGTGATTGGGTACCATTTTTGGAATGCTACTAAATCTAGAGACTGAATGATTAAATGGTCACGTTCATCACATAATACATAGGCTAGGACAGGGCGCCTGGGGGTTTTGGGGGTAGGAATATGTCCTTTTGGTGGATGCCTCTCTTTAGGTATGCAAAGGATGGACATAGTCGCTTCATTCTCTTGGGTTGTGCAACTTTCTTCAGACTGAATCCAATCTGTCCAAACCGGCAAGGTTGGTAATGTCCAAGCGTAGCGACTCTAACATTAGACGGAATTGGGGAACGTAGGGACAATGGTGAATATGGTGGTTATCCTAGAATATTTGACAATAATATTGATTGGGTTGTAACCCTATGAAGTACACCGGGTTAATCGGGTACCATCTATGAAACAACTCTAGAGTTGCACATTGCGCGATCAAATGAACACATTCGTCGCATAATGTACAAAGCTAGTCCTGAGGCTGAGTATTGTTATGGGGGAGAGGTGGTTGCTCTGGTGACTTTCTCTCTTCCAATATATATAATATGGTCCTTGTTGCTTCAGTCCTTTGAGTTGTAGTGTTGTCTGTGGATTTTGTGTCTGAGTTTACTAAATCAGGATTTTCAATGATGAAACGTCGCATGAAATTGACCATTGATTAGAGACGATGAAGGTTGGGACAAAAACGTACATGATGGTTCCTATGACAGATGTGACATGTGTTTCTTCTATGTTGTGATAAGTTGCTTTTGGAAATGTTTGGTATTGGGTACCAATGGTTGAAAGCCCTTAATTTGAGGCACTATATGATCATGTGATCAGGTTCATCGCACAATGTGAAAACTTAGAGATGTAGTGTGGCCTCTGTTTTCTTTCTTTGAGCTGTTGGGTTAGATGAGTATGAGAATGATGCGGGTTCTTCTCGTGCATAAAATATGGTTTTGGGCTCGTCCTCTTCCATTTGTATGGATTTGGCGAAGGGGTCCTCAAGAATGGATTTCTCTAGGGGTTGCACTGCATCCCTATATCAAGGCATCTCCGCGAAGTGATGGGTGTAATTCCCGTAATGGTCACATATGGTGCAGGCATGATTGGTGCGTAATGATTTCTCCTGGTTGTTTGTGAGATGTTCCTTTTTACAGGTATTTGAGGTCATGACATTTATTTCAGTATGTAGAATAGGTTTTAATTCTTCTAATTCCATGAAAATATTAGTAGGATGGCCTACGATATTGCACAATGCACAAGGCTTTAAGGCCCTAGGTATCTTGGGGGTTTAGACCTTTTTTCCAATTTTTTTATTCCTCTTGATATTAGTTGCTGGTGTCACTACATGTGTTTCTTTAACTGCTACGACCTCTTGGGGGGCAATAGGGGTCATAATTGTAGAGGTAATGCCTGGGCTTTCTAGCATTGCTGGAGGGACCAAATACCACACTAGTATTGCGAAATCCATATTTGGAAATGTCATAGTCATCGTGACTTGTTTCAATACAAAACCAGGTGGGGGACACAAAAATGGGGTCTATGAAATAGCATATGGTAGGAATACGGTACCCGTGGGTTCAAAATCCGTACTACTGGTTTCTGCTTTTGGGCTGGTTTCAGTGTTTGATGAGCTCATCATGCACACCAGTGCCTCCATGCTTTCAGGGGCTTCCCCTGGTACAATAAGGGGATCTCCTAGAAATGATCTTAGGATAGATGATGGTTTGAATTTGCCGAGACAAAATTATGTATACCTTGTGAGTGGTTCCGTGGTTCTATCTACATATGGTAGTGTTAGTGTTAGTCTATACAGCCTGTCACCAGTGATAAAATGGGGTCTTATCATGTATTGTTAGGGTCTCATAGTCAATTTTTTGTCATTTCATTCGGTTTTCAAGTAAAAATTTGGTCACTGGGTATTAGGTCTAGGACTATTTCCACTCCTTCCAAAATTTTCACATGCTAGTCCTTGTCATCACTCATCTGAGTGCATCATCATTCAAAGATCATCATCATCATTCAATTCATAACCAACAAGATTTCATTCATTTTAGTGTCTCCATTAGGTCATTAGGCTTTCAAGATCACCAAATCTCTCATTTTATGCATAAAATCCGACAAAATGGAGGAGTGGTGATAGGCAAGTTTATATAATAAAGTTTCATTTCAAAATGTAATTTCATGTTTCTATATGTAATAAGTACTTCATGTTCCTAAACCTGTAGTTCAAGGTTTCAAAAAGATTCAAGGTTCCAAGGTTACAAAAATTTCAAGGTTACAAAGTTCACAAATGTAATTCATTCTTGAAAAATTACATGTGGGGCCCATCATCACTCAAAAGGAGTCATTTCGTGTTTATAAAAGGGCCAAAAAGACACAAGGATATCTCATTTGCACTCCTATGTCCTCTCATCATCGAGCTCACCTCTCACAGTGGCACAAAATTTGGGTTTTTTACCTCACACTCAAAAAAATTGGCCCTCACTACGCATACAAAGCCTACACTGTGCTTTTGGAGGAGCTCACTGCGCATAGGAAGACTGTGCTACGCACAGGCGCTATGCACAGGAGGCCTTCATTGCGCACGAGGTAGAGTTCTCCAAAAGTCATTTTTATCACTCAAATTTGGTTTTTGAAGATTTCTCTTCAACTATTTTAGTCTTCAAACCTTTTGAAAGGTAAGTTCAAGCCTTTCATACCCCCTAGCACTTTTATATAATGAGAATTTAATGAAAATTTTATCCTTCTAGGGTTTACTTGTAAATCATGGTTTTTCTTCCCAAATGATAAATTGCTGCACCAAACCCTATATTTCTTGCTCCTACACCTCTGTTTGCAGTTGAAATATCACTTCCATTCAATAAATAGTCATTTCCATCACTCTCCCTATAAAACCTAGCTCATTCTACTAATTTGGGATGTTTTCCTAGCTAGGATTGTGTTTGAATTTCCTGGCCCATTTCCCCTCACTCATTTATCTCCATTTCACTCCCTAAATATCTCTAAGAGCCCTGCCCATATCCCTAAATTTTCTGACTCCCATCTCCCTTCCCTGACTCACTCATTTTATACCTTTACTTCTTTTCCCTATTTTTCCCTCCTATCATCTAGGGTTTCATCATGGAAGTTGATTCATCACCATCAAAGAAAATAAAATATAAAAAAGGGGGAAAGATATTGATGTTTGAGCCCTCCAACTACAATGAAATTACTTCCTCACAATTCATCATAAAGTGCTTTGAAGATGTCAGTTGTTTAGGGTTTTGTCAAAGAGTTCAGGAGGTAGGTTTTCATGAGAAGCTCACAGATATGTTTGCTACCACATTGAAAGGAGAAAGGGCTACCATTGCAGGGTTTGATTTCATATTTTCAGTAGATGCTATATCTCATGCTACATGAATACCAAATCATGGCGAGTATTGGTTCAAAGGAATTAACCTAGACCTTGAGGAGTACAAACCCTACTTGAAATCACAGTACAAAGGAGCTCATTCACATGTTGCCGAGGTATAAAAGGTGTCTTTTTAACACCTATTTATCTCACATTAATTATCAATCCGGGAGAAAATTTTTATTTAAAGAGTGTACTCAGTCTGAGGCAGAAATTTATCCAAGAGTAATACCTTGTAATATGTAGTACAGTGTTTCAAATGCAAAAGTAAATGGATGCTTGAAAAAGAAATCTAACTACAACAGCATAAGCTCAAATGCTTTGAAATCTTAATTAAACCAATCTACAAAACATCAATTAGGGATACAGTAGCAATAACTCCTTCCCTTAGAAATCGATGAAAGATAACCAATCTGGGAACTTGGAAGCAATAACCAGTGTCCTCTATAGTTGGTGATCTTAAAGCAATCGAAATGAAAGCAAACTCAATCTTCGTGTTGATGAAAATAACTGAAAGGAACAAAATCTGGAAATGAACAAAAATATGAACAACAATTCTAATTCTAATGCAATTAGGCAACTAATCTCAATACTCCAATCTTGTTGACAGCCAAGACTATGAAACAGTTCATTGGAATGAATCATAAATCAATGGAACAAAAACGCTTTATAAAAGATAGCAAGATGAATGAGATAGTAAATACGATCCTTGCTAAGATAGAATAGCAGTGCAATTCATTAACGTATACATAAAATTCGAATTCAATCCAACAACAATCAAATAACTCTATAATCGTAATGAATCTAAATGCAATTATCACACAACAGAAATAAAAGAATAGAAATACAAACAACAGATCGCTCCACTAGGGCCAGGCCCTCAACTGCCGATGAAAGCGTCGCTGGGCTACTGCAGAGCTTGAGAAATAGAATGAGAATGTCTCTTTGTATTAATCAAACATGAATAGCTTTTACATCAGTTGCTCTTTGATCACAAGAGTCAAGGAATTACAGTGTTACAAAGGGAATTCAATAATCATCCATTGTTCTCCAATACACAATACATGCTCTCCTTTTATAATCAGAAGGAAGAGAAATTAAATAGAAAATATGATCTCCCATAACAATATTGGATTGTTCCCGACAAATTGATCATCCAGAAAATACATTTTCAACAATCTTTCAACAAGAGCAAGGTGAATTTGGCTTTGCAGCTGAGATTTGGAGGACGACCGCAACAACAAATCTGAGAAAATTGTGCTCAAATAACCCTGATTTTCTCTCAATGAAGGCTGAATTTGGGAAACCCTTTCTCTAAAAAAGTTAACTGGGTCCGTTCTGGACAAAACCCATGTTCCGGATTTTCCAGATTCTTCTTCATTTTCCCAGAATCTTAACCGCAAAACTGTCACTTCTTATTCCAACGAATTTCTGAGTTGGAATATTTGATGATGATTTGGAGATCAAATCTTCAATATGGAAAATATATTGGAGGCTAAAATGGTGAGTGATATTACAAAATATGTTAATAAACCATCATTGATAAAATTATGCATAATAATCATCAATTTATTAAAAATAAAGGAGAATAAATAATATTCATCCATAAAAGCATAAAACATTATAAGATGGATTTATATGATAAATTATGATAAATGACATGATAAAGAAGAGTAAAAATGGATGAAATAAGTGTTAAAAAGTGGTCATATTCATGGCCCAACATACCCCCAAACTAAATATATTGCATGTCCTCATGCAACCCAAAGACAAAACCCATGTGTTAACCAAGCAAAGAAAATTGTTCATCCCAACTCATGAAATGGATGGAACAAATGAATTTTTCCTCAAATAATGAAAATTCAATTTTAGCAATCTTGATAAAGGCATAACAATTTTTACAGTTGACATTCAACTATATGTATATGAAGTTGGAGAAAAATGTGACATAAGTAACAGCAAACTTCATTAACCATTTTCTCAAAAATCAGATTGTTTTGATGCACGGATCATGAGATATAAAAAAAATGGTTGTAGGTGATAGTGCATAATTTTTGAAGTTTTATGAACTAATTTAGCGTGAAATTATCTGGATTTGTGTATTTTAATGATACCTCTTTGTTATCCAGAAAGCACAAGAATTCAGTTCATAGTTTTAAAGATATATGCAAATCAATTTCTGTACTGTACAAAAATGAAATTGTATGCCTTAAACGAGAAAGAGAGTAGAAAACATCTATCATGTGTAGCAATTCCCCCCCCAAACTGAAGAATTAGCATGTCCTCATGCAATGCTAGAAAACAAAGAGAGGTGGTTGCTACAATCTGTTGAAATCGATGCTTGGTGTAAAACAACATGGAATAAGGGAGGTATTGAGGATGAATAAGAATATCCATGGATGATAAAGAATATTACTAACATGGTCACAAGAAAGAAATGAAAGAAATCAACACTCCCCCAAACTGAAAGATGAGACGTGTCTAAAAAAAATGGGAAGTGGTAAAGATGTGGAATGAATGATGATAAATAATGCTCAATAGATTTTCATGAAATTCTCCTAAATTCATAATAAATTAGAAAATTATGCTATTTTACCTCAAGTGTTACCTCCAAAAAATGTGGAATGACATGTAGGGACTGGCCTTTGTTGAAGCTGATGTAGGCTAAGTGGATACTGAAAGTGATGCAAAAGGTGGAAGCCATGCAAGTACATCATGTATGAAGAATTGTGCACGTTCACGAGCCTTCGCTGTTAATTGCAATAGTGTGGTCGTGCTGTGAATAGAATTTTCCCCCATATTCGTTGTTCTCCTGTAAACAAATCACAATTTTGTATGCAATTTTTTTGAATCCACAGTTTCAGTTTGGAATGGCAACAGGTAAGATGCATGCAAAAAAGTTCAAGCATAAAAAAATTATGTAAAAATGCAGTATCAATATTGTGGCAAATCAGCAAAATAGAAAAGCAGTGTATTGCACAGCAATTGTACAGTATGGAAATGCATACATACTTATGATACAATCAATGAAATTATAGCATTTACTGAAATTAATGCATGTGATAAATTGTAAACAGATATATAAGCGTTTTGTAATGATTCAAAGATAAGGAGAAGGGACAACTTAAGATAAACATAAGTACAAATGCGTTTATTACCCACTTAAACTAATGTGATTGATTTGTGATGATTTTCATGTATAATAGGTTCAAAATCAAAGGTTAAGGATTCATACTTTCATCTGATATTTAAATAGAGATATAGGAAAAAGGGTTTAATATTACTATTGATGTGTATAAATGTGATTCCAATACCATCAACAGAGCTCTGTTGCCCACAGGTGTCCATAACCTTCACAGAGTTGCCCTCTCACCCTTGGAACCATTGTCATTTATTTATGCTGAGGAAGTGTTTGTTAATTGTCATAACGGAAGCCATTGTGCTGGCATGGTGATCAGATAAGTCACAATGCCATTCACTGGGAAGAAGTGAAAAGTGAACAGGCCGGCTCGTGATGAGACCTCCTGTTCCAAGGACTTCTTAATTTTTTAAATTGTCCATTGGACCATATCCCTGGTTTGGTGGCCATGATGGGAATGCCACTTCACTTGCTTCCTTATGAACATGGTAGGCTGGCTCTTGATGAGACCCCTATCCTCCATCTGCCAAATTATAAAATTATTAATGAAATATGTAAATATTTTTCTTTTCATATAGCACTTTCTTATTTATTCATAAAGGATAGCTCGGCACTCCTTAAGAGTAGGGATGGTGGAAGAAGTCTGAACAGCTCAATAGAAAATAACATGCCCTTGTTCCTACTCCATAAGTAAAAATCAAAAAAAGTTATAAAATATGGGAAGAACCAACATGATAAATATAATCGATCATATGAATTTCGTGGTAGTAAGACAACAAGATCATGTTATTGATTATGTCCATTTTTCCTTTTTCTTATCGTTACTAAACAACTTTCTTAAAAATGATGATTTCTTTTGATTTGCTGATTACAGTAAGCTCTAATTTGTATGATTGTGTATCCTTCCTTAAATTGTATGTTTGTCTTTCAAAAAGTTATGAAAAATTCAAAAAAAATCCTTAAAAAGTTGTTCACAGATAAGAAAAATGCACTCCAAAAGTGTTGTTCCTTTGGAAAGGAACAGTAAAAACAATCGCGAAAATGTTGTTGTTCCTTTCGAAAGGATGTTCCTTTGGAAAGGAACAACAAAAATGCTCACAACAATACTGTTGTTCCTTTCGAAAGGAATAGCAAAAGTGTTGTTCCTTTGGAAAGGAACAACAAAAACAGTCACAACAATACTGTTGTTCCTTTCGAAAGAATGAACAACAAAAATTCACAAGTAAAGTAAGAATGGTTCAAGAAATAAAATTCTATACAAAAAAACAAGAAAAGTAAAATAAAACAAACTTTATGTACAGGTTTCAAGAAAAGGTAAATTTTTTTTTATTTTTTTTTGAGAATTCGTGCTACCGAAGAATTTCCTTCTGTGATTGAAACTTGCATAGTGGGGTACTTATTGTTCAACTACCACTGAAGCACAAATTGGAATTTGAAGGGATCAACACCTAAAATACAAAAACATAAAAGAAATCAGAAAAGAAATGACACTTTATTAAGTTACAACAACTATGATGTTATTTCCTAAATGAATATCAATCTATTAATGGGAAAAAAATGATCTCTTTAAAAAAATTTTTGGCAGCAGTAACATGAATCTTGAAATGAGAACCAATTCTTCATTTATTCTTGTTATAAATCTGTTAGGTAATGAACTGGATGAAATGCCCTTGTTTTACTAAAATTTCGTTCAAGAATCACTCGTCCATAAATTGACATTCTTTGTTCTTGTAAGACCTACAAAAAAACGAGTCTCTACCTGCAATAAAACGTTAAATCATGAAGAAAGAGAGGTGTACAGGCTCTCTTAATCCAATAATTATGCAAAAAACTAACAAGTAGTTACTCTGTAGAACAAATCCATGGACAAAGTAAAATTAATTTATTACCTGCGGGAGAGCAGTGGCCAATCATGCTAACCAACAGTGTTTCAATCATAAATTATATGTTTTTCGTCCAATTCGAATGATTCCAAAGCAAAATGAGAGCTAATTCAAATTTTTATCTCCAATAGAAACAAGTTTTAAAAATTTCATGTAATGGTATGTTAAATCTTCTGAGAACAACCTGCATAATAGAGTTATTTTCGATTTTCCAGCTTAGACCAACAGTTGATATTTCAAGCATAAATTATTTGTTTTATGGCAGATTGAAGTGATTCAAATTGGAAATTAAATTATATTCATTTACTGATCTCCAATAGAAACAGGTTTTGAAGAAAAGAAGAATTGATGGGTCAAATACGTTAAGGAACAACCGAGAAAACAGAGTTTCAAGAGTGCTGATTTATGATAGGCAGTCAGTATTTTGGTCATAAATTCTTCATACGATATCGAAATTGAGTGATTAAAATTATGTTGTAAACTAGATTCATAGAGGAATCTACCATAGAAACAGGTTTTTAAAATATAGTCATTTAGGCCTCCAAAAATTGACTGTCCCAACTCTGTTGTTGAGCTACCTACTTGACACCCTATCAATGTTTTGGTTCTAACTTTTTTCGTTTCAAATCTATATAGAGTGATTCAAATTGGGTTAAAAATTAAACATCAAGGGCTACTTAAGATAGAAACATATTTTAAAAATATTCATTTTTGGTCCCCCAAAACAGAACTGTCCCAACTTTGATTTCAAGAATTTCATCAAAACCGCAAGCCAAAAAAATGATATTCAAGTAATTTTTCCATATCGATGATAAAAATGAATACAAGTGTTTTTAGAAAGGTTATTTGCAATATAATTTATCTACATACAAAAATAAATTAAAATATTTATCATCAATGTTGATTTCACAGCGTGTTGCAACAAAGAAACAACTATTTTTACACAAATAAATAAATAAATGCGTTTGTTTTATTTCCTCTTTTATTTATTTCTCCACTATCCTACTCTGAATTGGAAAATGAATATGATTACGTATAAGAGTATTTCCAGTAGAGCCATTTCCGAAATAAGGCTTCAATTATGTACATACCCAAATTTGAAAAATGTATGTTAATAATAAAAATTAGGGTATGAGAAGCCAACTTCCCTTGAAAAGATGGTGCCAAAAATTGTTGAAGTATGGAGTGATGTTACAAAAAAATGATGGAGTGAAACCAATCTTGAATATATTCTTTACTTCCTTGATTTCCCATAGCCATCATATCATGAAGTTCTTGAGCTTTTAAAATGGTTTGTTGGTGCAAACTAGAAGAAACCTCGTTTTCTTTTATAACTTCTACAATTTTTGGATTTGATACATTCTGAGTCTCAGTGTAAGTTTTTTCTAATGGTACATGTGAGATAGAATGGGTGGGAAGGCTGGGTGAATTTTGTAGTTCAACACTGTAAGCATGTTGTACTGGTTTATTATGGTGAGGGTGTGGAATGAGTTGAGCAGGAAATTGTATAGGGAATGGAGCCTTTTGATGTTGTAGTTGATTGGGTTGATTGGATGATTTTGATAGGGAAACAAGGTGTTGTGGAAGAGCTGGAATATGTGTTTGTGCTACAAGATGAGGAAGAGTAGTCATGCAATCATAAGGTGAAAAATGCCAAGCTTGTAGACAATATTGGTGGTGGTTATATTGAGATTGGCATGGCTGCCCTAACATGTGAGTATTCCATAACGAATTATGCAAGTAAGAGAATGGAGATGAAGTGTTTTGAACCATACCTGTAGGCCATGATTTCCATGGTTTTGACCTTGTTGCAGCTTCCCCATCTATTTGATATGCTACTTCCAAATTAGATAAGGAAGAGTGAGTATCTATGGGATGCTCCTTTTGGTAATGAGGGAAAAACACTTCATCAAATTATTGATTTCTCTGAACCTGCAAAAAATTCAATTGTGAATTTAGAGAGCTAATAAAATCAAATTTAAAATTTTCAAATAAAACATTGATTTTAGCTCTTGTCTCTTGTTATTGTAGTAAATTCAGAAAAGAAAGAAGAAACTTCTCTAGAATTCTTACTAGCCTTAGAAATTCCTCTTTAATACCTTATGCACAATTCACAAACATCATCATATAATAACTAAAAAACATCACCTTTTCCTATCAGATTTAAGAGTTCTAAAAAATCATCTTTGATTCCTTTAAGAAGGAGTGTTTTCAAGATCTCTTTTTCCAAATGCTTACGCTTTGATTTTTGAAGGTTGTATCGAAATCACTCTACATAGTCCTCCAAGCTTTCATCTTCCCTTTGTGTCATACCGAAAATATCTTCATTGGATTTGCAATAGTCTTGGTACTTCTTCAAGAATATGTTCTTCATGTCCTCTCATGTTTTGATGCAGTTCCCACCTAGGCTCATGAACCATCGGAGAGCTGCTCCTTTTAGATTAAGAGGAAACACTTTCAATCTTTGGTCGTTAGTACAATAATCATATCCTCTACAAAGTATTTCGAACTCAAATAAGAATGTATCTGGATCTTCATTTGTCAAACCATGAAAATTTGGTAGAGACAATGGGGGAATTATGTGCATTTGTGTCACTCCTCCTAGATCTTTGATAGGGAATTCAAAAGTTACAATGTGAGCCATTTATTACCATAATAGAAGATGTTCTTCAGGTGTTTCTTTAAGGATCCTCCTTCCAATGTTCCTATCAATTGGTTAGTGAAATGGGTGGTGCTTACATCACCACTCGAGTGGAATTACAAGATTTTTTTTTTAAATTTCTACCTCTAAAATTAAAAAAAAAATGCAAGCATTCATTTATACCTTAAGATTTCACTCAATTCTGCTGTGAAGCGGGCCAGTGAACAAGTGTGTTTCTTGCTCGGTGCGCAGGTTCTTACCTTTCGTCTTTAATACCCAATTTTTCCCAAGCAGAAAAAATTAAATATGCATCACTCTTTTTAAATGGCATACACTCTCCTCGGCAACGACGCCAAAATGTTGAGGTATAAAAGGTGTCTTTTTAACGCCTATTTATCTCACATTAATTATCAATCCAAGAGTGAATTTTTATTTCAAGAGTGTACTTAGTCTGAGGCAGAAATTTATCCAAGAGTAATGCCTTGTAATATGTAGTACATTGTTTCAAATGCAAAAGTAAACAGATGCTTGAAAAAGAAATCTAACTACAACAACATAAACTCAAATGCTCTGAAATCTTAATTAAACCAATCTGCAAAACATCGATAAGGGATACAGTAGCAATAACTCCTTCCCTTAGAAATCGATGAAAGATAACCAATCTGGGAACTTGGAAGCAATAACCAATGTCCTCTATAGTTGGTGATCTTAAAGCAATCTAAATGAAAGCAAACTCAATCTTCGTGCTGATGAAAATAACTGAAAGGAAAAAAATCTGGAAATGAAGAACAATATGAACAACAATTATAATTCTAACACAATTAAGCAACTAATCTCAATACTCCAATCCTGTTGACAGCCAAGACTATGAAACAGTTCATTGGAATGAATCATAAATCAATGGAACAACAACGCTTTATAAAAGATAGCAAGATGAATGAGATAGTAAATACGATCCTTGCTAAGATAGAATAGCAGTGCAATTCATTAACGTATACATCAAATCCGAATTCAATATAACAACAATCAAATAAATATATAATCATAATGAATCTAAATGCAATTATCACACAACAGAAATAAAAGAATAGAAATACAAACAGCGGATCACTCCACCAGGGTCGGGCCCTCAACCGTTGGTGAAAGCACCGTTGGGCTACTGCAGAGCTTGAGAAATGGAACAAGAACGCCTCTTTGTATTAATAAAACATGAATATCTTTTACATCAGTTGCTATTTGATCACAAGATTCAAGGAATTACAGCGTTACAAAGAGAATTCAATAATCATCCATTGTTCTCCAATACACAATACATGCTCTCCTTTTATAATCAGAAGGAAGAGAAATTAAATAGAAAATATGATCTCCCATAACAATATTGGATTGTTCCCAACAACTTGATCATCCATAAAATACATTTTCAACAATATTTCAACAAGAGCAAGGCGAATTTGGGTTTGCAACTGAGATTTGGAGGACGGCTGCAACAACAAATCTGAGAAAATAGTGCTCAAATAACTCTGCGTTTCTCTCAATACAGGTCGAATTTGGGCAAACCGTTCTTTACCAAAGTTAATTGGGGCCGTTCTGGAAAAAACCCATGTTCCGGATTTTCCAGATTCTTCTTCATTTTCCCAGAATATCAACCGCAAAACTGTCACTTCTTATTCCGGCGAATTTCTGAGTTGGAATATTTGATGATGATTTGGAGATCAAATCTTCAATCTGGAAAATATCTTGGAGGCTAAAATGGTGAGTGATATTACAAAATATATTAATAAACCATCATTGATAAAATCATGCATAATAATCATCAATTTGTTAAAAATAAAGGAGAATAAATAATATTCATCCATAAGAGCATAAATCATTATAAAATGGATTTATATGATAAATTATAATAAATGACATGATAAAGAAGAGTAAAAATGGATGAAATAAGTGTTAAAAATTGGTCGTATTCACGGCCCAACACATGTTTTCCCATTGAGAGATTTGTTGGAGATATATGCACCATTGATGAAGGTTGTCATGAAAATTTTCACATATGAGGGTAGGTTTTCAATATTGTATCAAAAACACATTAGACTACTCATGCACTTCACAACTGTTAAGTATCTCAATTAGTGTAATTTCTTGTATATGAGTGTGATTAAAATGTCTGAAAAGGTACAAGTAAAAAACAAAGAGCATTATCCTAATCTCTTCCATAATAGTTTGGTGAAGGTCATAATTCTCCATCAGTTGGCAGAAAAGAACGTGACATGGGATTCATTCATTGAGGCAGCTTTGAAAACTACTACACCAAGTCAGTAGCAAACCATGTTACCTACCATGTAGGAGGTTGGTTCATCAAGAAAAGTGGAAAATCAACCACCCAAAGAAGAAGTGACAAAGAGACATATGCCTGAGGTCACAAATGCATATTAGAGAGGTACAAGGCTTGTGTTTTCTCCTCAAATTGAGGAAGGGGACAAGCCTACACAAGAAGAGCAGGGAACATTGGCACAACATGACACATCCATTCATGATGAGGAAGAGCATGAGTTTGACCTAGTAGACTTGGAGAGTAGTGATGATCCTAAAAAATAGAAAGGTTTATCAAAGACAAGGATGCATTGATCAAAGAGCTACAAGACATCTTGGCAAGGGAAAACTTCATCATTTCCTTCTTAGAGCAAGTAAACTAGCAACTGAAAGAAAAATAGTTGTCCTTGGAGAAAAGTCATTTTGAGGCAAGCAAGAATGATGTGAAAGGAAAAGAAGTGGTTGGCATAGATGAGAATGATGAACATGAAGAGAAGGTAAGAAGAAAGAGACCAAGAACCATGGTTCTCAAAAGAGCATTGCAGAAGGAAAGAGAGCAAAATCCTACAGATTAAGAGCTCAGTTTTGAAGACAAGACTGATAATGAGATCAATGAGAATATGGAGTTTTCGCTTGAGAAATTCAACATCCACTTGGAGAAGCTCCTTGAAAAGGCCAACAGGGATAAATTATCCATAAGCACATGGATGACCATTACTATGCCCTAAATCAAATTTGTAATGTCAAGGTCAAACAAATACAAGTCAAGCTAAAGGAAACCCTAATAAACCATGAGGAGAAGGTTAAGTTGGAACTACTTGTTGATGCCTCCATGATAACATAAAATACCTCATTTTTCACTTATGTACCAATTTTGAGAATATTTGGATCATTTTTTATGTTTTGGTGAAATTTGGTGTATTTTTGCAAAATTCAGAAATTTCACTAGGTCGAGAAGCACAACGAGCTCACACTGCGCTTCTTCCTCAGGCCTCTAAATGGAAAATGGTTGATATTTATTAAAAGCTAATGGCCTCCTATGAAAACCCATTTCCTCATATTTTTTATTAAGGGCTCATATTTTGAGAAATATGAAGAAAAGAGGTCAAAAATCAATATTTTGGCCCTCTTTTTGACTTTCTCTACGCACAGGGAGACACCTTGGGAAAATGGACATATATTAGTAAAAAAAAGGGAAATTTTGGATGCAAAAATGCTCAAAATACATCTAAAATCTCCCCAATTTCCATAACAGGTCTCATATTTCAAATTGGAATTCAGAAAGGCACTCAAAAATGGCCTCAAACAGCGTGCTACACTTCTAAAATTTTCTGATAATTTTCATGAATTTTTACTTTGTAAATTTTTGCAGTTTTTAGTTTGACTTTTGTAACAATCAAAGGATAATAGTAGATGAATTTAAATGGTCAAAAGTAAAAAAAAAAAAAATGGGTAAGATAGGGTTGATTAGGTGTCTTTTCTTCCATTTAATGCTATGAGGAAATGTCTCATAATGGTTAGGAAAAGGAGGAATTGGTTGAGTAATCTCCCTAGTGTGTAGCATAATTTGGATAGGTGCATGTATTTTGCCTTTTCTCGTTGGAAATTTGACCTTCAAGGGAGGATTTCAACCTCAGTGACTATATGAGGTATTTTTTAATCAGTTTCAAAGGTTGGATGCTGTGGAATTGAGCCTGGGACACTAGTGTATTTGTGAATTTTGCAGGAACTAATAGATAGAATTTACAACTATTGTAGTGGGATTCATGTGGTATGTGATTTAGCAGTTTTTTTTCTTCTGTGATCATATGTTTTAATTTATTGTATATCCCATTTGCATTTCCATGCCACATTTGCTTGTTTTCTAAGATGATAAACATAATTCATTGATTTTGATGCTCTGTTTTGGAGAAGCTTTCACATTTTTTTTCATATTCTTTTAATATAAACGAATTCATGAGATTCAAACTCGTTTTGAAACCTTATCAATCTACCCTATATACAAATATATCTCTAAAGTTCTAAATTATGTGCCTACCTTGCCCCATTACATCTCTCCAAATCTGATTTTTAGAGCCTATACCTAGTCTTCCTAGACCTAAGTCACCTTCCAACACAAAACCATCAAATAAACCAAAACCCAATCTAAATATATCTAGCCTAATATCTTTCATGTCACAATCAATCCTTGGTTGTGATCTCATTGAGAGAGCCCTCTCATCCTAGTAGGGCTAGCTACTAGGTCAAAGTGGTCTGTGGTTACCTTTGTTGATCTCCTTTTCAGCCTTCAGAGAACTAGTGGAGTGCTAAAATTTTGGCACCATTTTCGGGGATCGAAGTGACAGATCTTCCTTGGGAAATAATGATAGGGATTAGATCTAATTATTGATGGTTAACAATGATTAGACACAAGAAGGATGAATCATTCACTTGGCGACTCCATTTTTTTAGACGATCTAGAGTTCGAAGCATTGATGGTGACTCCACTAGATAAATGAAGGACTCAGATGCTGCTGCTATTAGTTCGAGGTATGCATGTGTAGATTTTTCAAATATTCTTGTTTTTCTAAATCCATTACCAAAATATGCATATTTTTTGAGCAATGGTCCTAAATTTAACGGAGAAGATCTGACTCTGAATCCTAAACATGTAGCAAACTTCAATAAATTTGTGGAACTTATTAAAGTCAAACAAGAAGATGTTTTCCTCAAAATGTTCTATGATTCATTTCAAGGAAAATGTAGACAATGGATGGAAAGTTTTTCTGTCAGATCTATTAAGTCATTTGCAGTTTTTTTTCTTATCTTTTTGTAAACGTGGATGGAGAAGGAAGAATTTGAAGCAGAGTCAGTTTCCATGCAATAATTTTGAGTATCGAAAGATATGTGCATAGACGATGAGGTAAATGAGAATTTTTATTCATTCCTTTATTCTTATTTGAAGTCCTGTCGATGTAACCATGAATCTAAGATGGATTTTTTGAAAGAGATTGCCATAAAAATTGAAGAAGATCTTGCCGAGTTGGAGACTCAAATACCGTCCCAAGATCTTGACTGTAAAATCCAATTCTTTGAAAACCTTTTCCAGCAGAAAGAAGAAAGGGTAAGGTTGAACTTGAATGATTGGATTGATGAATATTTTGATTTACAGCAGGGATGTGACAATCTTTAGCTAAAAGCATATATTGAAAAAGAGAATATTAATGAGTTGTTTTCCCATCACTGTCAAATCCCAACATATTTTGGGAAGTAAATAGAATCTGGTTTTTATGATCCTATAGAAGCATATATGGAATATTTTTTTAGTTTGAATGAAAAACAAGATTTCCTTTAAGAGAGCCAGAGGTGTTATGTGTATATATTTCTGTTAGAATTTCCAATTATTTTCTTTTTTAAGCATATTCAAACAACCTCATCATTACAAGAACTGCTTGATTGGTTGATTTGGCACTTTAGTATCACTTGATTTAGTGATTTTGCGGCAGATTAGAGTATTTATGCACACAAATAAGTTGTCTAAATCAACATTTTAGTTTATCATGTCAAGCTTTTAGTATTCAATTTGGTTTTTAACTTTTGACTCCATGCCCAATGGTTAGGCTACTTGGTCTACGGTGTTCTTGACACCTCCAAGGAGCTGTTATCCCTAGCTATAGCCAATGTTAGTGTCAGTCTATAAAACATGTCACCAATGATCAAATGGGTTGTTATCATGTCTTGTTAGGGTCTCGTAGTCAAATTTTTGTCATCTCATTAGGTTCTCAAGTAAAAATTTGGTCACTCGGTATTAGGTCCAAGACTATTTCCACTCCTTCCAAAATTTTCACATGCTGGTCCTTGTCATCACTCAGCTGAGTGTATCATAATTCAAAGATCATCATCATCATTCTAGTCATCACCATCATGATTTCATTCAGTTCAGTGTCTCCATTAGGTCATTAGGGTTTTAAGGTCACCAAATATCTTATTTCATGCATAAAATACGACAAAATGGAGGAGTGGTGATAGGAAAGTTTATTCAATGAAGTTTCATTTCAAAATGTAATTTTATGTTTCTATATGTAATAAGTACTTCATGTTCCTGAAGCTGCAGTTCAAGGTTTCAAAAATATTCAAGGTTCCAAGCTTACAAAAAGTCTAAGGTTACAAAATGTCCAATGCTACAAAGTTCAAAAATGTAAGTCATTCTTGAAAAATGACATGTGGGGCCCATCATCACTCAAAAGGAGTCATTTCATGTTTATAAAAGGGCCAAAAAGAAACAAGGATATTTCATTTCCACTCTTATGTCCTCTCATCATCGAGCTCACCTCTCATAGTGGCACGAAATTTGGGTTTTTTACCTTACACTGGAAAAAATTGGCCCTCTCTACACATATAGAGCATACGCTGCACTTTTGGAGGAGCTTGGTGAACATAGGAATACTACGCTATGCACGGGCGCTGCACACAGGAGGCCTTTTCTACACACATGCCAGTGTTGTCCAGAAGTCATTTTTATCACTCAAATTTGATTTTTGAAGATTTATCTTTAGCTATTTAATTCTTCAAACATTTTCAAAGTTAAGTTCAAGCCTTTCATACCCCCATAGCATTGTTATGTCAAGATAATTTAATGAAAATCTTATCCTCCTAGGGTTTACATGGAAATTATGGTTTTTCTTCCCAAATGATAAATTGTTGCACCAAACCCTATCTTTCTTTCTCCTACACCTTTGTTTGCAGTTTACATATTACGTCCATTCACTACATATTCATTTCCCTTCATTTCCATTACTCTCCCTATAAACCTTAGCTCATTCTACCAATTTAGGCAGGTTTCCTAGCCCATTTCGCCTCACTCATTTCTCTCCATTTCACTCCCTAAAGATATCTAAGACCCCTACCCATCTCCTTATAGTTTCCTACTCCCATATCCCTTCCCTAACTCCCTCATTTTATCCCTTTACTTCTTTTCCTTGTTTTTCCCTCCTGTCATGTAGGGTTTCATAATGGAAACTGATTCATCACCATGAGAGAAAAGAAAATATAATAAAGGGGTAAAGATAATGAGGTTTGAGCCCTCCAACTGCAATGAAATTGCTTCCTCACCATTCATCATAAAGTGCTTTGAAGATGGTAGTTGTTTAGGGTTTTTTCAAAGAGTGCAAGAGGTAGGTTTTCATGAGAAGATCACAGATATGTTTTCCACCACCTTGAAACGAGAAAGGGTTACCATTGTAGGGGTTGATTCCATATTTACAGTAGATTCTATATCTCATGCTATAGGAATACCAAATCATGGTGAGTATTGGTTCAAAGGCATGAACCTAGACCTTGAGAAGTACAAACCCTACTTGAAATCACAGTACAAAGGAGCACATTCACATGTTTTCCCATTCAGATATTTTCTGGAGAGATATGCACCATTGATGAAGCTTGTCATGAAAATTTTCACATGTGAGGGCAGGTTTTCAAGATTGTATCAATACCACATTAGACTACTCGTGCACTTCAAAACTCTTAAGTCTCTCAATTTGTGCAATTTCTTGTATAGGAGTGTGATTAAAATATCTGAAAAGGTGCAAGTGAAAAACAAAGAGCATTATCCTAGTCTCTTCCATAATAGTTTAGTGAAGTTCATAATTCTCCATCAGTTGGCAGAACATAACATGACATGGGATTCATTCATTGAGGCATCTTTTCAAACTACTACACCAAGTCAGCAGCAAACCCTATCACCTACCATGCAGGAGGTTGGTTCATCAAGAAAAGTGGAAAATCAACCACCCAAAGAAGCAGTGACAAAGAAACCTAGGCCTGAGGTCACTCATGCATATCAGAGAGGCACAAGGATTGTGTTTTCTCCTCAAATTGAGGAAGAGGCCAAGCCTACACCACCAGAGAAGGGAACATTAGTACAACATGATACATCCATGCATGATGAGGAAGAACATGATTTTGACATAGTAGACTTGGAGGCTAGTGATGAGCCTGAAAAACAAGAGAGGGTTATAAAAAAAAAGGATGCACAGATAAAATACCTCCAAGACAACTTGGCAAGGGAAAACTTCATCATTTCCTTCTTAGAGCAAGAAAATTGAAGGAAAAATAATTGTCCTTGGAGAAAAGTCAGTTTGAGGCATGCAAGCATGATGTGAAAGGCAAAGAAGTGGTTTACATAGATGATAATGATGAACATGAAGTGCAGGTAAGAAGAAAGATACCAAGAACCATGGGTATCAAAAGAGAATTGCAGAAGGAAAAAGAGAAAAACCCTATAGATGAAGAGCTCAGATTTGAAGACAAGATTGCTAATGAGATCAATGAGAACATGGAGTTTTGGCTTGATAAAGTCAACATCCACTTGGAGAAGCTCCTTGACAAGACCAACAGGGATAACAAGATTCATAAGCACATGGCTGACCATTACTATGCCCTAAATCAAATTTGTAATGTCTAGGTCAAACAGCTACAAGAAACGCTAAAGGAAACCCTAATCAGGCATGAGGAGAAGGGTAAGTTGAAATTACTTGTTGATGCCTCCATGATAGCATAAAATACCTCATTTGGCACTTCTAGGCCAATTTTGAGAATATTTGGAACATTTTTTGTGTGTTGGTGAAATTTGGTGTATTTTTGCAAAATTCAGAAATTTCACTAGGTCCAGAAACGCTTTGTTGTGTAACCAGCTCCAAAAATAGAAGAAAAGAGATATCAACGCCTTAGAAATAAGCCACTTCGAGGGGGCAACCTCCAATAAATTACATAAATGAAAAATTCTTGGATTATACAATTTACAAAACCTCCTTTCTATATATAGGAGTCCATGTGGCCATAATGTAATCCTCATGGGCCACAATGTAATCCTTAGCCGACCTAACAATAATAATTTAAGGGCACAATAATAACAAAATGGGGGTTACAAGGGTACAATAATAACAATAAGGGGGTTACACTAATAACAATAAGGGACTATACTAGTAATAGAGGGACCTAACATGCCCCTCTCCTTCAAAAAAGTGTTGTCCTCAATGCTTGAGTAGCTCTGGGTGCTTCTGTATAAAATTCTCATCCTCCCATGTAGAATCTTCAGTGGGTAAGTTCTTCCACTTGATGAGATACTTTGAAATTGATCGATTCCATAGTTTTCGAGTTCTTGTTTCTGTGACCGCTTCAGGTTCCAATATGATTTTTCCTTCCTCATCAAGTTCTGGCAATATTGTTTGAACCGGAAGATTTTCACCTATAACCTTCTTTAAGCATGAAACATGGAAAACTGGATGTACTCGCGAAGAAGCAGGAAGCTCCAATTTGTATGCCATAGTACCAATCTTTTGCAACACCTTGTATGGACCATAGTACTTTGGCGATAATTTATTATCCTTCTTAGCTTGCTTGAGGGACATTTGTTTGTATGGTTGTAGCCGTAAAAATACCCAATCTCCTACATCAAAACTTCTCTCGCCGCGATGTTGATCTGCCTGTTGTTTCATTCGATTTTGTGCCAAATTCAGGTTATCCTTTAAGAGTTGGAGAACTTCTTGCTGATGCTCGATGTGATCTTCCACTGCTTGAACCTTCGAATTTTTCCTTAAAGATGATGTGATGGATGGTGGATGATATCCATAAAGTGCCATAAATGGGGTCATTTTTGCTGCAGTATGGAAGGAAGTGTTATACCACCATTTAGCGAGAAGTAACCACTTGACCCATTGTGTTTGTTTATCAGATACAAAACAACGAAGATATCCTTCCAAACATTTATTTACTATCTCAGTTTGACCATCAGATTGAGGATGATAAGATGAGCTATGAGCTAACTGAGTACCCAAACAAGAAAATAACTCCGTCCAAAAATTTCCAGTAAAAATAGGATCTCTGTCGCTCACAATAACCCTTGGGCTTCCATGTAGCTTTTGAATTCTGTCCATAAATGTAGTAGCAATTGTACTTGATTTAAATGGATGAGATAATGCACAAAAGTGTGCATACTTGGTAAGTCTATCAACTACCACCATGATGACACTCTTTCCTTCGGACTTAGGTAAACCCGTGATAAAATCCATTGAAATCTCCTCCCAACGTTGACTTGGAATGGATAAAGGTTGTAGAAGTCCTGGGGTCTTAATTGTTTCCACTTTATTATGCTGGCAAACCAAACATTCCGCCACAAACTTTCGAATATCAGATTTAAGGCCATTCCAAAAAAATTATTTCTTCACCCTGTGGTAAGTTTTTAAAAATCCTGAGTGTCCTCCTAAAGGAGAAGTGTGCAATTCCAGAAGAATCTTTTGTTTTAGTTGGGAATTCTTACAAAGATATAAGCGACCTTTGTACCATAAGGAATCATTTTTCCAACTAAATGTATCAGATGTACTAGGATCTTGCTGCAACTTTTGAATGAGTGTCCATACATCTTTGTCCTTTTTCCATTCATCTCTTGCTTCAGTTATCCAATCTGGTTGGATAATAGAAATGGCACAAAGCAATGCTTCCACCTCTTCATTCTTTCTTGAGAGTGCATCTCCAACAACATTAAGCTTTCCTTTTTTGTAGATTATTTCAAAGTCATAACCCAACATCTTTGTGACCCATTTTTGCTACTCTTCCGAAGATAGTCTTTGTTCCAAAAAGTGTTTAAGACTATCATGATCAGTTTTTACCTTGAAGTGTCTTCCCATTAGGTAAGTTCTCCATTTCTTTAGTGCATGCAATATTGCTAACATTTCCTTCTCATAAATAGGTTTCTGTAAATACTTTCCTTTGATTGGACGACTTTCAAAAGAAATGGGTCTTCCTTCCTACATTAAAACAGCACCAATTCCATTTCCTGAGGCATCACATTCCACAATAAAGGTTTTTGTGAAGTCTGGCGTAGCTAAGACAGGTGCTAGGCACATTGCCTCTTTAAGATGTTCAAAAGCCTTAGTTGCTTCAGGAGTCCATGAAAATGCATCTTTCTTCAATAATGTTGTTAGAGGTGCCGCTATTCTCCCATAATTCTTAACCAACCTGCGATAATACCCTGTTAACCCGAGAAATCCTCGCAACTGCTTTATGGTTGTGGGGACTTTCCATTCCTTAATGGCTTTAATTTTGTTAGGGTCTACTTTAACACCCTCGTGAGATACAATATGACCCAGATATTCCACCTCTTGTACTCCAAAGAAACATTTGGATGTTTTTGCATATAATTGTTTCTCCCGCAATAGTTTGAGCACCTTGTCAACATGTTCAACATGATCCTTCCAAGACCTGCTATAGATTAGTATATCATCAAAAAATACCAACACAAATTTTCTAAGGAAGGGTTTGAAAATGGAATTCATCAACCCTTGAAATGTAGAAGGTGCATTGGTAAGGCCAAAAGGCATGACCAAAAATTTATAATGACCCTCATGAGTTCGAAATGTTGTTTTTGGAATATCTTCATTCTTCATTCTAATTTGATGATATCCTGAATGAAGATCCAACTTGGTAAAATAAATTTCTCCATGTAATTCATCCAATAATTTATCAATCACAGGAATGGGAAATTTATCTTTAATGGTGAGCTTATTGAGCTCCCTATAATCCGGACACATTCTCCATGATCCATCCTTCTTGTGTACCAATACTACAAGAGCAGAGAAAGAACTTTGACTAGGTTGAATTATACCCGCCTCTAACATTTCTGCAATCATACGTTCAATTTCGGTCTTTTGGACGTAAGGATATCTACAAGGCCTGATGTTTGGAGGAACACTTCCTGGAATCAAATGAATAGCATGATCATGATCACGAATAGGTGGGAGTCCTTTGGGAGTTTCAAACACTTTGGAATGATTGTCCAAGACTTGTTGGAGATCTGCATAAATAGATGATTTTGATGTTGGAACTTCTAGTGAGCATAAATGTGCAATTACACCTCATTGTACTTTCTTTAGAAGCTTTGTCATGACATTAGATCTTATTATCTTTCCCGGTTTCCCGGCAATACCCCGTAATTCGACTTCCTTTCCTTCTAAAAAAAATTTCAAGAAAATTTCTTGAAAGTTAAAAGCTACCGTCCCCAAATATTGTAACCATTGTACTCCTACTAGTCCCATATTCCCCCATGGTTAGCTTGATATTATGGCATTTTCCAGAGCAATTTATAGTTCCTCCATTTGCAACCATCACTTGACATTCTGGTGCTAGGTATAGGAAACAATTCAATTCCATGGCCACCTTACAATGAATAAAATTATGGGTACTACCTGAATCAATCAACACTATTACCTTTTTCTTTTGTATATGTCCTTCTATCTTGAGAGTTTGAGGAGTGGTAGTTCCTGCCAATGCATTACACGATATGGTCGGACTCATTTATTCCTCTTCTAGGGCTAGTTCCTAGTGTATATCCTCTTCTTTGAAGATTCTTGTTCATTTTCTTCTTCCTATTCACAATCTATGTAAAATAATTTATTCTCAGTGCACTTATGACCTTTAGTGTATTTTCTATCAAAACTGTAGCAAAGCCCTTTTGCTCTTTTTTCTTCCAATTATTGTGGTTCCAATCTTGTAGGTTGTGGAAGTCTAGGAGTAGCAACAATTATATATTTGTAGCTGTGAGTGGTAGGTTTCCTTTTCTCCATAATTTTACATTAAATTTTCTTGCCAACACGAATGCCTTCTCCGATGAATCAAGTTCCAAAACGAAACTTCATGTTGGATGTTATCTTTAAATTACTATGAAGAGATCGGTCCTATGTTCCTCCGGAATATCGGTTACCCTTATATTCAATTTTGGAAGTCCTCAATGCTTGTCCCCCACTAAACCCTTTTGTTGAGATTTATCAATTGGATAAAGAAGGTGTTGCTCTTTGTATCCTCATAATGTGCTATCATTTCCTCCATAAAAATTGACCAAGTGACAATTTTTTTATGGGAGCAAAGCCATCAATACCATACAAATGTATTTTTTTCTAAATGTAAAGTTACAATGCGTACCTTTTGTGTGTTTTGCACATTATGGAGATCAAAATATTGCTCCATCTGTAGTTTCCATGTTACAGGATCCTTTCCATCAAATTTCCTCATATTCATTTTTGGAATATGATGGTTCTTCCTGCCGACATTAGATTTTATGAAATCACGATTAACATTTATTTTGTTCTCATCATGAGTTTCCTCTACTATCTTTTCACCATTAGGAAACATTTCTTGTATCAACTTTGTCAAACCTTCTATGTCTGCTTTTAGATCATTCTTCATGTTTTCCATTTTAGCTTCCATGTCATCCATCTTAGATTCCATGCCATCTATCTTAGATTCCACTCCTTTCTTCAAACCATCCATATTATTCTTCACACCATCCATATTTGCTTCCACGCCTTTCTTCAAAACTTCCATTTCATTTTTGCTTCTCCTTGCGAGAGCGAAATTTGGTGCACTTTCTCTTGTAATTTTGATAGATCATGTTGCAATTCTTCATCTTCATGAGTCATAGCAGAGCCTTCTGAAGGCTTAATGGGTGTTGAATTATTTTTACAGGGCATTTTTTAGAACCCAATACTAATATCTATTCTAAAATATGCCCTTGGAATCAATTCAAATTGATTTTTCAAACAAGACTTATGCAATTCGGAAAAAAATACACACCTTATTCTTGCTTTTGAGGAGCTCTATATTGAAATTGGATTATCTTTGTGATTGCGGCTCTTCAATATCTGAAATTCAGCACTGAAGTAGCTCTCTGAATTCTCTTTTGAATGCCACAGGTCTGACCTAATTTGGATTCTCCAAAACAAATTTATGTCCAATCTCCCACAGTGACCTAATTATGGACTGGTTCAATAGAGTGAACTTGTACGACTTTCCACGTGTCACTGTTTCATCCTTCACCTCTGAAATTGATAGCCAAGAAACGACAGTCCATGTACTTGTGACCACATTTTACGGCACTCCAATCCGATGCTCAGAGAGATATTTATTCAAATTTTCCCACGATCACCTCTTTGAGATGAAATTCGGTAGCCTGAAAAATCACTACCTTCCACAGATCATATTTCCAAAAATGTTGCGAAACAAGCTCTAATTTTTTTAATGAGTTTCCTTAGGATTTCAGCTTTGTACACTAAAAATTTCAGATTCTGAACCTTCGTAGAAAAAAATTTATAGCGCAAATTCCACGATGACCTGTTTAGGATCCTGAAAAAAGACCTAACTTCCACAGATCATATCTCCAAAAATATTGTGAACCAAGCTCTGAAATTTTTAGAAAATCTTCCTCAGGATTTCAGCTTCACACCCTAAAAATTTCAGCTTCTGAAACTTCATACAAAAAAATTTATAGGAAAAATTCCACGATGACCTATTTGGAGCAGCGAAACCCCAGAATCCAAAGCTCTGATACCAAATGTTGTGTAACCAGCTCCAAAAATAGAAGAAAAGAGATATCAACACCTTAGAAATAAGCCACTTCGAGGGGGAAACCTCCAGTACATTACATAAATGAAAAATTCTTGGATGATACAATTTACAAAACCTCCTTTCTATATATAGGAGTCAATGTGGCCATAATGTAATCCTAGTGGGCCACAATGTAATCCTAGCTGACCTAACAATAATAATTTAACGGCACAATAATAACAAAATGGGGGTTACAAGGGTATAATAATAACAATAAGGGGGTTACACTAATAAAAATAAGGGACTATACTAGTAATATAGGGACCTAGCACGCTTCTTCCTCAGGCATCCAAATGGAAAATGGTTGATATTTCTAGAAATATAATGGCCTCATCTCAAAACCCATTTTCTCATATTTTTTATGCAGAGCTCAAATTATGATAAAAATGAAGAAAAGCGGTCAAAAATCAATATTTCCCCCCTCTTTTTTACTTTTGCTGCGCATAGGGAGACACCTTGGGAAAATCAACATATCTTAGTAAAAAATGGGTCATTTTGGATGAAAAAAATACTCAAATGACATCTACATTCTCCTGTGTTTCTAGAATGGGTATCATATTTCAATTTGGACTTTAGAAAGGTACTCAAAAATGGCCTCAAACAACTCATTGCGCTTCTGCAATTTTCTGATAATTTTCATGAATATTCGTTGTGTAAATTTTTGAAATTTTTAGTTTGAATTTTGTAAAAGTAAAAGGGTAATAGTAAATAAATGTAAATGGTAAAAATTAAATTTAAATGGGTATTATAGGGTTTATTAGGTGTCTTATCCTCCATTTAATTCTTTGAGGAAATGTCTCATGATGGTTAGAAAAATGAGGAATTAGTTGAGTAACCTCCCTATTGTGTAGCATAATTTGGATAGGTGCATGTATTTGACTTTTATTGTTTGAAATTTGACCTCCAAGGGAGGATTTCGACCTCAGTGGCCATATGAGGTACTTTGTAATCAGTTTTAAAGGTTGGATGTTGTGGAATTGAGCTTGGGACACTAGTGTATTTGTGAGTTTTGCAGGAACTAATAGTCATAATTTACAACTATTGAGGTGGGATTCAGGTGGTATGTGCTTTAGTAGTATTTTTCCTTTTGTGACCATATGTTTGGATTTATTGTATCTTCCATTTCCATTTCCATGCTACATGTACTTGTTTTCTAATATGATAAACATAATTCATTAATTTTAATGCTCTATTTTGGAGAAGCTTTCACATTTTTGTTCATATTATTTTGATATAAACGAATTCATGAGATTCATGCTCATTTTGAAACCTTATCAATCTACCCTATTAAAAAATATATCTATAAAGTTCTAAATTATGTGCCTACCTTGACCCATTACATCTCTGCAAAGTTGATACCTAAGTCACCATCTAGCACAAGACCATCAAATCAACCAAACCTTGATCTAAACATATCTAGCCTAATATATTTCATGTCACATTAAATCCTTGGATATGATCTCATTGAGAGATCGATCTCAACCTAGTAGAGCTAGCTATTATGTCAAAGTGGTCTGTGGTTACCTTTGCTGGTCTCCTTTTTAGCCTTCGGAGAACTGGTGGAGTGCTAACATTTTGGAATCGTTGGCGGGGATTGAAGTGGCAGATATTCCATGGGAAAGAACAATAGGATTAGATCTGATTATTGATGGTGAACAATGATTAGACACAAGAAGGATGAATCATTTACCTGGCGAATCCATTTTTTTAGACAATCCAAAGTTCGAAGCATTGATGGTGACTCCACTAGATAAATGAAGAACTCAGATGTTGCTGCTATTAGTTCAAGGTATGCATGTATATATTTTTCAAATATTCCTAGTTTTCCAAATCCATTTCCAAGATATGCATATTTTTTGAGCAATGATCCTAAATTTAACGAAGAAGATATGACTTTGACTCTTAAACATGTAGTAAATTTTGATAAATTTGTGGAACTTCTTAGAGTAAAACAAGAAGATGTTTTCATCAAAGTGTTCTATGATTCATTTCATGGGAAATGTAGACAATGGATGGAAATTTTACCTGTCAGATATATTAAGTCATTTGTAGTTTTTTGGCTTATCTTTCTGGAAACATGGATGGAGAAGGGAGAATTTGAGGCAGAGTCAGTTTCCATTCAAGAATTTAGAGTATGGGAACATATGCACATAGATGATGAGGTAAATGAGAACTTTTCTTCATTCCTTTATTCTTATTTGAAGTCCTGTCAATGTAGCCATGAAGTTAAGATGAATTTTTTGGAAGAGTTTTCCATAAAAATTGAAGAAGATCTTGCCGATGGAGACTCAAATACAGTCCCAAGATATTGATTGTAAAATCCATTTCTTTGAAAACCTTTTCCAGCAGAAAGAAGAAAGGGTAAGGCCGCCCTTGGATGATTGGATTGACGAATGTTTTGATTTACAACAGGGATGTGGCAATCTTCAGATCAATTCATATATTGAAAAAGATAATGTTAATGAGTTGTCTTCCCGTCACTGTCAAATACCAACATATTTGGGGAAGTAAATAGAATCTAGTTTTTAGGATCCTATAGCAGCATATACGGAATATTTTTTTAGTTTGAATGAAAAACCAGATTTCCTTTTAGAGAGCCAGAGGTATTATTTGTATATATTTCTATTAGAATTTCCAATTATGTTCTAGTTCAAGCACATTCAATCAACCTCATCATTAAAACAACTACTTGATTGGTTGATTTGGCACTTTAGTATCACTTGATTCAATGATTTTGCAACAGATTAGAGTAGTTATGTACATAAATAAGTTGTCTAAATCAGAATTTCGGTTTATCATGTCAAGTTTTCAGTATTCAATTTGGTTTTTAGCTTTTAAATCCATGCCCAATGGTTAGGCTACTTGGTCTATGGTGTTCTTAACACCTCCAAGGAGCTTTCATCCCTAGCTGGAGCCAATGTTAGCGTCAATCTATACAACCTGTCACGAATGATCAAAGGGCTCTTATCATGTCTTGTTAGGGTCTCATAGTCAATTTTTTTGTCATCTCATTAGGTTTTCAACTAAAAATTTGGTCACTTGGTATTAGGTCTAGGACTATTTCCACTCCTTCCAAAATTTTCACATGCTGGTCCCTGTCATCACTCAGCTGAGTGTATCATCATTCATCATTCCAATCATCACCATCATGATTTCATTCAATTTAGTGTCTCCATTAGGTTTTCATGAGCATCTCACAGATATGTTTGCCACAACCTTGAAAGGAGAAATGGCTACCATTGCAGGGGTTGATTTCATATTTTCAGTAGATGTTATATCTCATGCTACAGGAATATGAAATCATGGTGAGTATTTGTTCAAAGGGATGAATCTAAACCTTGAGGAGTACAAACCCTACTTGAAATCACAGTAAAAAGTATCTCATTCACATGTTTTCCCATTCAGATATTTGTTGGAGAGATATGCACCATTGATGAAGCTTGTCATGAAAATTTTCAAATGTGAGCGTAGGTTTTCAAGATTGTATCAATACCACATTAGACCACTCATGCACTCCACAACTATTAAGTCTCTCAATTTTTTCAATTTCTTGTATAGGAGTGTGATTAAAATGTTTGAAAAGGTGCAAGTGAAAAACCAAGAGCATTATCCTAGTCTCTTCCATCATAGTTTGGTGAAGGTCATAATTCTCCATCAGTTGGAAGAAAAGAACGTGACATGGGATTCCTTCATTGAGGAATCTTTGCAAAATACTACACCAAGTCAGCATCAAACCATGTCACCTACCATGCAGGAGGTTGGTTCATCAAGCAAAGTGGAAAATCAACCACCAAAAGAATTAGTGACAAAGAGACTTAGGCCTGAGGTCACTCATACATATCAGAGAGGCACATGGCTTGTATTTACTCCTCAAATTGAGGAAGGGGCAAAACCTACACTAGTAGAGTAGGGAACATTAGTACAACATGAAACATCCATCCAAGATGAGGAAGAGCATGAGTTTGACCTAGTAGACTTGGAGGCTCATGATGAGCCTAAAAAACTAGAGAGGGTTATCAAAGACAAGGTTTAACATATCAAAGAGCTCCAAGACAACTTGGCAAGGGAAAAATTCATCATTTCCTTCTTAGAGCAAGCAAAACCAGAAGCCGAAGGAAAAACAACTGTCCTTGGATAAAATTCAGTTTGAGGCAAGAAAGACTTATGTGAAAGGCAAAGAAGTGGCTGACATAGATGAGCGTGATGAAATTGAAGAGAAGGTAAGAAGAAAGAGACCAAGAACCATGGGTATCAAAAGAGCATTGCAGAAGGAAAAATAGAAAAACCCTATAGATGAAGAGCTCAGTTTTGAAGACAAGATTGCTAATGAGATCGATGAGAACAGAGAGTTTTGGCTTGAGAAAGTCAACATCCACTTATAGAAGCTCCTTGATAAGGCCAACAGGGATAAAAATATTCATAAGCACATGGCTGACCATTACTACGCCCTAAATCAAAGTTGTAATGTCAAGGTCAAACAACTACAAGCCAAGCTAAAGGAAACCCTAATCAGGCATGAGGAGAAGGGTAAGTTGGAATTACTTGTTTATGCCTCCATGGTATCATAACATACCTCATTTGGCACTTCTGGACCAATTTTGAGAATATTTGGAGCATTTTTTGTGTGTTGGTGAAATTTGGTGTATTTTTGCAAAATTCATAAATTTTACTAGGTCCAGAAGCGTAGCGAGCTCATGCTATGCTTCTTCCTTAGGCCTCTAAATGGAAAATGGTTGATATTTCTAGAAAGATAATGGCCTCCTATAAAACCCATTTTCCCAGTTTTTTGATTCAAGGCTCAAATTTTGAGAAAAATGAAGAAAAGAGGTCAAAAATCAACATTCTACCCCTCTTTTTGACTTTTGCTGCACAGAGGGAGACACCTTGGGAAAATGGCCATATCACAATAAAATATGGGCCATTTTGGATGAAAAAATACTCAAATGACATCTAGACTCTCCCATATTTCTAGAATAGGTCTCATATTTCAATTTTGACTTTAGAAAGGCACTGAAAAATGGCCTCAAACAATTCGTTTTGCTATTGCAATTTTCTGATAATTTTCATGAATTTTCGCTGTGTAAATTTTTGCAATTTTCAGTTTGAATTTTGTAAAAGTCAAAGGGTAATAGCAGATGAATGTAAATGGTAAAAATAAAATGTAAATGGGTAATATATATTTGATTAGGTGTCTTATCCTCCATTTAATGCTTTGAGGAAATGTCTCATGATGGTTAGGAAAAGGAGGAATTGGTTGAGTAACCTCCCTAGTGTGTAGCAGATCACTTTGGATAGGTGCATGTATTTGCCTTTTCTTGTTGGAAATTAGACCTTAAAGGGAGTATTTTGACCTTAGTGGCTATATGAGGTAATTTGTAATCAGTTTCAAAGGTTGGATGTTATGGAATTGAGCCTGGGACACTAGTGTATTTGTGAATTTGGCAAGAAATGATAGACATAATTTGCATCTATTGTGGTGGGATTCATGTGGTATGTGCTTTAACAGTGTTTTTCCTTCTTTGATCATATGTTTGAATGTATTTTACCTTCCATTTCCATTTCCATGCTACATGTGTTTTTTTTCTAAGATGATAAACATAATTCATTGATTTTGATGCTCTATTTTGGAGAAGCTTTCACATTTTTGTTCATATTCTTCTAATATAAACGAATTCATGAGATTCATGCTCATTTTGAAACCTTATAAATCTACCCTATACAAAAATATATATATAAAGTGCTAAATTATGTGCCTATCTTTCCCCATTACATCTTTGTAAATATGATTTTCAGAGCCCAAACCTAGTCTTCCTAGACCTAGGTCACCATCCAACACACAACCATCAAATCAACCTGACCCTGATCTAAACATATCTAGCTTAATATCTTTCATGTCACAGTTATTCCTTGGCTGTGATATCATTGAGAGAGAGCCCTCTTAGCCTAGTAGGGCTATCTACTAGGTCAAATTGGTCTGTGGTTATCTTTGTTGGTCTCCTTTTTAGCCTTCAGAGAACTAGTGGAGTGCTAACAGGTAGTACAACATTGTTAACACTGGAAAATCATACAGGAAGAAGACACTAAAAATTGTCAAGAGGAAGGTACATATGAATATTTACAAGGAGTAAATACATTAGAGGAGCTAAAAAATTATTTTTTCCTAAGGTTAGAAGGCAAAATTTTTGGACCGCGCATAGGAAGCACTGGCTCTGAGTGCACATTGCGGATTTTCCTTTGATAGCTACGCACTGCACGACTATCCCTTCAATTTTTGTGTGGTCATAGGGATGCAGAATGTCACCATTTGGGACCACTTAACACACTTGTAGAAAAATATTCTCACTCAACCTAACCAAGTACCGTCGGCTTTGAGCCACCTTGAGGCTTTAGTGCAACACACAAAAGAATCATACCCCCACTCTTGTGTCACCATCCATCTTGGACCAAGAGAGGGAGGGAAAATTTGAAAATGGTCTATAAAATCCAACCATGGGAAGAGAAATATGAGACATATTGTTATGCTGGCCAAATTTTTCCTTAGAAAATAAACTTGTGTTGTCCAACAACAAGAGGATTGGAAGGATTCAGTTGTTGGCCATCCAACACCTCAATCCAAGAGAGAAGAGTTCACCACATGTTCATTGATCTACCATCCTTTGAGAGGGAAGAGAGGATTGATGATAACTTGAGGGGAATATACCCTCTTGTCTTGGATATTGTAACTTCGTAACTCAAAGGATCCACTACAAGAGATTTAGCATTCTATCTTATACTACTACTAGCACCTAATAAAGGGAGACATCTCTCCATTGTTGAGTTATAGTGTGTTTTCTCTATTGAGTGTGTTTCTTGTGCATTTTGTTTTGTTTTTTTTTCATTGTTTCTGTAGCATGCTATATTTCCATTTAAATTAGCTTATTACATGTTGAACTTGTTCTACTAACGTTTGACAAACCACTTCGACCGGTGACTTGTATGTAGGTAAGAAGCCTCCCTACTAAATAAAGTGTATTTTTTCCGCCCTTGTGTCGAACACTACCATGAACATCTAGAGTGGTCATGGGTTTCTTTTCATAGTATGTGAGATGGTCGATGTTGATGATGTGATCGTTGTGAGGGAACATCATCACCATAAAAATAGAGGATGTGATCGCAGTCATAACGTACATATAACTCTGCTCGAGGAGTATGTTGTAGTCTAGTTGTGGGTATAAGACTTCAATGTCTATAAGGACTATTTTTCTAGCAAGGTTCACTGAGAAATTTTGATAAAGACCTACTGGGGCTTATGGGCACCCATCGTACGCTCTAAGCATGATGTCAGATGGTTTCAATTACGGTGATCCTAAATTTTTCCAAAATGATTTGGACATGATGCATGTGGATTCTCCTTCATCCATAATGCATCTATGTATGGTGATATTCTGAGTTGAAAATGGTATTTGGAAAGTGCCTAGATAAGGAAGCCTAGGGCTTGCCTTGTATAGGTCAAAAACCATTAAGCGAGAATCAGAAGGGTCGATCGTGCCTAAGGCAAAAAGTAAGGCCTTTTGGTGTGTTGGGCATGATTGCAAGACTTCCAATGCTGACATGGATACTGGAGATTGAGCCAAGTCATCCACTATACTATAAATATGAGCAACTTTGGAATGATGTATTGCACGCCTGGTTGGTCCTTTTACCATTCTTGGAAGGGGCTTAATGGGTACTTTGGAGATAGTTAACGGTGCAACAGGTGCGCTCATACTTGTACCTAATGGATTGGTATCTAGGGGAGTTTCTTAGTTCCTATCCCGTGTTTGGAAGAAAAATTATTATCCATCCATGTAGATTTCATGGTTGTTCCCTCTGGTCTCATTTTGGAGTGGTTTTTGTTGCTAGGTATTAACCACTCCTAGGTGTGAGAAAGGTTCCTGCATTACTACAAGCTATTGGATAGGCCCCCCTTGTCCTCGATTAGCCTGAATTTTTTAAAATCAGGGAGTTTGGGACAGTGGTGAGGGTAATTTCCATAATCACCACATATGGCACAATAGTGATTTGTCCTTAGACTAGGTCTCTTGTTTTTCCCTTGGGAGTTATTACTTGGCTCCTGGTTTTGATTTCGGTTGGGGTTTCCCCCAGCCTGAGACCACTGAGGGTGTTTTTGATTACCGCCCCCCTATTGAGGATATCCATTCTTCTAGTTCCTTGGCTTCTTATTTGCAGCGTTTGGAGGATTATTTCTATTCTTATGATCATAATATTTTCATTGTTGAGCCTAGGATGGTTTCACAAGATTCTTCGGTGCATTTTTTTGTGTCATTGGTATATTTTGTGCAGGAAAAGGGGAGTATTTGTTCCCATTTCCTTGATTGGTTTATGGTTGCTCGGGTGACCCTCTTGTATCAAAATTCCTAGTTGAGTACTAGTTCCCCTACAGGGGAGGATATGAACCTCCTGGATGTTGATGATATGGCATCACCCTATTCGTCAAGTTCTACAGAGGTGTTGGATGAATTTGGTGGTACACATGTTGTGATAAGTTCTAAGTAGAATCATAAGAGTATCCTAGGTACTAATAAATGCTGCTTGGTTGACCTTGGGCTAAGGACCCTATCAAACCGTCAACGGTATTGGACGCACCTAGTAACTCTCTATAAGTTTGCAGGTGTGGGGCATTTGGCAGGACATTATAAATATATCCTCATTGGGTGTAAATGAGTTCAAGTTGTTGTGATTTATTAATGGAATCTTCCTTTGAGGTAGGTTTTTGTGTGGCAACGTCTTTTGCAATCTCTACAGTGAGAGTTTTCAAAAATAGGTCCAGCAGAACTGTGTTGTCGAGTTTGGATTTGCACAAACTATGACATCTCCGCCACTCATGGGGATGGTCTAATATATGAATGACTGTTGTTTGTATGAAATGTGTTAGAAGTTCCATTCCTGAGTCATGATGAATGGGGAGTTGGAAATATGTGAGGAATGCAGTAGCGAGGGCACTAACTTTTCGTGCGATGCAGACGACTGCTCGACATACCATTTCACCACAGGCTATGTGAGGGTGCATTGAAATAGTCTTAGTCGAATGGTATCATCAATGATGCTATTCAACGAACACCACAAGTGCAAATTCATTATATGATTTATGGGGTCTTTCACTTGCTTTCCTTAAAATTTTGGTATATCAGAAGGGAGCTTCGTGGGTATGGGGGGCAATTAAGGCCATGTGCAATGGGGTCATTTTTTTAACATCGTTAGATCTGGAATATTTAAATATGCTAAGAAGGGTAACTGCGAGTTTATCACCATCGTACTCTGTTGAGAAATAGGTATTTGAATGTGATGGTTCAGGGGAGGTGCCCGGGGAATGTTACCCTATGGTGTACCTTGATGGATATTCTGTTGACTCCTCAAAGGGGTAGCTAACCTTTGAACTCGAGGGGTCGTAGGAGGAGCTGAGTGTGGTGACCCTGTTGGGGTTTCCACTGGTGTTGTAGTTGGTTCCCCTTGGATGTTTCCAATCAAATATGCCCCGATAAAGGATATTCTGATAACGATGGAAACGTGACGTCCTCTGTGCCTAAATGGTGGGATGCGTGACACTCCTCCCTTCAATGGGGGGAGGTTTAAGAAATTCCTAGATCGACGGGGTCCCGTTGGGTCCCTTATGATGTCAATTAGTGTGATATTTTTGTGATTTGGGAGGCGGGATGATTTATATCAAAGAAAAAATATAATCAAATGCATAAAACAAAGCAAAAAAATGAAAAAGTGATTTTTCTCTTTAACTTTATACTATGTGATCAATCCAACAAAAAATGAGATTTTTGTTTGTTTTGCGTATGATACAAAAATCCTATATAGACCTAATCTTCCTTACACTCTCAATGTAATTGAGCCTTGCAAAGATATCTTCTGATGGGAACTGGGGCCAACATCTGAAAGAACTAGTGACGCCTTCTAACAATAGAAGAATCAACTAAGGTAATGGTATGAGGATCGAGTGTTGCCTACACCGTCACCTATAGGGAAGGCTGCCCTAGCCTTTGGCCACTAATGTATCGTCGTCCCACGTGATCATTAAAGTCTTGAGCTTCCTTGTATTCGGTTACCAGTACCAAGCACTAGATGGTTCAGGTAGCCCCAAAGAGTACCACACGCACTGGGCCTAATCTTAACCCCCTCTGAAACAGGTCTCTGTAATGCTTGGGTATTTGTTCCATGGGAGAATAGATGGCTTTGAAGATCCATAAAATGTCAACATCTATGTTTCAAAATGTATTATGACCACAACAACTTACTAGATTCCTACCCCCGATGGTCCTAACTTGGACTATAATTTATTTTGTGACCCCTATGGGGAGAATTTAGCAAGTTCAATTAATTATTATTTTTATAGCATCTCAATTTTTCTTTAGGGTGTGTTTTGGAGAAACAAATGTCACAAGAGAACGAAGGTCCCAAAACACTGGGTACCTTATGGTCCAATTCTTACCGATGCTTTGTGTGTGCTTTGGTGTGAACAATCACAAGTGTTATGAGATGTGGATATGCAATGATTTTTTACAATCCTTTTCTAATTACCCTATGTGTGATTGTTCCTTGTAATAAATTTAAATGATGTGCATATTATGGGTCGCTTACACCTTGACTAGTTAGACTATGTTTTCACAATACGGAGAAGGTAGCTCAACTTGTCTTAGGAAATCTTGCATATAAGTACCCTTGCTCATCGAGATGTGAAAGGGTGGCAAAGAGTACTTTCTTTCTTTGTTGAAATTGTGATCCTAGTCCCAAATCTTAATGCAAAATTGAACTAATCTAATGCAAAAATTGAGAAAATTTGAATTAGTAAAAGATGTGTGAATATCATGGGCCACTTAATTTTCACTAATTAAGATACGTGTTTTGTATAATTATTAACAAATTACTTTTTTGGAAAACATGCATGGATTTAAGGCCAATTAATTTCTGCCTACTTAAACTATGTGTAATTTTCAAAATAAAATACTAAAATTAAAGCTACCTAGTTGCTAAGCTAATTCAAGGTTAAGAATAACACTTAATTGTCCTAATAGTAGTGAAATACAACAAAAAAGTGATGGAAAATTATTAGAGGTTTCTAATCACCTTACAAATGAAAAAAAGTGGCAAATTGTTTGCTTTTTGGTTTTCCACATGAGTTATCTTCCCACAGGCGTGGAGTCTGCGTCTGTCAGAGCACAAGGCACATTGTCGAGTAAAATGAAGAAAAATTTCCCTCTCTGCTATGTAAAATTTTTACTGAGCGTGATGAGATATGCAAAGAGAATGTAAGGGTAGTTTGCAGCAAAATAAGCAGGAATAAGGACTTGCAAAACAACCATTAACTCAAAATAAATAATGCAGTGGAGCCACCATTCCTTTGGTAGTGTCTTTGAAGCACGGGTGTATCAAATACACTTATTTAGAAAGATGCCTGCTACCTTCACAAGGTCACAAAGAAAAATGATTATCTACTATTAGTGGAACATATTTAATCATAATGTAAACTAATTTTGAGGGGAAAATAAGCATACAACACTTAGAACAAAATAAAGTTACACAAGATGCAAAATACAAAAGCTCGATGGAGCAAACAACCTAATAACACAGGTGGAGAATTATCCCTTTATTAGGTGATGGTGGTGATAAAAGATACAATGCTAAACACTTAAAGAGGGCCCTTTGAGCTATGGAGCTCAAATACCTAAAACAAGGAGTTCTGCTTCCCTTGATTTCCTACAAACATCTCTTTCCTCTCTCAAAAGATGGCAGATCAATATCAAATGGTGGACCTCTCTCTCTTGAACTGAGATGTTGGTTGGCCAACATATGAGTCCTTCCAATGACTCTACTGCTGGACTATGCAAGCTGGTTTTCTATGCAGTAATTTGGCTAGCATAACAATGTGTCTCCATTTCTTCTTCCAAAGGCCGATCTATATAGACATTTTTTGAATTTCTTCTCCTTCTCTTGGCCCAAGATTGATAGTGACTCAAGAGTGGAGGTGAGATTCCTTTGTGGGATGCACTTAATCCTCAAGGTGGCTCAAATCTATCTGTCCTTGACAGTAATAGGTGGAGAATCATCCTAACCAAGCATGCTAAGTGGCCCTGAATGGTGACATTTCACCATCATCAAGACCACATGACTATCAAAGGAATAACAGTGTTGTGCATGAAATTCCTTTGATTTTGGTGTGATGTACCTTAATTTCTATTTGAACCTTAGGAAATATTAAATTTTTAGTCTTTCATAATGTATTTCTTCCCTGAAAATCTTTTTCTATACCTTTTTCTTGACATTTTTAATGTATTTTTCCTATACGATTTTTTGGTGTTAATAGACACCACTGCCCCCATGGCCAATACAACATGGATGAAAAAATCACAAATAGACAAAAAGCATACTAATCACATATGAAACCAACATAAATGCATGATCAAAACATTTCCCATCCAGTTCGAGGGTTGAACCATGCTCTGATACCACTCTGTAACACCCTCTTCCCACATCTACCCAATTAAACGACCAACCGGGGTAAACATGTGATGAGAGGATACTATAATGAGATTCAACTTCCTATGTAACCTTAAGGAAGTGGAACTGATGGAAAACACAACTTATAAACCTTGTACAACAACCAAAACACTTCCAAGAGGTAACCCAACCATCCATGCCTCTTATCCCTGGGTCACACTAACAGTTTGACCTCTTTGAACCATAGCTGCAAGCATAACACTGCATGCCCATGGCTAGTGGTGAGCCCTAGCATTGCACCAAGAATGTTGCAACTCCCATAGGCTTCCCTACTTTACTTTATCAACTCAGGGTTCGTACAAACTTGGAGGTGACAATGCTATATACATAGTAAATGTATTCTACTCATGTCATCCTCTTTTGAGCTCTATGAAAGGGTGCTACTTGTAGGGTTTCTAGGTGAAGTCTGTCACACTTCTAGAATTAGGCCTAGGGATAAAAATGATTCAAATCCATGGTACTATCAGTAAGTACAGAATTATACCATAGTAACCAAGTACATCTAACTATTCTGCAATAAAAGAAACTACTTATTAGACTATGATAAGAATTGTAAAGCAACCTAGGTACCTCGCATGAAGTAAATCATTGAATTGAAATGACATAAAGGAAACTAATATAATCACACTTATCTGGGAAAAATGGCTAAAAAAACTCTACTTACCCAATGCTCTATCTATCATGCTTTTGTTTATGCAAATATTCATGACCTAACTATGCTAAAAAATGTGTTGTTTTGCAGCTAGGAGAAGAAAGTGCTAAGGTGGCTGATGGATGGCTTGAAAACATGGGGGCATGGATGGAGGTGTATGAGTGGTTCTTTTAGGTTTAGAGGTTATCCATGGTGGTTTTTGGGCTTAAGGAGGTGCCCAAATGTGTTGTTTCAATTGTTTCTACAGGTTTCCTGTAGTAGTACATGCAAGTCCTAAATTGCTACTGGAAATAGGCCGAGGGAAATCTAAGGCCAAAAAGAGGTGGAAAATGGTAGGGAAGGTGGTATGAAGGTGGATGAAGATGAGTAGGAGGTGTCCCACCCCTTGGCCAAGCTCAGGGCCTCTTGGGAGGCCTGTCTTTCACCCCTAGGGTTTTCTCATGGTGTAGGGATGGAAAATCCGAAAATAGGGCTGATGGTGATCTTGATGAACATAGGGCTGAAGGGAGATAAGAGATGAATCTGGAGGTGTTGGTTAACTTCTCCTTGGATGTGATACCTGTACCTGCAATCAAACTACCTATTCATGCACTAAATATGGACAAATTCATGATAAATACAATGGAAAAGATGACTTGAAATTGTAAAGAAAATCTATCCTAATCTAGAAACAGAGATTTAACACAACATACTAAAAATGTTCATGGAATTACAACAACTAATATCATCTATTCCAAGAAATCATAAACTTAAAAAAAAAATTGGTCTGTGGGGAAGGTCTACTCTCCTCAATCTCTATTAATAGAGGTGAGAGGGGGAGGCTTGACTCACAAATTTATGGAGTTTATCTCCTATTCTACCACTCATGTAAGCAGACTAAATATATAATAAAAGAAAAATGGAAGAAAACTAAAACATTAAATGAAAATACCAACAAACTAGCTAACTATTCATAAGAAAAACTAGCTAAATGACATGAATACTCATTTCATTTCAAAATATAGTATCATTACATCAATATAAAAGTCTTGAAAAACTGATTATAAGAGCAAAGAGTCTAATGGATTTCTCCAAAATCCGAATCCTAATGAGCTCTTTCTCAACTCTATATAACCTAACGGGTAGCTACCAACAACCCCCTAGAAAATAGGTGATGAGTCCACTTGAATCAAAGTGAAGTATGGCTTTTGTGCACTTGGTCTTGAGTTTTCTTGGTTGCCTTTGATTTTGAGTTGTTGGAGGGAATCTCGAGGATCCCTTGGCTGCCTTTGGGAGTTAAGGAGGATATAAAACCCCCTATAATATCTCCTTGTTGTCTACTCTGAGTCTTTATGACAAAAATTCCACATCTCCATTATTTTCCTACATTTAATCTTATGTTAGGTACCCAAATCATGTTAAGCCTCAATAACCACCTACACAACATCATAAGACCATAATATAATTAAAATGCAAGAAAAAGAGACTTAATAAGGAAAAAAGGTGACTATTAACCCCTCCAAATGTACCTAATGATGGAGCTCATAATCACCCCCTACTAAATGGTTTCTCATCCTATGAGCAACTGATCCTCCTTTTGCATTTCCTTTAAGGCCTTGATGGATCCTCTGACTTCCCAAGGAAGAAGTGTGGGATTCCCCTCAGGAGGGTAAAACCCATCATTCTTTTATGCTTATTCCCATTCTCTGTTCTATTCATCTTGGTCCCTCCCATCACTCAGCCCCAATAACAAGGGTGGACTAAGCTTTATACCAAGCCACTGAATATTTTTGGCATGCATGGCCCTTTTTTACAATGGTGCCCTCTCCAAGGCACCCCTTAATATTTTTGGTGTATGGTACTCCATGTTTCTAAGGTTGTGAGGGAGGTTGTTCTATCTTCTTTGGCTATCCATAATGCACTCATCTACCAACAACCTAGAAACATCATCAAAGTGGACTATTGCTTGAGCTTGTGTATGGAGGTATCTTTCAGCTAGTTCAGGATCCCTTTCAATCTTCATATGGTTATTGATGACTCCTCTAGGGCTGAACAATTCTGCCCTAATGTGTAAGGGTTCTTTTTTTTCTCTTCTCATAACCCTCCTCATCTCTTGTGATCTTGTCTCCTATTTTACCATCCATGATGATAAGGCCATTAATTGCATATCCCCCATATTAGGATTGGGGTCCAAAATATTTAAATATTTTAACACAAGGTTATGCATATAAAACTCTTCCATTTTATCCTTGTCATCCATGCTAGATTGATTGCAGAAATCAATGAACTGTCTACAATTTTGGAAAGGTGAGGATCCATGGGAGGCTAAAGTTTTTATATGAAAGAGGAACCACTACTCCTTAAGGTAAACTGCATATTAATCTAAAGGATACCTGTGTTCAATGGCCTCCATGCACAAGTCTGCGGTGGTGGTCACATGTTTAACTTTTTGTTGAAGCTACTCTTGTAGTGCTACATTCTTTGCCTATGCTTTCTCAAGTTGCTCCTTCAAAAGTGACTCTCTGCGCCTCACATCATATAAATATTTTCCCAATTCAATTACTTTTCCTTCCATAATACCTATATCATACACTCCTTTAGATGTGGCAAGATTCATCCAATGATGAGTGTGTTCCCTCTCTTCCTCCAACTGATAAAACAAAGGAATTGTGAATTTTTGAGGAATTAATCTACCCCCCTCAATGTACGTGTAGTAAGAGCTGAGATTGGGTTGAGGCCTAGGTTTTGGTACCATTGCAACATTTTTGGGGTTTGATTTTGGTGAGGTGGCCTCTTCTTTGTTATCTTTTCCTCCCTCTTTTTCATCATGTATTTCCTCTTGTTCCTTTCCCTCAACGTCCTTGAACTCTTGCACACCTGTGACTGTCTTTTCTTCCTCAACCAAGGCATTTTTATCAAAATATGTGCTTGATGGAGTTTCCTGTGTAGAAAACTCTATTTTTCTTGCTGAAGACTCTCTTCTTCTTGATTTTCACTCTTTACAATCCTTGGAGGGTCCGTGGAGGTTGCATGAAGTGTGTGGGTTGCCAATCTAGCTGAATGTCTTTTGATATATGTTACAGGTGTCCTTATGGGTGAAGTGACATATTGTACCCTTCCTTCCTCTAATCTGATTTCTTCCTCTTTCTATGGTGATTATTCAATGGTGATAGGGCTCTTGGTGGGAGTTTGTGGCTTTCCCTATCTCACCCTTTGACTCTTCCTAGTTATGAAGTACATAGGTATCTACCTCTTTATTTTTGTTTTAACAAGTGTGCTCAAAGTAGTTAAAGTGGAAGCTACCTCTTGGTCTATGATTTCAGGTGACATGATTGTGTCTTGAGGGAAGGTTTCATGGCTTAAGATAGGGTCCATATCTTGTTTTCCCTCAGTATTTACTTCCTCCTTTCCTTCAACTTTTTCTTGCTCTCTTTGTGTTGTCTCTATTTTCTTTGTCTCAATTTCCATATCCTCCTTTTCCTCTCTATTTTTTGCCTCTACTTCCTCTTCTTCTTCCTCCTCTTATACTTCTTCTTCTCTAGGGCTAGAAGTAGAGGGTTTTCCTGTTTGGGTAGCTATAAAGGATTCCCTATCCATGTATATAAAAAGGACCAAGATACAGGTAGGTTTAGTCTTCTCAAATCATCATTTACAATTAATTTATCAAGCCATGATGGGCCAAGTGTTGATATTTCCTTTGTCTCACTTTATGGCTCATTGTAATATCCCAAATCTGGAACAACTAGCAAGGCATGATTGGAAAACGCATTTTCCAGTAATGGCTACTACAAGATTTGAAACCAAGACCTGGATCCCTTAGATCAGTGCATCTAAGACTAAAATCCAAGAGATGGCTCCAACGAAATCCATCTAGAGTGGTTAAATAGATCTCCCACTACTAGATGTTCTCAAAAAGTGCCCGATGGAGACGGTTGCAACAATGCATGCACAAGAGTTGGAATGATAGAATTATTTCTCAACCATGAACATAAGAAGATCTGAATAGCCAAAAAATAATGTTATAGCAGAAAATAAAGTACAAGTTCTTGAGGAAACATCCACTCAAGAAAGACAATGCAAGCCTCAACAAGACAAGTACATGAAAATAGAAGAACACTGTTATTTCTGCATAAACCCGGGATAAGAGGACGTAGTTTATAGAAGGTAATGCTCCATATTATATGATAACTGAAAGATATTACAATATACGTCTCAAATACAATAGGGGATCAAAGCTCTAACCCTTATAATAAATAATTCAACAATCCTCCAAGGGATTGGCTGGAATACACAAAATGGAAAAAATGTCGGAGTTGCTGGGCAGCAGCTGCAACTCAAATCTGGAACTGAATAGAGAAGGCTAAAGATGATAAGAAATATAAATTATACCTCCTCCAATAGATCTCCAAAGTGGAAGGTTGATCCTTACACTTGAGATCTCACCCTCCAATCAACCTGCAATCCCTCACTGCAACTGCTCCATGAAAATAACGCAGTCTAAGATGGTATCTCCATTGTAGGTGGAATAGAATGAATTTTCCAAGTGAAAATATCTGCAATAATCTTTGAAAGCTTCCAAACTAATCATCCAAAGGAAAGAAAGAATTTCTCTCTAAAAACAAGAGATGAAAGAGGTGTTGTGAAGTCTCCACTACAACACCTTGCAACACATAATTATGTTGTTGCAGCAATAACACTGTCCTGGAGGAGGATGCTTTGGCCTTGGGCCAGGGAGTGTGGAGAATGAAGAACAATCCTTCAAGAGGCCTCTCAAGAAGGAGAGTAAATCCTAAACAGGAATTCCCTGGAAATTCTTGCTAAACAACAAAATAATGCACAATGTCTGAATAGACATGAAATGAATAATCAAAGCATGAATAACAATGGATGCCTTGCCCTCCTTTTAAACACATGAGAGCTCCCTCTCCATGGGCCCCACTCTATTAGGTTTTCCTCCTTCAAGGAATATTCCCTCCTCTATCTCTGCGCTGTCCCATGTAGTGCTTTCCACCTCATACCCTACGCTATTTGACTTGGTCAAACTTAACCAAGCCTCTTTGCAAATGTCTCCTTTCACACATGAGGGTGTGAAATCTAGTTCCAAGGCTGATCCCTTTTCATACTAGAGGGATTTTATCCATATTTTTATTATGAATGGGCCTTCTCACCCAATTATTCACCTCCTAAGTGAAAATAACAAAAGTTAATGTTCCAATTTATTGTGGGAAAATTTTGGAACATTATAGTCCTCCCCTCCCAAATGTTGCTTTTCCTCAAGCAACTGCAAGGATAGAACTAGAAAGTCTCCACTCAAGGCATGGAGTTAGAAATGTGATGAGGAACATATTCCCCATGTGGATCCTCCATCCCCAAGCAATCATCCAATCAAAATGAGCCACCTCCCAGCAAGGCAACTCCTGAAAATCTCCTTCCACCTCAAGCTCCGGAAATGAAGGTGGGTTGAAAATTTGAGCATGGTAAGCATCATGGCCTACCCCAATCTGTCCTCATCTCCAATTATGATAAGTGTAGAGTATGTGCTAATCCTGGGCTACAAAATTATTGCCCTCAAATGGCAAAGTGAAGAATAGTCATCCAAAGAGTTCCCATCCAACAATGAAGAACAAGCTGGCCCAAAATGTTTCATCCATGATGAATAGGACAAGATCATCATAGAGTATCCCAATGAGAATTTTTTTGCAAGTTTTACATGATATTGCATGATACAAACAATATCTCCATAGGACACATCTCAGTTTCATCCACTGCAACTTCAGAAAATTACCGGGAAAGCATTGTACAAGATCTATCACATCTACTAATGGATAGTGAATGGCTGGATGTAACAACTATACATGATCAAGCTCTTTCCCATGGATGTACAATGGATGAATATCAATCTCATGGCCCACCTCAAAAGAAACAAACATGTGGCTGTGGTGGTCATATCTCTTCCCTTGCTCCCATTAGAACATGTAGTGCAGAAAATGTGGGAATTCTCCCCACTCAAGGACACAACCAACTCATGTGTCTTTCTCATAATCATGCTTCTTATAAAAATATGATCCATATAATCAAATGAATTCATGATCAGCAACAAAATTAAGGGAATACTGATGACTTCATGTGGTGCTTGAATATACCAACAGTCTCCTAGGTGTGTACAATGCAGTTTTACAAGCTGCTGCTTGAGAAAAGTACAAGGAAAAATGTTTCTTTTTACATAGTCAATCATGCATGTATTCATATGGTGAACGTTTGGGTGAAAAAAATTAACATACATGTGATGATAAAACATTTTCCTAGCGCCACATAAAATATGGTTGCCTCCATCATATAGATTGGCCCATCTATGAACATAGATCAATATGAAAAGCTTGCCCTCTTGTGAAGCAATGCACTGCATAGTAATTTTAAGAGTGTGCAAGTTAATGAATGTATAAATAAAATTTTTACCATATGAAAAAATTAATATGGTACATGGACTCATGAATGAGTTCTCCATAGTGTTTTGGCATGCTATGAAGAAAAATGACCCATGTGCTGCAAGTAGATAATCCTCCTCATGCTTGGAAACCCAAGTCAAGAAGAATATGTCATAGTGATAGATGCCTCTATCCACCACTCTACCATCATCACCTCCTCCTTGTTCACCAAGTACACACAATGTGAAGTGATCCTAGGGACACTCCATCCACAAATCTTGGCTCCAAAGTGACAGTGTTGTGAGTTCATGCAAATAAGCTCCCATCAATACAATGCTCTGTTCTTTGACATGCTCCTTGTCAAAGGTTCCTCTAATAATGCTGCAAAAAATATGGAATACTTCCCAAGATGGAATTTCTCCCAAATCATCAAAGACCAAGGAGATAATTCCATCTCCTTCTCCTACAACATTATGCCAAGTGTGAGAGCAAATCTTCTCTTGCTCTCCCAAGAACAAGCAAAGCAACAAAGTATTTTGCTGCCTCCCCATACTTCCATCATACAACTCATGTGATGAAGAAACAATGAATGATATGAGTATCACATCAACACCATGCATCCATACTCTATGCTACCCAATGATGCAAGTATCCTGCCATCTCTCCTCCTTCCTCCTACTCTTAGGAAGAGTGTATGCCAAGTTATGGCCAAACTCTTCCAAGAGTAACCAGCGCAACCAAGCCTCTTGCTGCCTGGTATCATAAATTTGCAAGTAGCCTACCAACTCCTTGATCATCAACCCCATCCACTCAACCACTCGTGGATGCCTTCCCCTTTTCTTCATCTTGGTACTCCTCCCATGAGGGCTACCATTCTCCCAAACCAAATCTTCGTCTTTTCACTTCATGGGATATTGAAATGCAATCTTCTCAAGGATCAATGAGACCCTATAAGGACCCAAATAGGTGGTAGGAAAAAGCCTCCCATCATGATGTTTAATGCTCAAGGAATGTCCAACACAAGCATGAGAGATTTTATCCATCCGAAGATGTCCTCTATCTTCTATCTACTCTTGTGAGAAAGGAAGAAAATCATTGCACTCTATGGTGTGTTGAAGTGCACCTCTAATGAGATCTCTCCTTGAGACCTCCCTCTCAACAATAGCCTTCCAAAACCAATGAGGTCTTGGATTTGCTGAAAGAAGAAGTTCCTCTTTGAGATGAGAGGAGCTCATTGAGAAAGTGTCATCTTGAAAGGAGAAAGGGTTTCTCACTTCAAGATGTCTACTATCATCCATCAAGTCTTCAAACCCCAACCTCAAGTGTGATGAAAAATTCAACAATGTCTCATGAAAATGATGGTTTTCTTCCTCCTTGAATGTTTCTATGTTGTACAACGTAGTGCAACCAAGTTGCTCTATGGTAGCAGTGTGATTTGACCCTTGGTCATGTAAAAGTAAATCTCCATATTGATCAAAAGAATTTGCTGCAATAATATAATGTGGAAATATTTTCATAACTTGATGATATTTTGGAACTTCTTGTAGGGCTGCAAGAGTTCCTTCCTCCAAAGTGTTGGCTGCCCCAACTGTTGATGCATGTGGTTGCTCCTCCTTGAGTGTGACAGTGTTAGGACAAAGCTCCTCAAGTGGTGTGAGATTTTCCTCCTTTGTTCTTTCTCCATAAAAGATTTGGATCAACCTTTGAGTGAACTCTGCAAAAGTCTTCACCCTTGCATGGCTCAAGTGGTTTCACCACCAAACATAGGCTTCACCCTCCAAGTGCAGTGCTGAGATTTCAACAACTTCTTTCCCTACTACAGGATGTAGTAGGAAAAATGCCTCCAACTTTCTCACCCAAGTTCTTGCTGTAGATAACCTATTAAAGGTAGACAACATAAATCTATTGCCTCTGATTTATTTTCTGCTGCAGGGTCTCTTCTTTTCCTTCAACTGGATGAAATGAGGAAAATCTATAGTCTCCTTGAAGGCTCTAGGTTGAGATATGTACTCAACAAGGTAATCACTTAAAATCTGATAATGCAAGTGTCTTCCATGTTCAATGTCTTCTTCTTGATGAGAATAGGAAGTGCATGGTCCTTCCTCTTCTATTTCTTCAATCTTCTTAACCTCCTTGGAGAGGTATTCTTTGGATCTGAATAGTGATGAGAGAAATCTCATCTTCTTCAGAATTTTGATCTTCTTGGTCTTAGACTGACAGGCTGAGAAAAGAAAGTTTCTCTGATACCACTGTAATATCCAAAATCTGGAACAACTAGCAAGGCATGACTAGAAAACGCATTTTCCAGTAATGGCTGCTACAATATTTGAAGCCAAAACCTGTATCCCTTAGATCAATTCATCTAAGACTAAAATCCAAGATATGGCTCCAATGAAATCCTTCTAGAGTGGTTAAAAAGATCTCCCACTACTAGATGTTCTCAAAAAGTGCCTGATGAAGAGGGTTGCAACAATGCATGCACAAGAGCTGGAATGATAGCGTTATTTATCAACCATGAACATAAGAAGATCTGAATAGCCAAGAAATAATGTTATAGCAGAAAATAAAGTACAATTTCTTGAGGAAAAATCCACTCAAGAAAGGCAATGCAAGACTCAACAAAAAAAGTACATGAAAATAGAAGAACACTGCTATTTCTGCATAAACCCAGGCTAAGAGGACGCAATTTATAGAAGGTACTGATCCATATTATATGATAACTGAAATATATGACAATATATGGCTCAAATAAAATATGGGAGCAAATCTATAACCCTTAGAAGCAATAATACAACAATCCTCCAAGGGATTGGCTGCAATACACAAAATGGAAAAAATGCCGGAGTTGTTGGGCAGCAGCTGCAACTCAAATCTGGAACTGAATAGAGAAAGTTAAAGATGATAAGAAATCTGAAGTAGACCTCCTCAAATTTATCTCCAAAGTGGAAGGCTGATCCTTAAATTTGAGATCTCACCCTCCAATCAACCTACAATCCCTCACTACAAGTGCTCCGTGAAAATAACGCAGTCTAAGAGGGTTACTGCGCTATAGGTGGAATAGAATGAATTGGCCAAGTGCCAAGATCTGCAATAAGCTCTGAAAGCTTCCAAACTAATCCTCCAAAGGAAAGAAAGACTCTCCCTCTGAAAACAAGAGATGGAAGAGGTGTTGTGAAGTCTCCACTGCAACACCCTACAACACAAAATTATGTTGCTGCAGCGATAACGCTGTCTTGGAGGAGGATGCTTTGGCCTTGAGCCAAGGAGTGTGGAGAATGAATAACAATCCTTCAATAGGCCTCTCAATAAGGAGATGAAATCCTAAATAGGAATTCCCTGGAAATTCTTGCTAAACAGAAAAAGAATGCACAATGTCTGAATAGACATGAAATGAATAATCAAAGAATGAATAACAATGGTTGCCTTGCCCTCCTTTTAAACACATGAGAGATCCCTCTCCATGGGCCCCACTCTATTAGGGTTTCCTCCTTCAAGGAATATTCCCTCCTCTATCTCTGTGTTGTCCCATGTAGTGCTTTCCACCTCATACCCTGCGTTGTTTGCTTGGTCAAACTTAACCAAGCCTCTTTGCAAATGTCTCCTTTCACACATGAGGGTGTGAAATCTAGTTCCAAGGCTGATCCCTTTTCATAATAGAGGTATTTTATCCATATTTTTATTATAAATGGGCCTTATCACCCAATTATTCACCTCCTAAGTGAAAATAGCAAAAGTTAGTGTTCCAATTTATTGCGGGAAAATTTTGGAACATTACACTCATATTGGTGATGGAGTTTAGGAGGAAGTGAGGGACACTTAATATTTGTTCAAGTGGAATCTCTCCTTGGAACCTAAGTTCATTTAACAGCCTAAAATGATACCCATAAAACAAACTCAATCTTCCTTCACAAAATATGAATTTCATGATGTGGAAGGCAAATTCATCCCAGGGGTATCAGAGACTCTCTCTTCTCACACCATTTTTATCTTAAATATTCTTCTCTCCTGGTAGGAAGAAATTATTTTTGGCTACAGTTCTAGGAATTCTTTCCTTGACCCATTTGAATCGTAAGGGCAAGGCGGTAACTCTTCTTATGAGTTCAGGAGATAGAGTTATGGCTAGTCCTCTTATCACAGTGGAGGCTCTTTATTCTGAATGTGAATGTAGGGCCACTACAAATTATTTAGCTATTTCATCATCATAACCTTTCAATTGCTCGAAGAACCCTAGCCATTGGTGATTTTGGAAGATTTCCATAAAATGAGGGTGTTTCCTAATTCTCTTAATGTTTGTAGGGTCCCTCTTATTGAATCCCCCTCCCATTTTAATGATGTGAGAGGAAGGTGGTGAAAAGTTTCTAGAGGTAAGTCTTGGAGATGGAGGCCTTGAAGAAAAACACAAGAAAATTATTTTACCCTTTAACTGTCAAATATAATTTTGTTGAGTGTGAATTACATGGAGGAATTTTAGTGCTGGAGGATGACAATACACTTACCTTGGTCCTTTGCTATGTTTTGTTTGAGATATGGAGGCTTTGGGAAGCCAATCCACCCACAGGTAACTCCGTGCTGCCCTCTAAGCCTCTGTTGGTGTGCTGCCGAGGTTGCCTATAACAAAACGTTGTTTCCTGTAGCACGATGGTGCATGCAAGCCTAAAATTTGATGCTACTATTCTGATGGCTCACATTTCTCTCCTGCACTTGTTCCTTTTCGAAATTATCAATGCAATGGTGGAAATGAAATAAATCTTACCTTTATTGGACCTTTAGCCCAAATTTGGAGCATTGTGGTGACTCTTAGAGACAGTTGGCCCCCACTTTATTTAATCATTTTTGACCTCGTGATCACTTCCCTTCGTACTCATCCACCATGAATTGACTTGATTTGAATTGCCCGGGTGGCACACACTTTCAATTTTCCTCTAGTTTTACTTTACAAAGGTGGCCAAGTTAACTAGCCACCTTTTTTCATTTTAAACTTATAAATCTCAACATTTAACTATTTTTTCCATTTTGGATGTACAACAAGGGGTGAGAGGCCATACCTGAGCTTACCTGGTGTTGGTAAGGTGCTGCAAGAGCATGAATTAGTGGTGGAAGCCTGAGTCTTTTATTTGTTGTATCTTCATTTTATTTTAATTTTCCTGAGTGAGCTTCTTATCTTTTCTGAGTGAGATGCTTGCCCTTTTCTTGTTTTATTTATTTTGTAGGTACTACATAGAGGGCATCAAATGCCATGGCTGGTGTGCTTATCCCTCTGGAGTCTGTTGGTGGTCTCCTAGAGTCATCTACATCAGATTTCCTTCATCTTTTTTCCTTGTTTTTCCACACACACATTTGCTAGAGGAAACTCTATGATATCTGTAGCAGTTTGTTCCTTTCCTCTTCTTACTTTAGTTTTTTCAGGAATGGAGGGATATGAGTTATGCATGCCATAGAGGAATTCATGCGATGAATGGAGTGGAGGATAGTCAAGAGAAATAGTTCCTATGCCAAGTTTTCAATGATTTAGCTTCCCAAGGTGCAACATAGGGTTTAGATTAGGAAACCTTGCGCGTGGAGTGGAATAGGGTATTGGGAATTATAGGCATAGGAAAAACACATATTATCATGCCCTAAATGAAGTTCAGAAACCCTTAGGAAACCTTCTTTCTTCGTAATTTAGTTTCCTGTAGCATTTACTAGAGTTTCTTATAGTGCTACAAGAATCCTGTAGCTGTCTTTTTTGCTTATAACAATTACAGATTAGGGAAAAAAATGAGATTGTTGCCCATTTGGTGGGTCAAATGGATGAAGGGATGGATGATGGAGTGGCTTATGGAATTAGGCCTATGGATACAAATGATTCAAATCCATGGCACTATCAGTAGGTACAAAATTAGACCATAGTAACCAAGTACATCTAACTATTATGCAATAAAAGAAATCTACTTATTAGACTATGATAAGAATTGTAAAGCAACCTAGGTACCTTGCATGAAGTAAATTGCTGAATTTAAATGGCATAAAGGAAACTAATATAATCACACTTAGCTGGGAAAAATGGCTAAACACACTCTACTTACCTTATGCTCTATCTATCATGCTTTTATTTATGCAACTATTCATGACCTAACTATGCTAAAAAATGTGTTGTTTTGCAACTAGGAGAAGAAAGTGCTAAGGTGGCTGATGGAAGGCTTGAACACATGGGGGCAAGGTTGTAGGTGTATGAGTGGTTCTTGCATGTTTAGAAGGCGGTTATGATGGTTTATGGGCTTAAGGAGGGGCCCATAGGTGTTGTTTCAAGTGATGCTACAAGTTTCCTATAGTGCTACATGCAAGTCCTGAATTGATACAGGAAATAGTCCGAGGGAAATATGAGGCCAAAAAGAGGTGTAAAAATGGTAGGGAAGGTGGTGTGAAGGTGGATGAAGATGATTAGGAGGTGGCCCACCCCTTGTCCAAGCTCAGGGCCTCTTGGGAGGCCTATCTTTCACCCCTAGGGTTTTCTCATGATGCAGGGATGGAAAATCTGAAAACAAGGTTGATGGTGATCGTGACGAACAAAGGGCTGAAGGGAGATGAGAGATGAAGCTAGAGGTGCCGGTGAAATTATAATTGGCTATGATACCTGTACCTGCAATAAAACTACCTATTCATGCACTAAATATAGACAAATTCATGATAAAGATAGTGGAAAAGATGACTTAAAATTATAAGGAAATCTATCCTAATCTAGAAACAAAAATATACCACAACATAATGAACAGTTCATGGAATTACAAAAACTAATCTCATCTATTCCAAGAAATCATAAAATAAAAATAAATTTTGGTATATGGGGAAGGCCTACCCTCCTCAAGCTCTATTAACAGAGGTGAGAGGGCGAGGCTTGACTCATATCTTTATGGAGTTTATCACCTATTCTACCACTCATGTAAGTAGACTAAATCTACAAAAAAAGACAAATGGAAGAAAACTAAAATAGTACATGAAAATATCAACAAACTAGCTAACTATTCATAAGAAAAACTAGCTAAATGACATGAAAGGAAAGAATGATTACACAAGAGAGGCTGAAGCACATGGATTGGGCCCTAACCCATAAGCCTAGCTCTCTGGAACTAGACCAGTAAGGAAAATTCTGAATACTCATTTCATTTCAAAAGATAGTCTCATTACATAAATATAAAAGTCTTGAAAAACTGATTACAAGAGAAAAGAGCCTAATGGCTTTTTCCAAAATCCGAATCCTAATGACCTCTTTCTCATCTCTATTTAACCTAAAGGGTAGCTACCAATAGTTCCCTATAAAATAGGTGATGAGCCCACTTAACTCCAAGTGAAGTATGGCTTGAGTGCACTTGGTTTTGAGTTTTCTTGGATGCCTTTGATTTCGAGTTGTTGGAGGGAATCTCAAGGATCCCTTGGCTGCCTTTGGGAGTTGAGGGTGGAAAACCCCTTAGAATCTCTCCTTGTTGTCTACTCTGAGTCTTATGACAAAATCTCCACACAAATTCCATATCTTCATGATTTTCCTGCATTTAATCTTATGTTAGGTACTCAAAGTATGTTAACCCTCAATCACCACCTACATTAGCATCATAAGTGTTGGCTCACTAAGATGCCTATTTAAAAACAATCCTAATGCCTCCATTAATCATCAATATAGGGTAAGTCTATTTATTTCAAGAGTGTTCAACACAATTTATGCAAGTGAAACTAGAGGTTAACAAATCGAAATCGTTTCAGAAGTAAAATCTAATTCTTGAAGTTCAATCAAAGAAATTATGAAAGAAATCATTAATAACTCAACCAATTAGCTCAACTTAATTCTAATATGTTCTATGAAAGAAAATTGAAATGAAAATTTTAAAGGAATTCACAATTAACCAGAATTATTGATTAGCATATACATCAATCTATTCAATCATCCAGGGAATATTGCAGTAATTGAAAAACAAGTAACATAGTCATGTTCTGAAATTGAAATTCTCAATGAATGATCAACCAACAATATCACTCAGAATGAAAAACAATTTAATTATTCAAATAACTCTAGTAAATGCGAGAAGTAACATTCATGAGGAAAATGAAAGCAATTAATACTTTAAATCAATAAGATGCAAACCACTCGATGCTAATGAAATTCAAATCAATTACAACTTCTATAAAACTCAGGAATGATTAATTGAAAAATAGGAAAATAAGAATATAACACAAGACAACAGTAGAACTCCTAGTGACTGGGCCCAGAGCCTCCAAAAGTCTCTTCCAGATGATCTTCGGAATACGATTATGGAAAAACCAATATCTATTTCATTAAATTTAATAGTCAGGATACAACATCGTTGAGCGCGAAAACTAAAATTTCGTTCTGAAGGAATGTAAATAAAATATAATTACAACATACAGATTAACAACCTCCATTCTATTCCATATATTGATCTTTTATATCCTACAGAAAAACAGAACGAATAATGGAAAATCCTCAGGATTAGGAGATCCTGAGGATTTAGCAGCTGTCTAAAAATTGGTATTATAGAATAAGCGAGATCCTCCTCATTCGTCATTGGTCTATATAAATAGAAACAAGATCTTTTTCCTTTTCTTGGTCATTGTTGTTCAATCGTTTGAACAACGATTAATTGGTTTATATTTCCTACACATAAAAACAACGAAAGTTAGCCTTTTTGCCCATAATTACATAATTTATTGATAATTAGTTTTACCTTTTGTTTACAATTAATTCTTCCAGATTTACTCCCAAAGTGAAGGTAAAAACATGAAATTTAGTAATAAATCAAGCTAATTATGAGGGTAATACATACCTTTTTCATGGCCCAACATACTCCCCAGCTTACCTATTGCATGTCCTCATGAAATGAGATGGTTCAGGTGTAACGATGTGAAGGAATAGGTAGGGTAGACTTCCTACTTATATAGTCTAAAACCATGTTTCTATTTAACTTTTGAAAAACCTTAATTTACATGACCCTCTGGAAGATCATAATCATGGTGATAGCCTTTAGGAGGGTACCATATGATAGGACACCGTAGCGGTACCGTATCCATGTAGGACCCATGCATTAAATTATGTTACTGTATATGTAAAATCAAAAGGCAGCTGCTTTAAAGTTTCTATAATTAAAGGGCTCCCAATTATTAACGTTGTTGGTGGATGCCTGCCATCTTTGCTTAGCTGCTAACAAAGCATCTTATCTGATCTCCTGAAAGTATTCTCTCCCAGCTTGTACAATGTCCTTGAAGAGTGGTCCCAATTTGGCTATGAACCTTTCCTGTTTCATATATCTTTTATGTTGAGTGAAGAGATGTAGAGGTTTAGTGGGTTCCCCTCTAACCTAGAGATCCATAACATGTTCTCTTTTCTGAAAAATGTTATAGGCTTTAGCCCACTTGATTTGATTATCAACAAAAGAGATGAATGCTTGAAACTGGATGTCTCCTATGAAGGGACTTGGGTTACTATCTCTCTCATCTTCCAAAAAGAAGTTGTGTAGATATAGTTCACACAAGTGGCATTGAACTTTCTCATTATGTTCCCCACAACACTGGAAAAATTTTGCAGTGGTCTTAAACTCGGTGGGTTTCCATGCTCTAATGGCTTTCACCTTTAATAACAAATATCTTTCTAATAAAAACATAGCATAATTAGTAGTAGGTGATATACAAGGCATGACATCTGAGTAAATCGAGAAAATAGCATTTGTTTTCTTTGTGGCTTCTTCAAGGTGAGATTGTGTTTTCTTTACCTTCTCCTGTTCACTAAAGCTAGCGAAAGTCTCATATTTGGTTGCAGTAAGCTTATTGAGTTTTTCTAGAAGATCCTGATGCACCTGCAGTGGTACCACTTCCTTCTTGTAGTTAGCCAATTCCTATTGGGTCTGTGTCAATTCGTCTTGAAGTCTTGAAATAACGACTTCTTTTATCAGAGGAGTATAAAAAGGTGTTTCATCTATCTGAGTTTCCTCTGTCTGTATCTCTAATTTTATTTGGGTTTCAATAGTGTGTGCCTCTTATTTTGTTTAGGTTTCAACAGTGCATGTCTCTAATTCTGTTTGGGTTTCAGCAGTGTGTGTTTCTAATTTTGTCTGGGTTTCAGCAGTGCGTGTCTCTAATTTTGTCTAGGTTTTAGTAGTGTCTATTTATTTCTTAGTCTTCCAAGCCTTATCTGCCTATTTTAACCATTCCCTTAATTGCTTGACTGTTTTTTTCAACTTCTTGTACTTCTTGCGTAATTTCCTCAACTTAGCCCTCACTTACTTTTCTTTGTAGGTTTTCCAGTAGAAGAGGGCACCATACTTTTTTCAAGCACCGGGGGGGATGTACCAATTTCTAGGCCATAACCTTGTAAGATGGTATTTTCTTCAAGTATTGAAGGTGTTGTGCCTATATCAGTACTTTAATCCAATGGGATGGTGTTTTCTTCAAGCACCACGGGAATTGTGCCTACATCAATACTTTGGTCCAATGGGACGGTGTTTTCTCCAGGCACCATAGAAATTGCACCTATATCAATACTCTAGTCAAATGGGATGGTGTCACCCGACTGGTTTTTGGATTCAGGAGTTCTTTCTGCAAATTTTTCTTCCTCCAAATATTCACCACCACAGGGTGATGAATCCCTTGAATTCTACATTTCCTCCTCAGATGGTAAAATATCAGTGTGACCAGAACTGCTAGCAGAGGTTGAATGGTCTATAGAGAAACTCTATCCCTCAGAATTCCTAGAGGGATTTATTTCTTCATGAAATGCACTCATACTTTCCAGCACTCGGGCCATTTCCTCCTCATATCCTTGTAGAAATCCATCTTCCGTGTTTAGAGGAGGTGTATGAGATGGACCTGCCTCTTCGGCCAAGGTTTAGGTGTTTTTCCGTGAACTTAACCACTCAGAGCGTCTTCGTTTCACCGGACCCGAGGTCAAGGGATGGCTCCTTTTTCTTCTGGCTTTCCTTGGAATTAATATTTCCCTTCTTGGCTGGTCAATTTCACTATTGTATGGGTTTTCTTCTAATGGGGTTAGGACAGGGTTTACAAAATTGTCCCAAGTTAACTGATGCTTAGTTAATTCATGGGTGACAACAAAATTTATCAGACCATGATGGATTATAACTATATGTGGATTTTTAGCCTTCCTAACCTGACTAGATATGTCATGCAACAAAGAATTCAAGAAAAATGGCAAATTAACTGAAATTTTCTTCTTAAGTATGGGTAGAAGTTTGAGTTGCTAGGTTTTTACCATGTCTTGGCATCCGTCACATGTAATATACTTCTAAGCGGTGATTTCCATTTCTTGCCATGGTTCCTTCAAAGTCACAGGGTGAATACATTTTCCTTTGTGTACCAAATTCTCGTCTGGATCTTGGAACACTGCAACTGCTTCATGTAAGAGAGGGTGCTTATCATTCCACTTTGTCCCTATTGCCAGAAGTCTAGAAACCTTAGCTATTACATTTTCTAATACTATTATGTCTCTGCCTTTAAAAATTTTGTGTCCATCCCGTAGGTTCTATAGGAATTCTAGTGCTAACTTGGTGTGGAATCCCTGTAATGTTCCCAAATACAAGAGCCAACCAGAATTCTGCAGTATAGCACGAGCTAGTTCTATAATATTGAGTATGGTGGGCACGTTGCAGACAGATCTTCCACCCATGACTATTGTGTCTCAGAGGCTGAATTCTGCATTTTCATGTACCACTCACGACTTCATAAATTTAGAACAACACAAATACTGCATGCAAATAGTTTGAAACTGTTAAAAAGGGTATAAATGAAATTATATTTTTTTTTCATATCGGCAGGTTTCAACGGACTTTGATTATTAGTTTGCATGATTGCTCATCATGTACACCTATGTACACCTTTTCCCCATCCAATGAGAGAAGGGCGTCCACACCCTTAGAGCGTAGAAAAAGAGGAAAGACATTGAAGATCATTGATGCATCAAAATAATAACCAGAGCGACGTAAATTGTGGCAGAAATCAATCAAATCAGCTCAAATCATGAGGATGGCAGGGAAATTATTAAAAAGGAAAAAACAGAGAAATAATTATTATGAAAAATATTTTTTCTTTGATGGAAAGTTGTGACAGAACATGATAGGTAAAGAGTGGTAAAAACTACTGGGATTAGGTGATCAGACATAATTAATTAATTCATATGTAGTTTTACCATGCATACTGGTTTTTATAAAGATAACGCTATTCAAATGATAAGTTCTCCTTTGAGAATGGGTTGGTAAAAATAAGTGAATATAAAATGATTGGCTATTTAACATGAAACTCCAATTCCACAAGTAGAGCCACTACTGCCAGCAGGCATCCATAGCCTTGAAAGGGTTGCTTTTTAACCCAAAAATGATCCAGAATCCTCTATTTAGTATTTAGATAATTTATTTATTCTTACGGAGAGACCACTGTGCTGGCATGGTAACCAGATAACCACAATGCCATTCGCTAGGTTTTAACAAAGTAATCAGTTTGGCTCATGATGAGACCTCTTGTCCTTCAAGAATTTTTCTGGCTAGAAGGTCATTACCCTGGTGTGGTGGCCATAATGGGAATATTACTTGTTATCTCCTTATGATCATGGTAGCCTGGCTCATGATGAGACCCCCTATCCTCTCTAAAATATTTGCATAGTATTTTCATATTTGTATATTTTTGAATCATAAATAGAGGGAGGCTCATTAACTCCTTAAGAGTTAGGGATGGTGTGAGAGTGAAAAGACATGCTAATAAAAGTTATACCCTTATTCCTAAGTCACCCTACCCTATAATATCAACCATTGATAGTGTAAAAAGATAAACCAGCATGGTATTAAGATATAAAAAATATATATATATATATATATATAATATCTCTGAAGAAAAGATATCCAGCAAGCCATCACATAGTTTGAACCATATCAATGTCTATAAATAAAGATACCCATCAAAGGTAAAAAGAAATCATAATTGTCATTAATATCATCGTCTTTCTCCTTCTTCGATGCATATTCCTTATCCACAATATGATTCCCATGACAAAATGTATGAAAAAATAAAATTGGAGAAAATTCATTGAGACAACTACTTATTATAAAAGCGCAACTGTTCATTTGACCGAACAACGAATGTTTAGTTGATTGAACAACCTCTGTTCAATCGATTGAAAAAAAAAAACACGCAAAATAAAATCTATTGTTCTTTTGATCAAACATCGGCTGTTAAGTTGATTGAACATCATCTGTTCAATTGACTAAACAGTAAAAACACACAAAAAGAAAATCCTTTGTTCCTTTGACCGAATAACGGCTTTTCAGTCGATTAAAAACAAATATTCAATCGATTGAACATCAAAAACACACAAAAAGAAAATTTGATGTTCTTTTGACTGAACAACGACTATTCAGTCGATTGAAAAACAATTGTTCAATCGATTGAAAAACAAAAACACACAAAAAGAAAATCTGTTGTTCAATCGATTGAACAAAAAAAACAAACAAAAATAAAATTTGTTGTTCTTTTGACCGAACAACGATTGTTTAGTCGATTCAACAACAAATATTCAATCGATTGAACATCAATAACACACAAAAATAAAATCAGTCATTCACTTAACCGAACAATGGTTGTTCATTCGTTTGAAAAGCAACTATTCAGTCGATTGAATATCAGCTATTCGATCGATTTAACATCAAAAGCACGCAAAAATAAAATCATCTGTTCACTTAACTGAACAACGACTATTCAATCAATTGAAAAACAACTATTCAATCGATTGAACAACAATAACACACAAAAATAAAATCAACTGTTCAATTAACTGAACAATAGTTGTTCAGTAAATTGAACAACAATAACAAAGAACAAGAATTTTTCATATTTGTAGAGTGATGCATTTACAATCAAATGCAAGACAATATATACATTATTTGCAAACTGAAAAGAACATATTTTTATGAAGGTAACGCTACCAAGTCATTACTCCCTGCAACTAAAATTTGCATGGCGTGGTCATCACGTACCTATTGGCAAAAAGACTCCTTTGTGAGTGGTTTATGATAAATACGTACCTAATGTTCGTTTACTTGGAAGGAAGAGTTGGACCCATCTATGGTGGTCAAAGTGAGAGTGCCATTTTTATGCACTTCTTGAATTTCATATGGGCCACGCCACATTGTCTGCAGTTTACCTGGGAAGTCTTGAAATCTAGAATTGTAGAGGAGTACCCAATCTCCTTCCTGAAATGTCTTCTTCTTGATAAGGATGTCATGCCACTTATACCGTTGCTGCTGAACGATTGTGGTACATTGTAAAGCAAGTAACTGGGCTTCATCTAATTCGTTTATCTACGGTAGTCTTTTAATTTGAGCCTCTGTCAAGTCCAGTCCCACTTCTTGTGTTGTTATGAGAGCCTTTATCTCAAATTCAATGGGGAAAATTGGTTCTTTTTCAAATACCAGTTGGTACAAAGAATATCCAGCAGTATTTCTCCAAGTTTTCCAGTAAGCCCACAAGGCCTCTGGAATTTTACTATCCCAGTCCCACCAATGTGTTGAGACCGTTTTAGTTAGAATTGCTTCAATGAATTTATTGGTACTTTCGACCTGCCCATTCGCTTGTGGGTGATATGGAGAAGTGATTCTATGCATGATGTGGTGGTTCTGTAGAGTGGATGTAACCTTATGTCCTATGAATTTCGCCCCCCCGTCTATTATCACTTCCTTGGGTAAACCATACCACACAAATATCTTGAAATTAAAATTAATAATGGTTTATTCTATAGCTCTTGGAAATGCTACTGTTTCAACCCATTTTATTACACAGTCTATGGCAACCAGTATTTAATCTTTCTGGTTTGAGGGTGGATTGAATGGACCAACAAAATCCAGTGCCCACCATTTAAAGGGTTCTATCACCAATTGTGGTTGTAGGGGCATTTCATCAGATTGACCTGGGCAACCTATTCTTTGGCAGCTATCACAGGCCTGCACATATCTCTTAGCATCCTTAAAAATAGTGGGCCAATAATAACCCATTTGTAATACTCACCTACCCATGGGGTACGTTTTCTTACAGAGCGTTACCCTTCAGCTTATGTAACGCTCCAGCTACATTCCAGAGGGCCATACTCAACATTTCCATGATCTAATCAACAAGGGAATTGAGGTTTATATGGATCATTTCACCCCATATGGGGATGATTTTGAGCAAGCACTACAGACATTGGAAAAAGTGTTGGAACGATGTATCGCCACCAGGTTATGTTTGATTAATGAAAAATGTCACATGATGATGACGGAAGGCGCGATCCTATGACACTATATCTCTGCGAATGGAATGCAAGTAGATCCGCCAAAGATAGAGGTATTTCTCTTACTATCCACACCTTGTACTCAGATGGAGGTACGTAGTTTCCTCGGATATGTAAGATATTATCGTAGGTTCATAAAAAAAAAAATTCACAAATTGTTGCCCCTTTGTATGCTTTCACTAGAAATGTTGAATTTAAATGGTCTGATGAGTGTGAAACTTCTTTTACATATTTAAAGAAATTATTCTCGACCAGTATTGCGTGTGACCAGTATTGCATGGACCCAATTGGGAAATACCATTTCATATTTCGTTGGATGCATCAGACACAACGATAGGAGTTGTTTTCGGTCAAGAAGAAAATAAAAATCCCTACGCTATTTATTGTATCAGCAAAAATCTCACACCTGCTGAATTAAATTATACAGTAACAGAAAAGGAATTCCTAGCAGTCATATATGCCATAAATAAATTTAGACATTACATAACTGGCTATCACGTATTTCTGTATATTGATCATTCTACCATTAGGTACTTAGCTAATAAACCAATTACAAATGGGAGAGTGACTAGATGGCTGTTACTTTTTCAGGAATTCGATATCACTATTAAATACCATCCAAGAAAGGAGAACCCAGTCACAGATTTTTTGTCTCGGGTCCCAAAGATAAATGATCCGCTAGCAGTAGAGGACCAGTTTCTTGATGAAAATCTGTTTGCTATATTAGTGAAAGCGTCGTGGTATGTGTATGTAGAAAATTATCTCGCAGTAGGAAAACTGCCCAGCGATTTAACAATAAAAGAAAGGAAGTTGATCGTCCAATGCAACACCTACTTTTCTTGGATTGGTGGGTATCTCTTTCACACAGGAGCTGATATGCACATACGCAGATGCATCTGGGAAGATGAAATTTTTGACATCCTAAGGGCCTGCCATGATGAACCTTGCGGTGGACACTTCACAGACTGTAGAACCGGGCACCACGTGGTTTTTTCCTGATCTTCAGGGGAAATTTGAATCTGATTATAGCTACTGAAGCCATCATGTAAGGAAAAAAATCGTTTCCTTGCCAATGTATCAAGGACTTGATCGATAAATAGAAGAGGGAAGTGATCCTTCTGCATGGCTTTGTTCAATTCCTTGTAATCCATGCAGATTCGCCACTTGCCATTTTTCTTAGGGACAACTACCAGCGGAGAGACCCATTTACTATCTGAAATAGGATAAATGAAGTTCACATCTAGCAACTTCTGTAATTCCTCCTTCACGATATCTTTAAGGTGTGGTTTCAATATTCATTGAGGTTTCCTGATGGGACGATCATATTTTTCGGTATAAATGTGATGGGTACACAATTGAGGATCTATGCCCTTCATGTCTGAATAATCCCAAGAAAAATATCCCTTGTATTTTTGCAAAACTTTAATGAGCTTTTGTTGTTGGTCGTCGTTCAGATTTTCATTGATGTTTAAAATTTTTCCTGGTTCAATTTCAATAGGCCTGCTACTATGAACGATAATTGTGGGTATGTGCTGGTTATATTTATCCTTTAAAGGATATTCATGTGCCTCATTATCATGAATTTCTCTTAACATTTGGCACTTTTCATTTTCTCTAGCAGCTGGTTGATTAATAAAATTATTAATTATGTCATCTTCAGTCTGGATTTTGAATTCAAGTGCTTCTGCTACTGTGAATGGTGAACGGATATTTTCTTCCAGGCATGCATGTATGATCTAAAAATGGAAGGTACTTGAAAAGGGTGCAAGGTATCCATTTTCAATTATGTAAATGAGTGCAAAAATACTCTAAGTTTAAATCTGAAAATGTGAGAACTTCATATTTCTAATACAGAGATAGACTGTAGGGGCATTTACCGGATATTTCACCTTTCAAAGAAAGGATGAATCCAAGAGGCTACCTGGCCCTCTTATAGACTCTTCCTGAAGAAATAATAGAAGTAAACACTCAGATTTAATTAAAATGATCTTGCTTTAAACTTGACGTTATGCGGAAATTTAGCTTGCAAATGGTGTATGTCTTTTCACTGTTTATGTATCTTAAGTGTAATTGTTTTTTCTGAAACTTAATCATGGATATTAACAACAATATTCAGAAATATAATATCAAAACACAACAGCAATATGATATAGGAGTTCACCCCAACTCTTGGGCTACATCTCCTGGATCAAGCCTCCCAAAATGGGCTTGTCCTCTTGTATTAAAAGCTCTCAAATGAAATAAAAGATTATAGGTGTCTCAATAGACAAATCTGAATATATAAACTGATTCAGAAGACATGAAAAAGCTAAGAATTCCTTTTCAAATTCACTAAACAGTGAAAGATTACCATAAACAGTGATTTCTTCATCAATGTCCTGCTGGTGCTTTGAACTTCTCTGCATTTTTTCGGGCTGTAGAAGTCCTAAAATGCCTCTGAAACCTCTTCCAATGGCTTCAGAAGGTCGAAATTATCTGAAATAGATCTTTTTTTCACCTCAAACTGATAACCACAACTCAAAATAACTCAAACCCCAAAATGGCCATGGTGGCCCTAAAAACTATCCTAAAGGTTTTCGGCCTCTGAAAGTCTTCAAACAGAGCTAAGAACTGTTCCAATGGCTCTGGAATGCAGGAAATAGTCGAAAATGACTTTTGGTTCACCAAAAAAGGTTAACCACAGCTCAACCAAACTCAAAACCCAAAATGGCCCTTGTGGCTCAAAAAGCTTCTCTGAAGCTAAACAGGCTGTAAATGAGATCCAATGGCTCTGAAACCTGCTCCATTGAGTCCAAAATGCTGAGAACATACGAAATCAAAAAAAATTTGTTCCAAAAGGTTGAGTAATGAGAAAGTTATGACCAAAACAACTTTGCCCCAATTTCCTCCACTAAATGTGGGGCAACTGCCAGTTAACTCCACTAAAAGTGGAAGTCCACCTAAATTTGGGAGCGCCTCCAGAATCTCCACCATATTAAACTCCACTTAACTGAAGCTTAATTAAATATTAAACTTGAGATTAGGCTCCTTAAGCGCTCTTAACATTAAGCTCCCACACTGGTCATATGATGAGGTTCCATGGGAGGAGGGTTGGCCCCTCCGTGCTCCACCGGACCCACTCCACTAAAAGTGCAATAACTTCTTCATACGGTGTCCATTTTTCGAACCGTTTGTGGCGCCGAAATCAAGAAGACGAGACCTATGCAACCATCTTGGTTTCAATCAATTTTGAGAACTTTCATTTTTTAGCTTTTTCCCAAGCTCAGATTTGAGCTCCTCATCAATGTATGTGTTTGTGAATCTTTACCATGGGAAGACTTGGTTTGGAAGGCACATATATAACAAGGTTTCTTACAACCAAGGAAAATTTTAAGGATGGAAGTTTGTCTTAAATTTTGGAAACCTTGACGAATCTTATTAGTCCCTAATATGCAAATTGTAAAATGTTTGGAAATTTTTTTGTAAAAATATTTAGATTTATAATTATTTTATATTATTTTGTATAAAATTTTGGCGAATTTTAGGGTAAAATTATTTTATACTATAAAATGTGGGCGAATCATTTTTAGAAAAAATGGAAATTAGCGAATATTTTTTTAGAAAAACATGGAAAATTAGCCCACATGAGAATATTAGCCCCTAAAATTTTCCCTGTTTACAACATCCCCCGTAGCAATGGTCATACTGCCTGTACGATAGCCTATGTAAGTGTTGGTTGTGGCCAACCAAGGTCGACCCAAAATCAAGGGATGTTTGTCCAGTTGGCTTTTTGGATTGATGACTAGAAAATCTACCGAGTACTCCCATGACTCAAAGGAAAACATGATGTCCTGTAAATTTATTTCTGTTTTGAAAACTGATCGATCGGAAATTTCCAACAAGGTGGAGGTTGGTTCTAAAGCGGTGATGCCAATAGTTTCATAGGTTTCCGCAGTCAAAATATTAATGGCAACACCCAAGTCGACTATCGTGTTTGTAAAAAAGAAGCCATATATTTAGACTGTAACTATAGGAATCCCTGGATATTCATACTTTATAGGTGTCTCCCTACCCAATAATAAATCAGACAAGGTTCCTACGACATGGACATTTGGCGAAGTTTTTGTTTTCCTCGCAGGTTTTTTTGTACACAGTTCTTTAATTGTCTTAGCATAGATAGGGATGTCTTGAATGGCCTGGAGTAGAGGAATTTTAATAAAACATTTTTAGTTTCCACCAAAATATCAAAACTTGGATATACAATTGGTTTAGGTATCACTAATATTTCGGGGAAGGGGGGGGGGGGGGGAAGATCTAACAAGTTTCCTAAAGTATTCTTGTTCACTTGTGCCTTCTCCCTGTCTTGTTTCGGAACTGTAACTTCGCGTGGGCTAATAACGCGCCCATATCTCAGCCTAATTTCACTACATTAGTTTTGCTCGATTTTGAGGTCTAGGTTTTCAATGATTTGGATCAACTGCGCCGGTCTATTGTTGGGATTCAGGTTCGGTTGAGCTAGCAGTTGAGGGCATATCAGAGGCTGAGAATTCTGTGGTAACGGATATGAAGCTGGTAATGTGGGTTGAGGTTGAGGACCCGTTACCATAGCTGAATTGGTTATTCCCAGGGGTCACTGCCAGTTTTGGGGCCAATTGGGATTTTTTGAGGTAGAGGCAGGCCACTGGGATGAATATGGATTGTTCTGCCAAAATGGAGGAGAGAAAGAATATTTTTTCCAACAGCTTCCTGGAAAGGATTGAGTTGGCCAAGGGGGCATGGAGAATGGTTGGGATGGCCAGGTAGAAGAAGGTGGTTGATTTTTCCATGTTGTCTAAGGGTTTTTTTATTGATTAAATTACGAAGAAGGAAAGAACTAAGATGGGTCTTGTGGCATACCTGTAGTTCGGGCTTGCCACTATCGACGTTGATTCATTAAATATACTAGTTTAGTTTCCTCTTCTGCTTCTTTGAAGACTTCTTTCAACCTCGGTAGTGACGACCATTGTTCAGTGGCGTGGTCTTTAGTACAGATGGTGCATGTTTGGACCAAGTCCAATGGGAATTCTCGTTGGATGTGCTTCTTTCGATAGCATGGGAAAAAGACAACCAAGTTTTGTTCTTCTAATTCTTGCTTCTGCTAGGCCTGCAAGACATCTAATTGTGTTGTGAGGGTACCCAAGATATCTGTCTTGAAGTCTTCCAAGAGATTGTTGATTTCTGTTTGTGCTATGTTTCCACTTGAAGTTCTGTTATTTTTGGTAGCTAAATCCCATCCTGCTGGTCTCATGTGCGTGTTGCCTCTAGAGCACCTGATACATAATGAAATAATATCATCATAACTTTCATGATAGATGTCTCCTTTCCCCGTCCAATTTAATGTTTCTATCCATTCATATTTCATTCCTTTTATCATAGTTACTATTAAGACATCTTTAGATAATGTAGTATAAGGGGACCTTTGAAAATTATATTGGAATCGTTCAAAACATTCTTCTAATGTCTCATTATCTTTGTTATGAAACCAACTCCAAAAATAGAAGAGAAGAGAGATCAACGCCTTAGAAATAACCACTTCAAGGGGGAAACCTCCAATACATGACATAAATGAACAATTCTTGGATGATACAAATGACCAAAACCTCCTTCTATATATAGGAGTCCATGGGCCCACAATATAATCCTAGCCGACCTAACAATAATAATGTAAGGGCACAATAATAACAATATTAGGGTTACAGGGTTACAACAATAACAATAAGGGGGCTACACTAATAAAAATAAGGGACTAAACTAGTAATATAGGGACCTAACATGCCCCTCTCCTTCAAACAAGTGTTGTCCTCAACGCTTGAGTACGTCTGGGTGCTTCTGCATAAAATTCTCATCCTCCCATGTAGAACCTTCAGTGGGTAAGTTCTTCCACTTGATGAGATACTCTGAAATTGATCGATTTCGTAGCTGTCGAGTTCTTGTTTTTGTGACCGCTTCAGTTTCCAATATGATTTTTCCTTCCTCATTAAGTTCTAGAAATATTGTTTGAACTGGAAAATTTTCACCTATAACCTTCTTTAAGCATGAAACATGGAAAACTAGATGCACTCACGAAGAAGCAGGAAGATCCAATTTGTATGCCATAGTATCAATCGTTTGCAACAACTTGTAAGGACCATAGTACTTTGGCAATAATTTATTATCCTTCTTAGCTTTTTTGAGGGAAATTTGTTTGTATGGTTGTAGCTGTAAAAATACCCAGTCTCCTACATCAAAACTTCTCTTGCTATGATGTTGATATGTCTATTGTTTCATTTGATTTTGTGCCAAATTTAGGTTATCCTTTAAGGTTTGGAGAACTTCTTGTTGATGCTCAATGCGATCTTCCACTTCTTGAACCTTATAAGTTCCATAAAATGGGGTCATTTTTGCTGTAGTATGCAAGGAAGTGTTATACCACCATTCAACGAGAGGTAACCACTTGACCCATTGTGTTTTTTTATCAGATACAAAACAACGAAGATATCCTTCCAAAAATTTATTCACTATCTCAGTTTGACCATCAGATTGAGGATGATAAGATGAGCTATGAGCTAATTGAGTACCCAAACAAGAAAATAACTCTATCCAAAATTTTCCTGTAAAAATGGGATCTCTGTCGCTCACAATAATATTTGGGTTTCCATGTAGCTTTTGAATTGTGTCCATAAATGTAGTAGCAACTATACTTTCTTTAAATGGATGAGATAATGCACAAAAGTGTGCATACTTGGTAAGTCTATCAACTACCACCATGATGACACTCTTTCCTTCGTACTTAGGTAAAATTGTGATAAAATCCATTGAAATCTCCTCCCAACGTTGACTTGGAATTGATAAAGGTTGTTGAAGACTCGGGGTCTTAATTGTATCAACTTTATTTTGCTAGCAAACCAAACATTCAGCCACAAAATTTTGAATATTAGATTTAAGGTCATCCCAAAAAAAATCTTTCTTCATGCTGTGGTAAGTTTTTAAAAATCCTGAGTGTCCTCCTAAAGGAGAAGTGTGAAATTCCAACAGAATATTTTGTTTTAGTTGGGAATTATTACAAATATATAAGCGATATTTGTACCATATGGAATCATTTTTACAACTAAATGTATCATATGTACTAGGATCTTTCTGCAAATTTTGAATGAGTGTCCACACTTATTCGTCCTTCTTCCATTCATCCCTTGCTTCAGTTATCCAATATGGTTGGATAATAGAAATGGAACAAAGAAATGCTTCCACCAGCTCTTCATTCTTTCTTGAGAGTGCATTTGCAACAACATTTAGCTTCCCTTTTTTGTAGATTATTTCAAAGTCATAACCCAACATCTTTGTGACCCATTTTTGCTGCTCTTTTGAAGATAATCTTTGTTCCAAAAAGTGTTTAAGACTATCATGATCAGTTTCTAACTTGAAGTGTCTTCCCATTAGGTAAGGTCGCCATTTCTTTAGTGCATGTATTATTGCTAACATTTCCTTCTCATAAATAGCTTTCTGTAAATACTTTAGTTTGATTGGACGACTTTCAAAAGAAATAGGTCTTCCTTCTTGCATTAAAGCATCACCAATTCCATTTCATGGGGCCTCACATTCCACAATAAAGGTTTTTGTGAAGTCTGGCGTAGCTAAGACTAGTGCTAGGCACATTTCCTCTTTAAGATGTTCAAAAGCCTTAGTTTCTTCAGGAGTCCCTGAAAATGCATATTTCTTGTAATATCCCAAATGGGAACTATCAGCAAGGCATGACTGGAAAATGAATTTTCTAGGAATGGATGCTACAGAAATGGAAACTAACACTTGGATCCCTTATATCTGAATATCTAAGACCAAAATCCAAGAGGGGATCGAGGACAAATCTCTCTATGTGGGTTAAATAGATCTCCCCACACCTGGTATGTCTAGAAATTTCCCAACAAGGGACTACAGCAAGACTGCTTAGAAAATAACGCAGTTTCAATAGAGCAATAATAGGAGGCCAATAAAATATCCTTCAATAGTATTTACAGCAGAAAAATAGATGTATGATGAAGCCCATGAAATGTGTAGCTGAAAATACAAGACATATACAGAAGAAATGCCCCCAAAAGAGGTGTTGCAACCACATGAATGACTGAAACTACCTTGACAACGTTATTTTATTAGGCTGCAACTGCTGATGATTACATATCAGATCTAGAGAAGATCTTTGTACAAAAATTTAGATCCATATCAGATATGTACACTAGAAAGGCTCCTCTTTCAGATCCCCTTGGGGTTTTCAGCATAAAATGAAGTATATGGAGTAGATCTGAGATCTACTGCAGCAAATATACAGAATGATTTAGAAATTATAAAGTAAATACATCTATGAACAGATTAGATCTAAAACATACATGGATTATATGTCTAATCCATGGATCACGACAGTGTAAGGAAGGCTCCTTTACACCAGAGATCTCTCCTCCAAATAGTTGTCAAAACACCTTGCAACTCCTCACTTGCAAATAATGTAGTCCATGGACATAAATTGTGTTGTAGGCTTGATGTATCATTTGGCATGATGCCAAGATGTAGATATGAAGCTTCAATCAACTAATACACTCTTGTCAATGGAATAGATGACTTTCCCACTTAAAAGAGGCACTAGTATGGCCTAGATTTGAATAGATCTAACCTCCACTTGCTTCAGCTTGCAAAGAAAATCACACCCTAAACAGGACATGAATTGTAGTTGAAAGGAGAAGCTTGGTCTCAAACCAGATAGTGGACTATGTAGTACAAACTCTTCCAAGAGCTACTCAATGGAAAGAGGTGGAACTCCTAAACAGGAAATCCCAATGCTAAACAACATTTGCAATCTAGGCTAAACAGCCAAGAAATCTATATGTCTAAACAGACAATATATCAAAATATCATATCATGAACAACCTCAATATGTTGCCCTCCTCTTCCTTTTATAATATCAAGGGATTGTAAACCCTAAACCACCTTCAATGATTTAGCTCCATTCACATGTGTAGCTTCCAACTTGAACTTCGTTGTCCCTCTAGGAGATTCATTGCATCTAGACAACGTTGTTGATTTGGTCCTGGTTGACTTGGTAAATTGATTCAGTCTATTTCACACTCAAGTGTGCTTATACAAATGGCCCAGATTTAGCCTTGTTCACATTGGGCATTGATTTATTCTTTTATTAGGAGTTTTATGAACCTCCTTTACACATTTATTCTTTAAATAAAGAAAGCAAAACAAAATGAATATTCCTATTAGCTTAGGAATAACTAGGAATATTACAGTCCTCCCCTCCAAAATGTTGCTTGTCCTCAAGAAAATCACAAGGACTTTGCAAAATCTCCAATGGAATTGTCTCCTCCCAATAATACACGTCTGCTTTGGTGGATGAACCAAATAGCTGTCATCATGAAGTAGTGGGAGATACATAGAAAGAATCATATGCTTTCCATTAGGCTTCTCAAGGCACAAGAGATGGTAAATATTGGGCGCTTCAACTCCCATGAGAAACTTCAATCTCCATGCTATCATCCAAACAAAGTGAGCCATCCTTGGTAGCTCAAAGAAATAGTCAACAATCCCCACCATATGCAATGTGTAGGGGCTCCATGGTTGGAAATGAGAGATAAGAATACTCAACTCATGTTGTTTGTCCCTCCATTTATGATAAATATGGAGTTGATGATCCTGGGCTGTAATAATATAGTCCTCATGAAGCCAAAAGAGACTTGGAACTTCATGATTCTCTTCATTGATTCTAGTGAGCCTCCTTGCCCAATCTTCCATGCATATAGTGAATAAAGTATCTTCACCATATGTGCATTAAAAGAAACATGGACTAAGTGTAATGTGATATGTTGGATGGTGACAATAGTCCCTCCCTTGAGACCAACATTTTCCTTCATCTTGTTGCCTCAAATTATGGTATAATAAGTGGCCATCCCACCACCTTCTTGCTGCAATAAGCTTCTTCAAAGCTTGGAAATAGTAGAGGATAATAGGTGTTGGCTGAATATAATTCAAGCAACACATGTCTTGCTCCAAATTATCCCAAGTGAGATACTTCTTCCAATGACATAAGCCCAACATATGGCTTCTTGCATAATAAAACAAATGATATAATGTAGCAGCCATACAATGTTCTATCCTCCTCTTGAAGCATGAATGAATATGGGAGATTTCATTCCTAAAGGACACACTCAACCAATGTAGCGTTTTAAAAAACACTCTCCCAAAGCGACTAATATAGTAGAAATATGAATGAAGTGTATATGGGACAGAATATCATGCATGAGCCATATTTAAAGCGCTTGACTGACCTGAGCATGGGCATCAACTAGGATGAATCCATACCAAAAATCAGTGAGCCGCTCGCATTCCAAAACATGATACAGGAAACATGGATGAAATGAAATGATCTATTAAAATAACACATAAGAGAAAGTTACAGACTGTGAAATACCAAAGACCAGAATCCTCTTTAACAGATAGAACTCCTCCTCACTGAGACCCTATGGGCTCTGAGCCTTCATACAAAATTTTTGCAAAATGTATACAAAAAACCTTTCACTGCATCATTTACTGATAAAATCTGGCCCCTTTAATAATCTATTCTTCTGGGGTCTTATAGAGAAAGAGAGAACTTGATAAATGAAATAGATGATAAACATTTAATTGTATTATAAACAATAAATGGAGGAGACGTGCGCGCCCATACTGCTCAATGAATTTGTGGTGTTGTACGTTCTCAGTAGCTTTCTTCCTGAAATAAATGCACTGGGTGGTTAAATTTTCAGGAACATGGTGTAGAGGTAAAACCGTATGAACCTTCTATCCTTTGCTGAAAGAAAATTCTGCTGAAATGAGACCTGGAGGATATTGTTTCCTGAGCATGGTACCCTCTGTCTTTTAACCTTGAATTAAGGCCTGAAAGATCGCTGAATCCCTTAATCATCCGCTGATATTTATCTACCGCTCCATTAATATCTTCATCTACGAAATCGACACCTTGAATGTCCCTACAGGGTTTGACATATTTTAACCCTGCTTCATTAATGGAAGTCCTATCGATTTGCCTTCCAGGGACCTTCTTCATAAAGTTTGCCTCTGCAAAATGGTCCTTTGACGTGTTCTCGGCTTTTGTAATGGGTGCTGCAAATTATGATAATTCTTCGTCGCTGTAAACTTGCAAAACACACAAAGTCGTGAAGAAAACAAATGCATGTGGGACGACGGTGCAATGGAGGTGACTGTGTAGTGACGCAACATGATGAAATGGCGGAAGCATGCAGGGTGGTGACGAAGAAAATGCAGTGGAATAATGGTAGGCGGACTGGTGAAATTTTTAAATGAAAAATAATGAAACTTGACTTATGACTGACATATGTAATGGGCGAAAGAGAAACGCGACGCACACGTGGGATAATGACGTGGTGGGAGACAGGGTCCAAGGCGTGCATATGACTAGATATGGACCGTCCGATCTCAGGGGGAGATTGATGGTTGAAAGAGCATCAGAGGCAATGGACAATGGGCCAGGGGCGCGATTTGTCGTGGATTAAAACCCGTGCAGCTTCGATGCGCGATGACCGTTAGATGAAGCTTTCCATATCCGACGGCTGACAGCAATATCGTTGCACATCTTTTTCCGAACAATAGCGTGCGATGAATGGCGGTTTTGGAGCCGTACGCAGGGACACGCGGTAGACAGTGTATGGAATCGTTGGCCAAACGAGAAATACCGCACGCCTCCAAAAGGTGGTGCGATGAATACCAGGCAGTTTGGAATAGTGTTTTTGGGCACAGAGACCGCAACGGCAGGAGGATTGTGGTACGTTGATCTATGGTTTGATCGGACAACTCATAATGCACTCGATATACTTTGATAAGCGCCTAGTGCTTTTTCCCTCGGTTCCAGCACTGGGTTACGCGGAAGAAAAGGACAGAGGGGCTACGACCTTAAATATTTTCAAATGCGGGGTTTTCTACCTTTTATAATGTAATTTGGGGGCGGGAAATGGTAACGATAGGCGTAAGGATGATTTTCCAAGGCTGGAAGGGGGAATTTGAGAGCTTTAAGCCAGATTTCCTGTGAAAATTTTATAGGAAGCTGATTATGATCAACATTGGCTCCACCTGGGGACGGCACGTTCATCCCTGGGTGTGTCGAGAACTCGCAGACCATCTGATCATCTTCTGTGCAAACCCGGCTCTTCAGCACCTCTACTATTCGCTTCACGATTTATCATGACACACATTATTCAAACAAAAAAAAAAATAGGAAAGCAATATACAATATAATACACCAGGTTGCCTTGGCCTAGATTAGAACTGGAAGTATGGTTTAAGAAATTGGCCATTTACAGTGGCGTCAAGCAAATATCCCTACAAAGTTTCCAATCTGAAAGTATTTTTTCCCCCTTGTTCCACAATTCTGAAAGGGCCAAACCATAGGGGATCAAATTTACCATGTTTCCCCTTCTCAGCTCTCCTGATATCCCATTTGAGCACCAAATCACGAATCTGCAGCTTCTTGTCCTTAGCATGCTGATCAAAGAGGTGTTTCATCTTCTCCCGATATTCTGTTAGCCTTTGATTTACCTAATTGCGTGTTTCTTCCAATTCCACCAGCTAGTTTATCCTCCTGATCATATCATCAGGTTCTTCTTGACTCTCCTGCATGAATTAGGCCACTGGTAGGGCCAATTGAATAGGAAATACTGCTTCCCTCCCATATAACAATTCATATGGGGATTTCCCAGTTGCTCTCTTACTGGTAATTCTATTGGCCCACAGAGCAAATTTCAATTGGGAATCCCAATTCTTCTGATTTTCATTTATAGCCTTCTTCAGTGCTCTTATCAGGGTTTTATTGGAAGACTCTGCCAAGCCATTTCCTTGTGGATAATAGGTTGTAGAGTGACTTAGTGTGATGCTATACTGTTGACAGAAGCTTACAAACTTCGCAGACTTGAAATCCTGGGCATTATCAGTTACTATTCTGTTAGGGCAACCAAACCTGGATATGATGTTCTCTTCCATGAACTTTATTATCACAGCATCAGTAGCATTCCTTGTAGGTATGGCTTCACCCATTTAGTGAAATAATTAGTGGAAGTTAATATCCATTTATGCTGACCACTCGATGGAGGGTGTATTTCTCCAATAAAATCAATACCCCATTGACGAAATGGTTCATCCACACGCACTGGAATCAGGGGAAATGGTGCCGATTTCTGTCTCTCAGCAAATTTCTGACATTTATCACATGCTCTTACTCTGGCAAAAACATCTCCAAAAAGCTTTGGCCAATAGAAGCCAGCTTTCAGAATTTTATGAGTAGTGGCCCTCCAGCTGTAATGACCGCCACAGATTCCTTCATGGAATTCATCCATTATATTCTCCACCTCATCTTCTGTTAGACACAGGAGTAGGATACCTGAGGGATCTCGCCAGTATAGCCAGCCATTGGCGACTATGTACTTCTGTGATTTTAATCTCAACACTTTGTATTTAGTTTTATCACAACTTGGAGGGTAGCTGAGTGTAAGGAGATATTCTACTATCTCTTTGTACCACGGACTGGTGAGGTATTTTACATGTATTTCTGGAGTAGCTACCCCAATTCCTTGTCTCTCTTCTTTCTCTTCAGATTCTTCAGCTGCTATTATGGATAAATTTATACCCAAAGCCTGATAATTTGATTCACATAACATCTTGGCCAGCCCCTGTCCTTTGATCATCTTGGTAGGTCGGATATCCAGTTCATATTCCTGTATCTTAGCAATCCACTTTCCCCTTTTTCCTTCACTGTCCCCCTGAATAAGAATATCTTTTATAGCAGCTATAGGCACAAATGCAGTGATGTGGGACTGTAAGATATATACACGGAATGCTTTGAGGGATTTCACTAGGGCATATGCTTGCTTTTCCAATATGTTGCACTTTAATTCTGCATCACGGAGCACCTGACTGAAGAAAGCTATGGGCTTCTCATACCCCTCCTCATTTTTTTGCAATAAAACTCCTGTTATTGTATGAGGTGATGCAAAATAAAAAATCATGAAAGGTTTATCATAATCTGGCCTAGCTAGCACAGGAGCTTCTGCAAAAGCGTTTTTTATCCTGGTAAATGCCTCTCGTGATTCCCGTGACCACTTTACTTCATTATTCTTCTTGAGCATGTCTGTTATATGCCTAACTATCTCAGCATAGTTAGGAATAAACCTTCTTAGGAAATTAATGCGCCCAAGGAATACCTGCACCTCTTTCTTATTTATGGGGAAAGAAATACCATTTATATCCTCAACCCTCTTAGGGTCTATTTTCACCCCATATTTAGTCACAATGTGTCCCAAAATTTTACCCTCTTCTAATGCAAATAGAGATTTTTGAGGATTTAGGGAGAGACCATACCTTCTGCATTTCTCAAAGGTTCTACGTAGATGCTCAATGTGCTCAGTATCATTCTTCTAAAACATAGTGATATCATCGAGGTAGACCACCAAGAACTTATCCTGCTCCCCAACAAAAGCGATGTTCATGCCCCTCTGAAAAGTGGCCCCTGCATTAATCAATCCAAAAGGCATCCTGGCATACATGAATGTACCCCATGGTGTGGTGAAAGCAGTATTCTTTTGGTCTTCTGGAAGTACAGCCGCCTGGTTATAACCAGAGAATCCATCCATCGTTGACATCCTGGAAGCTCCAACCACTTTCTGCAGGATGTGATCCATCTTAGGAAGTGGATAACTATCCTTTAAGGATGCTCTATTTAAATTTCTAAAATACACACACAGCCTTATTTCCCTGTTCTTCTTCCGGACAGGGACCAGGTTTTCCACCCATTCAGAATACCTCAATGGCACAATTATTTTTGCCTTCAACAGCTTCTTGATTTCCTTCTCAATAGAAGGAAGTAGCAAGGGATTTATTTGTCTGAGCTTCCACTTATGAGGTTTTGCATCTCCTTTCAGGGGAATTTTGTGTTGCATAATACTGATATCAAAAGTTTTCAAGTCCTGATAGGACCATGAAAACACATCTTTTTAGGTCTGAAATAACTTCTGATATAGCTTTTTTTATTCTTCTGGGAATTTCTTGGACAATTCGACAATTTTGGGGTTAGCATCAGTACCCAAATTAAGGTCTTCTACCTGATTTTCTTCTACCACTTTGCTTGGCTGCAGTGGGACATCATTCTTATAAAATAATATTTCTAGAGGCACCAGCCCTCTAGGTATAATGTTTCCCTTCAGCTGCAACACTTTATTTCCTGCCATTTTCTCCTCCCAATTTCTCTTTGAAATTTCCTCGGTCTCACCCTCTTCTTCATCGACATCAATCTCCATATTGGAGAATTCTCCTACTGTTTCCAGGAATCTCTTCATCTGTTCTTCATCCTCAAATACCTTCCAGTGCTTGATGTTATCTGGGATTTATGGTCGGTAACGCACCTCAATTTCATATCTTAAGAGTGGGTTTTGAGGTGGGTGAAATGTACTAGCAGCCACAGCAAGGGAATCGACCATCCTATTTAGCTCCCGGGGCATGAACTGGATATTAAATGCCAAGAAGAAATTTTCTACCATGTCCCAAACTTCATTCCTATAAGCCCTTAGCCTAGGATGTTTGGTTTGGCACTGATTCCTAACTTGTCTGACCACCAGCTCAGAGTCTCCCAGAACTTTTAAACTTTGTATACCCATGCTCCTAGCTGTTTGTAATCCTAGTAATAGTGCTTCATATTTAGCCACATTATTGGTGGCTTCATACTCTAGTTTGAAAGCCAGTGGGATCCATTTGCCTACAGGAGAAATCAATAGCACTCCAGCCCCATTGCTTTCTCTTGAATTTGCTCCATCAAAATGAAGTGTCCAGATTCCTGCTTCATGGCTCTCTAAGTGTTGCTTAGTCTTGATTTGACAGAAGGATGGCTCATTAGCATAATCTTGATCTTCTTCCAGCATCAAGCATGAAAAATCTCCTTCTTTACTGTAGACTGGAGAATTAACTGAGTTGTCAGCCTTAGTCACCATTTTAACAAATCTAGTCTCCCTGTACAATCTCCTCTCTTGGCCACCAAAAACTGGGATAGTGGCATATGTTAAATCCATCTTGAGTGATCCACCAATTTTTGTTCCCCAAGACCTCAGCAGAAACATACCAAAACGAGTTGGGATGTCAGCCACCACGATGTCCATTACTACACTCTTTGCTGGGATTTGGGCCAAATTGACCACCAAATCCTTGATCATCCCCAAGCATTTAACTCTTTTGGAATCAAATGAATAGAGGTCTTTGTTGGAAATATGATGCAGAGTGTTGTCCTTGATGGCAACCCACTTGATGAAGATGATGGCAACCTACTTGATGAAGTTGTCCTTGATGCTTGATGAGTTTATTAATGATGTAACTCGATAGTTCTACAAGCAAACTGTATAGCGTAGAAAGAAATATTAGTAAGGGCCAGAACAATGATGAAAAGTGTGTGTCACAAATAATACGCGGGTTTTTTTAGGAGAAGTTGCGTATGCACGTGGAAAAGTACATGCCAAGTCACGTATGCTTAATTGCACTCTAAATTTGTAAAACCAGGGGACTTTACCATGGTATTGGCCCATTGTATTGAGTGCTGTATTGTCTATTTGATCCCGTCCACGAATACCATCGGAAGTAATGTGGTTTTGGCTCATGGTATTGTCAAAGGCTAAGTCTATTTAAGGAGAATAAATTCACTGTGCAAGGGGTGTGCAAGGTTCCGGGCTTGAAATGAATACTTCACTCAATTTTATCTCGTATGGGATGAACTCGTTCTTAATCAATAGATTCGAATCTATGATGCACCCATGAATGTGATGAAGATTCAAATCCTCTAGATCCGGAAATGATGAATCTCCAGTGATGATCTCGAAAAGAAGTAATGAAGACCTGGGCAAATCTATGGAATAAATTGAAGAAAGATGGGTAAGTTCATAGATCTAGTCTGTTCTCGCAAAGTTTATCTTTTATAGATCTATACGCAGTGTCTCGTTTCATGTAAAGCGCGTGTATATGTGAATATGTTTAAACAAAGGCGCGTATGGACCGGTTAGGGTTTTTTCTGAAAAGTGCACAGATGTATACGCTGGGTTCGATGCATTAAAAGCGCTGTGTATATGCAGTGTCTATTTAAAGAAAAGCGCGTATGGTATCTCGAACCGATGGTTTCTCAAAGTCGATTGAGTTTCTCGTATATTCATTCTCAAGTCTAGGCTATCTCTCGATATTCTAGTTACAAAGTGGGTTTCACTGTTTCGTTTGATGCAATGGGAAAAGGATGTTTGCACGATGAGTGAAGGATTGTGTTGAAGCTATTTGATCCAATTTGAAAATTGATGAAACGTGGTTTACAAGGGATCCGAGGGTTGAAGCATTTAGTCCGGGAAAGTAGAAGCTTTTTCTCACAAAGAGAGGCCGGTGCTAATATCGTGGGATAGTAGCTCCCTTCCAGTGAGGTCAATAAACGAGCAGTGGGGTTGTTGCTCCCTTCCGTGAGAGGCTCGGTAAATGAGAGAAGGTTGTAACCTTGTGCAAAGTTGGTGCCTCGTATCGGGTATAAGTCTACACCAATACATGATTGTAAGAAGTTTTCTTTATATAATAAATATTGAAGAATGAGACTGACATGCACAGCGTGGTTTTCTCTCTCGAATTGGGTTTCCACCTTAAATCTTGGTGTTCATATGTGTTGATGATGTGTAATGATTTATTCTGCTCTTATTGCACTCGTTACTACTTACTTAACATCCGATGAATGAATAAAGCACTCGATCTAAGTTAAGAATTAAGTGCATAATTAGATCTCTATGAATACGCGAGTTTCCTTCGATTATCCACGTATATACGCTAGTTTTGTTCAAGAAAGTAGTGTATGGGTTTAAAAAGAAAGAAAAATCAAATAGTTTTCTGTCTCGCACTCAAATATCGATTCACCCCCCCCTCTCGCATTTTTCCCCAACAATCGTATCTGAGCAGGTCCTTCCCGAAAAAGCTTAACCACTAGGGAAGGAAGATCAAGCAAGATGAGCAATCAGGGATGGAACAAAGATTCTATCGTGCCTCCACTTTTTTAATGGAAAAAATTTAATCTTCTCGGAAAACAAGGATAGAGATCCCTATCTTCAGCCTCTGGAGCAGATGTATGGGCCATTGTTGAAGGATGATATCAATATCCAAACTAATCGTACCAATAGATCCAACGGAAAAAGAAGAATTATGAAACAAATGCAAAGGTGGTCAATGCTCTATTGGGAAGTCTAACTGAACTCGAATTTGTCAATTCATGCAATCAACACAAAGAAAGGAAATATGGGACAAAAATCATTTTAAGTTATGAAGGTGATGCAAAGGTAAAAAAGTGCAAAACTCCAAACTCTCGTAATTGAATACGAAAATTTAAGAATGCATAGTAATGAGAGTATTGCCGCTTTCTTTTTACGTCTTGATGATATTGTAAATCACATGAGAAATATGGGAGAAACAATAGCAGACATCTACCTTGGTTTAGAAAATTCTTAAGATCTCTAACGACAAAATTTGAGTCAAAAGTTTCTCGTCTTGAAGAAAAACAGGATCTTCAAAATCTTACCGTGGTGCAACTACATGGCATACTAACTCGCATATGAAATGAGAAGAGGAGGACCATCTCAAGTCAAAGAAGCCATCTTTAGAGCTTCTACAAAAGGGAAAGATGTACAAGAAGCAGTAAGGATCAAGATATATCTCTAAGAAGAGGAGGTAAATTTTGTAAAGAAACTTCAACTTGGCACATGATCTGCTCATAGGTAAGCTTCCTTTCAAATGTTTTAATTCTCGAGAAGAGTTGGTCATTATGTCGCTAAATGTCCTCATAAAGAAACTCCTGCAAAAGGGAAGGAAGTAGCAATAAGGAATAAGAACCGGTCTAGCACTAGAAAAAGTTACTATACTCATGAAGACAATGATGGGTTATTTGATAGTGAGGAAGAAGGTGAACAAGATCTTAGACTTCTCATGGCATTTGAAAATGAATCTAAAGAAGAAAAGGATAATTTTATGGATGCTCTAGAGGACAATGATTTTCTTAATGAAAACAATCAACTCAAAATATGCTTAGAAGAAAGTAAAATAATCATAGAGACTCGAAAATCAGATTAAAGAAGAGAAGAAGCACAATGAAAAATTAGAATGTGAAGTGGTAAGTCTAAGAAAATAACTTGAGAAAGTAAAGACTCTAAATCTTAGATTTGCTAAAGGATCCTAAACCTTAGATGAGATTATTACAAGGTACAACGTTCTCCTCTTATAAGGACAGGGTCTTGGATATACCTGAGAATATTCTCAAGCTTCAAAGACCAAATTATCTAAAAGCAAATACAACTGTCTACAACATTCGCCACTCAAATAAGGGGATAAATAATCTCACAGTAAAGCATGATCAGCTCAAGTCAAAGAACTTCAACAAGAATACTTTTTCAAAGAAACACCAACCATCAGTAAATTCAAATAGAAGATTTCATGATCGCAGAAATTTCTACTTCAATGGACAATGTTTCTCATGTCACAATTTTGGTCATAAAGTTGTTCAATGTGTTGCATATAAAACTATCATGACAAGAGAAGTAAGAAAGAAAAGGATTGATATTGGAACAAAGAAGAATACCTAGTAATAAATTTTCTCCTCTTCAAAATGAAGTTGAATGTACTTATTGGGTAAATAACTTTGGCCATGAAGAATCCGAATGCAAAGGAGCAAAGTCCAAACTAAAAGAACATGTTCCTTCAAGCACCAAAGTATGAGAAAAGAAGGATTTTCAAGTTGAAAATTGTGGCATAGATTTATTTGCATGCAAGGTGAATAAAATCAATGGTACATTGATAGTGGATGCTCAAAACACATGACAAAAATGACAAAAACAAACTTTTTGCATATAGTGCTCTAGAAAAAGAAAAGAATGTTACTTTTGGAAATGATACACCCACTGTTATTAAAGGAAAAGGGTCTGTTTTTCCTAAAAGAAAAGGTGAAAGCCAATAATGTCATGTATGTGGATGGATTAAAACATAACCCGTATAGTGTAAGTCAAATGTGTGACCAAGGAACTCGAAGTTGTCTTTAGTTCAAAAAGAATGTGTGGTACGTGGATCTTGATACGAAAAACAATTATAAAAGGAAAAAGAACTCCAAGCAACCCGTATGTATTGAAGAACTGCAAAGATCAATGCTACTTGAGCAAATCTTCAGAAAATTGGCTATGGCATAGAAGGTTGGGGCATCTCGAGCTTCTCTCAAATCAACAAATCAAGCAGACTTAAAGTCGTTCATGGTCTTCCCAATATTACTTCTACCCTCGAAAGTATCATATGTAAATCTTGCCACTCGGGTAAAATGTACTCGTGAGTACAATTTAATGCCAAGGAAGGATCATCAAGTAGGCCTCTTGAACTTATTCATACCGACATATGTGGACCTATGAGGAAAAAAGTCACCTCGTGGTGAACAATACTATATCTTATTTATTGATGATTTCTCTAGAATGTGTTGGATTGGGTTGCTTAAACACAAAGATGAAGCATTTGAGAAATTTCGATATTCAAAGCTCAAGTTGAAAATGAATTAGATCTAAAAATCAAATGTCTTAGATCTGATCGAGGAGGTGAATATACATCAAATGAATTCCTTTGAATTTTGTGTGAACAACATGGCATAAAAAGACAGCTTTATGTAGTCAGTAACTCTACAACAAAATGGTGTAGCAGAAAGAATGAATAGAACAGCTTCAACAAATGGCTAGAGCTATGCTTGATGATTCCGAACACTGGGTACTACTTTTTGGGAGAAGCAAAGACACACAACAAAGAAATATTCTTAACAAGGCACATATTCGAGTAAACAAAGGATAAAACTACGTATGAACTCTGGTATGGTAATCCTCCCACTGTGAAGCATTTTAGAGTTTTTGGAAGCAAATGCTTTATCAAAAACAATGATGAAAAACTTGGTAAGTTTGAACCTAGATCAGATGAGGGAATATTTCTTGGTTACTCCTCTACGAGTAAAGCATATAAATGTTACAATAAAAGACTTCGAAAGATTGTTGAATGTATTGATGTTGTTATTGATGAGTCTCCCGTAGCTCCCAAAAGAAGAAAAACAAACAATGTATGAAGACGATGATGACGTATATCCTCTACATCAAATAGAAATGATATAGACAAGGGATCCAATGAAGAACCCAAAGATGATTTATCCGAAAATCTCCATCCGAGTATGGTCAAAAGAATCATCCGAAATCTCAAATTTTGGGAGACAAGGGATCGTGTGTACAAAAAAGAAGGACTCTTGTGGGATATTCTAGCTATCCTGGCATTTCTATCCACTATTGAACCACACAATGTCAATCAAGCTAGCAAAGATGAATGTTGGATTCAAGCCATGAATGAAGAGCTTGATCAAATTGAAAAGAATCACACTTGGGAATTAGTACCAAGACCAAATGATAAAAAATGTCATTGGAACTAAATGGATATTCAAAAACAAGTTAAATGAGAATGGGGAATGTTATAAGAAACAAAGCTAGACTTGTTTGTAGAAAGGGTATAGCTCAACAAGAAGGTATAGACTTTGAAGAAAATTTTGCTCCTCGTGGCTAGACTTGAAGCCATAAGAATGTTTCTTGCCTTTTAAAGCTTCCAACAAATCAAAGTTTATCAAATGGATGTTAAGTCTCATATTTCTCAATGGTGATCTAGAAGAAGAAGTTTATATAGAACAAATCAGTAGGATTCATTTGGGAAATGATGAAAAATCTTGTTTGTAGACTTAAAAAGGCTCTATATGGTCTTAAACAAGCTCCAAGGGCATGGTATTATTGTCTTGACAAATATCTTCATCAATAAGGATTCTCAAAGGGGTCTCATTGATAGCAACTTATACACAAAAATTGAAAAAAATGATAAAACTATTGATTATGATTGTATATGTTGATGATATCATTTTTGGAAGTAATGAAGAATCTATGAGTCTGAAATTTTCTCTCGTCATGCAAAAACAAGAATTTGAAATGTCCTTACTTGGGGGAACTAACATTCTTTCTTGGCTTGCAAGTGCATCAAACTACAGATGGTATATTCTTATCACAAGAAAAATATCTTAAGCAAATTCTCAAGAAGTATGGGATGGAAGAATGCAAACCTCAGAAGTACACCAATGATAATCAGGATGTAATCTCAGCTCTCATGATGATTTCTCCCTATGGTGAATCAACCAATACAGTATTGATGATAGGAAGTTCTACTTTATCTCACTGGGACTAGACCGACATTATGCATGCAATTGGGATTGTTGGACGATTCCAAGCTAATCCAAAAGAGTCTCACCTTCAGTCATCAAAAGAATATTCAAATATCTACAAGGAACTCAAGATTTTGGACTATGGTATCCAAAGAATGTTGATCTTACTCTTCATGCTTACACCGATGCAGCATTGGGCTGGAAATGTCGATGATCGTAAAAGCACTAGTGGTGGTGCATTCTATATGGGGCCCCGTTAGTATCTTGGTTCAGCAAGAAGCAAAATTCTATTGCCTTATCTGCAGCAGAAGCAGAATATGTGGCTGCCGCATCTTGTTGCACTCAACTCCTTTGGACGATGCAAACCTTACAAGATTTTCAAATCAAATGTACACCTCCTATCTCAGTTATGTGTGATAATGCAAGTGCCATCAGTATATCAAAGAATCATGTTATGCATTCGAAGACCAAGCACATTCCCATCAAGTATCACTTCTTACGTGAAAAAGTGCTTGAACAAAAGGTGAAGTTGGAGTATGTTCCCTCCAAAGAACAAGTTGCTGATATATTTACCAAACCTCCGCCTGTGGAAGCATTTGAATACCTCTACATGTTGGGTGTTGTCTATGCCTCTCGTAAAGATCGATCTCGATTAAATTCGAAGATTAAATTGGATACGCGGGTTTCCCGAAATACATTCACGTATATACGCTTGAGTTTCTACACCGAAAGTCGCGTATGGTCATGATTGTCGACAATTTTTGTGGGTTAGCATTCTTCAAAGACAAGATGTGGGTCAGATGGTATCTCTCCGTGATGTTTCACTTCATAGTTCTGCTTTCACTCTCTAATATTTGATGAAGATGCCTTGATGATCCGTGATTGAAAGTGTTCAAAGCTGCACAAGCTCAAGGGGGGAGATGAAGGAATAAACCGACTCAAGAACACATCTACTGGTTTTAGGGGAAGCATTAGCTTTGTCGAGTATTATGCATTGTTGTATTATGATGATTCTCGAAATATGATCTCTCTCTTGAGGTCTTCTTAATTTTGGTTATAAAATTCATATTTGTATTTTTTGATGAAAAGGTCATGTTGAAACCTATGATGTAAACTTGTAATATTCACCATGTAAAGGACTTGTTCAATTTCTCTAGGAAATCCACTTGGTTGGATAGTTGAGTCAAAATGTGTAAACCCACTTGGTTGGGTACTTGAGTCTCATATGTAAATCCACTTGGTTGGATCATTGATGTAAGTATGATTCCTTGGTGATAAGAAGGTCATAGAGTCATGTACTTCTTTGATAAATATGGTTGAAGTTTCAACTTGAACTCGTGGGGAGCATGGTAACTTCTGGGCACATCGATCTACATCGCTCTTCTTTCTACATGAGGAGAAAACCCTTGTGTTGGTTTTTGATCCGCCTCTTTGCCCTTGATGTCAAAGGGGGAGAGTAACATGGTGTTTGAATAGGGGAGAATATCATGTATCTATCTCATAGGGTGAATCGACACCATCGTGGTTGCCATCAAGTCCAAAGGGGGAGATTGTTGGTAATATGATGCAGTAGTGTTGTCCCTTGATGGAAACCCACTTGATGAAGATGATGGCAACCCCAATTGATGAAGTTGTCCTTGATGCTTGATGAGTTTATTAATGATGTAACTCGATGTTCTACAAGCATCTCAAGTACCAGAGAAAGAAATATCACAGAGCGGGCCGTAACAATGATGAAAAGTATGTGTCACAAAGAATACGCGGGTTTGTTTAGGAGAAGTTGCGTATGCACGCGGAAAAGTACGTGCCAAGTCGCGTATGCCTAATTGCGCTCTAAATTTGTAAAACCAGTGGGACTTTACCATGGTATTGGCCCATTGTATTAAGTGTTGTATTGTCTATTTGATCTCATCTCCACGAATACCATCGGAAGTAATGTGTTTTTGCTCATGGTATTGTCAAAGGCTAAGTCTATTTAAGGAGAAGAAATTCATTGTGCAAGGGGTGTGCAAGTGTTCTGGCTTGAATGAATACTTCACTCAAGTTTATCCGTATGGATGAACTCGTTTCTTAATCGATAGATCTGAATCTATGATGCACCTATGAATGTGATGAAGATTCAAATCCTCTAGATCTCGAAAATGATGAATCTCCGTGATGATCTCAAAAAGAAGTAATGAAGACTCGTGCAAATCTATGGAAGAAATTGAAGAAATATGGGTAAGTCTCATAGATCTAGTCTATTCTGCAAAGTTTATCTTTTATAGATCTATACGCAGAGTTCGTTTTTCATGGAAAGTAGTGTATACGCGAATATGTTTAAACAAAGGCGCGTATGGACCGTTAGGGTTTTTCCGAAAAAGTGCACAAATGTATACGCGAGTTCGATGTATTAGAAAGCGCGTGTATACGCGGGTCTCGTTTTAAAGAAAAGTGCGTATGGTATCTCGAACCGATGGTTGCTCAAATCTGATTGAGTTTCCGCATATCTATTCTCAAGTCCGGGCTATCTCTCGATATTCGGTTACAAAGTGGTTTCCACTCGTCTGCTTTGATGCAATGGGAAAAGGATGTTTGTTGATGAGTGAAGGATTGTGTTGAAGTCGTTTGATCCAAGCTTTTAAAAATTGATGAAACGTGGTTTGCAAGTGGGATCCGAGGGTTGAAGCATTTAGTCCGAAAGTAGAAGCTTTTCTCACAGAGAGGCCGGTGCTAATATCGTGGGTATTAGCTCCTCTTCCGTGAGGCCGGTAAAACTGCAGATAGGGGGTTGTTGCTCTCTCTAGGAGAGGCTCGTAAACGAGAGAAGGTTGTAACCTTCTATAGGTTGGTGCCTCGCGTGCCGGTATAAGTCCGCACTCCGCACATGATCTGTAAGAATTTTTTCTTTTATATAATAAATATTGAAGATCGAGACGACTACAGTGGTGGTTTTCTCCCCAAATTGGGTTTCCACCTTAAATCCCGGTGTTCATATGTGTTGATGATGTGTAATGATTTATTCTGTTCTTACCGCACTTGTTTATCGTTTACTTAACATCTCGATGAATGAATAAAGCACTCGATCTAAGTTAAGAATTAAGTGCATAATTAGATCTCTCGTGCATACGTGAGTTTCCTCTCTCGATTATCCCTGTGTATATACGCTAGTTTTGTTCAGTAAAGTAGCATATGGGTTTAAAAGCAAGAAAAAGAAAATAGTTTTCTGTCTGCACTAAATACTGATTCACCCCCCCCCCCTCTCAGTATTTTTCCCAACAGTCTTTATATGGACGTGTGATTTGTAATCCTAGTTGTTCCATGACTGACAGAGGCATAAGATTGTGGGAAGCTCCAAAATCTAGCAAACAGTTATGTAATAGCAGGTCATGGATCACTGGAGACACATAGAAGGGAGGAGTAGAAGGATCTATCTTCTCAATGTGTGGGCCAAACACAACCATGGGTATTTCTTCTTGGAGGTTGAGACTATCGAGGATAAGTGCTGCTTCTGCAGGGAGCATGAAAGAGGTGACTTGAGATTGATATGCTGGCTGTTTCAACAGTTCAGTCAAGGGGACTGGAATTTTGACCTTTTCAAGTTCCTTTTGCAGACTGAAAGCAGGAGGGGACTTTTCTATCACAACCTATTTTGACTCTTTAGTTTCAGCTGGGGACTTGACTTCTTTAGACACAGACTTGACATTAGGGGGAATGGCTGCTTTTGAAGAGGAAGGAATTTCATCACTAGATTGCACAGGTTTGTTTAGAGGTCCCTTACCTTTGTCTGCAGCTTTCTGCATTGTTGACTCCTCCTGAGCAGGTGCTTCCTTCTAGGGTAACTCTTCTTCTTTCTCTTGAGTACGGGTCCTCTTCCTAGAGGATTTGAGATCATATCTTCTATTGAAATGTGCTTGCATGAAATCATCAAATTGTTTAAAATAATGATCAAATTCTGCTTCTTTTGTGTCCCTGTTCTTTCCTTCTTCTTTTAATGAGCACTCAGCTCCATCATTCCCTTGTAAAGGGCATTCTTCTACATCACTATTTGAAAAGGCAAGATTCACATCCTCCAGTCCAAAGGTAGTGTCTTCAGTAGAATCATCTACTGGACCTTCCAGGTACAATGGGTGTGGTACTTGATCCTGTTGCTCCTTTGCTTCCCTTGGAAATATTTGCAAGGGTGGTTTCCTATACTAAGGATTGTAACCTCTATTTGGAGCATTTTGGAAATTCCTGAAAGCTGAATTCTTGGCCTTCAATTCAAGCTTACCCAGCTTATTAGTAAGGTTGCTAATCTTTTTGTTCATTTCTTCGATTATGCTAGTACTGGAGTCTCTGTCTTGGTAGGAGGTAGATACCTCCTCTTTGCCCCTTCTTCTGGTATCTTGTTTAGTTTTTCCCTTTGATTTTCCAGTGGAGGAAAAATTTGCCTCAATTTCTAGTGCATCTGACTGAGCATCGTCCAGAGTAGCAGGCTTTCTTTCTCTGAGGGAGAAACCAAATTCTGAATCAAAGGCTGCTACAAAAACCACTTTAGCGGCAGTCTGATGAGGTTTCATGTCAGCACGAAAACTCAAATACAATTTATTAAATCTTTTGATAAATTCTGACACCCCTTCATTATGTCTTTTCTTGAGTGTATTAAACTCAGTAATACATTGTCCATGATCTTTCTTCTCCCCCCATTTTCTGAGAAAAGTATCTTCCATATTATCCCAAGTAGTAATAGAACGACCAACCAATGTCTTGAACCATTTTCGAGCTTCACCATCAAGATATTGCACAAACAGTCTTAAGACCACATCTAAATTTTCAACATTAAAGTTCTCTGCAAAAGAGCAGAAAGTCTCAAGATGCTTTTGAGCATCAATCTCATTTTCCCCATTGAATCTAGGCAAAATCTTCAGACAATCTTGGGGCAAATCATTCAAAACTTGGGGTAATGCTAGGGGAGCATATTTATTCATAAAGAAGGCTAGAACATTAGCCATTGGAGGAGGTGGAGGTAGTGCAATAGTTTGATGAGTAAGAGGTGGAGGAGGAAGAGGAGTATGAATAATAATAGGAATATATTTGACTGCAGCTGGCTGAGGTGTTGAGGGGAATAATGGTCTGTTAACAGTAGATACTTCAGTAACTTCTTTAACCTCCTCAACCTCAGAAGCAGGGTGAAAGCTGTCTTTATTTCTTATACCTCCTTGGGGTGGACTATCTGAATAATAATAATCAGTATCTCCCACAGTGGATTCGGGATCTGGCACTTGAGTTTCTTGAGAATAAGAGGATGGAAGGTCTTCTATAGACAATTCAAGAATTTCAGAATGGGCTAATTTCCTTTCCCTCCAATTTCTTCTATGTATAATCTGGTCAGGGTCAGACACTGAAGGTGTCTTTGGCTTAGACGTATCTGACCTCAGGTGTGGCTTACGAGGAGCCAGGATTGTAAATAGATTTATCAAATAACAAATGTGGAGTCGCCAAGGTGAGGGATCTACAACTCTCAACTCTCCATGCTCACCTAATTGAAAAGTGAATTAGATTATGTCGAGGCCCAGGGATTTAAACTTCTCAACTTCATCCCCGACAACGGCGCCAAAAATATGTTTTCGCTCCTAGAGATAGCCTAGAGTTGTGATAGACCAGTGCCTAGGACATGTTAGCATAGCAATGAGCGTATAATATAATGTATGAAGTTGTCAGCTTCAGCTCACATGCTATCTCCTGTAAACAGGGAAATATGATTTGAATGGTACCAAGACCCTCAGAAAGTGTCACAGGGAAAGAATACTACATAATCAAGATGCAAGATCCCAATATAAAAGCATCAGACAGTTAAGAGACAATTTACTGTAAAGAGGGCTAGTTCAAGTAATATGTCACAGAAATCAATTATCAGAAGGTATATGTGATGAAAGGAATGTTGAGAAGATATTAGTCAACCTTGAGCTGGTATCCAGATACACAATACCACCATGCATGGGCTTACCAATCTAAGAATCCATACATAACAGTAGTGTTTTAAAAAACACCCTCCCAAAGCGACTAATATAGCAGAAATATGAATGAAGTGTATATGGGACAGAATATCATGCATGAGCCATATTTAAAGTGCTTGACTAACCCGAGCATGGGCATCAACTAGGATTAATCCATACCAAAAATCAGTGAGCCACTCGCATTCCAAAACATGATATAGGAAACAGGGATGAAATGACATGATCTATTAAAATAACACATAAGAGAAAATTACAGACTATGAAATACCAAAGACCAGAATCCTCTTTAATAGATAGAACTCCTCCTCACTGAGACCCTATGGGCTCTGAACCTTCATACAAAATTTCTGCAAAATGTATACAAAAAACCTTTCACTGCATCATTTACTGATAAAATCTGGCCCCTTTAATAATCTATTCTTCTGGGGTCTTATAGAGAAAGAGAGAACTTGATAAATGAAATAGATGATAAAAAATTAATTTTATTATAAAAACAAAATGGAGGAGACGTGCACACCCATAATGCTCGATGAATTTGTGGTGTTGTACATTCTCAGTAGCCTGCTTCCTGAAATAAATGCACTGGGTGGAAAACTTTTCAGGAACACGGTGTAGAGGTAAAACCGTATGAACCTTATGTCCTTTGCTGAAAGAAAATCCTGCTGAAATGAGACCTGGAGGATATTGTTTCCTGAGCATGGTACCCTCTGTCTTTTAACCTTGTATTATGGCCTGAAATCTACAATGTTGATCATTGAATCCCTTAATCATCCGCTGATATTTCTCCGCCGCTCCATTAATATCTTCATCTGCGAAATCGACGCCTTGAATGTCCCTACAGGGTTTGACAAATTTTAACCCTGCTTCATTAATGGAAGTCTTATCAATTTTCCTTCCAAGGACCTTCTTCATAAAGTTTTCCTCTGCAAAATGGTCCTTTAACATGTTCTCAGCTTTTGTAATGGGTGCTACAAATTATGATAATTCTCTGTCGCTGTAAACCTGCAAAACACACAAAGTCGTGAAGAAAACAAATGCATGTGGGACAGTGGTGCAATGGAGGTGACTGTGTAGTGACACAACATGATGAAATGGCGGAAGCATGCAGGGTGGTGATGAAGAAAATGCAATGGAATAATGGTAGGCGGACTGGTGAAAGTTTTAAATGAAAAATAATGAAACTTGACTTATGACTGACATATGTAATGGGCGGAAGAGAAATGCGACGCACACGTGGGATAATGATGTGGTGGGAGACTGTTTCCAAGGCGTGCATATGACTAGATATGGACCGTCTGATCTCAGGGGGAGATCGACGGTTGAAAGATCATCGGAGGCGATGGACAGTGGGCCAGGGGAGCGATTTTCCATGGATTAAAACCTGTGCAGCTTCGATGCGCGATGATCGTTAGATGAAGCTTTCCAGATCTGACGGCTGACAGCGATATCGCTGCGCATATTTTTCCAAACAATAGCATGCGATGAACGGCAATTTTGGAGCCATACGCAGGGACACGCGGCAGACAGTGTATGGAATCGCTGGCCAAACGAGAAATATCGCCCGCCTCCAAAAGGCGGTGCGATGAATACCGGGCAGTTTTGAACAGTGTTTTTGGGCACGAAGACCACAACGGCAGGAGGACTGTGGTATGTTGATCTATGGTTTGATCGGATGGCTCAGAATGCGCCCGATATACTTTGATAAGAGCCTAGTGCTTTTGCCCTCGGTTCCAGCACTGGGTTACGCAGAAGAAAAGGACAGAGGGGCTACGGCCTTAAATATTTTCAAATGCGGGATTTTCTACCTTTTATAATGTAATTTGGGGGCGAGAAATGGTAATGATAGGCGTAAGGATGATTTTCCAAGGTTGGAAGGGGGAATTTGAGAGCTTTAAGACAGATTGCCTGTGAAAATTTTATAGGAAGCTGATTATGATCAATAAGATACATTCCAAATAGAAATACATGTACATACATGAGACACATCCCAATCATAAGAAAAAAACATGGACATGAAATTCAACATGGGATTTCCAAACTCTCTTCTTGTCAACCAAAGCAACCATGCCTTCTTCGTATGCATCCTTTCATTGAGATACAAGGCATGAGACAAGAAAATATGAAACCTTGGGTAGTACCCATACTCACCCAATAGCGAACAACACAAGACATCTCCTGCTTGCATCAAATCTAGATGTGGTAAGTGGTTTTCCCACCACTTACTTGCTGCCCATAACATATCTCCATGGTTGAAAGTGGAAGATATATTTGGTGCCTTAGGAAAGCACCCATCATGCTGCAAAATCTCCCTTTGTTCACCAAGGGAGTGGCCATAATCAGCAATAGTTTTGGCCCAAAGTTGGCCATGAAGTTTATAAGGTATAGCACTCCTGTTAGGAGCCATGGCCTACATATACATAGTAAAAGAATGCATACAATCAAAAATTAAAACATGATTTACATAAGTATTCTCTTCACCAATAGTCCTCCTCCAACAAGTGGAGAGGTGCACAGATCTATCTTCTTCCTCAAGAGGAGAAGGAGAGGGCTGAACTAACTCTACCATAGAGTTATATTGTTGGTCCATCTTCATGTGATACATGCATCTTTGATAATGCTGATATAAGTCTTCTTCAAAGCCTTCCCACATGAATCCACTTGAGATAATATGGTGTGTTCTAATGAAAACAGTGGGGGTACAAAGCAAGATATCATAGGCTGCACATAATAGTTGGTATTTGAGTTTTGACTCTTTAGCCAAATAGATTTGATCATGAAAGTAAATGACTCCATCAACCACCTGATACCTCCTATCTTCCATTTTCCCATCAAGAACCTTACATGTGAAGAGGTTCTTGGAATATTCTACCAAGAGTTGGGACTCCCAATATGGATATAGGCTCCTCAATAAAGATAGCTTTGTAGAGTTATGAAATGAAGTAGCTATCACATAATCTCTTTCCTCTTTGACATGCTTAATGCCAAAGTCATATGTTGGAGTATTGAAGCTCCATCCTTGTTTCCTCCCTTGCAGCTGATCTTGTGCAAGACAAGATTGAAAAATAGGAAGATCAATCTTCTTTTGAAAGATATCTCTTCCAAAACCTCCATAGTTTAACCCATGCACACAAGAGTGTTGGTACCCTCTTGCTTTCTTCAAGAATATCCTCTGTATGGAGGGATATCATTTGTTGCCCCAAGTCTATGGAGTGGTCATTTTACATCATGCTAGTGTCATCATGGATCTCTGAATTCTTCTTTACCAGAGCAAATAGATGAGTGAGAAATAGCAAAATTAATTTCAGAAAATTGTTCAGCTCTCCTTGGAAACCATCAATAGATCTCAATGTTGTGGTAGCTCCCCTCAAGGCTCCCTCCTTAGAAAAATTTTTCACTGATGCACAAATTTGAGAGAACACTTTATTCTTCTTCTCATCAGGGTGTCTCCCTGGTGGAATGCCTCCATCTAAAGAGGCATCTAGATCTAAAGTAGAGTGTATGGATGGTTGGACTGATGTGTCCCTTCCCTTACTGCATAGTTCAGTCTCCTTCTCATGAATAGGAACCCCTTGAAATAAACAAGGGTACGTGCTCCTCATCATAGGATGTTGATCCATCCTTCTTCCTCTTGCTTGGAGTAAGGTATCACTGCCCAATAACACTGTCACATAATGCTCCTTGGGAATTACTTGCAAAGATACACAAGCTCTTTCCCTTGAAACAATAACTTCATCTTCATCCCCATGTGGTAATGGGTCTTCTTTTGAAGTGACAATGTTGCTACTGTCTTCTTGTTCTTGCTTCTCATCAATATTTGAGAACACATCATTATCAACAAGAGACCTTGGATCTTGGTCTTCTTTTGAAATAGGTATCTCCATGACTTCCCTTTGAGAAGAAATCTCTTCGTGCAATGGGGATCTTGCCCTTGGAAAGATATCACACAAGTTTTTATCCCCTTCAATAGAAATCTGAAGTGGATTTTGCATAACAAATCTTTCCAACTCATGCAATGGTTTTTCATGCTCATGCTTTGCTAACTTTTTCAAAGAGGTTTTAGCTTGTTTCTCATCAAATCTCTTCACCATTCTCCTAGTGAACTTAGCATAAGTAGATATATTTGCATTCTTCAATTAAAAGGATTAAAATAACCACCAAGCATAAGCTTTACCTTTAAGATGCAGCGCTTCTACCTTAAGGGCTTCTTTTTCTGAAACTTGATGTAGATCCAAATATGAGTCTAGCTGATCTATCCATTCTTCGGCTGTGCATGTGGAGGATCCATCAAATTTAGGCAGAAATAATCTACCTCTTCTTCTTCTATTGCTGGATATTCTCTCCTCCTTGAGTTGGCAGAATTCTTGGAAGCTCAAGTGCTCCTTGATTTTCCAAGATTTAGATTCATATTCCTGAAGATAATCACTTAAAGTCTCCTCCTTTGGTGCATCTTCTTCCCTCATTTCTCTTGCAGTAGATCTAGGCATAGAATAACACTGTAGATCTGATGTAGTTGAGTGCTTGCACTTATATGATGAAGAACTGGGGTTTTCTTCATGTAAATATCTTCTTGATGGTCCTTCATGTCTTTCCCTCTTTATTTCTTTGATTTCTCCTTTAAGCTCATGTAGAGTTTGGAACAGAGTTTTTGAGAACTCTTTCCCTTTCATTCTTTCAAACAAAGGGGTTTTACCCTTTTCTTTTGTGTTTTCAATGTAATCAATCTTCTTCTTCTGTCTCTTCTCTCCTTGAAAATACATATTGGCTTGAAGCTCACAGGCTGATCCAAGATGATGCTCTGATACCACTGTAATATCCCAAATGGGAACTGTCAGCAAGGCATGACTGGAAAACACATTTTCCAAGAATGGATGCTACAGAAATGGAAACCAACACTTGGATCCCTTATATCTAACTATCTAATACCGAAATCCAAGATGGTATCAAGAACAAATCTCTCTAGGTGGGTTAAACAGATCTTCCCACACCTGGTATGTCTAGAAACTACCCAACAAGGGATTGCAGCAAGACTGCTAAGAAAATAACATATTTTCAATAGAGCAAGAGAAGGAGGCCAATAAAATATCCTTCAATAGTATTTACAACATAAAAATAGATGTATGATGAAGCCCATGAGATATATAGCTGAAAATACAAGACATATGCAGAAGAAATGCCCTCAAAAGAGGTGCTGCAACCACATGAATGACTGAAAATTCCTTGAAAGCGTTATTTTATTGGGCTGCAACTGCTAATGATTACATATCAAATCTAGAGCAGATTTGTGTACCAAAATTTAGATCCATATCAGATATGTACACTAGAAAGGCTCCTCTTTCAAATCCCCTTGGGGTTTTCAGTAGAAAAATGAAGTATATGGAGTAGATATGAGATCTACTGCAGAATGATTAAGAAATTCTGAAGTAAATACATCTATGAATAGATCAGATCTAAAACATACATGGATTAGATGGCTAATCCATGGATCACCACAATGTAAGGAAGGCTCCTTTACACCAGAGATCTCTCCTCCAAATAGTTTCCAAAACACCCTGCAACTCCTCACTTGCAAATAACGCAGTCCAGGGACATAAAATGCGTTGTAGGCTTGATGTAGAGTTTGGCCTGATGCCAAGATGTAGATATGAAGCTCCAATCATATAATACACTCTTGTCAATAGAATAGATGACTTTCCCACTGAAAAGAGGCACTAGTATGGCCTAGATCTGAATATATCTAACCTCCACTTGCTACATCTTGCAAAGACAATCACACCCTAAACAGGACATGAATTGTAGTTGAAAGGAGAATCTTAGTCTCAAACCAGATAGTGCACTATGTAGTACAAACTCTTCCAAGAGCTACTCAATGGAAAGAGGTGGAACTCCTAAACAAGAAATCCCAATGCTAAACAACATTTGCAATCTAGGCTAAACAACCAAGAAAGCTATATGTCTAAACAAACAATATATCAAAATACCATATCATGAACAACCTCAATATTCTACCCTACTCTTCCTTTTATAAGATCAAGAGATTGTAAACCCTAAACCACCTTCAATGATTTAGCTCCATTCACATGTGTAGCTTCCAACTTGAACTACGTTGTCCCTCTAGGAGATTCATTGCATCTAGACAGCATTTTTGATTTGGTTCTGGTTGACTTGGTCAATTGATTCAGTCTCTTTCACACTCAAGTGTGCTTATACAAATGGCCCAGATTTAGCCTTGTTCACATTGGGCATTGATTTATTCTTTTATTAGGAGTTTTATGAACCTCCTTTACACATTTATTCTTTAAACAAAGAAAGAAAAACAAAATGAATATTCCTATTAGCTTATGACTAATTAGGAATATTACATTTCTTCAATAATGTTGTTAGAGGTGTTTTTATTCTCCCATAATCCTTAAAAAGTTTGTGATAATACCCTGTACTTAACCTAAGAAATCCTCGCAACTGCTTTATGGTTGTGGGGAATTTCCATTCCTTAATGGCTTTAATTTTTTTAGGGTCACTCTGTTTGCACCCCCGGTGAGATGTTGCCAAATATAATCTGACATTCCACCTTTGTACCCAAGAAAATAGGAAGACAGCTCAGAATGGAGACCTCACACAGCACATGAATATGATCTCCACACCTTGGGCAGTTATAGTATATCACCAAAAATACAAATTTTATAAGGAAGGGTTCTAAAAATGAATCAACCCTTGAAATGTAGAAGGCACATTGGTAAGGCCAAAAGGTACACCAAAAATTCATAAGACCTCATGAGTTCGAAATGTTGTTTTCAAGGATTCTCTGGCCATTTCAATTTGATGATATCTCAACAGATCCAACTTATTAAAAACAATTGTTCTATAATTCATCCAATATACCATGAATATAGGAATGGGAAATTCATCTTTAATAGTGAGCTTATTGAGCTCCCTATGATCCGAACACATGCGCCATGATCCATCCTTCTTGTGCACCAATACTACTGGGGCAGAGAAAGAACTTTGATTAGGTTGAATCATACCAGCCTCTAAAATTTCTGTAATCATACGTTCAATTTCGCTCTTTTGGGCATAAGGATATCTATAAGGCCCGATGTTTGGAGGAACAATTCCTAGAATCAAATGAATAGAATGATCATGATTATGAATAGGTGGGAGTCCTTTGGGAGTTTCAAACACCTTGGAATGATTGTCCAAGACTTTTTGGAGATCTGCAGAAATAGATGATTTTGATGTTGGGTCTTCTAGAGAGCATAATTGTGCAATTACGCCTCATTGTTCTTTCTTCAAAAGCTTTTTCATGACATTAGAGCTTATTATATTTTTCAGCTTCCCTGTGATACCCCATAATTCAACCTCCTTTTCTTTTGAAAAAAATTTCAAGAAAATTTCTTGAAAATTAAAAGCTATTGTCCCCAAAGATTGTAACTATTGTAGTCCTAGTACAACATCATCACCTCCCATAGGAATGGAATTCATTGGACTATTCAATACATATTCTCCATTGGTTAGCTTGATATTATGGCATTTTCCAGAGCAATTTATAGTTCCTCCATTTTCAACCATCACTTGACATTTTGGTGCAGGGTATAGGAAAAAATTCAATTCCTTGGCTACCTTAGAATGAATAAAATATGGGTACTACCCGAATCAAGCAACACTATGACCTTTTTTTTCTTGATATGTCCTTCTATCTTGAGAGTTTGAGGAGTGGTAATTCCTTCCAATACATTACATGATATGGTTGGACTCATTTCTTCCTCTTCTAAGGTTGGTTCCTGGTGTATATCCTCTTCTTTTGAATATTCTTGCTCATTTTCTTCTTCCTCTACACAATCTATGTAAAATAATCTCTTCTCAGCACACTTATGACCTTTAGTGTATTTGCTATCACAACTATAGCAAAGCCATTTTTCTATTTTTTCTTCCAATTGTTGTCGTGTTAACCTTGTAGGTTGTGTAAGTCTAGGAGTAGTAACACTTCCATCTTTATATATGTGAGTGGTAGGCTTCCTTGTCACCATAATTTTACACTCAATTTTTCTTGCCAACCTTAATGCATTTTCCAATGAATCAGGTTCCCAAATGCGGACTTCATTTGGGGAATTTTGAGGTCTAAAATGGGCCTCTTAAGGAAATTATAAAATAATTGTGGAAATAATAAAATAAGATTTGATTACATCATCAAATTTTAGAGGGAAAAAAAGAAAAAACTACTTTTTCAACTTGTATTTTCACCTTATCTCCCTATGGGTTTACTCAAATTTCAAGCAGGAGCACTCGTTGGATGTATAATTTGATTCTTCATCTAAAGAGTACCTGTGTTTCATACTTTTGATGGACCCTGCTACACGAAAAATGAGAAATACATGAAACACATGATTGCAATCACGTTTTTTCATGTATTTCTCATTTTTTGTGTAGCAGGGTCCATCGAAAGTATGCAACATGGGTACTCCTTGCATGAGGAATTAAATTTTGCATCCAATGAGTGCTCCCACTCGAAGTTTGAGTAAAACCTTAGAGAGATAAGTTGAAAATACAAGTTAAAAAAATATTTTGATTATTTTATTATATTTTAATCTTTTTACTTTTTTTATCTCAAAAATGGTAAATCATCCCCCATGGTTGACATCACCATATTGAATCATATTGGTTCTTATAAATTTTATTTTTGTTGTACATTTTTCTTAGGAGGCCCATTTTAGACCTTAAAAGTTCTCTAATGCATGTTGGATGTTATCCTTTAAAGTCCCTATGAAGACATCAATCATGTGTTCCTATGGAATATCAGTTACCCTTATATTCAATTTTTGGAAGTCCTCAATGTGTTCCACCACTAAACCATTTTGTTTGAGATTTATCAATTGGCTAAAGAAGGTGTTGCTTTTTGTATCCTCATAATGTGCTGTCATTTCCTCCGTAAAAATTGACCAAGTGACAATTTTTTTACGGGAGCTAGGCCATCGATACCATACAAATGTATTTTGTTCTAAATGTAAAGTTGCAACACGTACCTTTTGTCTGTTTTGCACATTATTGAGATCAAAATATTGCTCCATCTGTAGTATCCATGTTACGGGATCCTTGCCATCAAACTTCCTCATATCCATCTTTGGAATATGGTGGTTCTTCCATCCAACATTAGAGTTTATGAAATCACGATTAACAGTTATTTTTTTCTCATCATGAGTTTCCTCTCATATCTTTTCGCCATTAGGAAAAATTTATTGTATCAAATTTTCCAAACCTTCGATGTCTACTTTTAGATCATTCTTCATGTTTTCCATGTTGTCTTTCATTTTTTTATCGATCTTAGCTTCCATGTCATCCATCTTAGCTTCCATGCCAACTTCCATGCCATCCATCTTAGCTTCCAAACCATTCATATTAGCTTCCATGCCTTTCTTCAAACCATCCATCTTAGTTTCCATGCCTTTCTTCAAAACTTCCATTTCATTTTTTGTTGCTCTTTGTGATAGCAAAATTTGGTGCACTTGCTCTTGTAATTTTGATATCTCATGTTGCATTTATTCGTCTTCATGAGTCACAGTAGAGCCTTTTGAAGGCTTAATGGGTGTTGAATTATTTTTGGGGGCATGTTAGAACCCAATACTAATATCTATTCTTCAATATACCCTTGGAATAAATTGAAACTAATTTTTTCAAATGAGACTTATGTAATTCGAAAAAAATACACACCTTTTTCTTTCTTTTGAGGAGCTTGGTATTGAAATTGAATTATCTCTATGATTTTAGATCTTCAATATCCAAAATTGGGCCCTGCAGTATCCCTATGAATCTTCTTTCAAATTCTAGAGTTCTAACCTAATTTGGATTCTTCAAGGCAAAGTTATGCCAAATCTCCCACAATGAACTAATTATGGACTGGTTCAGTAGAGTGACCTTGTACGGAATTCCACGTGTCAATGTTTCCTCCTTCAGCTTTGAAATTGATAAACAGGAAACTAAAGTCCGTGTACTTGTGGCTACTTTTTACAAAATTCCAATCCAATGCTCAGAGAGAGGTATATGACAATTTTTCCACGGTCACCTCTTTGAGATCAAATTTGGGGGCCTGAAAAATCCCTAACGTCCACAGATCCTATCTCCGAAAATATTATGAATCAAGCTCTGAAATTTTTCCACGACGTTCCTCAGGAATGCAGCTTCACTCTATAAACATTTAAGATTTTGAACCCTCATAGAAAAAAATTTATAGCAAAAATTCCATGATGACCTTTTTAGGTTAAATTCAGGATCCTGCAAAAATCCCTAACTTGCACAGATCATATCTTCGAAAATATTGCGAACCAAGATCTGAAATTTTTCCATGACGTACATCTAGATTTCGGCTTCGCTCTTTAAAAGTTTCAGCTTCTGAGCCTTCGTAGAAAAAAAAATTATAGTGAAAATTCCACGATGACCTATTTAGAGCAATGAAACCCTAGAATCCAAAGCTCTAATACCAAATGTTATGAAAACAACTCCAAAAATAGAAGAGAAGAGAGATCAATGCCTTAGAAATAGCCACTTTGAGGGGGAAATCTCCAATACATTACAGAAATGAACAATTCTTGGATGATACAAATTATCAAAACCTCCTTCTTAATATAGGATTCCATGGGCCCCCAATATAATCCTAACTGACCTAACAATAATAATGTAAGGGAACAATAATAACAATATTGGGGTTACAAGGGTTACAGGGGTACATAAATAACAATAAGGGGGCTACACTAATAACAATAAGGGACTAAAATAGTAATATAGGTACCTAACAATCTTTTGTATTCATGTTGAAGATTTCATCTTTTAATTCTATAGTCCTGCAATAATCTTGGTATTTAGCAAGAAAATAGTTTTTCATTTGATCCCAATCATTAATGGTTCCTCCACTGAGCCCCATAAACTAGCGCAAAGATGCCCCCTTTAATGTAGAGGGAAAAATTTTCAATTTCTGAGGATTAATGGTGTAATCGTACCCCCTACACAAAACATCAAATTCAAATAAGAACGCATTTGGATCTTCCGAAGTAAATCCATGGAAAATGAGGATGTTTTGTAAATGAATAGCTTTCATAGGGGCATTAGCGACTGGGTCAAAAATGGGGTATTCCCATGTCGATGTTTTTCCCTGGGGTTGATTGTGCACCATCTGATCAAAGATGTGCCAATAACCTTCAGGGATTTCCTAATCTGGGAGATTAATTTGGGCTGGACTACAAGTCAGCTTTGGAAAAGGTCTTACAATACTTCCATAGTCTGGGATGTCGGGCATTTCTTCTTCAACCAATATTTTAGGAGATCTAGGCTCTGGGGATTTTATATTTGTTTCCACAACATCAATGATTTCCCCATCTCCTTCTTGCAAGTTGCAATAATTTCCCTCTTGCAAAGGGTCATGATTTAGATGTGTTGTTATCTGAAAGCTTTGTTCTGACCCTTTAGTTTCACTATGGATCTCGACATAAGCTGTAGATGGTGAGCCTGCTGCCTAAGGGATTATAGTAGGACTCTTTTTAGAAATGATTTTGGGCCCTACAGATGCCTGAGATTCAACTTTTCTTATAATTTCGTCTATAAATGTTGTTCTTCCAAGGGTCACCGACCCCTTGGGTTTCGTGGATTTGTATGGGGTTTCAGACTTGTTTCTATATTTTTCTTTATATTCATTCATAAAAAAACTAATTATATTCAACCTCTATATTTTTGCTGAAAAGAGGGACAATGTGCAAGCGTTTTTCTTACTGGTACACAAGTTCTTACCTTCCATTTTTAATACCCAATTCTTCTTCAACAAAAGAAAAATAAAAACATCACTTGTAAACACTCTCCCCATCAACGACGTAAAAATGTAGGCTCACTAAGATGTCTATTTAAAAACAATCCTAAATCCTACATTAATTATCAACCCAGGGTAAGTCTGTTTATTTCAAGAGTGTTCAACACAATTTATGCAAGTGAAACCAGAGGTTAACAAATTGAAATCGTTGTAGAAGTAAAATCTAATTATTGAAGTTCAATCAAAGAAATTATGAAATAAATCATTAAATAGATCAACCAATTATCTCAACTTAATTCTAATCTGTTCTATGAAAGCAAATTGAAATGAAACGCTTAAGGGAATTCAAAATTGACTAGAATTATTGATTAACATCTACAACAATCTATTCAATCAGGCAGGGAATACTGCAGTAACTTAACAATAAGTAACATAGTCATGTTCTGCAATTGAAATTATAAATGATTGATCAACCAACAAGATCACTCATAATGAACAACAATTGAATTATTCAAATAAATCTAGTAAATGCAAGAAGTAACATTCATGAGAAAAATGAAAGTGGTTAAGACTTTAAATCAATAGGACACAAACCATTCGATGCTGATGAAATTAAAATCAATTACAACTTCTATAAAATAAAAGAATGATTAATTGAAAAATAGGAAAATAAGAATATAACACAAGACAATAGCAGAGCTCCTAGTGATTGGGCCCAGAGCTTCCAAAAGTATCTACTAGATGATCTTCAGAATACGATTATGGAAAAACCAATATCTCTTTCATTAAATTTAACAGTCAAGATACAACATCGCTAAATGCAAAAACTTTTGTTCTGAAGGAATGCAAATAAAATACAATTACAACATACAAATTAACAACCTTTGTTCTATTCCATCTATTGATCTTCTATATCCTACAGAAAAAAAGAACGGATAATGGTGAATCCTCAGGATCAGGAGATCCTGAGGATTTCGTAGCTGTCTAATAGTTTGTATTATAGAATACGTAAGATCCTCATTCATCGCTGGTCTGTATGAACAGAAACAAGATATTTTTCTTTTTCTTGGCTGTTGTTGTTCAATCATTTGAACAACGATTAATTAATTTAGATTTCCTACACATAAAAACAATGAAAGTTAGCCTTTTTGCCCATAATTACATAATTGATTGATAATTAGTTTTAACCTTTGTTTACAATTAATTCTTCCAGATTTACTCCCAAATTGAAGGTAAACACATGAAATTTAGTAATAAATCGAGCTAATTATGAGGCTAAAACCTACCTTTTTCATGGCCCGACAATAATAACATAATATAATTAAAATGCAAGAAAAAAGTGACTTAATAAGGAAAAAAGGTGACCATTAACCCCTCCAAATGTACCTAATGATGGAGCTCATTAGCTAGGAGGATATATCTCTAGGCATAACACTGCATGCCAGCCGCCAGGTCCCTAAAAACTCAGTTTTATGCCTTGCATCTTTGGGATTTGAGCCGCCTTTTCAGGACCAGAACCCAGTTCTTTGCCCAAAACTTCATGAAAAGTTCAGAGATGATAAATAATAATAGGAAAATGAGAAGGAAGTAATCACATCATTAAGAAATCATTTGGACCCCTCATATCCATGACATGCATTTTGTCAAACATGTCAAAAAGATGAAATCTACAGGTGTAAAAACATATCTAAGAATAGGGGTATCATACTTATCTAAGAATCACTAAGAAGAATTGATCCCCCACATAATTAGATGTAATACAACCTATTTTACCATAGATACATTGTGTATTCATTTAAAAGTACAAACATGGGGAGATCCATACATCATCACTATAAAATACATGGTCATGACAAGCATAATAACAATAGAAATACCATGGATACAATAGCAATAGAATCCACATATAAATCAATAGATTTTCATAAAAAATACCAAGGAAATGAACTGCTCATTAATGAAAATAGAAACCAACTGGAAATGGGACTTCCACATTCCACTCGACCATAGATTAGCTAAGCCAAGTCTCTATTCAACAAATCACCCCCATGCCATATTCCAAGCATGAATGTGGGATCACATCAAACACATCAATAAAAACCAATCCAAGCCTTCCAGAGGCCAAACCACCTCAACCCTCAACCGGTGATTCAACCTAACGGTTAGACATCACAACCATCAAAGATTGGTCTCTATCCAAGCTACTCAAGGGCTCCAGAGTTTTTTTTCCAACCAAGGCTCGAGGACTCTAGAGTGTTTTTTCCAACCAAGGCTTGAGGATTAGTAACTAAAACCTAGCCATTTCCGGGCTCCAGAGTGTTTGTCCAACCAAGGCTATAGGACTAGTAACTAAACCCACCTAGGGCTCCAGGGAGTGTCCAACTAAGGCTCCAAGACTAGTAACTCAACCCAACAACTGTATGACGGGCTCCAAAGCGTTTTTCCAACCAAGGCTCCATGAAATAATAACTCAACCCAATAGCTAAAGGAATCATGAGAACCAACCAGAAAACAATCAATGGAAATAAACCCATAACACCATGGTTATCTAGGAAATGGAAAGGCTAGGAAAAACCACATACATACACCATGCATGCCAAAACTAGTGATGAAAACATACATGAAACTAGGCACCTGCAATCATAACCCATTGTAGCTTCTGGTCACGGTGACTGCTTGCGCTTTCCTGATCTTCCTTTGCCTTCTTTCTCTAAATCACCAAGTATACCACACTCTCCAAAAGTGCTCCAAGAAAACTCTAAGTATCCAAGAGTATGAGAGAGAGAGAGAGAGAGAGAATAATGAGAGAGTTCCAAGAATGCACTGACCAAAGCTTACCAACTGAACCTCAGAAGCATTTTTATCAATGATTCTTCTATTCTCTTCATTTTCCATTATTTTCCTTCATTTTCCTCCTCACATCCAACCTATGACCTTTCACATTCCTTTTCTCCTATTTTCTATTATTTTCATAAATAAAATGCCAATTAATGCCTCATGCATTTCCAAAGCCTTTGCCATTGCCTTTCCCAATTTCCTTTAGCCATAATAACCAAAATGAATACCCTCTAGAATGTTTTTCCCATAATTCAACTTGGAATACGTGTCCCATATATTAGTGTCAGAATATGCATTCTTCCATCAATGATCAAAATTACTCTTTTTATACTCATTTTAGGGGTCCCACTCTGAAATTTTTTATGATTCCATTAGGTCATGCAAAAAATTGATTCACTGATGGTATTCCAAGTCATAACACCTCACTCTCCCTCAAAATTTCACATTTACTGACCCCTTCATGTCTTCCTAAGCATAAATACACTTTTCAAAAGCTCATTTCACTACGTCTTATGTCAATCATGGAGTTAGGTCATTCAAGGTCCCATCAGGTTATTAGGTTTCATTGTTCGAGGTCCAAAAATGCACCATTTCATCTCAATAAGGTCATAAAAATGTGTGAGAGTGACTCAATAAACATTTCATTATCATCTGCAGAAGATTATCAACATGTAAATATGATATTTTAAAAGTTGTAATTTTGATTTTCAAGTTTGATTTTCATATCAAAATTGTAATTTTGATATGAAAAAAGAGATGTAATTTATTTTTTATTTTTTATGTAATTTTATGCTTATAATATTTAATAATCTATATCCCTAGCTACCAACTCAAATCATATATGCCAAATTGAAGATCACCAACTGAAAGTGAAAAGTGCCAAACTCCACCAACTTCTTCCTGCAAAGAAGAAAAGTCAAAAGAAAAGGGTAATTAGCAAATGTGTCAAAAAAGTGAAAGGAAACAATAGAAAAGTGGGATTTTTATTTAAATCTAAATTCACTCAAGTATTAAAGACTCCTAGATATCAATTTGAAATTCATTTTCCTCCTATCCTATCGAGCAAACATTTGAGGAGAGTGAATTTTCGATTTTCTGGGCAAAACTGGAGAAAATTTGAGCAGAGGGTGCATATCCTTAAGGAGCTGAAAATATCCTTAAGGCACTGCGCATATCCTTAATGCACTGCACACAGTCTAAAGAGAGGCCACACGACCTTAAAGCGCACGGCCTTAAGGCGTTGTGCATATGTCTAGCAAGCCAACAAATCATCCAAATTTCACCAAATCACCTCCAGAACTTCTGCAACAACTGTTTGAGCCTCCAACAAGTGAGTAAAGGTGTCTTACATCACCATTTACCTCCTTAAAGTTTATTTTTTTGGTGTTGTGTAATTTTCTTGATGATTTTGTGTTTTAAGCATTCAAAACCCTAGTTTTCCTCCCTAACACTCCCAACTCCCAAAATTCACTACCTTACCATTTTTCATCCTTCCCATATTGAAAAAACTCATTGCCAAATATCTGTTAGTATAATCCCTTTCCCTAATATTTTAAAACCTAAAACCCTAAGCCCTAGGTGCTTCTTTTTACCTAGGCTCTCAATTCCCCATCCCAATTCCCATCACACTACCACTCCTCTTCCCTTCCCACATTTCTCATATCCCTAAAACTATTTCCCACAAATTTCCCTTTCCCCATTTCCTATCCGCAAAAAAAGTCACCTTACAAACATTATCATTCCTAATCCCTAGGGTTTTGACAAAAATACCATGGCAGAAGAGGAAGCAAACATAATATTCAGTGAAGGGGAGGAAACAGAGGAGAGGAGACCATATAAAGGTGGAAGATTGCCCAAACTTGAACTTGCTAACACTAGGGAAATTTTAGCCTCTCCCATGAGAGTAACATGCTTCAAATATGCTGGTTGTTATGATTTTTGTGAACAAGTTAGGAGGGATCAGCACCATGCCAGGTTGACCAGGCTCTTCATATCTAACCTCCACAAAAACCAAGTCACTTTTACTGTCTCAACTGCCACCATTTCAGCTGCCACCGAGATCCCAAATGTTGGGGAGAAGTGGTTCAAAAAGAATGATTTGGAGGAAAAATACTTTTAACCTTTCTTAAAACCAAGGTATAAGAATGAGAGAAAGAGGTTTTTTCCTTTTTTCCACCTTCAGTACAGTTATGCATTGATGATGAAGATAATCAAGAAATACTTTTCATGTGAGGGTAGATTTTCAAGGCTCTATACTTATCACATCCGCCTCTTGATGCATTTCACTAGGGTAAAGATGCAAAACATACCCTTCTACCTTTTCTGAAGCATAGATAAGATAGCATTCATTGTCCAGAAAAGGAAATATGAACATCAAATGAAAATTCTATTCCATAATTCCCTCATTAAGATCATAGTCCTCCACCGTCTTAATCAACTAAACATTGCATGGGACACCTTCATATCCCATGATATATTCAGAGATCCTCCTAATCAGCATGCACAAAATGTGCCTTCATCATCCTAGCCATCAACTTCCATTCCTCCATCTCAGCCCATAGTTCATTCATCATCGTCTAGTCATTCCACTTCACCTCCTTCATCTCCATCTCATCATGACATTAGATCACCCAACAGGATGGAGGATATTGACCCTAAGTGGGCTAGTATGGTTGAGGTTGAGCCATTTCCAAAAACCTACCAAAGAGGCTACAGGCATGTGTTTTCTCCACATGGAGTGGAAGGGGCCATGCCTTCTACAACAACACAACAAGTGGACAAAGGAAAAGAGAAGGTCAGTGAGGTAGTCATTCATGATGAGGAGGACACTCATGAAACATAGTAGGAATTTCAGCTTGTTGACCTAGATGAGGATGAAAATTAAAAAATCACTAATGCTATCATCAAAGGTAAGGATTTCAAGATTAAGGATCTTCAAAATAATCTTGACAGGCCTAAGTTTGTCGTACACTTCCTTGAGCAGGATAATGAGAAATTGAAAACCAAAAAGTCATTGATGAGGTTAAGAATGCCATTGCTCAAAGGGAGGCTCAAAAGGCCAAAGTCATGCTAGATGAAACACTTGAAAGGTATGGATTACTTGATGATGAAGAAGAACATGTATCAAGACAAAGACCTAGAACTAGAGGGATGAAAAGAGCTCTAGCTCTAGAGAGGCAAAGGGAAGTTGAGCTTGTTGATCAGCTAACCCCAAATGAGCAGCTTGCCATAGAGATCAATGAGAATAGGGAGCTACAGCTTGATAGATCCAATAAGCACTTGGAGAAGCTGCAAGTAAAGGAAAACAAAGATAATGGCATATTAAGGAAGAAAGTAAAAGACTATGCCCTAAAGGAGAAAATTGCATTGGCCAAGCTCAAAAGTGCCAATGCAAAAATTGAAGAGTTGAGCATGGAGGAAAAGAAAAAGTTGGAAACTCTTGCTGAGGCTTCCCTTCAAGCCTAGACATATCATCATCAGTTATTTTACAAATTTTGAGGCATTTACAAACTTTTTTTCAAATTATGAGTTTGAATATGTTTTTCTAAATAAGGATTTAGCAGAAAATTTGTCCCATGCGCATCGCCCTAGACGTTGTGCAAATGATAGGGGATTTTTTTGGGGAAAAGGTCACCACATTAGGTTTATAATGATGAAAACATGCACCCTATAAATTTTATAAGGTTTTTGTGTCAAAATGGTTAGTGAAAAGGGAAAAAAACACCCTAAAATCATGTTTCTGCCCATATTTTTGCCTAGGCGCTATGCACAGAGTAGTCTTGAGAGATTGAAATTTTGAGGGGTCGAATCAGCATCATTTTCAGAACTTGAGGAATATTCAGAAAGAGGACAAGTAGGGATTTCCAACAAGCCATCTTGGGCCATATTTGGACACCTGTAGGTCAGCCAAAAGTCACCTTGAACATGGAAGGCAGACAACCTTAAGGCGCTGCACATATGACAGGAAAATGGCACATATGACAATTTGCTGAGTCTTTTGGTTTTTCACTGAAAATTTTGATCCTATCTCGAAAAATCATTATCTATCAATGTAATTCATCATGTTAAATTTAATTATGTCAAGGATAAGTTACCTATGGGTAGATTCATTAGGTAAAGTTATCCTTTAGTCAAGATGAATCAGTTTGAGTGTAATGAGTGAGTCACTTGGACCATCCTACACTTCCATTTTCAGTTCAAAAATTAGTGGATCTCTTCCTCACCTCATGGAATTGACCCCTGAAGATGATTTGAGTTTGTTTTGATGTATATTTAGTCCCTTCATTCACACTAATCAAGGGTTTGAATTAGTTTGTATGTTTTTTTTACTGATCAAGGAACCATTGTACTCAGTTTGGCCAGCTAATAAAGAGGAGTTGCATATATTTTATGGGATACTTGTGGTATTGATGTTTATCATTGTCTTTTATTTAGTTTCATATGTTATAATGTATTGTATTCATGTTCACTTCATCTCTATGATATGATCTATTTCAAGTATGGTAATCAGAATACATGCTTGCTCATGCTCTGTTTTGGGGAATTAATCATAGTTTGTCCATTTTCATCTGTCTAAGAAGAACACATCTTTCATGCTCTTCCTAGCTTCTCTTCAAATCTAAAAACCATTTCATCATAATCATTTTCAAGTGATAATCCTTGTGCCTACCTTGCCCCATTAATCCCTGCAACCCTATCTCATTTTCCCTAACCTAGATCCCTTGGCCTAATTTCTTCATCCATTGAAACCCAACCAAATCAAATTCAACAACCCCCTCCACTCAATATCTAACCTAAAAACCCTAATCTCTCTAGCCCTCCTGGATGTGACCCTTTTGGAGAGAGCCCTCTCCGACTTGATAGGGCTAGCTATCAAGTCAAAAGCTTGGTTTGTGGTTACCTATGTTGGGATTCCTTCTTCAGCCTTAGGAATATGGCGGAGTGATAACACCATCGACCATGGTATTATATATTTTTACATGTATTTTTACCAGGGATATTACACTCCTTTCCCCAGATGCTCTAACATGACCAAGGTTATACTAATATATCACCCTCATCTATTTCCAACATCCAACCATCATTCCCAAGCCTTTCCCATTCATTTTTCCTCGTTGTCCTAAAATTATACATGAGAGTTTTGTTTTGCTACAGGAGGCCAAAATACCCAAGGCTAAAATTGTTTTTACCATATCTCGAAAATCATGAATCCATTGGTCGAGTTATTTCATGGGGAGATGAATATGGATGATGGTAATGTGCTCAAGGAATTTCAACAAATTCGAGTCCACACTTTTCGAGAAATTTTCCTCCATTACCTAAAACCATTTTTATTTTTTCTCAATATTAGTGCATGAATTGGATAATATTTTTTATGGGGATATGCACAAGGATGATGGAAACATGCTCATTAAATTTCAAGTCAATCCAATCTACCATTTCAGAGATACAGATAAAAAAAAATTGATATAGGAGCATTTTAAAATTGCTATAAGAGTAACCATAATTGCTACAAGAGCATGATTGGCATCGAAAATGGGTTCAATCTTATGTTTTTCATCTAGGAACAAGAGGAGGGGTCCACCATAGCCTCATAATTCATACCGCTTGACCTCTTACCCACTCCCATTTTTATATTTGTCCATGAAAAGAACCCATTTTCACCCCTTCTTTCATTACTTTAACCACAACTAAGGCTTTTAATCCTTGTCCATAGATTGGTCATGAATTATCAGTGTTTTTGGAAGGATTATCTAAAGGATATTTTTGTCATAGAAAGGTTTTTGCGATTGATACAAGAATAAATACATTCCTGTAGCAGTCTGCAATTACCCTACATGACATAGTTGGAAGCACCAGATTAAAGAACCAACCATCATGAAGGAAATGGAGATTTATTTCCTAGATTTTGAGCAGCTAAAGGCCCTTTGTTAACTGATACTAGATTCTTGATCTCCCAACAAGCAACAACATTTGATCCAAAGATAACCTACATGAAGAAAGGACTTGCATCATCGAGCTCTATTCAACAAAAGAACAATAAATTTTTGCAAGTCCTTTCTTCATGTAGGGACAATTGTTGCTTTATCTAGCAAATAAGAAAATAAATGGGGCCAAGGGAAGGGACAATTGAGGAAGTCAACTCACCCAAAGCCAAGGGTAAACAACCTGTGACATCCATGGTAAGGCCAACCACTAGATCAACCAGAACTAAGAAACTAAAAACACAAAAAACCTTGCTATAGGAGAAATAAATATGCTACAAGATAAAGACAGGGTTGCTACAAGAAGGAACAAATTTAGGAAAAGTGATATAGGAGGAAGCAACAACATCAAAAGAGGTAGAAATAGGCCCTTAGGAACTCCAAGATCATGAACCACATCCTAACTTGGAGTCCTATTATAAATTTTTGAAAGTAAGAAGGATTATTCCCGAGAAATTTGCAGTACCCCTCTTATTCAAATTGGAAAAAAGAGAGGGAAAAACTCATAGATGGATGTAGATTGCAAAATCAAATAAGGTAGAGGATGTGGGACAACAACACCAAGTTTTCCCATCAAACTAGTATCTGTATCAGAGTGGCCACCTAGAGCAGGACCATCCATGGTCAAGTTCTATTTAGAAGAAACCACCTCTACAATTGCCTAAGTCATCAAGAAGATGCCAAAGGACACCATGACAAAGGTAGGAAAGAAGAAGAAGTCTAGGTTGCTCAAGGGTGAGAAACAATTTCAGTAGGGGGGAGATAATGGGCCCTATAAATGTCTATTTTATTAGGCCCATTTGATTATTTTTAGACAATTAAAACATGTATTTGATACCCTTACTTGAAAATCATATAGTTAAATCGTAATATTAATGGTTCCTTAGGAATTTGGTTTATCCTTTCTTACTATGTGCCTAATATTATTTATTTTTATAGAATATTGTGAGAATATTGGGCAGATTATGAAGATTTGGAGCATGAGATAATATAGGGACTTGATCCCTGCTACAGGAGGATCAATATTGGAGAATAAATTAGCAATACATGATGAAATTAGTGCACAAATTCTGGATCTCCAGTGATTGAGAAAATATAGGAATGTGTTCCTTGTCATTTAATGCATATTCCTAGTGATCGGAGCCAGATCCACTCTTTGAGGGATTTTGGAGGGGAAATGTTCCTCCTTTCATGGAGAATGCTTCCCCACTAATTTGTATAAGTACCAATTGGAATCTTCCTCTAGGGGAATGTATTTCTTAGTCTTCTTATGGAGAAAACTTGTTATTTATCATCTCCAATTTCATTTCTAGCAAGGATGTACTTGGATTGATTCAAATAATGAAGTTTGGTGCCATTTTTAGATTCTAAAGTTTGGTTTCCTTCATATTACTCTGATTTTCCTTGGACTTTTCCATCCCAGGAGCCTCATATCCCTCTTGTACAATTTCTTTATTTCATTTGAATGTCTTTTTCACTTGAATCTCTTATTTCTGCATTTATTATTTATGCTTCTTTTATTGTAGGTAATATTGGTTAAATTATTGAAGTGAGTTTTTTTACAGGTTATTTATAGATTCACAAGCATGATGCATCCTTATAACAACTTTTAAAATCCATATTCATCATTGATCTACTTGGATTGGTTTACTAGTTCACAAATCTAGAATTTCTGGAAGTCCCTTGTAGCAAAATAATAGTAATTTTCTGCTATTTTTTAGAACATGTTGATGAAATTAATTTGAGTTTATTCCACTTGTATTGGGTCATAAAAAAATTAAATTTAATATAAAAATTTACCTCATATCATTTGTACTTGATTAGGTTAGGAATTTTGTAGGTCAACTAGTTCACTAGTTCTTTAATTTCTATTTTTTAGAGTAGTAATTGTCTGCTATTTTTTAGCATGTGTTAACAGGGTTATTTTGGAGCGATTACACTTGTATTTGAGTCCTAAGACATCCTAATTAATAAAAAATATTTTCCCATCCCATTTTGATTTTATTTACTTGGGTATTCGACAAGTTATCTCCTCTTGTAGAAAAAAACAGGGCCTCATGTGGCACCTCATTTAGCACTCCTATAACACTTGTAAATTCGACCACATCTACTCCAAAAGATTGATTTTTGTCTATTAGGCTTTAATAATGACCCCTAGGGTCTGAATACATGATTTAGGATGACCAAATACCACTCTAGACCCACCTGTCCTTCACTACAAGTACAAATATGCAATTACAATTAGAAGACAAATTTCCACATTTGAATAACAATGAATGTTTCCTTATGAAATGTACATGGATTATGTTACGAAAGCTAAGTTTCCTTGAACACAATAATAAAAAAGGTGATTCATTAATGAAAATTAGAGTAGACTTAATTCTTGAATTCATGCTTCCTTAAGGTTTCAGTTACAAGCATTATTGTTGAAAATATCAATTTTCCTTTTTCAAAGCAACATTCCACATTTTGCAATTAGAGTATTAATTTCCATTTTGCGAGTAGACTAATGTTTCAATTTTGCAATTAGTTTAGGATTTGATTTCATTTCATTCACTCCATTACATCATATCAATGAAATAAGGACACATTCTATGTTGCACATATACTGTCGACACCTCTTAAGTTTGTATGAACCCTGGGTTGATCATTTAAGTTGGTAGCCTTGGGTGTTGCAACATTCTTGTTGCAATATTGGGGCTTATCACTTTAATTTATTTTTTTGATTGCTACTACACTTGTTTACAAGCCCAGGGAAATATGTTTTGTCTTTAGAATGAGATTTTTCAAGGTAGCATATTGATTGTCTTCTATTTTACAATGCATTTACTATTCTATCTATAATTGTTATTAATCATTGGAAGATTGAGTTTGATTGCTAGTTGAAGAAAATATTGGGCTCAGTGATTGTAACAACATAAAACAATGTAAAATTTACATTTCTTAATGATGGATATGGAGTAATGATGGCCTTTGATGATGATTTAATATGTTCTATACTTATCGTGAGATGATTGATGATGTATACATTATTTTGTTATCTTTTTATTTAATGTGTTTACTATTATGAATTATGATATATGGATTCCTTGTTATGATTTAAATTTATATTGGTCCATACACCTCTCCTATGATATGGTTCATGATATATGCACATGGTGGATGCCTTGTTATGGTGTATACTAGTGTTGGATACCTTTCCTTTAATATGGTTCATGATATACATGCACATGTGAAATTCCTTACAATGATGTATTCTAGTATTGGATAAATTTCCTTTGATATGGTTTAGGATATGTATGCACCTGTTGGACACCTTTCATTTAATATGATTCATGGTATACATGCATGTGTTTCATATCTTTTTATGATGTATATATACATTAGATATCCTTCCATTTAATGGGATGCACATTATGATATATGGTACATGCATATATTATTATAATGTATACATCTACATGAAGGCATATTGCTATTACATTCCATAATATAGTGGGAATGACCATGATGATGGTGTTACATGTGAATTTTTATCTTATATGGAGTAACCTATTACAAGTCAAGATCTAGGTGGATAATGGGGAAATTCATTTAAGGGAAGCATTATTGTCTCAATAAGGATGAATATATGATACTAGTACATAATAAGCTTGGGAAATGGAAACAAAATGTGTGAATAGGACCTCCAAAGTCAAATTGGGTAAAAGGGTAGAAGGGGAAAGAGCGTAACTAATTTTTACCTTATTTTGAACACTTGCAAATTCAGCCTTAAGCCCAAATTTTCCCTTGCATGGAAAAGGAGAGGACCTAGAGAAAAATATTGGGAAGATGTTACAATAACAAGAATTATAAAGGAAGAGGCATGGCCATTTGGTTGGGGGTTGGATGGTTCATGAAGAAATGTTTTATGGAGCTAAGTACAATTCGCACACCTTTTTCATGAGGTTGATGGGTTGGGTAGAAATATTTCTATGCCAACCATGTCAATGTGGATGAAAGGTATGGGGTTGTACATATATCATGAGGAGGTATTAAATTTAAATATTCCTACCTCCTTATATATTAAACCATATATAAGGCCCATATTAACCCAAAACCCCTTATAAATCCCTAGTAATTGAGTGATTACATTTCTATTGTTATATTGTTATGTAGGCTAGAACCCCTTATGGCTCCATTTTATTATAATTGTATCATTTTTCTCCTATATATATATACTAAGGATAGATAGTCTTAGGATTATAAAATATTTTCTCGCTCATTGTATTGATTGTATAAGGAGTCTTCCTCCTCGAAGTAGACTGTAATTATTGGTTTCTTAACATTATTCAGGCGCAACGATCATAACATTTTGTATCTGACTTCACTACCACCTTGATCAATGCTAGTAGTGCTTTTTAACCTCTTTCCTTTAGAGAGGTAGTTTATTACCCTCAAGTATAGGAATTTTATTCAGAATCTTAGGTCAATGGTAGAAACTATTTTAGTTGAATGAGAACCATAATGTATCAGAACAAGGAGGCCATAGGGAAACTGATTTTTTCTCCTTTTCCTGGAACTTCATGAAGAACTCCATTCTATCTCTCCCTCATTACAAAAAACAAAGTGGGGTTGTGCTCCAATTGTACATTGTTCCATGAACCTTTGTTCCTTGAGATTTTGATCTTAGGGTTTTGTGTCTTCAAATAGGCCATCACGAAATTTCCGCTATAATTTTTGTTTCTAATAGGTTTCAGATGGTGAAACCTGGAGAAGATTGAGAATTCATCCTGATAAATCTTGGTTCAAGTTTTAGACCTTGGTTCACTATATTTTTAGAGATATGGTTGACAGAAGTTAGGATTTATAAATGCTCCTAGATCCTCTCTCGAACATGCTAGTTAGGAATTTTTGCTATAAATTTATTTTCTGTGAGGCTACAGGCCGTGAAAATTCAAACACGTTGACGAGAAATCATGGTAAAAATATGGTCCCATTAGAATAAATTTCAGCCTAAAAGTGATCTCCTAAGGGAAAATAATAAAATAAGAGTTATGAATTTTAGAGGGAAAAAAAGAAAACTATTTTTTTTAATTGTATTTTTGGTTTATACAGTTATAGGTTTACTCAAATTTTAAGTGTATAACACATGGGATGCGAAATTAAATTTTGCATCCAACGAGTACCCACTATGCATACTTTTGAGAAGACCCACATTGATAAAAATTGAAGATAAAGTAAAAAAGCGTGGTGAACACGCTTTTTTAACGTATCTTCAATTTTTATCAATGTGGGTATTCTCAAAAGTATGCATAATGGGTACTCATTAGATGCATAATTTAATTATGCATCCAACAAGTCTATACATTTGAAATTTGAGTAAACCTATAAGGAGATCAGCCAAAAATACAATTAAAAAAAGTAGTTTTTCTTCTTTTCCCTCCAAAATATTTACATGTACCTCTTTTTAAATTTAAAGGATTTTGATTGGTTTACATATTATTACATGGAAATTTTGTGAAAATATCATGAGAACTTTTAGGCTAAAATTTCCTCTAAGGAATTTTCAGATCTTGGCTTGCTATATTTTCTGAGATATGCTCCAAGGAAGTTTGGGTTTCCGTATGCTCCAGAATTCAGTCTCAAATATGTCAGTTTGGTATTTTCATTATAATTTTTTTGTAAGCTATCATAAAGTGAAACATGGACCATATTAATGAGAATTATTGTGGAATATATGGTTCCATTTTCGTAATTTTGTCCATTATACTTTGGGAGTGTTGTAGCAGCTACAACCACCCTCCAAATGTTTTCCTATGCTTTGATTTTGGAGCCTTCCTTCTTCCCACATGGGATTATATTGTACTATCATCAAGTATTCATGATTTGATCAAGACTTATTCTTTTCGTTCGTGCTTGTGTTTTCTTGCTTCCACACTTAGTTGATATTTGAATTCACAAAGCTTCCTAACTTGGTCTTATAGCAATTCTGGGCTTGCCTACATAAACTTTGCAATCCATGAGGGCAAGCCAACCTTGATGATTGAAATTGTGCAATATTGACTGGAAGATATTCCTTGAGCTCAAAAGCTCTGCATTCATGGAAGGAAGCCCAACATTGAGCCCAAAATTTTGAAATCCTTCCCTTGAGCTCAAAACTTACATAATGCACTAAGTCGAAAAGTTTCCCAGTTCCCCAGAATTACACAATCTTTCCTGAAAATGTGCACAGAAATTTTCTCAAAAAAAAAAAGGAAAAAAATCTAAAAAGAGAAAAAGTATACCTAAAAAATAAGGATCCATTATTAGTTTCTCGACGAGGCACATTCGCTATTTTTAGAATTTTCTTCCAAGTGTCACTTTTTCCTTAATTTTAGGCATGCAGGTCAGAAACAGAATTCACTCGAATATATTTAATTGATGCATCTAGAGCTCATTTACTAATTTTATCTTGGAGATCTAGCATTCTCGAGGAGACCAAGGAACCTACGGTGAAACTATTGTCACTTTTCTGGGTGAGTTTTACTTTTGTTGTCTCTTGTCACTTTTTTTCATTTCACTTCTATGAGTGTTGTTTCACTTTTTTCTCTTCATGATCACTGGATTTTTAACTTATATTATTATGTAGAAGTGTTTTTTCAATTTTTTATTTTCCTTTCACAAGTGTCACATCGGTTTTCTTGTTTTTGTACCGATGGTCGCCGTTTCGACGACTTTCCTCACATATTTTATTTTACTCCCATTTTTTGATTTTCTACACTTGATTCACATTGATTCATTCATACTTACTAATATTTTAAATCAAAATAACTTCATCACTTAGATCTTCTTGTCTCCCACACTTTCACTAGGCATATCTTCACTTTCCCTTAGCCAGTCTTTCACCTTGCCCAACTGGGCATTGCACAAGTCTGTGACTCAAGCTGAAAGCTTGGCCTCTAAGAATAAGTAATTTTTAGTATAGGTTGGACTAATTGTGCATTGTGCAGTTCCAGGGCTTAGTTTTCCACCTTTCCCACTAATACCGTGCAATGTGCAGTCTCTCCCTATCACTGCCCGGGTTTAACTATGCATTGCACAGTCTCAAGCCTCAAGATCCACCCTTGGCTGCTAGGACAACAAAATGCATAGTTCCCAGAGACAGTATCCCTCACATGATCCAGAAAATTGTGCAATATCTCTCTCTCTAATTTTTTGGTTTGCTTCCTGATATTTCTTTGAAGATAGATTTGCAGAAGCTGATGTTTTCTTTCCATGAGTGCCTTTTCTATCCCATAGGTACCACAATTGTTGAGCACTTCTCTCCAACAGTCTTTGTTACCATGGCACCCAAGAGAGCTACTTCAAAAGATACCATCGAAATAAGTACTAGGGAAGCATTTGAGAAAACACCAGTTAACTTGCCAGTGTATGCATACACTCAAATCTAACACGGTATAAAGTTAATGAAGCTTTTTTTTTAGAAAATAGATTCAAGGCAAAGCTAGAGGACTTACATGTATATGTCAGTGTTCAAAAATTAGGACTATACATGATTGAATGAAAATATCCAACCTTCCCATGCACAAATGTCGTCATCTTGATTATTTCACATATTGATGAAAATACCATGACATTGAATAATACCAATGTGCAGAAGCTTTCTACTTTTCTGGAGGAAGATTACCAACTTATGTATCATTTTCCTAAGCAGGTAACGCTCATGGACTCATAATTCTATGCCACAAACAACTATGTGAGAATAAGAGATATTTTTAAATTTTGGGTGAAAGAACCATCTAAGTTTTTACAGATACCTACCCATTCATACAAGAAAAAATATCTCAGGAGGGCCTACCAGCTCTTGGTTATCTTATCTTATATAATTTACGGTCAACAGAGCATGAAGACCTTTCCTCAATGGTTGGATCTCTTATTGAACGAGGTTGTGAATGAGGGGAAGTCGTTCAACTAGCTGATTTGTTGGCTTGAAAGTTCAGAGCCCATGTAGCACAAGCCTGAAATCCTCCCAAGAGCGGGAAAGTGAGGTTTTATATGTCTGCATACTTACTAGATGTGATATGTGCACAAAATGCATTCCCTGACATGGATTATAAATGGACACCACAATACCCTGCCATGCATATCTATTGCAAACTGCTTTCAGATTGTAGTCATCGAGGAGTTATGTTACAAAAAATTGACCACTTCATCATTTCTCTATACAATCTTATCTTTGAAGAAGAACCACTTTTCCTATCATGACAAGCAATGGAGAAATATTAGAGATTGCATATTGGTTTTCCTCACCAAATGACACCTTACTTAGAATGTTCTATGCCCACAAGTCGCTGCATATTTTTCCAAGGTATGTCGCTGACAAGTTTTTCATGTGAGAAGTGTAATACCATCTCACCACAAGGTCATCATTAGCCTTGCACAAGAAGAAGAAATCACCATGGCCCACTCTTCCTTTACAAGTTGGATTGTACGAGATAAAAAATCTCAAAGTCGCAGACATTGAGGGAAAGGAGATGGTAAAGTTTTCATTTGGTATCCAAGACTTTAATTTGTAGGATTCCATGCAAGAATACACTATTAGTGGCTCAACGATACTTTTCATTGGTCAGAGGAGGATCCATGGAATAATTTCAACAATGCCTCCAAACCCCGCGAACTGGTCAGTATAGTAGGTACTTCACAATCCACTTCGCAGAGAGAAGAAACTGTAGAAGTAGTGCCAGCAGAAGGGAGCAACCCTGTGCAAGATATGGGAAAGAGAAAGGTTTCTTATAGTCTAGGGGGAGAAATAAGTTATAAGATGAAAGTGAATCCACTTGTTACGGAAAAAACTTTAGAAATTGAGGCAAAGAGGAGGCAGAGGATTCAAAGAGAAAAATTGAAGTAGAGAGAAAAGTTGAGGTTGTAGGAAGAAAAATTGAGGTTGCGGGAGGAAGAACAAAAATTGGAGGAAGAACGAGAGAAAAGGAGGAAAGAACAAGAAGAGAAGCAAAAACAACAAAAATAAAGACAGTGCACACTATTAGAAGAAATAACATCGTAAGGACAAGTTTAAGAGCAAGAACATAACCTACCAATAACAGAGGGGGAAAGTAGATAGATGCAGGATTAGGAGCTTGCTCAATATATTGAGGAATTTATTGAAGAAATGGAGGAGGAATCGAAGCCATAGAATCAAGATGTCGACCTGATGCTGAGTGTACAACGGGTCACAATTCAATCTCCATCTCCTCGAGTAGTAGAGTTAGCACTGAGAGAGGAAGATGAAGTTGTTCCTCTTGATCACAATCCATACATTGATACGTACAATATTTCGTATGATGAAATTCATAAGAAGATTGTACAAGCACACAAGAAACATTTTTTGGATGACCTTGCATCGCATGCATTCATCGTAGAGAGAGTAATAGTGGCAGACACCAGGAAGAATCCAAATGCCATTTTTGAAGCCAACTTGGCCTTGGTAGGTGTAGCAAGATCAAATAATCTGTATTTGATAGTAGATAATAAGAAATTATCACAAAACTTACAGGCTTCCAGGAAAGAGATATAAAAACTATGCGCAATAACACATAACATAGCTTCTGCACAGGTCTACTTGGAGGAAATGAGAGAAACGATACTTGGGGAAGTATCAATACTTGGAGAGACCATGCAGGACCTCTATGAGGAGCTTATAATCATACATAAGGAAATTGTCCATTTTCATGGCTTGCAGCAGCAGAGCAAATACTTTTTCAAAACTCTTAAGAATGTACACGCTGCCATTGTCACTATGTATGAATGGACAATGTGATACAAAGGGGCACCACTTAACCTTCCAAATTAAATGATGCCACAAGGAGAGGTGGAGAAAGCGAGAGTTTGAATGTTGATTTAGGAAAAAAATCAACTCGCGTCATTCATTGGAAGTATTCAAACCTCATATGTACGATTATACAACGATTTAGATTTCTTGGTGAAATCACATGGGATCCCATCAATTGGCTCGCTCACCGAAGCCAAATGCAGACACCAGATCAGGAAGGATATAAAAGAGTACTTGGAGAAACTGAGATAAATGTCCACCAGGGAGGATCTATATTTGAATAGAAAAAATTCATCGGTGGTCCTATCCATATTAGAACGATGTTGCTCCTACTTGAGAGGGAAGTTAAAACTGGATCCAAATCAGTTTACTAAGCTGCTATGGAGGCTAGAGCCTGCTTCCATCCAAACACCATCACGGAGTTTGGGGATACCATCGCATAGTACCGAGCTTGGCCCAAATATGTGACCGAGAAGGATCAAGTGGAAGTTGCTATGCTAGAGTTTCCCCAAACTCAAGCACCATAGTATTTTAGCTTCTTAGGTTGTCAAGTTGTCTCTACCCTATTTTGTCCTATATGGTTATGAGTGTAAAATGTAATATTATTTGTAATTATATGTAAGGTGAAATTTCAGGTGTCAATATTGGAATTATGATGTAATCTAATGAGTCATTTTGTAAAGAAGTTGAAGAGTCATGAGGGGAGTCCAAGAGTCACAAATGGGTATGTGAAGAGAGACCCCCTTTGTTATAAATATATCCTCACAAATCATGTAAAGGGATTTTGGGAGCCATTATTTTGGCCAGGATTAGGTTTAGAAAGAGCTTGGGAGTTTTGTGAGATCCTTGGCTTCTGCACAACATAGAGGGAGTATACTTCTTTGGAGGAGCAAGTGTGGTTGACTTCACATTCCCCTATTGGGGCTAGTGTTTCGTCAATGGTGTATGTATGATTGGAAATCTCACTTTTAATAAAATTCAGAGGTGGCACACCTTCATGGCATATGTTGTGGATATAGTAGGAGGATTCTTGTTGTATTGTCAATATATGTCATTTAACTTACACTTATGATTATGAACTATTTCATTTGCATTGGTACGATTCTTGTTGAATGTGTGTTATTGTATTAATTCATCACAGATAATTTGTGAACTATTTCACATATTATATTGTGATGTCATTATGCTCGTGTGTTCCTTTCAAGCCGCGTATTATTATAGGCTTCTAAGGGGCTCACTTCCTTTTCCCCTCATGCATTGGAACCTTCATGCATTGCACTTGACTTTCCATAGGGTCACACACTTGTTCTCACCAAAGACATTGTGCATCACTCTATGTGTATTCGCAACCAAGGCATATCATTAACACCCCACTATTGGGACACCTACTCCAAATAATGTGCAATCTAATTACTCCTTCATATCAAGGAGATCCCTTGAATGTTGGTGGGTCCAGCATCGTCAACATTTCTAGCACTAGAAGGAGGTGCAAATGTCAAGCTAAGCCCATGAAATTTGTTTGAATTCCTACACTCAGTTATGGCTCCCCCCTGAATCATAACCCTGAAATGTTTTTCTAAACCCGCAGATCTAAAAGTGCCAACGAGAATTATTGATGACTTGTCAAATCTGGAATTCATTAGCGAGGGTGAAATAACCTTATTTGAGCACATCACTCATTTTCTTGAATTCTGCACAAAACACAACACCATTAACTTCTTCTTTTTGTTATTTAAACAATAAAAATTCATTTTAATGTTTTTGTTTTTATTTTCAATGTTTTTGTTTTTATTTATAATAATTTAATTGTATTTAATTTTTTATTTTTTTAACTTTTAATGTTTCTAATTTTTTTTTTAAGTTTTTTTTTTAAACAATTTTTTTTTGTTACTTTTAATTTTAAAATTATCTTAATAATTTTTTTTGGAAAAGAAAACTTAAAATGTCATCATCTTTGAATATAAATTCATAAAAAAATTCATAAAATTTGTTATTTTTTCCTCTTTTTAATTCATTTTTTTCATAAAATATTTTAACTAACATGTCATTTACATCGCAGGCGTGACTTTCGATTTTTTTTAAATATAAATCTATTTTTTAATTTTCTTAAAATGATTTTTTTATAGTTTTTTTTATAATTACTATTTTTTTTAAATTTTAATTTTTTTTAATTTCTTTGTTTTTATTTTATCGTTTTTTTATTGTTTCTTTTAAAGATTTTTTGTTTTTGTTTTTATTGTGTTTTTTATTTTATTTAAATGTTTTTTTAATTTATCTGATCAATATTATTTATTTATTTTTTATGTTTCTTTTATTTTATCAAACTTTTAAATTCTTTTCTTATGTTTTTTTTATGTTTTTTGTGTCAAATTTTTAAATTATTTTCTTACATTATGCTTTTTTGAAATGTTTTCTTTCTTTTTTAATTTATTTTTTTTATGTTTTTATTTATTTATTTTTGCTTTATTTTTTAATTTTTTTAATTTTATAAGTTAATTTTTTCTTTTTTACATATTTATGTTTGATTTTTTTATTGTTTTGTCTTTTTTTTTTTATATATATTTTATATTGTATTTTTTGAGTCATGTTTTTTATTTTATTTTTTTATGTTAAAATATATATTTTATTTACGTATTATTATTATTTTTAATTTTTTTGTGGCTTTTTTGTTTTTGTTTTTATTTTTTCAATGTTTTCATATTCTCAATATATTTCATTAGATATATATGTCAAAATAAAATATATGTAGAAGTAATAAATCTAGGAGAACAATATATTGTTCATGGTGTATTTCCTTAGCGGTTGATAAGATTATAGAAACAACAAATTTTTTTTGCATAATCTTTAATATGTTTATTAGTTTTGATTTATTAAATTAAAAAAGAATACAATTTTAATGTTAAATTATTATTATTATTATTATTATTATATATGAAAATAATATATATATATATATATATATATATATATATATATATATATATATATATATATATAGTTTTTAAAAAGAAATTCGTAAATTTCAAAATCTTAAAATGATTTAAAAATAAAATATTTACAGAAATTAAAAAAACAAAAAAACAAATGTTTTAATGCAGAGAGTGTCAAAAATTCAAAACCACATATAAATTCATTTGTTTTGTAAAATTGTTCATTCATCATAACTGAAGTGTTTCCTATCCAGTGACTTCAATACATTATATTTAATACATTGTTATTAATATGATAAACTTAAAATAAAAATAAATTAATATAAATTAAATGGTAATAAATTTTTAAAATAATATTAACACTATGGCTGAAAATTGTTGGAATTTTGAGGGTTTTTATAAAGGTGATATTTTATCTTTAATACCACAACTAAAAATCGATGGAATTTTAAAACTTTTTCAGAGACGTTATATTTTATTTTTAATGCCATGTCTATTGTTGGAATTTTAATAAATTTTCAGAGTCATGATATTTTATCTTTAACGTTATTATTAAAAAATGTTGACAATTTACCCCGAAAAAAAATATGTTATTCCAACGTCAACACTTTTCGTTTTCATGGTGTTTTTTGCACAAAAAATTTGGCTTTTACCTCCATTCTTAAAAAATGTTGAAAATTTACCTCGAAAAAAAAGGTTATTCTAGCATCAACACTTTTCGTTTTAAGACTTTTATTTCATGTTTTTTTGGGATGTGTTCTCGTTTTGAGGTAATAGTTCTCATTTGATCGGTAACTTTGTTTCTTGAAGAGTTAGACCTGTTTTGCATGAGGCAAGGCTCATACAAAGAGCTGGGTTTCTACCAGTGTGTCACCAAGTGTTGTAGCGTCTAAAACCACCCTCCAAAATTTTGCGCATGCTTTGATTTTGGAGCCTTCCTTATGTCCACAAGGGATTATCTTGTATTGTCGTTAAGTATTCATGAGTTGATAAAGACTTATTATTTTCATCTATGCTTCTGTTTTCTTGTTTCCATACTTAATTGATATTTAAATTCACAAGCTAACCTCCTGACTTGGTCTTATAGAAGTTTTGGGATTGCCTCCGGAAACTGTGCAATCCATGAGGGAAAGCTAGCCTTGATGGTTGGAATTGAACTATCTTTACTGACATATATTCCTTGAGCTCAGAAACTCCACAGTCATGGAAGGAAGCCCAACACTTAGCCCAGAAATTGCACAATCCTTCCCTTGAGCTCAGAAACTCTGCAATTCACTGAGCTGAAAAGTTGCCCAGTTCCCCAGAATCGCACAATCTTTCCTAACAGTGTGTCTCACAAATTTCCAAAAAAATGAAAAAATATAAAAAGAGGAAAAGAATCCCTAAAAAATAGGGATCCATTATTAGTTTCTCGAAGGAAATAAAATTGCTATTTTTAGAAATTTCCACCAATAGTCACTTTTTCCTTCATTTTAGGCATGTGCGTCATAAACCCTAATTCGCTAAAATCTGTTTAATTGATGCCTCTAGAGCTCATTTTCACATTTGATCTTGGAGCTCTTCATTCCTGGGGAGATCAAGGAACCTTTGGTGCAACTATCGTCGCTTTTTTGGGTGAGTTTTTCTTTTGTCGTATTTTGGTGCTTTTTTTGTTGCTTGTTGTCGTTTCGCTTCTATGAGTGTTTTTTTGCTCATTTCACTTCATCATCAATGTAATTTTAACTCATATTAGATTTTATAAGTTTTGTTTCAAGTTGTCATTTTCCTTTCACAAGTGTCGCATCGGTTTTCTTGTTTTGCATCGATGATCGACAATTTGGCGACTTTCCTCACATATTTGTTTTTCCTCCCATTTGTTGCATTTCTACAATTGATTCACATTTATTCATTCATAATTACTCATATATACACTCAAAATCACTTCAGCACTTAGATCTTCTTGTCTCCCACACTTTCAACGAGAAGATCTGCACTTTCCCTTGGCTCGTTTTTCACCTTTCTCAGCTAGGCATCGCCCAAGTTTGAGGCTCAAGCTGAAAGATTAGTCTCTGAGACTACATAATGTGTAGTACAGGTGTTGGAGAGGTAAATCCCCTATGCAGACAGAGGCAATCCCTACTAGCCCAGATCGTGTCTAGCAACAACCAAGTCACACTAAGAAGTAGGTTCCTAGTTACAAAAGACCGAGATGCGAGAAGAGGCCTACCTTAAGTCCCACGTTGTTGTTGCTTGTAGAGAAGATGGCGCTTCCATCCTTCACTTTGGCAGATCACAATTCTCCTACTTAGCACGTTCTAACACCTGCACGTACACGAAGAAACTAAAACCTAATACATGCAACCATATATCAGTCAGAGAAGATATAATTCATAACATAAGACATGAACATATGAATGGAACCATAATCAAAGTTGTTTATTATTAATCACAACAAAATAAAGATACAACCTGAGCTCTGACGCTGGATCTTCCTTCGGCGGGTCGACAACGGAGCACGTCTCGATGAAGCTCTTCAGGAATGGGACAAAGCTCTCTCTCTTTGGCTTTGGCTCTCAGAGGCTGTCTAATGAGAGTCTCCTTACTACTGATTCATCTCTTAGTTCTATGACCTTTAAGGCTCCTAGCTTGCTAAAGGGAAAATGGCAAGCTTATATATATGGTGGAAGGGGATTTGGGATCCCTACAATGGTGGGATTGGCCCTATCCTCAAGGAAGCTTCCATGATAGGTGGAAAAACACTTCCCCTACATGGAGATCCAGAGCCAAACCTCCCAACTCATTTTAGAGACTCGTTCAGGAGTTGGTTGGAATCAAACTTCTGCCATTTATTAAAAAAAAAAAATTCTTATTAAGCTTGGTGCGAGTAATACACTGGGACAGAGCGGCAGTTGGCGTGCCATCTTTGGTGGATTTTCCCCATTGACGCGAGGGTTGAACTGGCTGGTCGTGCTAAGGTCAAAAGGTCTATTTCTAGGGTTTTTTACAGGAAACTGTATTCAGAGGAATGATTTTCCTTGTCAAGGGGGATGCCATGAAAGTGGTTTCAGGTCATGTCACTGCTCACAGGTCACGGAAAAGGCCCTCGAATGTGCGGGACGGGGGATTACAGGGACGTTGAAAAATTACTATGTAATAACAGGCTAGCCCAACTGTGCATTGTGCAGTTCCAAGGCTCAATCTGCCACCTTGGTCACTAAGATTGTGCAATGTGCAGTCTCTCCCAGTCGCTTCCTGGGCTGAACTGCACATTGTGCAGTCTCAAGCCTCAAGCTTCACCCTGGTTGTTGGGACTACACAATGCGCAGTTCCCACATCCAGTATCCCTCACCTGATCCAGAAATTGTGCAATCTCTCTCTCTAGTTTGCTAGTTTGTTGCCTAATCTTGCTTTGAAGATAAATTTTCCAAAGCTTATGTTTGGTTTCCATGAGTGCCTTTTTTGTTCCACAAGTACCACAATTGTTAAGAAATTATCTCAAACATTCGTTGCTACCATGGCACCCAAGAGAGGTGCTTTAAAAGATACCATTGAAAGCAGTACTGAGGAAGAAATTGAGCAAACACTAGTTAAATTAATAGTGTATGCAGACACTCAACTGTTTGTGGAAAAGGAGTCAGATCTAACATGAAAAAAAATTAATGAAGCTTTTTCAGCAAAGAGCTTCAAGGCAGATATATAAGACCAACAAGTATATGTCAGTGTTCAACAGTCAGGACTATACAGGGTTGCATGCAAATATGCATCCTTTCCATGTGTAGATGTCTTCAACTGAATTGTTTCATATATTGATGAAAATTCCATGACATTGAACAATCCCAGCGGGTAGAAGCTTGCTACTTTTTTGGTGGAAGATAGTCAACTTGTGTATCATTTTCCCAAGCTAGTAATTTTCATGGACTCATACTTCTATGCCACCAGCAACTATGTGAGCATAAGAGATGTCGTTAAACGCTGGGTGAAAGAACCATCTAAGTTTCAACATATACATACACATTCATACAAGACAAAGTCTCTCAGAAGGGCCTGTTATCCACCACAATGTCCCAAAGCTGATGAATGGATGTCGACAGAGGTAACCTCAAACCAAGCTTTCATTTTGGTAGCTATCCCTACCAAACCAGAGAGGAATCTCTCTATGAAATCACAGACAAAGGGTTTGATTGGATAAGGAGTATATTTTAGGCTAGTTAGGTCAGCTCTAGGGTTTTTAAATTTTGAAGGCTTTAATGTTGGATCAAGGAAGAAAATTGTCAAATGTATCAAAGTGTTACAATTGCAAATATATAAAGGAGAAAGGTAGAAATTATTTAGCGATGGGTTTAGGTTTTTGTTGGTGTAGTGTATGGTTTGAAAGAGTGGAGAGGATATTAATGAGCATGCATCATGAATTCATTAAAACTGAAGGAATTAAACATGAAATGATATTCCCAAACAAAACAAAGCCACGAAAGAATTTTTCTTATCAAAATTTTAGGAAGATCACTGAGGAAATCAAGGCATGTTAAGAGAATATACATATAATTTATAAAATACTATAACAAAGAAAAAACAACATCAAAAGCTCACTGCACATGAATTCCTAGATAATAGTTGCAATTGTTCCTCTGAATTTCTGAATAAAAGCTAAAGCACAAGGTACAATGTTCTCAAACCTCTGATGTCCAACCATAAAAATGACTAATAAAGGCATACATATAAAAAAAAATCTACTTCCCCTCTCTCAGGGTTCAAATCCATGCGTTGAGGAACTGATTACATGATTCTCTCACCTAAAACCTAAAGACTAGGGAGGTTAACCAACCTCTCCCCAAAATAGAAAAACTTATACCTTTGACCAAAAATGACTTTAAAAGCATGTATCTACCTCATGTTTACTATATCCAACATTTTTACACATTTTTACATCATCAAAACATCAAAGTGACAATTGACATCAATGAAGGTAAAAGTTGGACCAATTCAATAGAGAAAATGGACTAGTAGGAAAAAACACAGTATGCCTGGAGAAAACGTAGCGTGCTTGGGAAAATTACTTTTTGGAGGCCTTCCCAAGGAAAAAATCTTCTATGAAATTTTCCGGAGACAAAATAGAGTGCTCAAGCACTGAAAATGACTGATTCTAGCCCCTCAAATCTTCATTCTCCCACAGCCACTCCAAAACCACAGCGTGTTGTTCATAATGAGGGCAGAAAGTTGGTTTTTGAGAGGTTTTTGGCCCTCTGAACCTGCCAGATCTTGTTGAAGCTCTACTCCCAAGGACTAGATGTGATGTAAAAATCATAAGCAATCTAGGAAAGTAAACTTTTTGTCATTTAATGGCTCCCATCAAAAGCACAGCATGGCCCACACTGTGTTTTTGACCCTGTGACTGTGTTAAAAACAATGAAAAACTCCAAAATTTACAAAAATTTCCAAAAATTCTTAGAATTTTCTCAAACTTTCTCCAAACCTGATTCATGATGAACTGAGATAAAATTCTAAGCCATGAGGGAATCATTGGCTAGCAAATCCAACTTTCCCTTCTCCTCTTCGTCCATTAGGGTTTCTTTGAGTTTTGCCTTCAATTCTCTGATTTTTTATTGAGACCCTTGATTTATCATGTAGTAGTGCATGGCCATGTTTCTTTGAATGTTATTGTTCTTGTTGGCCCTCTTCAGGAGCTTTTCCAAATGTCCATTGACTCTATCTAGCTAATACTCTCTTCTTTCCCAATGTTTGCTAGTATAAGTCCATCCACTATCATTTTTTCCTTTGGTGGAAATGTCTCTCTTTGTTGCTAAAGTGCCCTCTTTAGGCCTCTAGTTCTTGGCCTCTTTATTCTAACCTGTTCTTCATGCTCATCTGGATCATCTATATGAACTATTTATTTTCCTTTTACTATCTCTTTGCTAGCATCAACTTTATGTCTATTCAAAATTAGTTGGTTTACCTTCAATTGCATATTCTCCTGCTTAAGAAATGAAATCATGAAGTTAGCCTTGGAAAAGCTATACTTTAGCTCTCTCATCTCATTAAATTTCTCCATGATAACCTGCTTTGCTGATTTGTTCTCTTCATTCAACTCCAAATCTGCCATGTCAATATTCAAATGGGTAGGCTCTTGATGTTGTGGTGGTGATCTTTGTCCTGCTGATGTAGGCTTGGCCCCTTGAAATTGCATAAAAAAGAATCAAACTTTAAATGGTTAGAATTTGATCTAAAAATAGAGAATTTATTCTAATGACTTTAATCTTATGGAATTAAATCTAAATTCTAATCTATCTTAATCCAATTCTACTCCATGGATTGAAAGCATAAATATTATAATTTAAGAATTGAAATGGCAATGCTATTTTAAATGGAAAGTAATTGAAAGGCAACTATTATATGACCAAATACTCAAATATCATTTAATTTTGGAAAATGGCGAAGTCATCTTCTTGATATGATTTAACAAGCATTTGATTACACATTTAAATTATAAAATTAATCTAAGAAAGAAATTGAAAAGCATGTAAAGGAAACTCAACTACTATATGACCAAGTACTCAAAATTCATTCAATTTTGGAAAATGACAAATTCATCTTCTTGATATGATTTAGCAAGCATCTGATTATACATTTAATTGAGAATTTAATCTAAGAAAGCGTTATAAAAACATGTAAAGGAAACTCAACTACTATATGACCAAGTACTCAAATATCATTCAATTTGGAAAATGACAAAGTCATCTTCTTGATATGATTTAGCAAGCATCTGATTATAAATGTAATTGAGAATTTAATCTAAGAAAGCATTATAAAAACATGTAAAGGAAAACCAAGATAACTGTATACTCTAATTCTTCAAACACAATCCAATTTTGGAAAATAGAAGAACTACTTTCTTGAGATGCTTTGATAAGCATAAGATTACACAGTGATTCTAAAACCGATTCTAAGAAAGCATTCGTGAATTTAATCTATGAAAAATTAAGCAATTTAATCTAAGAATCAACTGCAAAGCAATGTAAATCTAACTACGAATAGACAAAAACAGAGCTAATAAAAATTAAACTAAAAACAACTAATAAAACCTCCTTTCTGTACAGGGGCCCTTTGCAACAGAATGAGTTGAAATCCTAGCAGACCATTAGTGCATTAAGAAGGATCTGGAACAAACGAACATGGTCTTCATATTATAAAAACAATGTTTTAAGGTGTACACCACATTCACAATAATAAGATTGTCTTCCGGTTTCAAAACGATCGGTATTTAAACAAATTTTAATGTAACTGTGTTGGAAATATGATTCTTATATATTATATGTTTTCCTTGATGGAAACTCTCTGGCTAATAATGGAGTATATGTCTTCTGGAAAAACTCAATAATTTGCAGAAGGTCTATCAGAAGAAATGTGTAAAGTCAAGCAAAAGCTGGTTAATTTTCATATTGAAGGTTCTATACACAGGTTAGTATAGTCCAAGTCACATATACATGTTGATAAGAATGATCCAAGTTGTGTATGCCTTTTGCACTCTAAAAACATGATTCCAGGGGGCATTACCATGGTATTAGCCCACAGTATTGAGCGTTGTGTCATCTATATGATTTTTTCCAAGAATACCATCAGCAGTTGTGTGATTTTGACTCATGGTATTGGTAAAGGCTAAATATATATAAGGAGAAGAAGATCATAGTGCAAAAGTGTGCATGTGTAAGGGTTGTCACTGAATACTTCTCTCCGAAGTATATCTTCATGGGTTGAACTCTATTTTATTGGTAGATCTGAATCTATGATGCACCCTTGGATACAATGATGGATCAGGATATCTAGACCTGAAATGACTATGTTCTTGTATGATCTATTGAAGAGATGATTAGATCTGTGATCTGGCGCATGTTTGCTAAAGTGAAGTGAAGAAATTTGGGTAAGATCTATAGATCTGAAACATTATGCAAAATTAATATTTATAGATCTATACGCTAGTTCGTCTCGGGAAAAGTGCATATATATGCGACTTTGTCATAGAAAAAGCACGTATGGAAGTCAGGGTTTTCTGAAGCTTATTGAAAAGGTTGTTTATTTATTGGTGATGTATTTCTGCTATCTTCATGTTGATCTAGGTACCTTGAATGTTGTATATGCTGCTAAGTTGAATATGTACAAATATTATCAATGAGTGAGTAAATATGTTTGATGATATCTAACTGATTAAGGGTTCTGCAATACTGAAAAGATATCTGACTGAAAGCTTCAGATTTGGTTCTGATACTAACCATATTCTGGAAGATCGGTATTCACAAATCTATACGCAGGTTGGTGTGAAAGAAAGTGCATATACACGCGGGTTCAGTAAAGCAAAGTAGCATATGCATCTTAAGAGAATGAATTTTTAGGGTTGAGTTTGATTCTACATACTAATTCTGAAATCTAGGTTATTACTGTGTTCTGGTTACAGTGATCTCACTTTTCTGATTGGGTTAAGTTTATTATTGTTGATCTTTATGAAACGTTTTGTTGAAGCTATGTGATCTAGTGTGAAAATTGATGAAACATGGTATGCAGTGGTTCTGAGGGTTGAAGCCTTCAGTGTGGAAGTAGAAGCTTCCTGCCAGTAGAAGTTGGTGTTCGGATTAGGGGGTTGAAGCTCACTTCCAGTAGTGGTTGGTAAACGAGATCAGGGGGTTGTAGCTCCCTTCCAGTAGCAGCTGGAGAATGAGAGAATTTTGTAGCCTTCTGCAGGTAGATGTCTACGTACTGATATGAGTATGCATCATTACAATATTGTAAGCAATTTTCCATATAATAAATATTGAAGACAGAGACAAAAGCAGTGGTGGTTTTCTCCCGAATTGGGTTTCTACCTTAAATATTGGTGTTCATGTGTGATGCTCTTGTCTGATGATTAATTCTATTGTTTCTACATATATCTACTGCTTAACTAACTGATGCATAACTAAAATGTTGAGTTAAATTTTGTTTCTGAAAGTTTATCTAAAAATAAATTTATCTTAGTATACGCAAGTTTTTGTTGGTATATCTGCGTGTATACGTGAGTTGGGTTCATTAAAGTCGTGTATGGAATTCAGTAAAGAAAAAGTAAAAGTTTACAGTGAGCTCTAAATATTGATTCACCCCCCCTCCCCTCTCAGTATTTTTCCCAACAAACTATCTTGAGGTATTTATGCCTACATATGGAAATTATAAATGAAACATAGAAGCAAAATATAAGTAGCTAACTCTTTCTACGTCAAAGAAAACGAAGTCTTTCATTCTCAAATCACGTCCTTTGACCATGACCATATGCACTTTTTTCTGTCAAATTCAAACAGGTGGATAGGATGGGATCCATGTGTGGATCATTCCAAATATTCCCATGTGACTAATTCTTTCATTCACTCCTCAGAATTTTTCAAACCATCAGAGTAGCTACGGAAATAACAATTAGCTGCAAATTTGTAGCTAAGTTACAAAAATTCATTTACATAACAAGAAACATCAAAATATAAAATAGAGACCATTCAAATGCATTCTCTGAGATGAAATATTTCATTTTATCATTGATTAGAGTTATCGATTTATGAAAAGGTAAGGAGAAGTGATAAAAAAGGATGTCAGAGAAAGAAAAATTTTGAGGTTCAACATGCCCCCACTAAGAAGCCATTGCATGTCCTCATGCAATTACCAAAAATGTGAACTTATTATCCTATTAAATTTGTTCAGATAACTCTGCTAATACATCCAGTTTTCTCTTCCTTCTTTTCATTTAGGTTACTGCCATCCTGGACTTCCTCATAAGGAGTTTGTACTTGAGGTTGATGAATGTCCTGTTCAGAGATTTATTATTTATTTTTAGCTTCCTATTCTTCTTATACCACAGTCCCAAATGTAGGATGGTGTTATTATCGATGAATTTATCCAAGTGGTTCTGTTGTTTTAAAGCTTCATTTTCCTGTTTAATGTGCCTATTTGGTAACTCTAGCTCATAGATTTCTTGCTTGAGGGTGTTAACCAGAGCTTCTTATGGAATGATAGGTTTTTCTTGCATACTTAGATTCACTTATGAATTTATTTTCTCCAATGACTGAATATAGTCATATATCTCTTGCTGTACTAGGTCAATTCCTAGAGATCTTTGCTTGGACTACCTTCAAAATTATGTACAAGAGAATTTGTAGGAATATGTGGAGGAGAGACATTGATGGGTGATGGCACTTGAGGTTCCTCATCTAAGTTCAAAAACTATGTTCCTTGTGATGGTGTCTTCTTCATCGATTTTCGGAGTCTACAGATTCTCCTTAGTTGTGTAGGGTTTAAGTTTTCTTCACTTGTAACCTTTCTCTTCTTCCCTATTTTACCTCTTGTCTTGAATCCACCCTGTTTCTTATTTTCCATCAACTCTGCAAGGGTGAGTTCCTCTTCATCTTGCTGTACTGGAGGTGAAGGTTTGTCTTAATTTCTTGTATCAACCTTCCTTCTTCTACTTATTCTAGTCTTGTCTTCCTTAGGCTGCTCTCGCTCATCTTGGAAATGGTTTCTGATTAGGAAACTATCCCAAGAGTCTCTTATACTTTTCAAATGAAATTCAAGAAGTATTTTTACCAACCCATGATGGTGCACAACATTTTCTATAAACTGAATTATTTTATGTACATTTGTGGACATTCTTTTTAAACTATTTAGTAGAAATAAAGGGAGGTTTATTTCTCCATCCTCCAAAAATTTCATCAACAACCGAACATGATAAACAAACATGCAGCCAAATATACCTTCAGAAGTGATAAAATTCTGTAAAATTAAAAGCATATTTCTCCATTTATTCTTGAGTGTTGAGCTAGGAATACCTTTCTTGTAAATAGAAGTATCCATACCTAGATTCTTGAGGAAAAATCTCCATTCTTCACTGTGAAATTATTTATTTTAAAACCATCTCTTGCCAACTCTTAGGAGCTCTGTAGCTTCAGCTATGAAGGCCTCGGTCACTAAAAATTTTATTTCTACTATTTTGAACTTTGTTCCGTCGAAGGACCTCGCAAAAGACTTAGTGATCTCCTTATGGAATCCATCAAATTTTTCTATAAACCTGAGCCACTTAACCTTCTACAACATCTCTTTGATCTAAGGATAGGCCTCCATGAATTTAGCTCCCACTGGTTCAGTCCTGACTATCAAACCCATGTCTTCTATCGTGAAGAGTCTTGCCTTCAAAATTGTTCTTCTCAGTGAAATGAATTGGGTTGCGGATCTGGTTAAGGACGTCGAGGGTTTTTATGGAAATATGAGTGAAATTAATACTTGATGGGGTTTTAAGAAACGTGGATGAATGGGTTACGAAAGTAGGATATGGTCGTTTAATCATAAATGGGAAAATCAGTTATGGATCATTATGAGATATGATGCAGATGATGTGGTCGATTTATGAGATGATGTCAGTCCAAATCAATCAAATGATGACATATTGAGGCAGCATGTGATCATCTACGTTATATATGCTAATGTTTTTATCTTTTTATTTAAACAAATTTAAATACCTTTAGAGCTAACCTTTTTTTGTTATTTCCTTGATGTTGATTCTTCAGGTATCCTTCAACATGATCTTCAAATGGAGTTCTCAATTTCTTGTGCTCAGTATGTTTGCTTTAGTAGGCTGTAAGAAAATTTAACAGAGCTACAGAATGTGATATCAGTTGCAGAATGGAATGACAGCTGCAGAATGGAATGGCAGCTACAGAATGGAAGTAGTTCTGTAGCTACTTCTTTTATTACTTCAGAAAAAGAAAGGGAACAAAGATTTTTGTGATTTTTTAGAATGGAATAGAAATTATAAGATGTCAGAACTTTGATTTTCATCCTATATTTTCTGTATAAGGATGCAAATCATTGATTGGTTTTCATAATTATACAATTATTATTATTATTTTTAATAATATATATATATATATAGATATAGATATAGATATAGATATAGATATAGATATAGATATAGATATATATATATATATATATATATATATATATATATATATATATATAATAAAAAGAATACTAAGTTGGGGAAGAAGAAGGATTCTTCTTCACCAAATTCATATCAGTATTATCTTGGAAAATTTTGATAAACTCCTCCTTTATAATTGGCTTATGATAGAATTTTAATCGATGTCCATTCATAAGAAGAGGTACATTTTCTTCATCAATTGTCCTTATCCTGACTGCTCCATTTTCAAAGACTTTTTCAATCTCATAAGGCCCAAGCCAATGAATTTGAAAATTTCCTTGAAAGTCTTTGAAATTTGAATCGAACAAAAGTTCCCAATATCCTGCTTGAAACTTTCTTTCCTTTATATATTTATCATGCCATTTGGACCTTTGCTGATGGACTAGACTGGTTCTTTGAATTGCATCTTTCCTGATCTCGTCAAGCTCATTAAGTTGCTCTAATATGTGCTTTCGAGCTTCTGATAAATAAAGCCCCAATTAGACTCCCATCTTGAAGGTTTTGATATGAAATTCTATAGGAAATAGGACTTGCTTCCCATAAACAAGTTCATAGGGAGTATGTCATGTTGTATTCCTCCATGTAGTTCGGTAGGCCCGTAAGGCTTGAGGAAGCTTATCTTCCGAGTCCTTCATTTGTAGATGTACAATCTTTGTGTGAATTCCTTCGATCACCTTATTGGTAGACTCCACTTGACCATTTTCTTGTGGATGATATGGAGTGGATTTTATATGTTTGATCTTGTAATCCTCCACAAGCCTCTTCACCAACTTGGATGTAAACTGAGATCCATGATCTGCCAGAATTTCTCTTTGAACACCAAAATGAGTGAAAATATCCTCAAAGAGAAAATTAACTATAGGTTTTTCATCAGCTAAAGAAAGTGTTTTAGCCTCTACCCATTTAGTGACATAATCAGTACAAACCAGAATATATTTTTTTGATTATATGCTGGATTGATTGGTCCAAAAAAATCCAGGGCCCATTTTTCAAATGGTTCGATGAGTACCTGAGGTTGTAAGGGAATTTCATCTGTAGGAACATGTCTCCCCATTCTTTGACAATTGTCACACCTTTTGACATACTCCCTGGCATATTTAAAGATGGATGGCGAATAATATCTTAAATGAAGGATTTTATAGGCAGTCCTCTTATCAGCAAAGTGTCCACCATGAAGTTCATCGTAACATGCCTTAAGAATTTCAGGTATTTCATCTTCTCGAACACACCTTTTGATAATGAGATATGGACCTATTTTATACAATTCATCATTAACCCATGAGTACAATGCACTTGTTTGAATAATTTTTCTTTTCTCTCTAGGAAAAAAGTATGCAAGTAATTTTCCTATAGCTAAGTAATTAGCAATATCTGCAAAACAAGGAGATTTATTAGATATTTCAAAAATATATTCATCAGGAAAATTATCTTCTACTGGAGTATCATTTTCATTATTTTGAATTCTAGACAAGAAATCAGCAACTGTGTTTTGTTTTCCAGGTCGGTCTAGAATGGTGATATTGAATTCTTGCAGGAGTAATAACCATCTTGTGATTATTCCATTAGTAATAGATTTATTCTTTAAATATCTAATTGTAGAATGATATGTATGAATAAAGGTTTCATAGCCAGTGATGTAATGTCTAAATTTGTTAATAGCAGGGACAACAACTAGAAATTCTTTTTTAGTTACAGTGTAATTTAACTCAGCAGGAGTCAAATTTTTGCTTGTGTAATAGATGGCATAGGGGATGAAATATTTTTTTCCTAATGAAACTCCCAGAGTTGTATCTGAAGCATCTGCTGAAATGTGAAAATTTACTTTCCAATTTGGACCTCTTAAGATGGGTGCTTCAAAAAAATTTGTTTTTAAAGTTTCAAATGCCAATTGGAAATCAGGATTCCAACTGAATTCACAATCTTTGGTAAGAAATTTGAAGAGTGGGGATGCTATTTTAGTGATGTTTTCTATAAATCTTCTATAATACCCTGTGAATCCTAGAAAACTTCTAACATCCTTTTGACAACTTGGAACTAATAATTTGGAGATGACTTATACCTTAGATGAGTCAAGTTTAATTCCATCTCCCGAGATATGATGTCTTAAAAAATTCCTTCCCTAAGCATTATAAAACATTTTTCATGACTTAATAAAAGATTTTCTTCTTTACATATTTTAATATTATTTTCCAAATTTTCAAGAACTTCTTCAAATGAATTCCCATAAACTGTAAAATCATCTATACATACTTCCACACAATTTTGTATTAGATCAGAGAAAAATCCTAATACTGCCCTTTGGAATGTTGCAGGTGCATTGGACAAACCAAAAGGAAGTACTTGGTAGGCATAGGTTCCCCATGGACAGGTGAATGTGGTTTTATCTTAATCTTCGGGGGCTACCTGAATTTGATTGTAACCACTAAAACCATCCAAGAATGAGAAACAATTCTTTCATGCTAATGTATCCAATACTTGATCTATGAAAGGTAATGGAAAATGATATTTTACAGTAGCTTTATTCAACTCTAGATAATCAATTCATACCCACCATTTACCATTATTTTTAGGTAAAATCATGAAGGGAGAAACCCACTAGCTGTCTGAAATTGGATAAAAGAAGTTTACATTCAGTAATTTTTACAATTCTTCTTTCACAATTTCCCTAATATTTGGATTCGTCCTTCTTTGAGGTTGTTTGATAGGCTTAAAATTTTCCTCAATGTAGATATCATGTGTCTTAGGACTAATTCCTTTCATGTCAGTTTATTCCCATGCATCTGCAGAAGAATGTTGTTGTAATGTTTTGATTAACTTTTCTTCTTGTAAATTTTCCAAGTTTTTGTTTATGTTCAAATATTTTCTCGGAAAGATTTCAACCGTAGAGTTACCAAATTCTTCCATAGAATATAAATACATCTTCCTAGATGCCAAGTATTCAATATTGCATCGTTCTTGAAAACTATGACCATGATCATATTTTGAGGATGATTCAAATTTTTCTATTGAATTTAAGATGTGACTATGTTCACTAATACAAGAAATAGTAAAGAGAGGTTGTATATCATTATCATCATCAATCCAGTCTTCATCTTCTATTTCTATGATTATTTTTTATGGAGGATATAAAGTGAATTTCTTTATTGAATTACCATCATAAATGTACATGTCACCAGATCTACAACTAATGAAAGCATCAATTGTAGCTAACCAAGGTCTTCTGAATATTAGTGGATGTCCTCCTATGTTTTTCTTGGGGTTTAAAATCATAAATCAACTAGATACTCCCAAGATTCTAAGGATACTGAAATTTCTTCTAATACACCATATGGCTTGATTACTGATCCGTCTACTAGTTGCAGTAATGTAGGTGTATACTGAAGGTTTGGAAGCTTGAGTTATTCCATGATTTTTTTTCTCATGATGTTTATGGCTGCTCCTAAATCAATCAATGTATTTTGAATTTCAATACCATTGATGTGTGTTTTTACAACTGGACTTCTTGGATCTAAATATTTTTGTATGGAAAATTTTCCCATCATAATGTCTGCAATTTTTCCTACTAATTGAATTCTTTTTATTTCTTTTGTTTCTCTCCCTGATTTCTTCATGCTCAAATCTCTTATTGTTTTGGCTAGAATTGGAATCTCTTTAATGGCCTGTAGCAAAGAAATTTTGATACAGACATTTTTCAATTCATCTAGAAAATCATAATTGGGCAACATTATTTGTTTTTCTACTCCTTTATCAACTTGTAATCTTTCAGGAAAAGGAGGGTTAGAAATATATACTAATGGTTTCTCTATGATAGGAGTTGAGTTTATTGGTTTTTCTTGTTTTTCATTTTTAGAATTTTGGTTCTCTAGAAGAGATGTTCCTTCTTCAGAACTTGTTTTTTTTCTATAGAGAAATTTCTTCATCAAATTAATCCCGTTCTCAAATAACAACAAAAGGATTTTTCCTTTCTAATATACTACTAGATCTAAGTTGAGCATCATTAATATCTAGTGGAGTAATCATTTAAGTTGGAAATTGTTGTCCTTTTATGGTGTAATAATTTTGAGAATTTTTATTATTTGGGTTTGGAAATGGCTGGTTAGGTAGTTGGTTTGGTCTTTGTGGAAATGGCAATGAAAGTTGTGGGTTTTGGTTTTGGAGTTGGGATTGTTGATTTTTTTGTGGAAATTGTTGGGGAGGATAGTTTGGATAGGATGGTCGATATTCATAGTATTCATAATATCTACCTTAGGGATTTTTCATTCCTTGTGTCCAAGGTTGAGTTTGGGACCAAGGTTGCTGCCAAGGATTCCAATTATTTGGTGGGGGCTGAGTATACATTTGGTTTGTAAAACCTTGAGTTTGTGGCCCCTGCCATGGTCTTCTAGAGACAAAGAAAAGAGGTTCTATTGTATTTGAAGTTACTTCTTTCTGAAAAGCAACCTTAAGACCTGGAATAGAAGGGATACTCTTAGTTTCAATATTTTATGAGAAAATAACATAGGTCTGTATGACTTTTAAATAAAGAGGGCATTCTCTTAAGGCATGCTTCTTTCTGAATTTAGGACCAAAAACATCTAAGGCATCAGTTTCAGCTTTTTTCTTGTTTTATAATTTTAGGGTGTCTATCTGTTCACTAAGACTCCCTAAGATATCTGTTTTAAATTAATTAAGCATATTTCCAATTTTTTCCCTACTTATTGTTCCAGTTGCATATTTATTCACTCTAGAGAGAATAGGATCTCTTGTATTTTTCCCAGTTCTTGATTTTCCTCATGAGAGATGAATGCATAATTCACCAATTTCAGGTAATGTGAGTTGAGATATGTCTCCCCTCTCCATCATGTTGAGAATATCTATCCATTCATCTCTAATGGTTTTTAACAAGAGAGCTTTTAAACTATCTTGATCTAAGTTTTCCCTTCTAGCTCTTTTTATGTTGTAATTGAATCTTTCAATTAGATCTTCCATGTTCTCATCCTCTTTTTGCATCATCTTTAATACTTCATCCTTCTGATCAATGGGTATGAAATAATCCAAATATCTTTGTAAAAATTCGCTTTTCATATCTTTCCATGTCCTAATAGATTTTGTGATTAAACCCATGAACCATTTTAAAGCTACTCCTTTAAGTGTTACAGGAAATCGCTTCAGTTTTTTAGAGTCTTGTAAGTAGTCATAATATCTACACAAAACTTCAAATTCAAACAAAAAGGTTTCAGGATCTTCATTCTTTAATCCATCTAAATTTGGAAGAATGGAAGGTGAAATATTTTTCATTGTGACATTTCTATCCTCATAAACTATAGGAAATCCAAAAGAATTATCATCTTCCCTATTTCTTCTATTTTCTTCACCTCCTCCTCTGTTCCGTCTACCTCCTCCTCCACCTCCTCCTCCTCCAATTCTTACATTTTCTCCATTTAAAATTTATCCTTCTCCTTCTCCTACCATTGTAGATTCTATAAAGCTACTATAAGGTTCTAACTGTAAAGTTAATTTCTCTTCCTCTGGTTCTTCTATCAATGGGATATTGAAGAAAGTTTCTTCTTCTTCTTCCTCACTAGAAATTTCTAACTCTTCAGCTGAAATGTGTTCTCCTACAGAGGTGAAAAAGGTTACTCATTTTGTTGGAGATCTAGGATCTTCTTCCTCTAAGACTGTCTAAGTGGATGAAGTTGGAGATCCTCCTGGCTGGATTTCTAGCCTTAAGACTTCAGGGAGTTTATGTCTGGTGATATATGAAATATGAGTTTGAGATGGTGGTGTAGCACTATGTGGTCTAGGTGGGATGAGTGGTGTTTTTCGAATCATTCTCCTACCTCTAGCTATGAATCTACTCCTAAAATCTCTTTCTCTACACATGTCATTTTTTTAGATGTAATAAATAAGACTACCTAATTACACTTCCCCGGCAACGACACCAAAATTTTCAGTCAATTTAATGTCTTAAATTGCTTATCATAAATCATCAACTAAGGTTAGTTATCTGATGAAGTGTGGTGCACTATAAATGCTTAGTTAACCTTCTGTCTTACTTCGTTGTGTATGTTTTTATAGTGTTTTGGGGGTTTTATTCTTTTATTTCTAAAGGATTTAATCTTAAGAAATGAAAACTATGAAATTGATCAACTAAATCTAATGAAGTTTAATGTTGAAAACTAGTTTTGAAGAAGGAATAAAAGGAAATTTTCTTTAACTATTCTAAATTGCATAAAAATGAATCAAAGTTTAAATGTTTAGAATCTAATCTAAAAACGAAGCATTTATTATAATGAATGTGATCTTATGTAATTAAAGCTAAATTCTATTCTATCTTAATCTAATTCTACTCCATGGATTGAAAGCATAAATCCTATGATTTAAGAATTGAAATGACAATGCTAATATAAATGGAAAGCAATTGAAAGGCAACTATTATATGACCAAATACTCAAATATCATTCAATTTTGGAAAATGGTGAATTCATCTTCTTGATATGATTTAACAAGCATTTGATAACACATTTAAATTGTAAACTTAATCTAAGAAAGAAATTAAAAATCATGTAAAGGAAACTCAACTACTGTATGACCAAGTACTCAAATATCATTCAATTTTGGAAAATGGAAAAGTCATCTTCTTGATATGATTTAGCAAGCATCTGATTATACATTTAATTGATAATTTAATCTAAGAAATCATTATAAAAACATGTAAAGGAAACTCAACTACTATATGACCAGGTACTCAAATATCATTCAATTTTGGAAAATGACAGTCATCTTATTGATATGATTTAGCAAGCATTTGATTATACATTTAATTGAGAATTTAATCTAAGAAAGCATTATAAAAAAATGTAAAGGAAAACTAAGATAATTGTATGCTCTAATGCTTCAAACACAATCCAATTTTGGAAAATAGAAGAAATACTTTATTGAGATGCTTTGATAAGCATAATATTACAAATTTATTCTAAAACTAATTCTAAGAAAGCACTCATGAATTTAATCTATGAAAAAGTAAGCAATTTAATCTAAGAATCAACTGCAAAGCAATGTAAATCTAACTACGAATTGACAAAACAAAGCTAATTAAAATTAAAATAAAAACAACTAGTGAAACCTCCTTTCTGTGCAGGGGCCCTCTGCAAAAAAATGAGTTGAAATCCTAGCAGACTATGCGCACATCAATAAGGATCCGGAGAAAATGAACATGGTCTTTGTATTATCAAAACAAATTTTGAAGGCATACACTGCATTCACAATAATAAGACTGTCTTCCAGTTTCAAAACTACCGGTATTTAAACAAATTTTAATGTAACTGTATTGAGTTATTTCTGCCTACAGATGGAAATTATAACTAAAACATAGAAGCAAAATCTAAGTAGCTAAATCTCGATTTGTTACGTTAGAGAAAATTGAGAGTCTTTCATTCTCTGATCACGTCCTTTGACCGAAATTTTACTGTGAGCATAGGCACATTTTTCTGTCAAATTCAAACACGTAGATAGGATGGGATCCATGTGTGGATCATTCCAAAGATTCCCATGTGACTCATTCTTTCATTCGCTCCTCAGAACCTGTCAAACCATCATAGTAGTTGCGGAAACAACAATTAGCTACAGAATAGCACACAATATGTAGCTGAGTTACAAAAATTCATTTAAATAACAAGAAAAATCAAAATATAAAATAGATACCATTCAAATGCATCCTCTGAGATGAAATATGTCATTTATCATTGATTGGAGTTATGGATTTATGAAAAGGTAGGAAGAAACTAGAAAAAAACTAATAAAAACACCTTTCTGTGCAAGGGCCCTTTGCAACAGAACGAGTTGAAATCCTAGCAGACTATTAGCACATTAAGAAGGATCTGGAACAAATGAACATGGTCTTTGTATTATAAAAACACTACTTTAAGGCGTACACCACATTCACAATAATAATACTGTCTTCTGGTTTCAAAACGACAGATATTAAAGAAATTTTAATGTAACTGTGTTGGAAATATGATTCTTATATCTTATATGTTGTCCTTGATGGAAAATATCTGGCTAATAATGGAGTATATGTCTTCTGGAAAAGCTCAGTAGTTTGCAGAAGGTCTATCAGAAGAAATGCATAAAGTCCAGCAAAATTTGGTTAATTTTCATATTGAAGGTTCTATACGTAGGTTATTATAGGCCAAGTCGCGTATACATGCTGATAAGAACGATCCAAGTCGCGTATGCTTTTTGCGCTCTAAAAATATGATTCTAGAGGGCATTACCATGGTATTAGCCCACAGTATTGAGCATTGTGTCGTCTATATGATTCCGTCCAAGAATACCATCGGTAGTTGTGTGGTTTTGACTCATGGTATTGGTAAAGGTTAAATCTATATAAGGAGAAGAATATCGTAGTGCAAAAGTGTGCATGTGTAAGGGTTGTCACTGAATACTTCTCTCTAAAGTATATCTAGATGGGATGAACTATGTTTTATTGGTAGATCTGAATCTATGATGCACCCTTGGATACAATGATGGATCGAGATATCTAGACCCAAAATGAATATTTTATTGTATGATCTATTGAAGAGATGATTAGATCTGCGATCTGGTGCATGTTTGTTGAAGTGAAGTGAAGAAATCTGGGTAAGTTCTATAGATCTGAAACATTCTGTAAAATCAATATTTACAGATCTATACGCTAGTTCGTCTCGGGAAAAGTGCATATATACGCGGCTTTGTCACAGAAAAAGCGTGTGTGGAATTCATGGTTTTATGAAGCTTATTGCAAAGGTTATCTATTTATTGCTGCTGTATTTCTGATGTATTCATGTAGATATGGGTAGCTTGAATGTTGTATATGCTTCTAAGTTGAATATGTACAAATCTTATCAATGAGTGATTAAATATGTTTGATGAGGTCTGACTGATTAAGGGTTCTGCAATACCGAAAATATATCTGACTGAAGGCTCCAGATATGGTTCTAAGACTGAAAATATTCTAGAAGATCGGTATTCACAGATCTATACGCAGGTTGGTGTGAAGGAAAGTGTGTATACGTGCGGGTTCAGTAAAGAAAATTAGCGTATACATCTTAAAAGAATGAATTTTTAGGGTTTAGTTTGATTCTGCATACTAATTCTGAAATCTGGGTTATTACTGTGTTCTGGTTATAGTGATCTCACTGTTCTAATTGGTTGAAGTTTATTATTGGTGATCTTTATGAAGAGTTGTGTTGAAGTTGTGTGATCTAGTGTGAAAATTGATGAAACGTGGTCTGCAGTGGTTTTGAGGGTTGAAGCCTTCAGTGTGGAGGTAGAAGCTTCCTGCCAGTAGAAGCTGGTGTTTTGATCAGGGGGTTGAAGCTCCCTTCCATTATTGGCTGGTAAACGAGATCATGGGGTTGTAGCTCCCTTCCAATAGCAGCTGGAGAAGGAGAGAATGTTGCAGCCTTCTGTAGGTAGATGCTTGCATATTGATATGAGTCTACATCAGTACAATATTGTAAGAAATTTTCCATATAATAAATATTGAAGACAAAGACGACAACAACTATGGTTTTCTCCTGAATTGGGTTTCCACCTTAAATATTGGTGTTCATGTGTGATGCTCTTGTGTGATGATTTATTCTGCTATTAATGCACATATTTATTGCTTAACTAATTGATGCATAATTGATAAGATGAGTTAAAGTTTGTTTCTAAAAGTTTATTTAACAAAAAATGTATCTCAGTATACGCAGTTTCTGTTGGTATATTCGCGTGTATACGCAAGTTGGGTTCATTAAAGTCATGTATGAAATTCAGTAAAGAAAAAGTAAAATTTTATAGTGAGCTCTAAATACTCATTCACCCACCCCCCCAAGATTACAACTGCACGATCAGTCCTTCCGTAGAAGCTTAATCAGCTTAATTGCTAGAAGGAAGATCTGATAAGATGAGCAATCAATATAGGACAACATCTATCGGGCCTCCTCTCTTCAACGGAAACAATTTAATCTTCTGGAAGACAAGGACAAGATCCTATCTTAAGTCTCTTGGAGTAGATTTATGGGCTATAGTTGAAGGAGGTTATCAATATCCAACGTATGTTCCAACAAATCCAGCCACAAGAATTTACTATGAAACCAATGCAAAGGTGGTCAATTCATTATTGGGAAGTTTGAATGAATCATAATTTTTCAAAGTCATGCAGTTGAATACAACAAAGGAGATACGGGACAAAATAATTCTGAGCTATGAAGGTGATGCCAAGGTAAAAAGTGCTAAACTCCAAACTCTCGGAATTCAATATGAAAAACTCAGAATGCATAATGAGGAAAGCATTGCTAGTTTCTTTTTATGTCTAGATGATATTGTAAATCGTATGAGAAATCTGGGTGAAACGATAACTGACACTACTCTTGTAGAAAAGGTTTTAAAATCTCTAACTCCCAAATTCGAGTCGAAAGTGACTGCTGTTGAAGAGAAGCAGGATCTACAAACTCTTACTGTTGTTCAACTTTATGGGATTTTGACTACTTGTGAAATGAGAAAAGGAGGTCCATCTGAAGTCAAACAAGTTGTCTTTAGAGCTGTTTCAAAAGGAAAGGAAGTAGAAGAACAAGAAGGATCAAGGTATGTTTTAGAAGAAGATGAGATCAGTTTTGTAAAGAAGCTACAACTTGGCACTGGAAGGTTTCGAGGTAAGATTCCTTTTAAATTTTTTTCTTGTAGAAGATTTGGTCATTATGCTGCTAAATGTCCCCATAAAGATAATCATGAAAAGGGAAAGGAAGTGGCAGAAGGATATAAGAAACGGTTTATCAGTAGGAAAAAATATTATACTCATGAAGATAATGATGGTCTATCAAACAATGAGAAGGAGAATCTGATCAAGGTATTAGACTACTCATGGCTTTTGAAAAAGACTCTACTAAGGCTAAAGATGCTTTTATGGATGCATTAGAAGAAAATGATTTTCTTGAGGAAATAAATCATCTCAAAATATGTTTGGAAGAAAAAAAAATTTCCATAGATACTCTAAAGAATCATCTTATAGAAAAGGAGAAGAATAATGAGAAATTAGAATGTGAAATAGTAAGTCTAAGAAAGGAAATTGAGAAAGTGAAAACTTTAAATCTTAGATTTTCTAAAGGAACTGAAACCTTAAATGAAATTATCAAGGTACAACTCTCTCTTCTTGTAAATACAGGTCTTGGATATATTGGAGAATCCTCTCAGTCTTTAGAACCAAGCTATCTAAATGCAGCTAAAGCCAGTCTGCAACATTTTGACACTCAGCAAAAGAACAAAGAGACTACACAGGTAAAGCATGACCACTTCAATACAAGGAAAAAAAATAACAAAAATATGAATCAGCAGGTAAACATAAATAGAAGGTTTCATGATCGTAGAAATTTCTTCTTTAATGGAAAATGTTTCTAATGTCATAATTTTGGTCATAAAGCTGCTCAATGTGTTGCATACAAAACCATCATGACCAAAGAAGTAAGAAAGAAAAGAAATGAGACTCGAATAAAGAAGAATAATTATAACAAATTTTCTCCTCTTCAAAATGAAATTGAATGCTCTTATTGCAATAACTTTGGACATGAAGAATCTGAATGCAGGAGCAAACTTCAGCCAAAAGAGCATATACCTTCAAATTCCAAGGTATGGAGAAAGAAGGACTTACAGGTTGAAAGTTGTAACATAGCTTTATTTGCTGAAGAGGGAGAAAATAAATGGTACATTGATAGCGGATGCTCAAAACACATGACAGGTGATAAAAATAAACTCCTTTCATACAATTCTCTAGAGAAAGAAAAGAATGTTACCTTTGGAAATGACTCTCCTATTGTTATTAAAGGAAAAGGTTCTATTTTTCTAAAAGAAAAGGTGTAAGCTAACAATGTTATGTATGTGGATGGATTAAAGCATAACCTATTAAGTGTGAGTCAAATGTGTGAACAAGGAAATGAAGTTATCTTTATTTCAAAAGAATGTGTAGTACGTGAACTTGACATAGGAAAAACAGTATTAAAAGGACCTAGAACACCAAGAAATCTGTATGTATTGAAAGGTGGCCAAGAGCAATGCTACTTAGGTAAATCTTCAGAGAATTGGTTATGTCACAAAAGGTTTGGACATTTGAGCTTCTCTCAAATAAGCAAATCTTGCAGACTCAAAGTTGTTCATGATCTTCCCAGCATCACTCTACCTGAAAGTACCATATGAAAATCATGGCAATTTGGTAAGCAAACCAGGGTGCAATTCAATGCTAAAGAAGGATCAGAAAGTAAGCCTCTTGAACTTATACATGTTGATCTATGTCGTCTTGTAAGGAAAAAGTCACCTCGTGGAGAACAATACTATATTTTATTTATTGATGACTTATCTAGAATGTGTTGGATCAGTTTACTGAAACATAAAGATGAAGCATTTGAAAATTTTAAGATCTTCAAAGCTTTGGTTGAAAATGAATTAGATCTAAAAATCAAATTTCTTATAGTTGACCGAGGAGGAGAATATATATCAGATGAATTCTTTGATTTCTGTGAACATCATGGCATAAAAGACAATTTTCTGTAGTTGGAACCCCACAACAAAATGGTGTGGTAGAAAGGATGAATAGAACCGTTCAAAAAATGGCTCGGGCTATGCTTGATGAATCTGGAACTCTCGATACCTTTTGGGGAGAAGCAACACATACTGCAGTAAATATTCTTAACAAGGCTCATGTTCGAGTAAACAATTATAAAACTCCTTATGAACTCTAGTATGGAAATATTCCCACTGTAAATCATTTTATATTTTTCGAAAGCAAATATTTTATCAAGAACAACGATGAAAAACTTGGAACGTTTGAATCTAGAGCAGATGAAGGAATATTTCTTTGTTACTCTTCTATAATTAAAGCATATAAATGTTACAATAAAAGACTTCGGAAGATTGTTGAATTTATTGATTTTGTAATTGATGACTCTCTCACAGCTCCTAAAAGGGAAGTAACAACAACAAATGAAGATGATGATGATGTATATTTTCCCTCATCAAATAGAAACAATATAGAAGGAGAACCCAATGAAGCACCAAAATAAGATCTATCTGAAAAGGCTCCATCCAGGTATGGTCAAAAGAATCATCCAAAATCTCAAATTTTGGGAAAATAGGGATCAGGTTTCCAAACAAGAAGAACTCTTGTAGGATCCCCTAGCTATCTGGAATTATTTTCTACTATTGAACCACAAAATGTAAATCAAGCTAGTAAATATGGATGTTGGATTCAAGCCATGAATGAAGAACTTGATCAGATTGAAAATAATCATACTTGGGAACTAGTTCCAAGACCTCATGATAAAAATGTTATTGGAACAAAATGGATATTCAAAAACAAGATAAATGAAAATGGATATGTTATTAGGAACAAAGCTAGACTTGTTTGTAAAGGGTATGCTCAACAATAAGGTATAGACTTTGAAGAAACATTTTCTCCTGTAGCCAGAATTGAAGCCATAAGAATTTTTCTTGCTTTTTTCAAGTTTTCAACAATTCAAATTTTATCAAATGGATGTTAAATCTGCTTTCCTCAATGGTGATCTAGAAGAATAAGTCTATATATAACAACCAGAAGGATTCATTCTGGGAAATGATGAAAAACTTGTTTGCAAACTTAAAAAGGATTTGTATGGTCTCAAACAAGTTCCTCAGGCATGGTACTATCGTCTTGAAAAATATCTTCAACAACAAGGTTTTACAAAGGCATCTGCTAACAGTAACTTATACACAAAAATTGAGAATGATAAACTATTGATTATAGTTGTGTATGTTGATGACATCATCTTTGGAAGTAATGAAGAGTCCATGAGTCAGAAATTTTCTTCTGTTATGCAACAAGAATTTGAAATTTCATTACTTGGGGAACTAACATATACTCTTGACTTACAAGTGCAACAAGCAACAGATGGCATTTTTCTATCTCAAGCAAAATATCTTAAGCAAATTCTGAAGAAGTATGGGATGGAAGGTTGCAAACCTGTGAGTACTCCAATGGTAACTGGATGTAACCTCAATTCTCATGATGATTCTCCTAAGGTGAATCAACCTGAATATAGATCCATGATTGGAAGTCTGCTTTATCTAACCGAGACAAGACCAGACATTATGCATGCAGTTGGGATTGTTGGACGATTCCAAGCTAATCCAAAAGAGTCTCATCTTCAGGCTGTATAAATAATATTCAAATATCTACAAGGGACTCAATACTTTGGTCTATGGTATCCAAAGAATGTTGATCTTACTCTTCATGCTTACACAAATGCGGATTGGGCTAGAAATGTTGATGATCGAAAAAGCACTGGTGGTGGTGCATTCTATATGGGGCCCTGATTAGTATCTTGGTTCAGTAAGAAACAAATTTCTATTGCCTTATCTACAGTAGAAGCAGAATATGTGGCTGTCGCATCATGTTTCACACAACTTCTTTGGATGATGTAGACATTACAAGATATTCAAATCAATTGTTCACCTCCCATCTCCATTCTATGTGATAATACAAGTGCCATTAGTATCTCGAAAAATCCTGTTATGCATTCCAAGACCAAACACATTCCTATCAACTATCACTTCCTACATGAAAAACTGCTTGAACAAAAGGTTAAATTGGAGTATGTTCCCTCCAAAGAACAATTTTAAGATATACTTACTAAACCTCTTCCTAGGGAAGCATTCGAATATCTCAGACAGAAGTTAGGAATTATCTTTGCCTCTCTGATCAAATCTGCTTAATTTCAGAAGATTAAATTCAATACGCTAGTTTTATAAATGATAATCGCATATATATGCGAGTTTCTATGCATAAAACTATGTATGGGTTTTGCTAACAGAAATTCTTTGGGCCAGCTTTCAGAACAATCCGTAGTTTTGTTGGGTAATCTCTGTTGTTGTTCCAGTATTCATATTACTGTACCGTTCTTTGATATTTATCTCCTTGATGAAGATGCTTTGATGAATTGGTTTTTGAAGATCTTTAGGATGCACAAGCTTAGGGGGAGTTCCTGCCTTGTGGAAAAGGATGCATTGTTGGAATTTTGATTGGCTTCTGATTTATGATCTCTCTCTTGAGATCTTTTGGTCCTGATTATAAAAAGTCATATATGTAATTTGTTGAAAAGGTCATGTTGAGACCTATGATGTAAAATTATTATATCCAGTCATGTAAGGACTTGCTCATTTTTGCAAACCAACTTGGTTGGGTAGTTGGGTCAAATATGTAATTCCACTTGGTTGGATCATTGATGTAAGTATGAGTCCTTGGTGATAGGAAATGTCATACTCGGTTGAGTTATAGAGTCATGTACTTCATTGAAAAATATGTCTAAAGATCCAGCATGAACTTAGGGGGAGCATGGTAAGTTCAGTACACATCAGATCTACAGCGCTCTTCAGTATTGATTCGTCCTTTGCCCTTGATGTCAAAGGGGGAGATTATTCTGATATGGTGATCATATGGTGAGAAAACGCCATCATGGTTGCCATCAAGTCCAAAGGGGGAGATTGTTGGAAATATGATTCTTATATATTATATGTTAGGTCCCTATATTACTAGTATAGTCCCTTATTGTTGTTAGTGTAACCCCCTTATTGTTATTATTGTACCCCTGTAACCCTCATATTGTTATTATTGTACCCTTAAATTATTATTGTTAGGTCGGCTAGGATTACATTGTGGCCCCATGGACTCCTATACATAGAAAGGAGGTTTTGTAATTTGTATCATCCAAGAATTGTTCATTCATGTAATGTATTGGAGATTGCCCCCTCGAAGTGGCTTATTTCTAAGGCATTGATATCTCTTTTCTTCTATTTTTGGAGCTAGTTTCACAATATTTGGTATCAGAGCTTTGGATTCTAGGGTTTCGTTGCTCCAAACAGGTCATCGTGGAATTTTCGCTATAAATTTTTTTCTACGAAGGTTCAGAAGCTGAAATTTTTAGAGTGCGAATATGAAATCCTGAGGAACATCATCTCAAAATTTCAAATCTTGGTTCGCAATATTTTCGGAGATATGATCTGTGGAAGTTATGGCTTTTTGCAGGCTCCTGAATTTCACTTAAAAATGTCATCACAAAATTTTCGCTATAACATTTTTTCTACGAAGCTTCAGAAGCTGAAATTTTTAGAGCATAAATTCGAAATTATGAGAAAAAATTTTGCAAAATTTCAGAGCTTGGTTCACAATATTTTCAGAGATATGATCTGTGGAAGGTAGGCCTTTTTCAAGCTCCCGAATTTCATCTCAAAGAGGTGATCGTGGGAAAATATTCATAACTATCTCTCTGAGCATCAGATTGGAATTCTGTAAAAAGTAATTGGAAGCGCACGGAATGTAGTTTCCTGTCTATAAATTTTAGAGCTAAAGGAGAAAACAGTCACACGTGGCAAGTCGTACAAATTCGCTCTACTGAACCAGTCCATAATTAGGTCATTGTGGGAGATTGGACATAACTTTGCCTTGAAGAATCCAAATCAAGTTAGACCTATGGCATTTGAAATAAGCTTCAGAGGACTACTACAGGGCTGAATTTTAGATATTTAGGATCTGCAAGTATAGAGATAAGTCAATTTCAATATCGAGCTCCTCAAAAGCAAGTAAAAGGTGTGTATTTGTTTTCCTGAATTGCATAAGTCTTGTTTGAAGAATCAATTTGAATTGATTCCAAGGGCATATTGTAGAATAGATATCATTATTGGATTTTAAAATGGCCCCTAAAAATAATTCAACATCCATTAAGCCTTTAGAAGGCTCTACTATGACTCATGAAGACGAAGAATGGCAACATGACATATCAAAATTACAAGAGCAAGTGCAACAAATTTCGCTCTCGCAAAGAGAAACAAAAAATGACATGGAAGTTTTGAAGAAAGGCGTGGAATCTAATATGGATGGTTTGAAGAATGGCATAGAAGCTAAGATGGATGGCATGGAAGCTGGCATGGATGACATATAAGCTTAAATGGAAAACATGAAGAATGATCTAAAAGCAGACATGGAAGGTTTGACAAAGTTGATACAATAAATGTTTCCTAATGGTGAAAATATAGTAGAGGAAACTCATGATGAGAAAAAAATAAATGTTAATCGTGATTTCATAAACTCTAATGTTGGAAGGAAGAACCACCATATTCCAAAAATGGATATCAGGAAGTTTGATGGAAAGGATCCTGTAACATGGATACTACAGATGGAGCAATATTTTGATCTCAATAATGTGCAAAACACACAAAAGGTACACATTGCAACTTTAAATTTAGAACAAAATACATTTGTATGGTATCGATGGCTTTGCTCCCATAAAAAAATTGTCACTTGGTCAATTTTTACAGAGGAAATGATAGCACATTATGAGGATACAAAGAGAAACACCTTCTTTAGCCAATTGATAAATCTCAAACAAAGGGGTTTAGTGGGGCAGCACATTGAGGACTTCCAAAAATTGAATATAAGGGTAACTGATATTCCAGAGGAACACAGGATTGATCTCTTCATAGGCACTTTAAAGGATAACATCCAACATGAAGTTCACGTTTTGGAACCTGACTCATTGGAGAAGGCATTCAGGTTGGCAAGAAAAATTGAATGTAAAATTATGGCGACAAGGAAGCCTACCACTCACTTCTATAAAGAGGGAAGTGTTGCTAATCCTAGATTTCCACAACCTACAAGGTTGACACCACAAAAATTGGAAGAAAAAAGAGAAAAAGGGCTTTGCTACAGTTGTGATAGCAAATACACTAAAGGTCATAAGTGTACTGAGAAGAAATTATTTTACATAGATTGTGAAGAGGAAGAAGAAAATGAACAAGAAGAGGATATACACCAGGAACCAGCCCTAGAAGAGGAAGAAATGAATCCGACCATATCGTGTAATGCACTGGCAGGAATTACCACTCCTCAAACTCTCAAGATAGTAGGAAAAATCAAGAAGAAAAGGTAATAGTGTTGATTGATTCAGGTAGCACCCATAATTTTATTCATTGTAAGGTAGCCAAGGAATTAAATTGTTTCCTATACCCAGCACCAGAATGTCAAGTGATGGTTGCAAATGGAGGAACTATAAATTGCTCTGGAAAATGCCATAATATCAAGTTAACCATGGGGGAATATGTATTGACTAGTCCAATGCTTTCCATTCCTATGGGAGGTGCTGATGTTGTACTAGGAGTACAATGGTTACAATCTTTGGGGACGGTAGGTTTTAATTTTCAAGAACTTTTCTTGAAATTTTTTTCAGAAGGAAAGGAAGTCGAATTACGGGGTATTGCGGGGAAGCCAGGAAGGATAATAAGCTCTAATGTCATGACAAAGCTTCTAAAGAAAGAACAGCGAGGCGTAATTGCACAAATATGCTCACTAGAAGTTCCAACATCAAAATCATCTATTTCTGCAGATCTCCAACAAGTCTTGGACAATCATTCCAAGGTGTTTGAAACTCCCAAAGGACTCCCACCTATTCGTGATCATGATCATGCTATTCATTTGATTCCAGGAAGTGTTCCTCCCAACATCAGGCCTTATAGATATCCTTATGTCCAAAAGAGCGAAATTGAACGTATGATTGCAGAAATGTTAGAGGCGGGTATAATTCAACCTAGTCAAAGTTCTTTCTCTGCTCCTGTAGTATTGGTACACAAGAAGGATGGATCATGACGCATGTGTCCGGATTATAGGGAGCTCAATAAGCTCACCATTAAAGATAAATTTCCCATTCCTGTGATTGATGAATTATTGGATGAATTACATGGAGCAATTTATTTTACCAAGTTGGATCTTCGTTCAGGATATCATCAAATTATAATGAAAACTAAAGATATTCCGAAAACAACATTTCGAACTCATGAGGGTCATTATGAATTTTTGGTCATGCCTTTTGGCCTTACTAATGCACCTTCTACATTTCAAGGGTTGATGAATTCCATTTTCAAACCCTTTCTTAGAAAATTTGTGCTAGTATTTTTTGATGATATACTAATCTACAGCAGGTCTTGGAAGGATCATGTTCAACATGTTGACAGGGTGCTCAAAGTATTGCAGGAGAAAAAATTATATGAAAAAACATACAAATGTTTCTTTGGAGTACAAGAGGTGGAATATCTGGGTCATACTGTATCTCACGAGGGTGTTAAGGTAGACCCTAACAAAATTAAATCTATTAAGGAATGGAAATTCCCCACAACCATAAAGCGTTGCAAGGATTTCTCGGGTTAACAGGGTATTATTACAATTTTGTTAAGAATTATGGGAGAATAGCAGCACCTCTAACAACATTATTGAAGAAAGATGCATTTTCATGGACTCCTGAAGCAACTAAGGCCTTCGAACATCTTAAAGAGGCAATGTGCCTAGCACCGGTCTTAGCTACGCCAGACTTCACAAAAACCTTAATTGTGGAATGTGATGCCTCAGGAAATGGAATTGGTGTTGTTTTAATGCAAGAAGGAAGACCCATTGTTTTTGAAAGTCATCCAATCAAACGAAAGTATTTACAAAAACCTATTTATGAGAAGGAAATGTTAGCAATACTGCATGCACTAAATAAATGGAAAACTTACCTAATGGGAAGACACTTCAAGGTAAAAACTGATCATGATAGTCTTAAACAATTTTTGGAAAAAAGACTATCTTCAGAAGAGCAGCAAAAATGGGTCACAAAGATGTTGGGTTTTGACTTTGAAATAATCTACAAAAAAGGGAAGCTAAATGTTGTTGCAGATGCACTCTTAAGAAAGAATGAAGAGGTGGAAGCATTGCTTTGTGCCATTTCTATTATCCAAACAGATTGGATAACCGAAGCAAGAGATGAATGGAAGAAGGACGAAGAAGTGTGGACACTCATTCAAAAGTTGCAGCAAGATCCTAGTACATCTGATACACTTAGTTGGAAAAATGATTCCTTATGGTACAAAGATCGCTTATATCTTTGTAAGAATTCCCAACTAAAACAAAAGATTCTTCTGGAATTGCACACTTCTCCTTTAGGAGGACACTCAGGATTTTTAAAACTTACCACAGGGTGAAGAAAGAATTTTTTTGGGATGGCCTTAAATCTGATATTCGAAAGTTTGTGGCGGAATGTTTGGTTTGCCAGCAGAATAAAGTGGAAACAATTAAGACCCCGGGACTTCTACAACCTTTATCCATTCCAAGTCAACGATGGGAGGAGATTTCAATGGATTTTATCACAGGTTTACCTAAGTCCGAAGGAAAGAGTGTCATCATGGTGGTAGTTGATAGACTTACCAAGTATGTACACTTTTGTGCATTATCTCATCCATTTAAAGCAAGTACAGTTGCTACTACATTTATGGACAGAATTCAAAAGCTACATGGAAACCCAAGGGTTATTGTGAGCGACAGAGATCCCATTTTTACTGGAAATTTTTTGACAGAGTTATTTTCTTGTCTGGGTACTCAAAAAGTAACACAATGGGTCAAGTGGTTATCTCTCGCTGAACGGTGGTATAACACTTCCTTCCATACTGCAGCCAAAATGACCCCATTTATGGCACTTTATGGATATCATCCACCATCCATCACATCATCTTTAAGAGAAAATTCGAAGGTTCAAGCAGTGGAAGATCACATCGAGCATCAACAAGAAGTTCTCCAACTCTTAAAGGATAACCCGAATTTGGCACAAAATCGAATGAAACAACAGGCAGATCAACATCGCAGCGAGAGAAGTTTTGATGTAGGAGATTGGGTATTTTTACGGCTACAACCATACAAACAAATGTCCCTCAAGCAAGCAAAGAAGGATAATAAATTATCGTCAAAGTACTATGGTCCTTACAAGGTGTTGCAAAAGATTGGTACTATGGCATACAAATTGGAGCTTCCTGCTTCTTCGCGAGTACATCCAGTTTTCCATGTTTCATGCTTAAAGAAGGTTATAGGTGAAAATCTTCCAGCTCAAACAATATTTCCAGAACTTGATGAGGAAGGAAAAATCATATTGGAACCTGAAGCGGTCATGGAAACAAGAACTCGACAACTACAAAATCGATCAATTTCAGAGTATCTCATCAAGTGGAAGAACTTACCCACTGAAGATTCTACATGGGAGGATTAGAATTTTATACAGAAGCACCCAGAGCTACTCAAGCATTGAGGACAACACTTTTTTGAAGGAGAGGGGCATGTTAGGTCCCTATATTACTAGTATAGTCCATTATTATTGTTAGTGTAACCCCCTTATTGTTATTATTGTACTCCTATAACCCCCATATTGTTATTATTGTGCCCTTAAATTATTATTGTTAGGTCGGCTAGGATTACATTGTGGACCCACTAGGATTACATTGTGGCCCCATGGACTCCTATATATAGAAAGGAGGTTTTTTATTTGTATCATCCAAGAATTTTTCATTCATGTAATGTATTGGAGGTTTCCCCCTCGAAGTGGCTTATTTCTAAGGCGTTGATATCTCTTTTCTTCTATTTTTGGAGCTGGTTTCACAACAGTATTCTGATATGGTGATCATATGGTGAGAAAACTCCATCATGGTTGCCATCAAGTCCAAACGGGGAGATTGTTGGAAATATGATTCTTATATTTTATATGTTTTCCTTGATGGCAACTCTCTGGCTAATAATGGAGTATATGTCTTCTGGAAAAGCTTAGTAGTTTGCAGAATGTCTATCAAAAGAAATGTGTAAAGTCTAGCAGAAGTTGGTTAATTTTCATATTGAAGGTTCTATACGTGGGTTAGTACAGTCCAAGTCGCGTATACACTTTGATAAGAATGATCCAAGTAACGTATGCCTTTTGCGCTCTAAAAATATGATTCCAGGGGGCATTACCATGGTATTAGCCCACAGTATTGAGCATTTTTTCGTCTATATGATTTCGTCCAAGAATACCATCGACAGTTGTGTGGTTTCGACTCATGGTATTGGTAAATGCTAAATCTATATAAGGAGACGAATATCATAGTGCAAAAGTGTGCATTTGTAAGGGTTGTCACTGAATACTTCTCTCTGAAGTTTATCTGCATTGGATGAACTCTGTTTTATTGTTAGATCTGAATCTATGATGCATCCTTGCATACAATGATGGATCAGGATATCTAGGCCTAAAATGACTATGTTCTTGTATGATCTATTGAAGAGATGATTAGATCTGTGATCTGGCACATGTTTTCTGAACTGAAGTGAAGAAATATGGGTAAGATATATAAATATGAAACATTCTGCAAAATTAATATTTACAGATCTATATGCTAGTTTGCCTTGGGAAAATTGCATATATATGCGGCTTTGTCACAGAAAAAGCATGTATGGAAGTTAGGGTTTTCTGAAGATTATTGGAGAGGTTATTTGTTTATTGCTGATGTATTTTTGTTGTCTTCATGTAGATCTGGGTAGCTTGAATGATGTATATGCTGCTAATTTGAATATGTACAAATATGATCAATGAGTGAGTAAATATGTTTGATGATTTTTTACTGATTAAGGGTTCTGCAATACTGAAAAGATATCTAACTAAAAGCTTTAGATCTGGTTTTGATACTGACCATATTCTGGAAGACCAGTATTCACAGATCTATATGCAAGTTGGTGTGAAGGAAAATGCGTATACACGTGGGTTCAGTAAAGCAAATTAGCGTATGCATCTTAAGAGAATGAATTTTCAGGGTTGAGTTTGATTCTGCTTACTAATTCTGAAATCTTGGTTATTACTGTGTTCTGGTTACAGTGATCTCACTATTTTGATTGGCTGAAGTTTATTATTTTTTATCTTTATGAATATTTGTATTGAAGTTGTGTGATTCAGTGTGAAAATTGATGAAACGTGGTCTGGAATGGTTTTGAGGGTTGAAGCCTTCAGTGTTGAAGTAGAAGCTTCCTGCTAGTAGAAGCTGGTGTTCTGATCAAGGGGTTGAAGATCCCTTCCATTAGTGGTTGGTAAACGAGATCAGGGGGTTGTAGCTCCCTTCTAGTAGCAGCTGGAGAACGAGAGAAGGTTGCAACCTTCTGCAGGTAGATGCCTGCGTACTGATATGAGTCTGCATCAGTACAATATTGTAAGTAGTTTTCCATATAATAAATAATGAAGACAGAGACAACAACAGTGGTGTTTTTCTCCCGAATTAGGTTTCCACCTTAAATCTTGGTGTTCATGTGTGATTCTCTTGTGTGATGATTTATTGTATTGTTTCTGCACATATTTACTTCTTAACTAACTGATGCATAACTGATAAGTTGAGTTAAATTTTGTTTCTGAAAGTTTATCTAACAATAAATTTATCTCAATATACGCAATATTTTGTTGTTATATCCGTGTGTATACGCGAGTTGGGTTCATTGAAGTCGTGTATGGAATTCAGTAAATAAAAAAGTAAAATTTTATAGTGATCTCTAAATAGTGATTCACCCCCCTCCCCTCTCAATATTTTTCCCAACAAACTGCCTTGAGGTATTTCCGCCTACAGATGGAAATTATAAATGAAACATAGAAGCAAAATCTAAGTATATAACTCTCAATTTTCTACGTCAGAGAAAATCGAGAGTCTTTCATTCTCGGATCACGTCCTTTGACCACGATCATAGGCACCCTTTTCCGTTGAATTCAAATTGGTGAATAGGATGGGATCCATGTGTGGATCATACCAAAGATGCCCATGTGACTCATTCTTTCATTCCCTCCTCAGAACCTATCAAACCATCAGAGTAGCTGCGGAAATAACAATTAGTTGCAAAATAGCACATGTTATGTACTTGAGTTACAAAACTTCATTTAAATAACAGGAAACATCAAAATATAAAATAGAGACCATTCAAATGCATTCTTTGAGTTGAAATATGTAATTTATCATTGATTGGAGTAATGTATTTATGAAAAGGTAGTGAGAAGTGATGAAAAATGATGTCAGAGAAAGAACAATTTTGAGGTTCAACATGCTCCCACTAAGAAGCCATTGCAGGTCCTCATGCAATTACCAAAAATGTGAACTTATTCTCCTATTGAATTTGTTCAGATACCTCTGCTAATACATCCAGCTTTCTCTTCTTTCTTTTCATTTAGGTTACTGCCATCTTGGGCTTCCTCATAAGGAGTTTGTACTTAAGGTTGATGAATGTCCTGTTCAGAGATTTATTCTTTATTTTTAGCTTCTTGTTCTTTTTATACCATAGTCCCAAATTTAGGATGGTGTTATCACTAATGAATTTCTCCAAGTGTTTCTGTTCTTTTAAAGCTTCATTTTCCTATTTAATGTGCCTATTCAGTAACTCTAGCTCATAGATTTCTTGCTTGAGGGTGTTAACTAGAGGTTCTTGTAGACTGATAGGTTGTTCTTCCATACTTGGAGTCACTTATTCATTTATTTTCTCTAATGACACAATATATTCATATATCTCTTGCTGTACTGGGTCAATTCATGGAGATCTTATGCTTGGACCACCTTCAAAATTATGTACAAGATAATTTGTAGGACTATGTGGAGGAGGGACATTGATGGGTGATGGCACTTGAGGTTCCTCATCTAAGTTCAAAAACTATGTTCCTTGTGATGGTGTCTTCTTCATGGATTTTCGGAGTCTAGAGCTTCTCCTTGGCTGTGGAGGGCTTAAGTTTTCTTCACTTGTAACCTTGCTCTTCTTCCCTGTTTTACTTCTTGTCTCGAATCCACCTTGTTTCTTATTTTTCATCAACTCCGAAAGGGTGAGTTTATCTTCATCTTGTTGTAGTGGAGGTGAAGGTCTATCCTCAGTGCTTGTATCAACCTTCCTTATTCTACGTTTTCTAGTCTTATCTACCTTAGGTTGCTTTGGCTCATCTTGGAAATGGTTTCTGATTAGGAAACTATCCCAAGAGTCTCCTAGACTTTTTAAATGAAATTCAAGAAGTATTTTTACCAATCCATGATGGTGCATAATGTTGTCTATAAACTAAATTCTCTTATGTACATTTGTGGACATATTTTTAAACTATTCAATAGAAATAAAGGGAGGTTTATTTCTCCATCCTCCAAAAATTTCATCAAAAACTGAACATGATAAACAAACATGCAGCCAAATCTACCTTCACAAGTGATAAACTTCTGTAAAATTAAAAGCATATTTCTCCATTTGTTCTTGAGTGCTGAGTTAGGAATACCTTTCTTGTAAACAGAAGTATCCATACCTAGATTCTTGAGGAAAACTCTCCATGCTTCACTATGAAATTATTTGTTTTTAAACCATATCTTGCCAACTCTTGGGAGCTCTGAAGCTTCAGCTATGAAGGCCTCGGTCACTGAAAATTTTATGTCTACTATTTTGACCTCTGTTTTGTCGAAGGACCTTGCAAAAGACTTAGTGATCTCCTTATGGAACCCATCGAATTTTTCTAGAAACCTGAGCCACTTAACCTTCTGCTGCATCTCTTTGATCTGATGATAAGCCTCCATGAATTTAGCTCCCACTTGTTCAGTCCTGACTATCAAGCCCATGTCTTCTGTCATGAAGAGTCTTACCTTCAGAATGTTCTTCTTAGTGAAATGAATTGGGTTGCGGATCTGGTTAAGGACATCGAGGGTTTGTATGGAAATATGAGTGAAATTAATAACTAATGGGGTTTTAAGAAACATGGATGAATGGGTTACGGAAGTAGGATATGGCCGTTTAATAATAAATGGGAAAATCCATTATGGATCATTATGAGATATGATGCGGATGATGTGGTCGATTTATGACATGATGTGAGTCCAACTCAAATCAAATGATGACATATTGAGGCAACATGTGATCATCTACATTATATATGCTAATGTTTTGATCTTGTTATTTAAAAAAATTTATGTAACATACCTTTAGAACTAACCTTTTGTTGCTATTTCCTCGATGTTGATTCTTTAGGTATCCTTCAACATGAACTTCAAATGGAGTTCTCAATTTCTTGTGCTTAGTATGTTTGCTTCAGTAGGCTGTAAGAAAATGGAACAGAGCTGCAGAATGTAATATCAACTGCAGAATGGAATGACAGCTACAAAATGGAAATAGTTCTGTAGATACTTCCTTTATTTCTTCAAAAAAAGAGAGGGAACAAAGATTTTTGGGATTTTTTAGAATGGAATAGAAAATATAAGATGTCAGAACTCTGATTTTCATCCTATATTTTCTGTATAAGGATGCCAATCATTGATTGGTTTTCATACATATACAATTATTATTATTATTAATTATATATATATATATATATATATAGAGAGAGAGAGAGAGAGAGAGAGAGTAAATAATATATATACTTTTTTACTCTCTCTCTCTCTCTCTCTCTATATATATATATATATATATATATATATATATGAAAAATAAAAATAATACTAATTTGGGGAAGAAGAAGGATTCTTCTTCACCAAATTCATATCTGTATTATCTTGGAAAATTTTGATAAACTCCTCCTTTGTAATTGGCTTATGATAGAATTTTAATCGATGTCCATCCACAAGAACAGGTAGATTTTCTTCATCAACTGTCCTTATCCTGACTACTCCATTGTCAAAGACTTTTTCAATCTCATAAGGCCCAAGCCAATGAGTCTGAAATTTTCCTTGAAAGTCTTTGAAATTTGAATCGAACAAAAGTGCCCAATCTCCTGCTTGAAACTTTGTTTCCTTTATATATTTATCATGCCATTTGGACCTTTTCTGATGGACTATATTGGTTCTTTGAACTACATCTTGCTTTATCTCATCAAGCTCATTAAGTTTCTCTAATCTATGCTTCCGAGCTTCTGATAAATCAAGCCCCAATTGGACTGCCATATTGAAGGTTTTGATATGAAATTATATAGGAAATAAGCCTTGCTTTCCATAAACAAGTTCATAGGGAGTATGTCATGTTGTATTCCTCCATGTAGTTTAGTAAGCCCATAAGGCTTGAGGAAGCCTACATTCCAAATCCTTCCTATGTATATGTACAATATTTGTGAGAATTCCTTCGATCACCTTATTGCTAGACTCCACTTGACCATTTTCTTGTGGATGATATGGAGTGGATTTTATATGTTTGATCTTGTAATCCTCCACAAGCCTCTTCACCAACTTAGATGTAAACTGCAATCCATGATCTGTCACAATTTCTCTTGGAACACCAAAACGAGTGAAAATATCCTCAAAGAGAAAATTAACTACATATTTTTCATTAGCTAAAGAAAGTGATTTAGCCTCTACCCATTTAGTGACATAATCAGTACAAACCAGAATATGTTTCTTTTGATTATATGGTGGATTCATTGGTCCAACAAAATCCAAGGCCCATTTTTCAAATGGTTCGATGAGTACCTGAGGTTGTAAGGGAATTTCATCTATAGGAACATGTCTCCCCATTCTTTGACAGTTGTCACACCTTTTGACATACTCCCTGGCATATTTAAATATGGATGGCCAATAATATCCTAAATGAAGTATTTTATAGGCAATCCTCTTATCAGCAAAGTGTCCACCACAAGGTTCATCGTGACATGCCTTGATAATCTCAGGAATTTCATCTTTTCGAACATACCTTATGATGATGAGATATGGACCTATTTTATACAATTCATCATTAACCCATGAGTACAATGCACTTGTTTGAATAATTTTTCTTTTCTCTCTAGTAAACAAGTATGCAGGTAATTTTCCTGTAGCTAAGTAATTAACAATATCTGCAAACCAAGGAGATTTAGTAAATATCTCAAAAATATATTCATCAAGAAAATTATCTTCTACTAGAGTATCATTTTCATCATTTTGAATTCTAGACAAGAAATGAGTAACTGTGTTTTGTTTTCCAGGTCAGTCTAGAATGGTGATATTGAATTCCTGCAGGAGTAATAACCATCTTGTGATTATGCCATTAGTAATAGATTTATTCATTAAATATCTAATTGCAGAATGATCTGTATGAATAAAGGTTTCACAGCTGGTGATGTAATGTCTAAATTTGTTAGTACCATGGACAACAGCTAGAAATTCTTTTTCAGTTATAGTGTAATTTAACTCAGCAGGAGTCAAATTTTTTCTTGTGTAATAGATGTCATAAGGGATCGAATCTTTTTGTCCTAATACAACTCCTAGAGTTGTATCTAAAGCATCTGTTGAAATGTGAAAAGGTACTTTCTAATTTGGACCTCTTAAGATGGGTGCTTCAGAATTTTTTGTTTTTAAAGTTTCAAATTCCAATTGGAAATCAGGATTCCAACTAGATTCACAATCTTTGGAAAGAAATTTGTAGATTGGGGATGCTATTTTAGTGAAGTTTTCTATAAATCTTCTATAATACCCTGTGAATCCTAGAAAACTTCTAACATCCTTTTGACAACTTGGAACTGATAATTTTGAGATGACTTCTACCTTAGATGATTCAACTTTAATTCCATCTCCCGAGATATGATGTCCTAAAAAAATTCCTTCAGTAAGCATTATAAAATATTTTTCATGACTTAATGAAAGATTTTCTTCTTTACATCTTTGAAGAATCTTTTAAAAATTTTCAAGAACTTCTTCGAATGAATTCCCATAAACTATAAAATCATCTTTATATACTTCCACACAATCAATTATTAGATTAGAGAAAAATCCTAATACTTCCCTTTGGAATGTTGAAGATGCATTGCACAAACCAAACGGAAGTACTTGGTAGGCATAGTTTCCCCATGGAAAGGTGAATGTGGTTTTATCTTAATCTTCAATGGCTACCTGAATTTGATTGTAACCACTAAAACCATCCAAGAATGAGAAATAATTCTTTCATGCTAATATATCCAATACTTGATCTATGAAAGGTAATGGAAAATGATCTTTTAGAGTAGCTTTATTCAACTCTCGATAATCAATTCATACTCACCATTTACCATTATTTTTAGGTACAATCACCAAGGGAGAAACCCATTGGTTGTCTGAAATTGGATAAATGAAGTTTACATTCAGTAATTTTTACAATTCTTCTTTCACAATTTCTCTAAGATTTGGATTCATCCTTCTTTGAGGTTGTCTGACAGGCTTAAAATTTTCCTCAATTTAGATATGACATATACAAATCTTAGGGCTAATTCCTTTCATATCAGTGTATTCCCATGCATATGCAGAAGACTATTTTTGTAATGTTTTGATTAACTTTTCTTGTTGTAAAATTTTCAAGTTTTTGTTTATGTTCAAAGATTTTCCCGGAAAGATTTCAACCGTATAGTTACCAAATTCTTCCATAGAATATACATACATCTTCCTAGATGACAAGTATTCAGTATTGCATTGTTCTTGAAAACTATGACCATGTTCATATTTTGAGGATGTTTCAAATTTTTCTATTGAATTTAAGATGTGACTATCTTAACTAACACAAGAAATAGTAAAGAGAGGTTGTATTTCATTGTCATCATCAATCCAGTCTTCATCTTATATTTTTGTGATTGTTTTTACTGGAGGATATAAAGTGAATTTCTTTATTGAATTACCATAAAAAATGTACATGTCATCAGATCTACAACTAATGAGAGCATCATTTGTAGCTAACCAAGGTCTTCTAAATATTAGTGGATGTCCTCCTAGGTTTTTCTTGGGGTTTAAAATCATAAAATCAACTGGATACTCCAAGAGTCTAAGGATACTGAAATGTCTTCTAATATACCATATGGCTTGATTACTGATCCGTCTACTAGTTGCAGTAATGTAGGTGTATACTGAAAGTTTGGAAGCTTGAATTATTCCATGATTTGTTTGCTCATGATGTTTATGGCTTCTCCTAAATCAATCAATGTATTTGGAATTTCAATACCATTGATGTGTGTTCTTACAATTGGACTTCTTGGATCTAAATATTTTTGCATGGAAATTTTTCTCATCATAATGTCTGCAATTTTTCCTACTAACTGAATTCTTTTTATTTCTTATTTTTTCTCCTTGATTTCTTCATGCTCAACTCTCTTACTGTTTAGGTTAGAATTGGAATCTCTTTAATGGCCTGTAGCAAAGGAATTTTGATACAAACATTTTTCAATTCATCTAGAAAATCATAATTGGGCAACATTATTTGTTTTTCTACCCCTCTATAAACTTGTAATATTTCAGGAAAAGGAGGGTTAGAAATAGATATTTATGGTTTCTCTATGATAGGAGTTGAGTTTATTGGATTTTCTTGTTTTTCATTTTCAGAATTCTAGTTTTGTCGAAAAGATGTTCCTTCTTCAGAACCTTTTTTTTGTTGTAGAGAAATTTCTTCATCAAAATTATCTCATTCTTGAATAACAACAAAAGGCTTTTTCCTTTCTAATATTCTACCAGATCTAAGTTGAACATCATTAAGATCTAGTGGAGTAATCATGTAAGTTGGAAATTGTTAGGTCCCTATATTACTAGTATAGCCCCTTATTGTTATTATTGTACCCTTGTAACCCCCATTTTGTTATTATTGTGCCCATAAATTATTATTGTTAGGTCGGCTAGGATTACATTGTGGCCCACTAAGATTACATTATGGCCCCATGGACTCCTATATATAGATAGGAGGTTTTGTAAATTGTATCGTCCAAGAATTGTTCATTTATGTAATGTATTGGAGGTTTCCCCCTCAAAGTGGCTCATTTCTAAGGCGTTCATATCTCTTTTCTTCTATTTTTGGAGCTGGGTACACAACATTTGGTATCAGAGCTTTGGATTCTAGGGTTTCGCTGCTCCAAACAGGTCATCGTGGAATTTTTGCTATAAATATTTTTCTACGAAGTTTCAAAAGCCGAAATGTTTAAGGTGTGAAGCTGAAATCCTGAGGAAGATTGTCTAAAAATTTCAGAGCTTGGTTCGCAATATTTTCGGAGATATCATCTGTGGAAGTTAGGCCTCTTTTCAGGCCCATAAACAGGTCATCGTGGCATTTGCGCTATAACGTTTTTTATACGAAGTTTCTGAATCTAAAATTTGTATGGTGCGAAGCTGAAATCCTGAGGAAATTCGTCAAAAAATTTCAGAGCTTGGTTGGCAATATTTTTGGAGATATGATCTGTGGAAGGTAGTGTTCTTTCAGGCTTCTGAATTTCTTCTCAAAGAGGTGATCGTGGGAAAAGTTCAATAACTCTCTCTCTGGGCATCGGATTTGAGTGCCATAAAAAGTGGTCACAAGTGCACGGCCTTTAGTTTCTTGGATTTCAATTTCAGAGAAAAAAGATGAAACAGTGACATGTGGCAAGTCATACAAGTTCGCTTTATTGAACCAGTCCAGAATTAGGTCATTGTGGGAGATTGGACACAACTTTGTCTTGGAAAATCCAAATCAGGTCAGACCTATGGGATTCAAAAGAAAATTCAGGGGGCTACGTTGATACTGAAATTAAAATATTGAAGTGCTGCAATCATAGATATTATCCAATTTCAATATCGAGCTCCTCAAAAGCAAGAAAAAGGTGTGTATATTTTTCTTTCCAAATTGCATAAGTCTTCTGAATCAATTTGAATTGATTCCAAGGGCATATTGTAGAATATATAGCAGTATTGGGTTCTAAAATATGCCCCGTAAAAATAATTCAACACCCATTAAGCCTTCAGAAGGCTCTACTATGACTCATGAAGATGAAGAATTGCAACATGATCTATCAAAATTACAAGAGCAAGTGCAACAAATTTCACTTTCGCAAAGAGCAACAAAAAATGAAATGGAAGTTTTGAAGAAAGGCATGGAAGTGAAGATGGACAGTTTGAAGAAAGGCATGGAAGCTAATATGGATGGCGTGGAATCTAAGATGGATGGCATGGAAGCTGGCATGGAAACTAAGATGGATGACATGAAAGACAACATGGAAAACATGAAGAATGATCTCAAAGAATACATCGAAGGTTTGACAAAGTTGATACAAGAAATGTTTCTTAACGGTGAAAAGATAGTAGAAGAACCTCATGATGAGAACAAAATAAATGTTAATCGTGATTTCATAAACTCTAATGTTGGCGGGAAGAACCACCATATTCCAAAAATGGATATGAGGAAGTTTGATGGAAAGGATCCTATAACATGGATACTACAGATGGAGCAATATTTTGATTTCCATAATGTGCAAAACACACAAAAGGTATGCATTGCAACTTTACATTTAAAACAAAATACATTTGTATGGTATCGATGGCTTTGCTCCCGTAAAAAAATTGTCACTTGGTCAATTTTTACGGAGGAAATGATAGCACATTATGAGGATACAAAGAGCAACACCTTCTTTAGCCAATTGATAAATCTCAAACAAAAGGGTTTAGTGAGGCAACACATTGAGGACTTCCAAAAACTGAATATAAGGGTAACTGATATTCCAGAGGAACACAAGATTGATCTCTTCATAGGTACTCTAAAGGATAACATCCAACATGAAGTTCGTGTTTTGGAACCTGATTCATTGGAGAAGGCATTCAGGTTGACAAGAAAAGTTGAATGTAAAATTATGGCGACAAGGAAGCCTACCACTCAATTCTATAAAGAAGGAAGTGTTGCTACGCCTAGATTTCCACAACCTACAATGTTGACACCACAACAATTGGAAGAAAAAAGAGCAAAAGGGCTTTGCTACAGTTGTGATAGCAAATACACTAAAGGTCATAAGTGTGCTGAGAAGAAATTATTTTACATAGATTGCGAAGAGGAAGAAGAAAATGAACAAGAAGAGGATATACACCAAGAACCAGCCCTAGAAGAGGAAGAAATGAATCTGACCATATCGTGTAATGCACTGGCAGGAATTACCACTCCTCAAACTATCAAGATAGAAGGACATATCAAGAAGAAAAGGGTAATAGTGTTGATTAATTCGGGTAGCACCCATAATTTTATTCATTGTAAGGTAGCCAAGGAATTAAATTGTTTCCTATACCCAGCACCAGAATGTCAAGTGATGGTTGCAAATGGAGGAACTATAAATTGCTTTGGAAAATACCATAATATCAAGCTAGACATGGGGGAATATGTATCGACTAGTCCAATGCTTGCCATTCCTATGGGAGGTGCTGATGTTGTACTAGGAGTACAATGGTTACAATCTTTGGGGACGGTAGCTTTTAATTTTCAAGAACTTTTCTTGAAATTTTTTTCAGAAGGAAAGGAAGTCAAATTACGGGGTATTGCGGGGAAGCCAGGAAGGATACTAAGCTCTAATGTCATGAAAAAGCTTCTAAAGAAAGAACAACGAGGCGTAATTGCACAATTATGCTCACTAGAAGTTCCGACATCAAAATCATCTATTTCTGCAGATCTCCAACAAGTCTTGGACAATCATTCCAAGGTGTTTGAAACTCCCAAAGGACTCCCACCCATTCGTGATCATGATCATGCTATTCATTTGATTCCAGGAAGTGTTCCTCCAAACATCAGGCCTTATAGATATCCTTACTTCCAAAAGAGCGAAATTGAACGTATGATTGCAGAAATGTTAGAGGCGGGTATAATTCAACCTAGTCAAAGTTCTTTCTCTGCTCCTGTAGTATTGGTACACAAGAAGGATGGATCACGGCGAATGTGTCCAGATTATAGGGAGCTCAATAAGCTCACCATTAAAGATAAATTTCCCATTCCTGTGATTGATGAATTATTGGATGAATTACATGGAGCAATTTATTTTACCAAGCTGGATCTTCGTTCAGGATATCATCAAATTAGAATGAAGACCGAAGATATTCCAAAAACAACATTTCGAACTCATGAAGGTCATTATGAAGTTTTGGTCATGCCTTTTGGCCTTACCAATGCACCTTCTACATTTCAAGGGTTGATGAATTCCATTTTCAAACCCTTCCTTAGAAAATTTGTGCTAGTATTTTTTGATGATATACTAATCTACAGCAGGTCTTGGAGGGATCATGTTGAACATGTTGATAGGGTGCTCAAACTATTGCAGGAGAAACAATTATATGCAAAAAAATCCAAATGTTTCTTTTGAGTACAAGAGGTGGAATATCTGGGTCATATTGTATCTCACGAGGGTGTTAAAGTAGACCCTAACAAAATTAAAGCCATTAAGGAATGGAAAGTCCCCACAACCATAAAGAAGTTACGAGGATTTCTCAGGTTAACAGGGTATTATCGCAAGTTTGTTAAGAATTATGGGAGAATAGCAGCACCTCTAACAACATTATTGAAGAAAGATGTATTTTCATGGACTCCTGAAGCAACTAAGGCCTTTGAACGTCTTAAAGAGGCAATGTGCCTAGCACCGGTCTTAGCTACACCAGACTTCACAAAAACCTTTATTGTGGAATGTGATGCCTCAGGAAATGGAATTGGTGCTGTTTTAATGCAGGAAGGAAGACCCATTGCTTTTGAAAGTCGTCCAATCAAAGGAAATTATTTAAAGAAACCTATTTATGAGAAGGAAATGTTAGCAATACTGCATGCACTAAAGAAATGGCGAACTTACCTAATGGGAAGACACTTCAAGGTAAAAACTGATCATGATAGTCTTAAACACTTTGGAACAAAGACTATCTTCAAAAGAGCAGCAAAAATGGGTCACAAAGATGTTGGGTTATGACTTTGAAATAATCTACAAAAAAGGAAAGCTTAATGTTGTTGCATATGCACTCTCAAGAAAGAATGAAGAGGTGGAAGCATTGCTTTGTGCAATTTCTATTATCCAACCGGATTGGATAACCGAAGCAAGAGATGAATGGAAGAAGGACAAAGATGTATGGACACTCATTCAAAAGTTGCAGCAAGATCCTAGTACATCTGATACATTTAGTTGGAAAAATGATTCCTTATGGTACAAAGATCGCTTATATCTTTGTAAGAATTCCCAACCAAAACAAAAGATTCTTCTGGAATTGCACACTTCTCCTTTAGGAGGACACTCAGGATTTTTAAAAACTTACCACAGGGTGAAGAAAGAATTTTTTTGGGATGGCCTTAAATCTGATATTCAAAAGTTTGTGGTGGAATGTTTGGTTTTCCAGCAGAATAAAGTTGAGACAATTAAGATCTCGGGACTTCTACAACCTTTATCCATTCCAAGTCAACGTTGGGAGGATATTTCAATGGATTTTATCACAGGTTTACCTAAGTCCGAAGGAAAGAGTGTCATCATGGTGGTAGTTGATAGACTTTCCAAGTATGCACACTTTTGTGCATTATCTCATCCATTTAAAGCAAGTACAGTTGCTACTACATTTATGGACAAAATTCAAAAGCTACATGGAAGCCCAAGGGTTATTGTGAGTGACAGAGATCCCATTTTTACTTGAAATTTTTGGACGGAGTTATTTTCTTGTTTGGGTACTCAATTAGCTCATAGCTCATCTTATCATCCTCAATCTGATGGTCAAACTGAGATAGTAAATAAATGTTTGGAAGGATATCTTCGTTGTTTTGTATCTGATAAACAAACACAATGGGTCAAGTGGTTACCTCTTGCTCAATGGTGGTATAACACTTCCTTCCATACTGCAGCAAAAATGACCCCATTTATGGCACTTTATGGATATCATCCACCATCCATCACATCATCTTTAAAGGAAAATTCGAAGGTTCAAGCAGTGGAAGATCACATCGAGCATCAGCAAGAAGTTCTCCAACTCTTAAAGGATAACCTGAATTTGGCACAAAATCGAATGAAACAACAGGCAGATCAACATCGCAGCGAGAGAAGTTTTGATGTAAGAGATTGGGTATTTTTACGGCTACAACCATATAAACAAATGTCCCTCAAGCAAGCTAAGAAGGATAATAAATTATCGCCAAAGTACTGTGGTCCTTACAAGGTGTTGCAAAAGATTGGTACTATGGCATACAAATTGGAGCTTCCTACTTCTTCGCGAGTACATCCAGTTTTCCATGTTTCATGCTTAAAGAAGGTTATAGGAGAAAATCTTCCAGTTCAAACAATATTGCCAGAACTTGATGAGGAAGGAAAAATCATATTGGAACCAGAAGCGGTCATGGAAACAAGAACTCGACAAATACGGAATCGATCAATTTCAGAGTATCTCATCAAGTGGAAGAACTTACCCACTGAAGATTCTACATGGGAGGATGAGAATTTTATACAGAAGCACCCAGAGCTACTCAAGCGTTGAGGACAACACTTTTGTGAAGGAGAGGGGCATGTTAGGTCCCTATATTACTAATATAGCCCCTTATTGTTGTTAGTGTAACCCCCTTATTGTTATTATTGTACCCTTGTAACCCCCATTTTGTTATTATTGTGCCCTTAAATTATTATTGTTAGGTCGGTTAGGATTACATTGTGGCCCACTAGGATTAAATTATGGCCTCATGGACTCCTATATATAGATAGGAGGTTTTGTGAATTATATCATCCAAGAATTGTTCATTTATGTAATGTATTGGATGTTGCCCCCTCGAAGTGGCTCATTTATAAGGCGTTCATATCTCTTTTCTTCTATTTTTGGAGTTGGTTACACAACAGAAATTTTTGTCCTTCTATGGTGTAAGCATTTTGAGAATTTTTATTATTTGGGTTTGGCAATGGTTGGGCAGGTAGTTGGCTTGGCCTTTGTGGAAATGGTAATGAAAGTTGTGGGTTTTGGTTTTGGAGTTGGGGTTGTTGATTTTGTTGTGGAAATTGTTGGGGAGGATAGTTTGGATAGGATGGCCGATATTGATAGTATTCATAATATCTACCTTTGGGATTTTGCATTCCTTGTGTCCAATGTTTATTTTGGGACCAAGGTTGCTACCAAGAATTCAAATTATTTTGTGGGGGCTGAGTATACATTTGGTTGTTAAAAATTTGAGTTTGTGGCCCCTGCCATGGTCTTCTAGACACAAAGAAAAGAGGGTCTACAGGATTTGAAGTTACTTCTTCCTGAAAAACAACCTTAAAACTTGGAATAGAAGGGAAACTCTTAGTTACATTATTTTCTGAGCAAACAACACAGGTCTTTATGACTTTTAAATCAAGAGGACATTCTCTTAAGTCATGCTTCTTTCTGCATTTAGGACAAAAAACATCTAAGGCATCAGTTTCAACTTTCTTCTTATTTTCTAATTTTATGGTGTCTATCTGTTCACTAAGACTCCCTAAGATATTTGTTTTAAATTCATCAAGCATATTTCCAATTTTTTCCCTACTTACTGTTCCAGTTGCAGATTTATTCACTCTAGAGAGAATAGGATCTCTTGTATTTTTCCAAGTTCTTGATTTTCCTCATGAGAGATGAATGCATAATTCACCAATTTCAGGTAATGTGAGTTGAGATATGTCTCTCCTACCCATCATGTTGAGAATGTCTATCCATTCATCTCTAATGGCTTTTAACAAGAGAGCTTTTAAAGTATCTTGATCTAAGTTTTCCATTCTAGCTCTTTTTATGTTGTAATTGAATCTTTCAATTAGATATTCCATGTTCTCATCCTCTTTTTTCATCATCTTGAATACTTCATCCTTCCGATTAATGGGTATGCAATAATCGAAATATATTTGTAAAAATGCATTTTTCATATCATTCCATGTCCTAATAGATTGTGTGATTAAACCCATGAACCATTTTAAAGCTACTCCTTTAAGTGTTGCAGGAAATAGCTTCAGTTTTTTAGGGTCTTGTAAGTAGTCATAATATCTACACGAAACTTCAAATTCAAACAAAAATGTTTCAAGATCTTCATTCTTTAATCCATCGAAATTTGGAAGAATGGAAGTTGAAATATTTTTCATTGTGGCATTTGTATCCTCATAAACTATAGGAAATCCAAAAGAATTATCATCTTCCCTATTTCTTATATTTTCTTCACCTCCTCCTCTGTTCCCTCTACCTCGTCCTCCACCTCTTCCTCCTCCAATTCTTACATTTTCTCCATTTAAAATTTCTCCTTCTCCTTCTCCTGCCATTGTAGATTCCACGAAGCTAATATAAGGTTTTAACTGTAAATTTAATTTCTCTTCCTCTAGTTCTTCTATCAATGGGATATTGAAGAAAATTTCTTCTTCTTCTTCCTCACTAGGAATTTCTAACTCTTCAGCTAAATTTTGTTCTCCTGTATAGGTGAAAAAGGTTACTCCTTTTGTTGGAGATCTAGGATCTTCTTCCTCTAAGACTGCTTGAGTGGATGAAATTGGAGATCCTCCTGGCTAGATTTTCGACCTTAAGACTTCAGGGAGTCTATGTCTGGTGACATATGGAATATGAGTTTGAGATGGTGGTGTAGCACTACGTGGTCTTGGTGGGGTTAGTGGTGTTGTTGGAATCATTCTCCTACCTCTAGCTATGAATCTACCCCTAGAATCTCTTTCTCTATGCATGTCATTTTTTTAGATGTAAGAAATAAGGCTACCTAATTACACTTCCCCGGCAACGACGCCAAAATGTTTAGTCAATTTAATGTCTTAAATTTCTTATCATAAATAATCAGCCGAGGTTAGTAATTTGATGAAGTGTGGCGCACTATATATGCTTAGTTAACCTTCTGTCTTATTCCATTATGTATTCTTTTATAGTGTTTTTGGGGTTTTATTCTTTTATTTATAAAGGAGTTAATCTTAAGAAATGAAAACTAAGAAATTGATCAATTAAATCTAATGAAGTTTAATGTTGAAAACTAGTTTTGAAGAAGGAATAAAAGGAAATGTTCTTTAACTATTCTAAATTGCATAAAAATGAATCAAACTTTAAATGTTTAGAATCTGATCTAAAAATGGAGCATTTATTCTAATGACTTTGATCTTATGGAATTAAATCTAAATTCTATTCTATATTAATCTAATTCTACTCCATGGATTGAAAGCATAAATCCTATGATTTAAGAATTGAAATGACAATGCTAATATAAATGGAAAGCAATTGAAAGGCAACTATTATATGACCAAATACTCAAATATCATTCAATTTTGGAAAATGGTGAATTCATCTTCTTTATATGATTTAACAAGCATTTGATAACACATTTAAATTGTAAACTTAATCTAAGAAATAAATTAAAAAGCATGTAAAGGAAACTCAACTATTGTATGACCAAGTACTCATATATCATTCAATTTTGGAAAATGGCAAAGTCATCTTCTTGATTTGATTTAGCAAGCATCTGATTATACATTTAATTGATAATTTAATCTATGAAATCATTATAAAAACATGTAAAGGAAACTCAACTACAATATGACCAAGTACTCAAATATCATTCAATTTTGGAAAATGGCAGTCATCTTCTTGATATGATTTAGCAAGCATCTGATTATACATTTAATTGAGAATTTAATCTAAGAAAACGTTATAAAAACATGTAAAAGAAAACTAAGATAATTGTATGCTCTAATGCTTCAAACACAATCCAATTTTGGAAAATAGAAGAAATACTTTCTTGAGATGCTTTGATAAGCATAAGATCACAAAGTTATTCTAAAACTAATTCTAAGAAAGCACTCATGAATTTAATCTATGAAAAGGTAAGCAATTTAATCTAAGAATCAACAACAAAGCAATGTAAATCTAACTACGAATTGACAAAACAAAGTTAATTAAAATTAAAATAAAAACAACTAGTGAAACCTCCTTTCTGTGCAGGGGCCCTCTGCAACAAAACGAGTTGAAATCCTAGCAGACTATGCACACATCAATAAGGATCTGGAACAAATGAACATGGTCTTCGTATTATCAAAATAAATTTTTAAGGCATACACTACATTCACAATAATAAGACTGTCTTCCGGTTTCAGAACTATCGGTATTTAAACAAATTTTAATGTAACTGTATTGAGGTATTTCTGCCCACAAATGGAAATTATAACTGGAACATAGAAGCAAAATCTAAGTAGCTAACTCTCGATTTTCTATGTCAGAGAAAATCGAGAGTCTTTCGTTCTCAGTTCATGACCTTTGACCGAACTTTGTCTACGAGCATAGGCACCTTTTTTTGTCAAATTCAAATAGGTGGATAGGATGGGATCCATGTGTGGATCATTCCAAAGATTCCCATGTGACTCATTCTTTCAATCTCTCCTCAGAACCCGTCAAACCATCATAGTAGCTGTGGAAACAACAATTAGTTGCAGAATAGCACACGTTCTATAGCTGAGTTACAATAATTTATTTAAATAACAAGAAGCATCAAATAATAAAATAGAGACCATTCAAATTCATTCTCTGAGATGAAATATGTCATTTATCATTGATTGGAGTTATGGATTTATGAAAAGGTAGGGAGAAGTGAATAAAAAGGATGTCAAAGAAAGAACAATTTTGAGGTTCAACACATGGTACTTGTACAATGTAGAAAATATGCCCTCACATGTAAAGTGCTTCATAGTGACCTTCATCAATGGATAAAACCTATACAATAGTTGACCAAAAGGAAACACTTCCTTAATGGCAACTTTGTAGGGACCTTTGATGAATTAATTGTAGTTTTGAACATCAAGTTCAAGGCTTTTAAACATGATTAGCATCAATTATATTTCTACCTACCCCACTATCTTTCCTAACATTTTTTCTTCGTTTGGGTGCATTTGGACTAGCAACCTTTTGACAATATATATATATATATATATTGAAAAATGAACCTATCTAGTTCTATACTTATATCTGTCGGGAGTTCAGATTAAAATGATCAACTCCTTTGTTCTCTACCTATGTTAGATCAACTGTCAAGGTTAAGCTATTTGACAGGATTTTATTCTCTAATCTACAACACGAAATTGAAAAATGATCAAATCAAGATTAGACAGCCTGATTTTTCATGTACTTATGGCACGAAAGACAAGCTACACACAAATATTATTTTTCATAAAATGAAAACTAGGAAAACAAGGCTAGGATACACAAATTTTTTTCATCACTGCTTTCCTCTTTGGTTCTGTTTTTAGCATGTGGAACTAGTGTCTTTTCCTAATCTAATCTCTTTGATAAGTCAAGCTTACACAATATTGACCATATTTTCAACTCACTAACTTACCAGCAAATAAATTTAAAACATGTTCGGCTATGATTAGGCTAGATAATTGAACAAGACATTTGAGCACTAGTAGCGCCGTTTAGACTTGGGCGCTTTCAGAATGACTATTTTTTGGGTATGGGGCTATATCATTGCTTTTAGAAACTGCTCTCTTTTTCTACTTTTTACTATTTTTGTATTTTTTTCTTTTTCACTTTTTCTTCAAACAATCTAAAACTGAAAAGATGCTCACAAGGCTGAGCTTATTTTTCACAGCTATCTATCTATCCTAATCTAAACTATACACAACATACATTCATTTGGTGAACTCTTCTTTCCAATATAGCCAGTCAAGTAGATTCCATGAGGGACTTTGTTTCAATTTTTTCATGATGCTGAAGAAATCAAAAGGCCACTTCCACTTCATTTGTTTTTGGACAGTAGTGCTTAAGTTTTTCCTCATACTTTGCAGCAAATTGTTCATGGTAGAACACACTACTCCTTCTTTAAAGGTCTCTAGGGAAATAGCAAAGGGGTCTTCAAATAATAGCTGGCCTAGAGGATTTGAACAATAGACCTCATTTACGATTACTCCCTCCTTTACTTGACTAAACGTGGGATTCTTTTGAGAAAGAATCCCTTCTCCCTCTTTATGATTATCTGATTTGGCAACTTCAGAAAGTAATGTTATGCTACCTTCAAGAAATCTTGGTACACCTTGATTTAGTGAGGTGATTCCTGTTTGTGAGCCATTATCCTGATGAGTAGGACTATTCTTTAGCACCAGGTCTTCTTGAGAAGATATTGTAGTATCAGCATCAATCTATTCTGTACTTTTAGTATGAGAAAATACATTAGTAGATAAGTCAGTAATAGAAAACACATACATATCTTCTTCTCAAAAAGGTTTGGATGCTGGTTGTATGCTTAGGATTTCATTGGTTTCTTCTTTTGTTGAAAGGAGTGGTGTCTGTCTCTTTTTCTGGGTAGAACTATGATGTCTCTCTTCCTTTTGTGAATGCTCACAAGGATGAATGTCTTTTTGAGGAAGTATTTCAACCTCAACAACAATTTGTTCTATTGTTTCTTTATGAGAAATTTCTTTAGTAGGTAAGGCAGTAGTGGGTAACATATGATCTATTTCCTCTTCAATTAAAGGAGGAGGTATTTTATGTTTTCTTTGGATTGGGCAACAATTTCTTTCCATTTTTTGTGGAAGTTGATCTTGTGGCTGAATGTCCTCTTGTATTTTACAAGGAAGGGCAGATGGATTGTTATTTGTTTCAACCTTTTCAAAAAGCTCTTGTGGATCCTCTCTTATTTTTTGATGGATTTCATCTGGGATCAACTCTTCTTGGTCATATTGATGGTTAGTTTGGGTAAGAAAATTATGGATCTCCTCTAAATAATTCCCAGGATGCCAATTTCCTAAATTTTCATCAATGCTTACAAGGTGTTGTATGAGGTTTTTAGATTGATCACAACACTTTTCAGCCAATGATAGAGATGGACAATGCCCTATATAGTGTTTACAAAATACATTGTGGAAATCCTTCAAAGAAAACAAGATGCCAGGTTCTAGGCCTTCATACCATTCTCTTGTCTTTCCTTCTAATGTACCCATGAACATTTTCATGAGGCAATCCTCATGCCATTCAACCTTTAACCTCCATACATGTATATGAAAATTTATGAGGTGTAACAATGGATCGTCAACATTTTCATCTCGAAAGATAGGTAGGTTTTCTATCCAATTTACGTCTTTAGGCATTTTGTGTGGGAACCCAGGGATATGTTCTCTGCTCATCGGAGCATATCTCCTTTGTGTCCTTGGATCCATCTTTGTTAATCAGAAAGGATCACTGTGTCTTTTCAACCAGTCTAAAGTTCTCTACCAGTGGAGTCTTTTGGTCTAATGAAGGTTGTGGAGTCGCCAGGTGGAGGATTTGAACTGTGTTGTCCACCATCAGCATGATTGGGATTGCTTAATGCATTCCTAGAAGATTTTATAAGGACTAGTGGAGTAATAAGCCTACTGGAGGCTAGTGGAGTCGCCAGGTGGATGTTTTCAGTTGTTTTTATAGATATGTGTATGGTCCACCACCAATACTGATAAAAGCCAATCTAGGGATGTTTTTGGGGTTTTCTTAGTTTTCTATGTGTAGCCCTGAGGTTTTTAAGAGTTTTCTATAACTGAGTCATCATTTGCTAAGATGGTGAAGGAACTAGTTTCTACTCTTCGGACAACACTTAAGTTTTTCCAAATTAGATTGAGACTTTGAGAGTTACTAAGGAGTACTTAGATTGTCACTAATTCAAAGTCCCATCGTGATCTCCATTATGTTAGTGTGCGATGAGGTGGCTCAATCGGATAGTAGCCTAGATTTTAGTAAAGTAGTAAGGCCTACTGGAGGCTAGTGGAGTCGCCAGGTGGATTTTTAGTTGTTTTGAGGTATATGTGTATGGTCCACCACCAGTACTAACAAAAACCAATCTAAAAGATTTTTTTAGGGTTTTTCTGAGTTTTTCTGTAGTCCTAAGGTTTGTAAGAGTGTCCTACAACTGAGTCATCATTTTTCTAGGATGGTAAGACAACCAGATTCTACTCTTCTAAGTTTGACTGAGATTTTGAGAGTTCCTAAGGGATACCTAGGATGTTTTGACTCAAAGTCCCACTGTGATTGCCATTATGTTAATGAGCAGTGGGATAAGTCAGCCAGATAGTATTCTCAAAGGTCTCTAAAGATTTAGGGAAACTAATTTTGTTTATCACTCAGAGTCCCACCGTGATCGCCATTATGTTAGTGAGCGGTGGGATAAGTCAATCAGATAGTATTCTTAAGGCTGCTGAAATGTTTAGGGAATCTAAGTTTGTTTATCACTCAGAGGCCCACCGTGATCGCCATTATGTTAGTGTGGTGATGAGGTGGCTCAATCGGATAGTAGCCTAGAGTTTAGTAAAGTAGTAAGGCCTACTGGAGGCTAGTGGAGTCGACAGGTGGATTTTTAGTTGTTTTGAGGTATATGTGTATGGTCCACCACCATTACTGAAAAAAAACAATCTAAGGGAGTTTTTGGGGTTTTTCTGAGTTTTTTATGTTGTCCTAAGGTTTGTAAGAGTGTCCTACAACTGAGTCATCATTTTGCTAGGATGGTGAGACAACCAAATTCTACTCTTCTAAGTTTGACTGAGATTTTGAGAATTCCTAAGGGATACCTAGGATGTTTTGACTCAAGGTCCCACCGTGATCGCCATTATGTTAGGGAGAAGTGGGATAAGTCAGTCAGATAGTATTCTCAAAAGTCTAAAGATTAGGGAAACTAAGTTTGTTTATCACTCAGAGTCCCACCGTGATCGCCATTATGTTAGGGTCCCGTGATTTGGCTGATTGGCAAGCCAAATGACAGTGTAACATCAAACCAATCTTTGGAGCCCAAGGACCTAGCCTTCCTAGACTCAGAGAGGGCTCTCTCTATATGTGTAAGGCATATCTATGTGTTTGCTTATTGTGTTCTGATTTTAGGCTAGTTATGAAGTAGGTTTTTTTGGTTTTGGTTTTTAGGTTGTGAGGGATGAAATTGATCAAAGATATAAGATAGGTAAAAAGATGTCAGATCAACTGGGCTATGGGGTCGAAGAGGTCAAGCAAGCTATCAGATGGTGATACAAGGCTGTTGAAGGGCTGATTTGATTCGAAGTAGAAAGGATCTTTGGGCAAAATGGAGTAAAATGGACATCAAGTTTGTGAACAATAAAGGATTTCAAGCATAACTAGTTTAATAGTTGACATAAACATGGTAGGGCACACCATTAATCATGAGAAATGTAGCTATAAGCTAATCAATACATAGAAATAAACATTCAAGCCATGCATAGAGATATATAACTCTCTAACTTTGGGAAATGGCTATCAGACTTTGGGGAAAAACAATTAAGAGAGACAAACAACTCAAATCACTATGCCGGAATGCCTAAACACAATACTTAAAGTTATTGGGCACTTTGAAAACAAGATTGCATAGTCTTAGGCAAAGGGCAAGATCAGAACAAGAGCTCCTTGGTTCAACAAATGACAATCTAATCAGTCAAAGAGAAATTTCATGGATGGAGCTATGGCTAGCCATGAGTAAGCAGGGCATACCGTAAATCATACTTAGCATGCATAAAACCATGAATGAAACAAGAAAAAAAATCCTTAAGTTATTAAATAGCAATCAAGAATTCTTTAATGTGACTAAGAATGAAGAAAACATGGAAGCTATGAAGAAACAGGAAATCTGAGGTGCCTCCAAGGGCATGTCTCAAATTTTTTCTCTACTGTTCTATAGCGAGCAAGAAACATGGATTTATGAATGAAAACTAGGGAACAAAACAAAGAGAGAGACACTATACCATTCTACCAAGTCATGGAATCCAACAACAATCCTATTTCATCATCCAAGAACATCCAATAGACTATCCAAAAGCATGAGACAAGTATTTCTTCCAAAGCTTATATGACCATATATTGCTTCTATCATCAAGTTCAACCTTCTATTACAATGAATCCTCTTGGAATATATAGGCCAAAGAGGAGGAAAACCAACCAAGGCAACTAGCTAGCCATTGGTTCAAAATAAATATCTAAACTTGTCCTTGAGGCTTTGCAAAGCCCAAGGCACAAAAATATCCAAAAAAATATCTTAAAATGCTAAAAAATGGAATAAATTTGACTTTTTATGACTGAAAATGTCCCAAAATAGCTTAACGCACATTTTGAAAGGCTACTTCAGAAATCTTCCTTTTTTGGTCAAAAAGCACTAAGGGCGCATCAGCAGAAAATTGCCTGTCTTTCGGATGACTTTTGAGGGTCTTCCCGATGTTGAAATGAGACCTGTGATGGCTCGTTGGAAAGATCTAGATTTCTACTTTCTGTAAAAACTTGAAATTTCCCAAACTGATACCTAGAAGTCTATCAAATACTAGACTGAGTGGGAAAACCCAAAAAATAGGCCTTGCTGATATGTGGGCAGATTGTCGAAAAAGTGAGTGTTTTTTGTACCTTTGGGGGACCAAAACAACTTCAAATGCTCTGAAAATTCATAAGTATATGCCCCTAAATTTAATGCATCCAATGGTACCACTTTCAAGATTTGAGGATGCTCCAAACCAAAATGGCAGCGCCCATGATTTTATGCAATTAGGCCCAAAAATGTCAAAAAACAAGAACATGTCAAAATTTGCTCAATTTTGGTGAGCAAGTCCCTCAAGGATTTTTAGAAACATATCTAGAAGCTCGGGCCAAAATTCCAAGCCTAGAGGTGTCTTTTTCCCTTTTTCTCACCGAGCGCCCTCTTTGGGCAGTTTTGAGCTTTTCTTGGTTTTCTTCTTTGTTGTTTGGCATTCTAGCTTTGGTGAAGAAGTCATGGCCCCTTGCCTAGGAGAGGCAGCTAGCACATGCTTTGGAGAATGCCCTTCATGATCCATGTTTTGTATTTTCTTGTCCTCATTAGTGCTTGCTTGAGGGTTGCCTTGTTTTTCTTTGTCACTGCTTTCTTCATGACTGTCATGCTCTTTCCCTTCACTATTTTGTGCTTCATCACCCTCATGATTATTGCTGTGTTGGCTTCCATAATGTTCCTTTTCATCACTGCATTACTGTCCATCACTTTTCTCTTTGAAATATCCATTGAAACATTGTAAAACTACCTAATATCAGTTTGACCTATGGCACATGCATTGCTAAGACTTCAAGGCTTGTTAGTGGTGCAACTTAAGGGTGTAAACAAAATTTTTTTGCAGAATAGGAAGGTCTGTTAGGACTGGTCGATAGTAGATAGAGGTTCTTTGGCTTTTAGGATAGTTTTCCAAGGGAGAAATGCCTAGTAACACCTACTCTAACCTGTGGAACTTCCTGATATAGCCTGGATTATTTTCTTTGAGCCGAAGTGGATGCTTAGTATGACTGAGGCTACATAGGGCCTTTCATATAAGTACTGTCATACAATGATTAGCAGTTATAGAGGCAAAATTGTTCAGGGTTTTCTAAATATTTGTAAATTTCGATAATGGAGATCTGTTTCTAGAAACTCACTTAGTAAATCAGTCATCACATCAGCAGTGCCATCTAATTTATACCAAACAAATTCCATTTAGAGGGCAGATTCTTTAGAAAACCAAATTGCAGATTTTGTTTATACACATTTTCATCTCATCCATCATGAAACCCATCTTCCTGACTTTATTTGAAAATGATACCACATATCAGCATCATCGATGGTTTTATCACCTTATCATCTTTCTAAACATTTTTCTTCTTTGGTGCATTTGGATCAGCAACTTTTGATATAGCATATACACACGGCAGTAGTATATATATATACAGATATGATATGGTCTGAAAATGAACCCAATCTAGTTCTGGTACCTGTCTGCTGGAGTTCAAACTTCCAAATCATTATCCTCTTGTTTCTCTACCTATGCTAGATCAACTGTCAAGGTTAAGCTGTTTGACAGGATTTTATTCTCTAATCTACAACACGAAATTGAAAAATGTTCAAATCATGATTAGACAGTCTGATTTGTCATGTACTTGTGGCATGAAAGACAAGCTGCACACAAATATTATTTTGCATAAAATGAAAACTAGGAAAACAAGGCTAGGATACACAATTTGTTTTCATCCCTACTTTCCTCTTTGGTTTTTTTTGTAGCATGTGGAACCAGTGTCTTTTCCTAATCTACTCTCTTTGATAAGTCAAGCTTACACAATTTTGACCATATTTTCCACTCACTAACTTATCAACAAATAAATTTAAAACATGTTCAGCTATGATTAGGCTAGATAACTTAACAAGACATTTGAGCACTAGTAGCGGCATTTAGACTTGCGCACTTTCAAAATGACTATTTTTTGGGTATGGGGCTATACCATTGCTTTTAGAAACTGCCCTCTTTTTCTACTTTTTACTGTTTTTGTATTTTTTGCTTTTTCACTTTTTCTTCAAACAATCTATAACTGAAAAGATGCTCACAAGGCTGAGCTTATTTTTCACAGCTATCTATCTATCCTAATCTAAACTATACACAACATACATTCATTTGGTGAACTCTTCTTTCCAATATAACCAGTCAAGTAGATGATTCCATGAGGGACTTTGTTTCAGTTTTTTCATGATGCTGAAGAAATCAAAAGGCCACTTCCACTTCATTTGTTTTTGGACAGTAGTGCTTAAATTTTTCCTCATACTTTGTAGCAAACTATTCATGGTAGAACACACTACTCCTTCTTTAAAGGTCTCTAGGGAAATAGCAAAGGGGTCTTCGAATAATAGTTGGCCTAGAGGATTTGAATAATAGACCTCATTTAGGATTACTCCCTCCTTTACTTTACTAACCTTGGGATTCTTTTGAGAAAGAATCCCTTCTCCCTATTTATGATTATCTGATTTGGCAACTTCATAAAGTAATGTTATGCTACCTTCAAGCAATCTTTGTACACCCTGATTTAGTGAGGTGATTCCTGTTTGTGAGCCATTATCCTGATGAGTAGGACTATTCTTTAGCACCAGGTATTCTTGAGAAGATATTGTAGTATCAGCATCAATCTATTTTGTACTTTTAGTATGAGAAAATACATTAGTAGATAAGTCAGTAATAGAAAACACATACATATCTTCTTCACAAAAAGGTTTGGATGTTGGTTGTATGCTTAGGATTTCATTGGTTTCTTATTTTGTTGAAAGGAGTGGTGTCTGTCTCTTATTCTGGGTGGAACTATGATGTCTCTCTTCCTTTTGTGAATGCTCACAAGGATGAATGTCTTTTTGAGGAAGTATTTCAACCTCAACAACAATTTGTTCTATTGTTTCTTTATGAGCAATTTCTTTAGTAGGTAAGGCAGTAGTGGATAACATCTGATCTATTTCCTCTTCAGTTAAAGGAGGAGGTATTTTCTGTTTTCTTTGGATTGGGCAACAATTTCTTTCCATTTTTTGTGGAAGTTGATCTTGTGGCTGAATGTCCTCTTTTATTTTACAAGGAAGGGCAGATGTTTTGTTATTTGTTTCAACCTTTTCAAAGAGCTCTTGTGGATCCTCTCTTATTTTTTGATGGATTTCATCTGGGATCAACTCTTCTTGGTCATCTTGATGGTTAGTTTGGATAAGAAAATTATGGATCTCCTCTAAATAATCCTCAGGATGCCAATTTCCTAAGTTTTCATCAATGATTACAAGGTGTTGTATGAGGTTTTTAGATTGATCACAACACTTTTCAGCCAATTATAGAGATGGACAATGCCCTATATAGTGTTTACAAAATACTTTGTGGAAATCCTTCAAAGAAAACAAGATGCCAGGTTTTAGGCCTTCATACCATTCTCTTGCCTTTCCTTCTAATGTACCCATGAACATTTTCATGAGGCAGTCCTCATGCCATTCAACCTTTAACCTCCATACATGTATATGAAAATTGATGAGGTGTAACAATGGGTCGTCAACATTTTCATCTCGAAAGATAGGTAGGTTTTCTATCCAATTTACGTCTTTAAGAATTTTTTGTGGGAACCCAGGGATATGTTCTCTGCTCATCGGAGCATATCTCCTTTGTGTCCTTGGATCCATCTTTGTTAATCAGAAAGGATCATTGTGTCTTTTCAATCAGTCTAAAGTTCTCTACCAGTGGAGTCTTTTGGTCTAATGAAGGTTGTGGAGTCGCCAGGTGGAGGATTTGAACTGTGTTGTCCACCATTAGCATGATTGGGATTGCTTAATGCATTCCCAGAAGATTTTATAAGGACTAGTGGAGTAATAGGCCTACTGGAGGCTAGTGGAGTCGCCAGGTGGATGTTTTCAGTTGTTTTTAGAGATATGTGTATGGTTCACCACCAATACTGATAAAAGCCAATCTAGGGGTGTGTTTGGGGTTTTCTGAGTTTTCTATGTGTAGCCCTGAGGTTTTTAAGAGTTTTCTATAACTAAGTCATCATTTTGCTAAGATGGTGAAGGAGCTAGTTTCTACTCTTCGAACAACACTTAAGTTTTTCTAAATTAGATTGAGACTTTGAGAGTTACTAAGGATTACTTAGATTGTCACTAACTCAAAGTCCCACCGTGATCGCCATTATGTTAGTGTGGCGATGAGGTGGCTCAATCGGATAGTAGCCTAGAGTTTAGTAAAGTAGTAAGGCCTACTGGAGGCTAGTGGAGTCGCCAAGTGGATTTTTAGTTGTTTTGAGATATATGTGTATGGTCCACCACCAGTACTGACAAAAACCAATCTAAAGGATTTTTTTTGGGTTATTCTAAGTTTTTCTGTAGTCCTAACGTTTGTAAGAGTGTCCTACAACTGAGTCATCATTTTGCTAGGATGGTGAGACAACCATATTCTACTCTTCTAAGTTTGACTGAGATTTTGAGAGTTCGTAAGGGATACCTAGGATGTTTTGACTCAAAGTCCCACCATGATCGCCATTATGTTAGTGAGTGGTGGGATAAGTTAGCCAGATAGTATTCTCAAAGGTCTCTAAAGATTTAGGGAAACTAAGTTTGTTTATCACTCAGAGTCCCACCGTGATCGCCATTATGTTAGTGAGCGGTGGGATAAGTCAATCAGATAGTATTCTTAAGGCTGCTGAAATGTTTAGGGAATCTAAGTTTGTTTATCACTCAGAGGCCCACCGTGATCACCATTATGTTAGTGTGGCGATGAGGTGGCTCAATCGGATAGTAGCCTAGATTTTAGTAAAGTAGTAAGGCCTACTGGAGGCTAGTGGAGTCGCCAGGTGGATTTTTAGTTGTTTTGAGGTATATGTGTATGGTCCACCACCATTACTGACAAAAACCAATCTAAGGGAGTTTTTGGGGTTTTTTTGAGTTTTTTATGTTGTCCTAAGGTTTGTAAGAGTGTCCTACAACTGAGTCATCATTTTTCTAGGATGGTGAGACAACCAGATTCTACTCTTCTAATTTTGACTGAGATTTTGAGAATTCCTAAGGGATACCTAGGATGTTTTGACTCAAGGTCCCACCGTGATCGCCATTATGTTAGGGAGCAGTGGGATAAGTCAGTCAGATAGTATTCTCAAAAGTCTCTAAAAATTAGGGAAACTAAGTTTGTTTATCACTCAGAGTCCCACCATGATCGCCATTATGTTAGGGTCCCTGATTTGGCTGATTGGCAAGCCAAATGACAGTGTAACATCAAACCAATCTTTGGAGCCCAAGGACCTAGCCTTCCTAGACTCAGAGAGGGCTCTCTCTATATGTGTAAGGGATATTTGTGTGTGTTGCTTATTGTGTTCTGATTTTAGGCTAGTTATGATGTAGGTTTTTTTGGTTTTGGTTTTTAGGTTGTGAGGGATGAAACTGATCAAAGATATAAGATAATTAAAAAGATGTTAGATCAACTGGGCTATGGGGTCGAAGAGGTCAAGAAAGCTAACAGATGGTGATACAAGGCTGTTGAAGGGCCAATTTGATTCGAGGTAGAAAGGATCTTTGGGAAAAATGGAGTAAAATGGACATCAAGTTTGTGAACAACAAAGGATTTCAAGCATAACTAGTTTAATAGCTGACATAAACATGGTAGGGCACACCATTAATCATGATAAATGTAACTATAAGCTAATCAATACATAGAAATAAACATTCAAGCCATGCATAGAGATATATAACTCTCTAACTTTGAGAAATGGCTATCAGACTTTGGGAAAAAACACTTAAGAGAGACAAACAACTCAAATCACTATGCATGAACGCCTAAACACAGTACTTCAAGTTATTGGGCACTTTGAAAACAAGATTGCATAGTCTTAGGCAAAGGGCAAGATCAAAACAAGACCTCCTTGGTTCAACAAATGACAATTGAATCAGTCAAAGAGAAATTTCATGGATGGAGCTATGGCTAGCCATGAGTAAGCAGGGCATACCATGAATAATAATTAGCATGCATAAAACCATGAATGAAACAAGAAACAAAATCCTTAAGTTATTAAATAGCAATCAAGAATTTTTTAATGTGACTAAGAATGAAGAAAACATGGATGTTATGAAGAAATAGGAAAGTTGAGGTGCCTCCAATGGCATGTCTCAAATTTTTTCTCTATTGTTCTATAGCAAGCAAGAAACATGGATTTATGAATGAAAACTAGGGAACAAAACAAAGAGAGAGACACTATACCATTCTACCAAGTCATGGAATCCAACAACAATCCTCTTTTATCATCCAAGAACATCCAAGAGACTATCCAAAAGCATGAGACAAGTATTTCTTCCAAAGCTTATATGACCATATATTGCTTCTATCATCAAGTTCAGCCTTCTATTACAATGAATCTTCTTGGAATATATAGGACAAAGAGGAGGAAAACCAACCAAGGCAACTAGATAGCCATTGGTTCAAAATAAATATCTAAAATTGTCCTTGAGGCTTTGCAAAGCCCAAGGCACAAAAATATCCAAAAACATATCTTAAAATGCTAAAAAAGGGAATAAATTTTACTTTTTATGACTGAAAATGTCCCAAAATAGCTTAACGCACATTTTGAAAGGCTACTTCAGAAATCTTCCTTTTTTGGTCAAAAAGCACTAAGGGCGCATCAGCAGAAAATTGCCTGTCTTTCGGATGACTTTTGAGGGTCTTCCCGATGTCGAAATGAGGCCCGTGATGGCTCGTTGGAAAGCTCTAGATTTCTGATTTCTGGAACAACTTGAATTTTCCCAAAATGATGCCTATAAGTCTGTCAAATACTGGATTGAGTGGAAAAACCCAAAAAATAGGCCTTGCTGATATGTGGGCAGATTGTCGAAAAAGTGAGTGTTTTTTGTATCTTTGGGGGACCAAAATAGCTTAAAATGCTCTAAAAATTCATAAGTATATGCCCCTAAATTTAATGCATCCAATGGTACCACTCTCAAGAGTTTAGGATGCTCCAAACCAAAATGGCGGCGCCCATGATTTTATGCAATTAGGCCCAAAAATGTCAAAAAACAAGAACATGTCAAAATTTGCTCAATTTTGGTGAGCAAGTCCCTCAAGGCTTTTTAGAAACGTATCTAGAAGCTCAGGCCAAAATTCCAAGCCTAGAGGTGTCTTTTTCCTTTTTTCTCACCAGGCGCCTTCTTTGGGCTGTTTTGAGCATTTCTTGGTTTTCTTCTTTGTTGTTTGGCATTCTAGCTTTGGTGAAGAAGTCATGGCCCCTTGCCTAGGAGAGGCATCTAGCACATGCTTTGGAGAATGCCCTTCATGATCCATGTTTTGTATTTTCTTTCCTTCATCAGTGCTTGCTTGAGGGTTGCCTTCTTTGTCTTTGTCACCGCTTTCTTCATGACTGTCATGCTCTTTCCCTTCACTATTTTGTGCTTCATCACCCTCATGATTATTGTTGTGTTGGCTTCCATAATGTTCCTTTTCATCACTGCATTACTGTCCATCACTTTTCTCTTTGAAATATCCATTGAAACATTGTAAAACTACCTAATATCAGTTTGACCTATGGCACATGCATTGCTAAGACTTCAAGGCTTGTTAGTGGTGCGACTTAAGGGTGTAAACAATTTTTTTTTGCAAAATAGGAAGGTCTGTTAGGACTGGTCGATAGTAGATAGAGGTTCTTTTTCTTTTAGGATAGTTTTCCAAGGGATAAATTCCTAAAGCGCCACTACCTAACTTAGGGGGGACTTCCTGGATATATTTGGATTATTTTCTTTGGAGCTGATGGACAAGCTAGTATGACTGAGGCTAGATAGGGCTTGACAGTGAGGTTTTATATCATCATGGGCTGATTGAAAAGGTAGGAGGGAAAAATTTGTTTGGGGGTTTTCTAGATGACAAAATTGACATATGGAGATTAGCTTCTAGAAAACTCAGCTAGGAATTTAGTCATCAACAATAGCTGAAAAATACTGATGACTAACAGAAACTACTTCTCTGGAGTCTTCTTGGATGCTGAGAGTGTTGAGGTTGTCTTTGTAGGTGAGTGAGAGCTCTTTATCAATGAAATTAATGAGATAAATGAATTTTTATGGTCTTTTATAGTCTTTTGGAGTCTTTTCTTCATCGAGGTGTGGTGGCCCACCAAGTGCATTTCACTTGTTCTTTTAAAACTATGCAGCTTTGAACATTAGGAACTTATTACATCATGATTGAACAAAATTACATATGAAACAAAATTTATTGAGAAAATCCCTATTACTACTCCCTCATTTGCCAGTTTTATTAATGAAATGATGAATTTTGGTGATTTGAACCCTAATGAACTAATGGTGACACTGATTTGAATGAGGACCATGGTGACCTGACTGAAATGAATATGAATACCTTGGAATGATGACTCATCCAACTGAGAGATGGTAATGGCCAGCAGGTGATTTTTTTTTTTGAAGGAGCAGTAATAGTCCTAGAAACACTAGCCAGTGACCAAATTTTTATTTGAATACCTACTGAAATCATAAAAATTTGACTCGACACCCTAATAAATTTTTTGAAAGAGCCCATTTGATCACTAGTGATAGGAAAAACTGACTGACACTAATAGGGCCTACTAGCTCTTGGTTATCTTAGCTTGCATAATTTATGGTCAACAAAGAACGAAGACCTTTCCTGAAGGGTTGATGCTCTTATTGGACCATGTTGTGAAAGAGGCGAAGTTGTTCAACCGAGATCCAATGTAGCACACACTTGAAATCCTCCCAAGGGTGAGGAAACAAGGTACTATATGTGTGCGTACTTACTGGATGCGATATGTGGACAAAATTGATTCCTTGGCATGGACTGGACATGGACACCATGATACCCTTCAAAGCATATCTATTGCAAATTGATTTCAGATTGCATTCATCGAGGAGTTATGGAAAAAATAACTAACCACTTCACAATTCCGCTATACAAGATTATCTTTGAAGAAGAACCACCTTGCACGTGGTGAGGAGCAATGGAGGAAATATCAAAGATCAAAGATTTGTTTTCCTCACTAGATGACACCTTCCTTAGTATTTTTAGCGCCCAGAAGTCACCACGTATTTTTCCTAGGCATGCCATTGAAAATCTTGTCATGCAAGAAGTGTCATATCATCTAGCCACATGGTTGTCACCAACCTTGCATAGGAATAATAAAGCACCATGGACCACTCTTCCTTTGCAAGTTGGATTGTACAAGATCAAAAATATCAAATTCAAGGACACCGAAGGAAATGAGAAAGTAAAGTTTGCATTTAGTACTCGATAATTTAATCCATATGATCCATGTGGTATTTACAAAGGTCGTTGTGTGACAATACACTATCAGTGGCTCACCGAGAATTTTTATTGGCCAGAGGAGGATCCATGGAATAATTGATACAATTCCTCCAAACTCCATGACCTATTCATTATAGCAGGTACTTCACAGGCCACTCTGCAAAGGGAAGCAACTCTAGAAATAGTGCCGGGAGAAGGGAGCAACCCCGTGCAGGATAAGAGAAAGAGAAATTTTTCTTATAATATAGGGGGAGAAATAATCCATAATATGAAATCAGATCCACTTGTTATGAAAATGGATTTAGTAATTGAGGCAAAGAGAAGGCATAGGATGTAGAGAGTATAATGGAAGCATATGGAAACAATGAGGTTTCAAGAAATATAACCGAGGTTGCAGTTGGAAAGATAGAAGTTGGAGGAAGAACAAGAGGAAAGGAGGAAATAATAAGAAGAGAAGTTGATATGAATGGGAAAGTTAGTGTTTTCTGTGGTCAATTCAAATTCAGAATATGAACAAAGTGCTTGAGGATTATTAGGTAAATTTCAAGTTAACCATGAGTTTTTATGTGACTTTTTTTAGCACATTAACAGATAAAAAAAAAAAAAAAACTGAACAATAGCATCTAACAGACATGAACATCACCATAAACAGTAACACAATAGCACATGATGAAGGAGTTCACCCCTCCTGGGCTATGTCTCCTTGGTCCAGCTTCCAATGGCTTGGCCCTCTTCTATTATGCTCAAAATTTTGATTACATACATTTTCAAAGTTCAAACAACTCTGAAACCCGTTCCAATGGCTCCAGAATTTCAAAATTCCTATGTAGCCTCTTTCTGCTTTGAATTTTGTCAAAAACTTAGTAAGTTATGGCTTCCCCAAGTTTTTGCAGTAACTGCTCCACAAATTCCTCCAAATTCAACACCATCCTACAATTTTTCCAAAATTATGAGAGGACCATAACAGATTGGTTTTAGTTTTTTACCTTCCCCTTGAAGCCTCTCTTTTCTAATGGGAAGCCAAACTTCATCACCAACTTGGAACTTGTGATCTACACAATGCTTATCGTGCCTTGCTTTGTACTTTCCTCGACTCTTTTCAAGTTGATCTTGAACTGTTTGATGTATCAATTGGATTTGTTCTATGAAATTACTGGCTTTTTCTATGTCACTATGGCCATCAATAGCAACATCGTTCCCAAAAATCAAATCCAATATAGATCTAGGCAAGTATCCAAGATATCCCTCAAATGACGATGTCTATGTAGAGGAGTGTTTTGCACAATTGTAAGCATATTGAATGTAGTGCAAGTTTTCATCCCACAACTTAGGATGCTTGTTGCAATATCCTCAAAGAATATGTATGACTATTTGATTGACCACTTCGGTTTGACCATATGTTTATGGATGAAAGGATGTACTATTTTTCAACTTGGTATCCATCAAGTCCCACAAACTTGACCGAAAATTCCCAACAAATCGATAATCTCAATCATTAACAATGGATGTGGGTAACCCAAAATGAACCCAAACATGCTGAAAGAATAGTTGAGTTTTTTGTTCAGCTGTGATTTTCTTTTTACGTGGCATTAATATACACATATTTCTGAACCTATCCACAACTTAATAAAAATAATCATGACCTATTTTTGACAATGGAAGACCTCCTACAAAATCCATAGAAACACTCTACCATGGACGTGAAGGTATGGGAATTGGTGTGTACAATCCTAAGTTCATATTGCTAGGCTTACTGACTACACACAATGAACAACCTTTAATGAAACGTAACACACTTTCAAGCATATGAGGCCAATAACAATACCTCTAAAGATGTGAGACTGTTTTCCTTACACCGAAATTTCCAACAATAAGAGAAGTGTGTGCCTCCCTTATGAAATTTACTCTCCCTCATTGTGGAATAAAAATCTTGCCCAAATTATACAACAAGTTATTATGTACATGGTAATCCAATTCCTCTACTTGATTTCATTGATTCAATTTTGCATAAACATCTTGAAATTCTTTATCAAATGCATATTGCTCAACATAACTTTCATCCAAAACAAAATTATGTTTGAGTAAAGTAGCTGCACTAAAAATAGGCCTAGAAAGAATATCTACAACCTTGTTATATATACCTTTCTTATAATGATGACCAAGTGGAATTGTTGTAGGCAACCCATCCATCGAAAGTGCCTTGATTATTGCAACTTAGTTTGCGATTGCAAGTATTGCAATGGTTGGTGGTAGGTGTGTATGATGGTTTAATTTCCCATCAATTAGTGTTTCCACTTTTTTACACTTTGAACCAACACATAAAGCTAGCCCTTGTCATAAGTAAGATAGTTAATCACTGCACCATTGAAATTTTCTGAATGAAATGAAATGGGCTTACCATGTTGCATAAGGACTACGCCCATGGCATAGTCACTTGCATCAGTTTGAATCTCAAAGGCTTGTCTCAAGTCTAGTAGTGAAAGTACTGGGGCTGAACTGATCTTCTCTTTCAAAGCATTGAATGATTTTTTTTGCTTGCCTCCCCACTGGAAGTCCTTTTTCACACTAGTCAATGCATGCAATGGAGGTGCGATAGAAGGGAAGTTAGCAATAAAATTCCTCCAATATTGGGATGCTCCCAAAAATATTCTTACCTCAGTGACTATCTTGGGCGTTGTCCAATTCACAATGACCTCAACCTTATAGGGGTCTATCTTCAACTCACCTCCTCTAACAATATGCCCTAAGTACACTAAAGAAGTTTTACCAAATTCACATTTTAACATCTTCAAAAACAATTGTTCTTTCCTTAATACATCAAGTACTTTTCTTACATGCATGACATGTTCATAAAGTGATTTACTGAAAATAAATATATCATATAAGTAGAATATGAAAAACTCATCAATAAATGGCCTCAATACATCATTCATCACACGCATGAAGGTAGTAGGATAATTACATAAACCAAAAGGAATAACTATCCATTCAAACAAACCTTGTTTCATCTTGAATATTGTCTTCCAAATATCACCTTCAAAAATTCTAATTTTATGGTAGCCACTCCTTAAGTCCAACTTAGTAAAATACTTTGTATCTTTCAATTGATCAAGTAAATCATCTATTCTAGGAAGTGGATAACAATTCTTTACCAATATTTTGTTCAATGCACCGAAATCCACACACATGCACCATGTTCCATCTTTCTTTGGTACCAACACAATAGGTGACCCGCATGGCAAAGTACTTGGTTGGATGATCCCTTTGTCCATGTTTCGGGATATAATACCCTAAAGGTTTTTGGGTCGACAACCTTCATAGATTAGGGGCATACCATTCAAGATGGAATCACTTAACCTATCTTTTATACTGAAACCTAGATATATAAAGTTGCGGAACTTACCCGAAAGTCCAATGTTTGATGTAGATCCCACGGGGTGCAAACCCCCAGCAACCCTTCATGTTTTGTAACCTGAAAATCAAGAAAGAACGAACATGAAACTCTAGTTGTACAACATATATAGTTCCTATATGTTAGTGTAATTCATGCATAATATCATAAGAACAATATTAAACATTCAATTAATGATCATTATACATATATAAAGAGATATAAACACGTGAATATCGGGAACAAGATGGTTCTTCTTATTATCAATGGCACGTACAGTAATAGAAATGTGGAGAGATCACCTGAATCCTTCCATTTCCTTCTAGCATACCTTCCTTTGGATATGTCCAGCCCTCGTCTCACAATCATTCTCACAATATGTGTGCACACTAGATGTCATATAAGATTATGAGCATCTCAAGGAAACAAGGGTTTCCTGAATATACCTTGGAAGTGCAGGAGGCACAGGAATATCAGACTTGAAATAAGGCTCCAACAGAGTATAATATCTATATTTTTCTCCCTTTCCTTAGGCCATGCACATGAGGGTCTTTTATACTCCCCCAAATTAGTTTCAACAGTTGGAAATAGTTAGGCCACGGGCTAGGGTGGTTGAATTACGGGAATAACCATCAAACCTGCCTCGAAAATAGGGAATATTATATATTTTTTAATGATAAAAAATGTATACGTAGACATCTATGAATGGACTCGCGTATATACACGGAAAAGTCTGGGCAAAGTCGCATATGGGTTTTAAGATACTGTTTTTTGTGAAGATATTCAAGTCTGAGGGGAAAGGGTGCCCGAGGCAAAAGTATCAATCATCAAGGATATGAAGGTGGAAAATGATGCTATAACAGATGCCCCCTAATATATGAGGTCAGAAGGGGTACATGATGGCCGAAATATATTATGTGCATAGAAAGAAACTTGTAAAGACGAGAGAGAACTTCACCAGATTTCACTCTGCCAAAAAACCAATGAAATAGATCAAAGAAATAGCTCATGTCTGAGGCGGGTATACCCATGCTCAGTGAAAGAAAATCATGTCTGCATATAAATTACAGAGCAGATCCAAGATGTATACAATTATAACATAACTGTAAAGTACATGGTGAATCGTCTGATCACTCCCTGAAAGTAAAAGTCAAAATCAAGTTTGAGTATCACATATAAAATACTGATCAATGATGTTGCAATAGATATCTAATCACACGAGTAATAACAGAAGCTCCAGGTACCAAATCATAAGGGGTGGAACACATGGTACAATCACGCAACTCGGAAGCCAACATATAAGATGTTGTTGTACTGAAACTGCAACATATAAGGGTGGATGGTATCACTAGGAGAAAACTGGATGAACTGTCAAAGTAAACTAAATCATGCTGATGCAAACCCGAGGTCTTCACCAATCACTATGGCACAATTCTTCACAATGGGATTAAATGAGCTGAAGTCGACCATGTGAGAAATCGTTTGATTACCGGTCATTAATGAATATCGTTAACAAACACGAGACAACCCACCGATAATGATAATGAGTGTCAAGGTACCCCAGTACAATCTAACAAGTGCGAATGAATGAGTTGAAGTCAAACACTTGTAAGAATCCATCAATCAGGAGGCAGTGATGTATCCTCACTGTCGACAGCGAAGATTCTGCCACTGATGACTGCAAACCCTAAGGTATTGACAAAAAGACTCTAGACCTTATTCCCAAGGCAATGAGTCGGAGTCGATGGGAAAAAATCTGCTGGAAGGAAGGCATTAAGGCATCCCACATCAATCTAGTGCAAGTGTAACCCGTAGGCCAAGATTTGGAAGGAATCGGATGAATTAGAGTGAATGAACCAACCCGAAGTACGTTTTCGACATGCATAAGATGAATCTAGGGAACAGTAGAAACCCTCTGAATCAACCAATAATGAGAGCTGACAAAGAGGCAAGATATCCACCAATAGGGTCAAATGGAAATCAAGGTATTGCATGAATCCAAAGTGTAATAATGTATGCTAATGTCAAACACAAGAGAAACCACTCAGTCAAAGACCCATAATGATGATCAAATGTTGAGCACAAGGTCACCTATCAATGATGTGAATAGGGCCAGGGTGCGGCTCTAGGTTTTCTCTCAGAGAAATATGTCGTAGTCGATAAGAGAGAAACCCACTGGCAAGAAGTAAATGGAGACCTTCTCAAACCAGCACGAGCAAAGTACCAAACATTTGATGTGATAGAACAAGATACTGACAAGACCGGGAAGGCCAAATGAAAAATAAGTCAAGAGACACCGCAGAATGGCCGACTCAGGTTAAACTTCCCTTGAACAAAAGCACAACTCATGTTTGACTATGGCAGCAAATGATAACTCTGTATAAGTTTGTTATGCAGGAGGAAAAAACAAACTCTCCATATGATTGGAAGAGATAACCAACCAGGGGAGAACTGACTTATGAAACAAGGTTATGGTTTCTCCTATGTCAAAACTAAAACCATCCAAAATGAAGGAAAGACATAGATCTGTGTGTTTTGTTCAAAGGCGACAAACTGAAACTGTAACTGTCATCAAAATATGAAGTAATATCCCGTTTCCGCTATTTTTTATATATTTGATTTTTTTGCCTTTTTCATACAGTAAGCCTGAAAAGGAATAAAAGAATGCTATATTACAATGGATAGAATGAGTATCAGGAAACAGATGCACTAGTTCCTGGGATAGGAACAATGCTATGCTCAATGCAAGGTGGCGGAAACTAGTAAATGATACTCAAAGGAGTGTTCCATCCTTGGGTAAAATGGTTTCAAGTCGCAATAGCTAAATGCTTCCATGGTTAACTTGTATAGAGAGTCATGGTCAAAATATGGCTTAAACATCGAGTCCAAATGAAGCCGGCTGAAGGCCAAGATAAACAAGTAACCAATATGCAATGCAGTGATACAACTCAACAACAACAGGGAGCCTACAGGGTAATAGCCAAAAAAAACCATAGTGAAGAAGAAGAATAATGAAGCTTCAACACATAAGTCATGGTAGGAATAAAGAGGACTCCCGAGCCTACATAAAGTGCAACATGGGCGACAAGTGCTAGTGAGGAACTAACTAGAAAGCATATGTAAAGGAAGGCTCTACCACCAAGTCATGATTTATAAATCAGGGAGTGAAATGGATTAAGTACTCATGACATGATGGGATCGACCCTATGGAAAGTGATCAAAATGGAGGCTAGAATGTAGAATGCAACGAAACGTGGATTCCCTAACCTATATGCCAGTTAAGATCGTATACATGTCATGACAGGTCAGCGGTCATGGATTCGAAAAATCAGGAAAAATCTCAATTTCACTAAAATGTACCTGAAAATATACCTTCCCCAAGCAACACGGTTATGCAGCTTAAGATAGATTTGAAAAATAAGAATAATGAAATTTTGCAAAAAACTTTCAATTTCTGGGCATAAATACTCATTTTACCTCATATTTGGTTCATTGTTATTTTGCTGAAGTGGAGAAAGGAGCTCTGGAGAAAAACCCCTTTCCCCAAAACAAGAGCAATCAGCCGTCAAATTTCGCCAGATCAGCCAGGTAAGCTCTAAATCCATCATTGCCATCAATTTCATTCATATATAGGACAAAAATTTTGATTTTTCACCGTAGGAAATATTTTTTTTGATTGACCTTTCTGTGCATATGCGGGTTCGTGTGAATGAACCCATGTACGGTACGTGACTGTGCTCAAAGGAAGTCACGTATGCGTAGTCCATGAATGTAAAAAATGAACCTAATGAAGAATTTAATGGATTATTTCAGGATTTCTATCTCTTGGAGGGAACGTGAGCATAGTGCCATCGACAATGAAGTGATGGAAGATCAAAATTCGCTCATTATCCTTTGAAATTGTGGTTTTCTCAAATTTTTCAAAATGCCAAATATGAAAAGTAATGTCTGGTTGCTCCAAATGCTGGTGGATCACTGGGAACCAGAGGAAGACTGCTTCATGATTGATCAAATTCCCATACGCATAGAAGTGGAAGACATTTACTTCATTACTGGACTCTCTCGATGAGGAGATCCAGTAGATGTACATGGAAAGCCTGTGGGAGGGCTTACAGTGGATGATTATGTCCATGTTTATTGCGTAGAGGGGTCTCAAAAAGTAGGGACTGAGATTGCAACCAAAGATTTATCAGAACTGCATATTAAAATTCTCCTCTTCACCATTGTTAGGGTAGCAGGGTCTGCTTCTTTACACCAGGCTTCCAGGACACATATGAGTATTGCGGTCGAATTCTTGATTCACCTCTTTGACTGGTGTACTACACTACTGAATAACATGAAGAAACAGTTAACCTCTATCCGTAAAGTAAAAACAAAGCATTTCAGGTATGGGGCTATCTTATTGACATTCTTCTTTGAGAGGATTCTAGGACTTCAACCCAAAGTGATCTCATCCATCAATAGCCCCAGAGATCCAAGAATAGCCTGGTGGGCTGATTTGATGAAGAGATTGGGGGGAAGTGAAGTTCCCCGAACCACCTGGGATGACGAGTTCTTCCAATGGTGGGAGGAACAAGTTATCGTCGTGGATGATTATCCCTATGCTGGGATGGATTTTCATGGTGATCCAGACTTAGTCCTTCCACCCGGTGCAGCATCGGGTGCAATCGGTGAGACTGCGATTTTTTATTATATGATTTTTTCATTTATTTTTTCAATATATGCAACAATGAAAAGAAAAAGTGTTTTTGATTGGACTCAAATGACTTACAAAATGATGTGATGACCATGATACATATATGGGACCAGTGCGTCCTGAAGGATACCCAAGGCACAAACGTCGCAGAGGCGAAGCGGATGCTAAAGACCCTGGTATAACCCTACATGCCTTTCAGAGAAACTTGGAGAGTTTAACTCGCCAAGTGCCTATGTCTGCAGTATAGGACCTACCAGAGGCTATCCAAAGATGGGCAGTCGGGGTACCGCAAGACTGGGTGTGGTTATTCCGCTATGTGGCTACTGTTATCGTGTTCTATAGGAACACGAATGTTGGGCAGGGACCATAGATTTTACCGGATGACTACACTATATTTTTGATACTGAACATGATCAGGCATAAGCCCTAATTTTGTAGGACATATGGGTCCAAATTTTTGTATATATTTTTGAACATTCGGATGATGTATATATATACAGCGATTTATATGATGTGATGAAACAAATGTATGAAAATGTATGATGAATTTGATTATTTGATTAAAGTGTTGAATGATGAATATGAAAATCAATTGCTTGATTAGCCAATGAGTTTGCCATCCAATTGTTAGCTCGAGGAATATGAATAAACGTTATAAATTTAAATAATATTTGTAACAAACGTACCCTCAAAAACAATCGGCGAAAAACTGGATCCCGAACTCGATATGTATTGTTCAATTGTGACACCACCAGCTTGGAGTCCAAGAAAACTACTAATGAATCAACACCCAAAGATATTGCCTCCGAGAGTAGATAAATTACTGCATTTTATTATGCTACATTGTTTTAAGTAGGATCAATGCAAACCCCTCTTGAAACTAACAGTTGACCGGATGGATAACTAAGTACCCAAGCCGCGGAAGCCAAGTTCTGGGTGTGTCTACTAGCACCATCAGCAAAACCAAAATGACTCATGACATCCAACACAACCTGCCAAAGTAGATCAAAAACATCACCATCACATCATAGATTGAAAACTCAGATACGAATGAAAACAAAAACAAAAATATATACAAATAGAAAGATGCCAGGCCAAGGCCTAGGCATAATACTTTTTCAAATAGAGCCCATTTCTAGGCTCCGCCAACTCATTTCCATCAAAATCAACCAAGGTATAAGCTCATTTTTTTAGGACCTTCTTAACGATGAAGGGGCCATACCACATAGACTTAAACTTACCTACCCCCAAGGCATCCTTCTCCTAGGCATAAACCAAGACAAGGTCTCCTTCGGAGAAAACCCTATGTTTGACTGCTTTATCGTACTAAAATTTTACCCGTTTCTTATGTGCCTCGTTCATCGTGGCGTCATCTCGACACTGCTCATCGATATGTTCCAGATGAAGGAGACGTTCTTCAAGACTAGAGGTTTCAAAAAGAAGTTCTACGGCTAATTTAAGAGAAGGAATTTCACACTCAATGGGAAATATGGTTTCCAACCATAAGTTAGTTGAAACAGAGTAAAACCAGTTGCAATTTTTACTGACATCCGGTATGCCCAAAGTGCAGGATACAACATGATGTTCCAATTGGATTGAGCTTTATCAATTTTCCATTGAACAATTATCTTCAAAGATTTTTTCACGGCTTCCACTTGCCCATTGGCCTTAGGATAATACAAAGATGAATGCTCCTACCGGAAACCTAATTTTAGAGCCAATTCAGCCATCATGTTGTTCTGAAAGTGACTGCCATGATTAGTGACAATCTCTTTGGGAATACCAAAACAAGAAATGACATGATTGAAGAGAAAAAGAGTTGTTGTCTCACCGTAATTCCCAAAAGTGGGCATAGCCTCGACCCACTTCGTGAAGTAGTCTACTGCTACAATAATGTACTTGTGACCTTTAGCCGAAGGTGGGTTACAAGTAGTATAATCAATACCCCACTTTGTAAAGGGACCGACAGTGACGACGGGGAAGAGTGGAGCTGGATGAGCACGCACCTTTCGAGTATATACTTGACATGGATGACACCGTTTGACTGACTCCATACAATATTTGAAAATTGAAGGCCAAAAGTATCCAGCACGCAAGATTTTTTGGGCTGTAGCAAGCCCAGATAAATGACCACCACAAGCTCCACTGTGGCAATCATTCAATACTACCTCAGCTTCTTCAAGAGTTAAGCATTGTCTAAGGATCGAATCAACCCCGTGACAGTATAAATTGTCATCGATGATTAATTAATTTTTAGCTAAGTGATGTAACTTACGACACTCATCTTTCAAAAAAGTCGAGGGAAACTTCACAGTCTGAAGATATACTATGAGATCCCCGTACCATGGATCCTATGAAGAAATGAGAAAAATATGTTCATCCGGAAAGGATTCATCATAAACTATCTCCTCTCCACAAGGCAACTCAGAAATTAATTCTGTAAAACCAATGATTTCTTGGACTTTGTAGACATAAACTCAAGATCAAATTCCTACAAAATCACAACCCATCTATTTTATTTGACCCCAATCACTCGCCCACTGAGAACAAACTGAAATGGATTGACTACTGCCAAAACATAAGTTTTTCGAAGCAGAATATAATGTCTGAGTCGTTGTATAGCATGAACAGGTGCTAAATAAAGCTTCTCTATCAAAGAATACCGGAGTTCAGGTCCTACCAAGCCTTGACTAAGGTAGTATATAACATGCTCTGAAAGAGCATCATCTTCCTGAACCAGAACCATACCAATAGTAGATTCTGTTGTTGCGAGATACAAGAGGAAATCCCTACTATAATCAAGTGGACTCAATATAGGAGCATAGGTCAATGTTTTTTTCAAAGCATCGAATGAGCGTTGAGAAAAGTCATCCCACAAAAATGGGACTCCCTTCTTCAATAATCTCATAAATCCTTTTGTAATCTTGGCATAATTTATGATAAATATTCGTAGAAAATTAGCTTTTCCTTGTAGACTTTGAAGTTGACGAATAGACGACGGGGGAGGAAATAGAAGTATTGCCTCAACCTTGAGGGATCTACCCGAATCCCTTCCGTAGACACAATAAATCCCAACAACCAACTGAATGTGACTGCAAAAACACACTTGTTCGGATTCAACCTGATCTTGTAAAACCGACATCTTTCAAATACTTGATGGAGGTGAGAAGGATGATCAATTCTCTTCGAGAACGAGTAGCTAAATCATCCAAGTATGCCTCGATAATATGTTTAATGTCATGGAAGGCATATTACATGGCTCACTGAAAAGTAGCTCAAGAATTTTTAAGGCCAAAAGGAATTTTATTGTAAGAAAAGGTACCCCAGGGAAAAATAAATGCAGTCTTATGTTGATCTTCAGGACAGATAGTAATTTTATTATATCCAGAAAAACTGTCCATGAAGGAGAAAATCTCATTGCCCACACACTCATCGATAATCTGATCTATGAAAGGTGTGGGGTAATTATCTTTAGGACATGCTTTATTTAGGTCTCTGAAATCAATACAAACTCGAATTTTTCCTTGTTTCTTGTCCACTGGGATTGGATTTGAAACCCATTCTGTCAAAGGAATAAAGAAAATGAATCCTGCCTTGAGCAACTTCTCTATCTCGGCTTTAATATATGTTGCCTTCCTAGGGTTGACTGGACGAAGTTTTTGCCTTACAGGCTTAGCATTTTTGTATAACTTGATCTCATGCTGGAAAATAGATGGATCTATACCAGGAATTTCCTCATAAGACCAAGCGAACACATCCCTAAATTCTCGAAAGAGATCGGTGTAGATTTGAACCTCTTCAAGGGAACATTCAACTCCAATGAAAACATTCTCGATAATTTTGGCATTTTTGGAAATGTTCACCGAGATAGTCAGAGAAATCACAGCCATGTTCCCTTCAGCAAAAACCTGTGTTGGTGCTAAAGGGTTTAGGACCGGGTGAAGAGGACCAAAATACTGAGGACTAGGAAAAATTGATTCAACTTCGCTCAAATATGGTAAAAAGTAAGACCAGTGATGCAAATCATCCCACGATCTATCTATACCAGTCATAGCTTCCAGGATAACCTCTTCAGAGGGAAGAGTGGTATCAAGGCAATCCTGGGTGGAAGAAGAACTAAGAATCCAAGTCGGGGCCACATCTCCATCCAATTCCTCTGATGAAAGGTAAACTGGAGTGGACTCTGCAGAGTCAACAATAGAGCTATATGTAATCTTAGCTGCAGACATAGGAAATGTCACTCCACCCACTTGACCTTCTGCTAATGTGGAGGTAGGGGAAGGTAAGGTCCAAGGGTCCGAAAAATAATGAGTTCTAAATAATTCTCTTCGAATAGGAGCCTTGGAGGATGAAATTTCATTTATATGAACGGAAGGAGGTGGAAGATCAAAAGTACCCATCAAAGAAGAATACATTCCAACCCCTAAATTCTCAACAAGCGGTTTGATATTATCCACTAAAGGAATAGTTGAGTCAGTAGAAGCATTTGGGTCTATAGGAGAACAATCCAGTTGGTCAACTACAAAAATCCTCCCTTCGTGAGGGAAAGAAATAATGCAAAATATTGAGGACTCAATAGCATCCATCTCATAAATCCAATTCCGCCCCAACAGAAGGTTATAGTCCAAGCTTGCATCAACTATCTCAACCTCGATGTTAACAGTTTTGCACCCAACACAGATGGGAAAATCCGGGATAATCCCATGCGGCCTGTGAGAATGACCATCAAACGCAGTCAAAAGAGTGGCTAAAGGAACAACTGTGGGAGATCCTATTCCCTTCTAGCATGCGAGAGACATGACACACATGGAAGCACCCTCATCAACGACCATTCAAAAAATATTGAATTTTCAATACAACGATCTAATATGGAAAGCCATATGATGAGGGAGTCTCTTTTTGAAATTAGACATATCAAATGTAATCATAAGAGAATTCTTTGGATCAACAGCCCTAATAACAGCGAGGAGAGTAGTTCATTGAGCTGGACAAGACTAGAGCACCTCGAGAGCTAACATGGCACAAGGACTTTGCACTAGATCTTCTACAACAGAGTAGTTCTGGACGACCTTGGCATTTGGATTAATCGTTGTACGCTTTGTAGATGCCTTTGGCATCTGAGGTATTGGCTCAACAGTGGACCTTGTAATATAAAGCGACTCAGTACTATCAGGGACATCCTTGGCTTTCAAAGACACAGCTTCGCCATAATCAAAATATCGCATAGCAATATCTGTGTGAGCACTCATCATATATATGTTTGATGTGGTTTCCCCTTCCTGGATGCCCCCAGAGGGAGCCCCAGTATTTTGATTCACGCCAACAACTAATTGTTTCCCTTGGGGAAAAGGGTTTGTTAACACAACTTGGTAACTAGAAGAACCCTGTTGAGCTAAAAAGCACTACGCGCCCTGAATTTTAGGGCAAAGGTGAGTAAGATGGTCTCCAATACATAAATTGCATGGAAACTTGACTTTATTTTTATCCTTTTGACCCTCACCAACATGTTCATTGGATTTATTTTCATTCCCCTTTCCATATTTTCCCTTCTTTTTATTATTTCGTCCTTTCTTCTTCCCTTCGGATTGTTGATTTCCTTCGGGGTCAGAAGTCTGGACAACATTTATTGACAAATACTGGGAAGGAGTTGATACTGAAGGCACAGCCTGACTAGAAGAAGCAGATTGTATGGACAACTACTGCAATTGACTGAGCAAGTTAGTTGCACCGCTATCGACCGAACCAATAATTCCATCACCATGATGACCAATTTTAGTTTTTGACAAGTCCAATTTTAAGTGAGGAGCATCAGGCAAAATTTTATTGAGGACTCCAGATTGAGAATAAATCATTTCTAATTGTTGAGCCCTAAAAATAGCCTGCTCCTCGGAAAATACCCCTGATAGGGATACGTCCTTAGAAATATCTGGCTGCAAGGATTTCAAAAACCATTCCAGAAGGAATTCATTAAGAATATAGGCTTTAATGAGCCTCTTCCTTTTTCGCCATTCCTGAATTATCATACCACGATTGATGGGACACGTATTCCAGGATGAATGGTGGAAAAAACATCCTAGAGGGTGTTCATTTTTATTATTATGGCTTAAGGAAATTAGCAAAGGCAATGGAAAAGGATTTGGAAAATCATGAGGCATTAATTGGAATTTTATTTATGAAAATAATGGAAAATAAGAGAAAAGGAAGGTGAAAGGTCACAGGTTGCATGTGAGGAGGAAAATGAAGGAAAATAATGGAAAATGAAGAAAATAGAGGCCTAATTGATAAAAATGCTTCTAAGAATCAGTTGGTAAGCTTTGGTCAGTGCATTCTTGGAGCTCTCTCATTATTCTATCCCTCTCTAATACTCTTGGATGCTTAGAGTTTTCTTGGAGCACTCTTGGAGAGTGTGGTAAACTTGGTGATTTGGAGCAAGAAGGAAAAGGAAGAGCATGAAAGTGCAAGCGGTCAACGGCATCAACATCTACAGCGGGTTTTGATTGCATTTACCAAGTTTCATGTATGTTTTCCTCACTAATTTTGGAATGCATGGTGTATGCATGTAATATCCCAAAATGGAATAATGCATTGATACACAAACACAATATTTGTAACACAAAAAATGTACATGAAAAGATTGAAAAATCATAGAATATACAGAATAGGGGAGCATTTTATTATCATTGGAGATGGATAAACAGTACAACAGTGCTCAAATAGATGCACTTAAGCCAAATACATAGGCTAGAATGATCCTGAAAACATGCCAAAGCAGGCACTACGCAATTGGAGAGTTGCTGGAAGCAATACTGTGCTGTCCCTTCAACAGATGATGTACATATGGTTGCTATATGAAAGGGAAATGAATATCTATGGAAATTTGGAGCTCTGATGATGCCAAGATTCTAGATATGGGCACTATTATGGAAACCCAAGATAACCCAGAAAGTATTTCTCAAATCTATGAATCTAAGAAAATCACCCTCTTACGGTTTCACTATACAATTGTTGGGTATGCATATCTAAAGCTAGATATAAAGAATATATGGTTGCAATATGTCACAAAATCAGATCTATGCTTGAAGGGTTGATCCCTTCACTATATCCTCAAGCTAGAATCTAAAGATCTAGCTCCTAAATCCTCCTCTGATGATTTCAGTTGCTGCTACACAACTGCTCATAAAAAATGCACTGTTAAGGATGGAGGCTCTCTATTCTGCTGCTAAGAAATGAAAATCAGCTAAAAAATGATGTAAATAATGAATACATTGTGAAGGAATGGTCCTCCACTAGATTACTAGCTGATATGCTAGCAACTTCCCTAATCCCTTGGATTTGCAAGAATGAAGTGCGCAATTCCTGATGGAATTGCTGCTTCAGGGAGATGTATGATATATGGCCTGATGCCTAATACAAATCTGAAGTGCTAGAAGGATGATATTAAAGAAAAAATTGAAAGGATGAACCCTTCACTGGTTCCTCAACTGAAATATTGAAGGACAACCTCCTCCTCTCAAACTCTGATGCAGAAATGTGTTATTTATGAAGATAAATGGGTTTCAGAAAGAAGGAACAATATGGCACCAATGCATGATGATGAATAAGCTCAATAGGGAACCCTCCCAGAGTAGGCACTCAAAGTCCCCCGTGGGTAAGGGTGGATTTCCGCTCGGAAACACCCTGTGCTAAACAGCACTGCAAACTTAGCTAAACAACATAAGAGTGCATGGAATGTCAAATGACAAATCCAGATCTAAACATATCACAAATAAATCATCTAAAGCCTCATCTAATGTTTCCTTCATCCTCATTATATATTTTTTGAACCTTCCCATGCCTTGGCCCACCTCATAACTACGTTGTACATGTGGACATAGGTCTCCATGTTGATTGTGTTGTCTCTCCATGATCTCCATCATGTATGCATGTAATTATCACCCTCTCCATCTTGTTTGCATTAATGCACCACTTCCTCCATCATCTCATCATGAATTTTCTATGATCTTACATTTGATTCCCTCCATGATCTTAGTTGACTACTTCAACCTCCAGAATATTTCTCATTAATGAGACATGATCTCCACTCCTTTCACATTAAGTAGTTGCTCCACTACTCCATTATGTAGATCTAGATCTGAAATATCCACATTCACACATCAAAAGTGGATTTTATTCATCTATGGGGTTTTTGGGTCCCTCCACCCTCTTATTTACTTAATTAATTATGAAAATTAAGAACTCTAATATTCCATTATCTTGTGGAAAGGCCTCCCCATTTGTCACAATGTGTCATGCATGTCTAGTTCCAAAGTTGCTTCTCTAGAATGTCTAGAATGACCTCCAACTGAAAATTTAGAAACCCATCCTCATCAATGAATATCCAAGTGGCAACCATATGATGACGAAAGATCTCCTCTGCATATGAGATACATAAAATGAAGTGGTTCATTCCCAAAGTGGAAATTCCCAACTCATGAACTATCTCTCCAACCCATGATACATAGAGTAGATTGCATCTATAAATTCCTTCATTATTAGCCCTATTAGCCATGTAGGGATCAAACATAACATCAACATAGTGAAAAATGAGAAGTAGAGACATATGGATGAACATGAACAATGTAAAACCATATTCTCCCAATAACAACCAACGCAGCAAAGCCTTATGTTGCCATGCTAGATCATCATGAAAATAAGTAAGACAGCCATACTCTCTCAAAAGAAGCCACCGCAATAATGCTTCTTGTTTCCATGCCACATCAACATCAAACCAAGTATGAGAGCCATACTCTCTCAATAGAATCCACCGCAGCAATCCTCTTGTTGCCATACCACATCATCATTTTACCATGTACAATGACCATAGTCCCCCAACAGAATCCAACGTTGTAAGGCATCATGTTGCCATCCTCTAAAAATTTCATGCAATGTATGGGAAGAATTCAGCCCATAGTCTCTCAATAGTAACCAAAGCAACAAGGATTCTTGCTGCCTCCTTACATCATCATGATGCAATTGATGGAGCAACAACATAGTAATGGACATGTGCCATGTCTCATCAAAATAATACAAACAAGCTCCCTTATGCCACATCATGTGAGAGTTATGTTTTCTCCCAAACCCAAGTACATACATGAACATGAGATATATCACAAATAGAAATACATGTAAAGACAGAGACATATCCAAAACAAAAGTAAATAAAATAACATAAGATATATCATGTGATGTCTAAACTCTCTCATCAATAACCAGTGCAACCATGCCTCCTACTGTTGCATGTCATAAATGATATACACGGCATGGATCCTAGAAATGTGATGTGTTGGGTAGTATCCATACTCACCCAAAAGCAACCTGTGCATCCATGCTTCTTCCTTCCCTATATTATAGATCTACAAGTGGTTTGGAAACCCCTTTCTCCATATCATCAACCATTCATCCCAATGTGGATGATGGATCTCATTTTGCAAAAACTTGGTATCCTCCCATTGTAGGACACCAACCTCCTCAAACTGTTGAAGAAATTTTCACTCCATGATGTTTTGAAGTGCACCTCCAATGAGATCTATCCATGAGATTCTCTTCTCATAAATGGCCCTCCAAAACCAATAAGGTTATGGATCTGTTACAGGTATAATTTTATCTTTGAGCTGTGAGATGCTCATTGAGAAAGAGTCATCTTGAAAGGGGAAAAGATTCCTCATCTCAATATGTCTACCATCTATCATCTTCTTCTCCATTTCTTCATGAATGAAGCTTCCATTTTATTGTTCCCATAAGGAATGGGTCCTCTTCTTCTCACTACTGCTCGTTAACATCGTTGTAGTTATGCAAGGTGATACATGTGTTGTCTCAAAGATAGGCACAATGTTGATCTCATAACCAGCCATTATACATAAGATCATACTCATCACATTTTCTGAAACTCCACATTTCAACTCAAAGGGTTAAATTTAGTTCATCAATTAAAAAATAGGATGGTTCTTCATCTCTTCCTTGATTAGATCAAGGGTCCTCTGCGTAGTGATATGATGTTGCTCCAAATCAGCATGTTGTTCTAATCCTTGGTCATGCAATAGCCCTGATGGCATGTCCCCATAAGTTTCAATCAAAGGTACTGAAACAATATGAGATGAAAGTGGTTGCATACCTTGGATCAATTTATGTGTGGGAACCTCTTGCAATACCACAAGAGTTCCTCCAACCGTGACCATGGTGTCTCCAACTGCTAATAGTGATGATGGCTACATCTCTACAACTATACCAGCACTGGTATCTGTCTCCTCCCCATCATGCATCTCATCAATCATGCATGGGGCTCCAAATGTCAAGAACTCAAGACCATCTTGAAAACATGCAAGTGATCCTCATCTTGATGTAAGTACATCTGCAGCTGGTGGTGCTAGAGGCTCCTCCTCCTGAGTGATAATGAGAGCATCTTCCTTGGGCTCTCCATGCACTATCTCCTTGATGATGGGAGATGTCACTATGTGAGATGTCTCTGGTTTCTTCCTTCCATACCTCTTCTTCAATCTCTTATTGAAATCTACATAAGAAGACACTTTCATATGGGACAAGTGATTGAACCACCAATCTCTTGCTTCACCTTCTAGGTGCAACACTGCAAACTCCACAACCTCTCTTTCTGATATAGGATATTTCAGAAAGAAGGTAGCCAATTCTTCCCTCCAAGCCCTCAATGTGCTTGTGGAAGATCTATCAAATGTAGGAAAGAAGAATCTATGCCTCTTTCATCTATTGTTGATTTTGAATCTCCTCTCTTCTTTGAGTTGCAAAAATTGCTAGAGAGAGAGATTCTCCTTCAATGCTTTTGGTTGTGACTTGTATTCAGACATATATTTGCTTAGGGTCTCAGGCCCCAAGCCTTCATCATATTCAGACTAGTCCTCTTTCTCAAAAGAAATTGGATCTAGTGGAATAATATAAAGCTCTTTGCTTCTCTAGTTTATTCTTCTGCTGATAGGAAGTGTTGGGACCTTCCTCATCAAATCTCCTTCTTGGATCCTCCTTTCTCCTTTCTCTCTTCATTTTTTCAACCTCTTTGGAGAGATATTGCATGGATCGAAAGAGAAGAGTGGCAAAACTACAATCCTCCTTCATGATAGATCTCTTCTATTTGCTTCTTTTGATGCAAAAGATGAAGTGTCCACAAGGTGAGCCAGATATCATGCTTTGATACCACTATAATATCCCAAAATGGAATAATGCATTGATACAAAAACACAATATTTGTAACACATAAAATGTACATGAAAATATTGAACAATCATATAATATACATAATAGGTTAGCCTTTTATTATCATTGGAGATGGATTAAACAGTGCAACAGTGCTCAAATAGATGCACTCAAGCCAAATACATAGGCTAGAATGACCCTGAAAACATGCCAAAGCAAGCTCAACGTAACTGGAGAGTTGTTAGAAGCAATATTGCGTTGTCCCTTAAACAGATGATGTACATATGACTATTCATTGAAAAGGGATTTGCAGATATATGGAAATTTGGAGCTCTGATGATGCCAAGATTCTAGATTTGGGCTCTATGATGGTAACCCAAGATAACCCAGAAAGGAAATTCCAGAGATCTGGAATTGGAAATTTACCCTCTTGGGGTTTGATCCCTTGACTATTGGGTTATGCAGATTTGAAGTTGGATCTGACAAATAGATGGCTGCAATATGTCACAAGATTAGATCTAAGCTTGAAGGGTTGATCCCTTAACTATATCCTCAATATATAAGCTCAAGATCTAGCTCCTTAATTCTCCTTTGATGATTGTAGCTGCTACTACACAATTGCTGCCAAAAACTGCTGGGACAAGTGACTGAACCACCAATCTCTCGCTTCACCTTCTAGGTGCAGCACTACAAAATCCACAGCCTCTCTTTCTGATATAGGATATTTCATAAATAAGGTAGCCAATTCTTCCCTCCAAGCCCTCAATGTGCTTGTGGAAGATCCATCAAATGTAGGCAAGAAGAATCTATGCCTCTTTCTTCTATTGTTGCTTCTGGATCTCCTCTCTTATTTGAGTTACAAAAAATGTTGGAGAGAGAAATTCTCCTTCAATGCTCTTGGTTGTGACTTGTATTCAGAAAGATATTTAATTAGGGTCTCATGCCCCAAGCCTTCATCATATTCAAACCAGTCTTTTCTCAAAGAAAGTGGACCTTCCTCATCAAATCTCCTTCTTGGATTCTCCTTTTGCCTTTCTCTCTTCATTTGTTTGGCCTCTTTGGAGAGATCTTGCATGGATCTAAAGACAAGAGTGGAAAAACTACAATCCTTCTTCACGATAGATCTCTTCTATCTGCTTCTTCTTTTGATGCAAAAGATGAAGTGTCCACAAGGTGAGCCAGAGATCATGCTCTGATACCACTGTAATATCCCAAAATGGAATAATGCATTGATACACAAACACAATATTTGTAACACAGAAAATGTACATGAAAATATTGAACAATCATAGAATATACATAATAGGTGAGCCTTTTATTATCATTGGAGATGGATAAACAGTACAAAAGTGCTCAAATAGATGCACTCAAGCCAAATACATAGGCTAGAATGACCCTGAAAACATGCCAAAGCAGGCACTGCATAACTGGAGAGTTGCTGGAAGAAATACTGTGATGTCCCTTCAATAGATGATGTACATATGGTTTTTGGCTGAAAGGTAAATGTAGATATATGGAAAACTGGAGCTTTGATGATGCCAAGATTCTAGATTTTGGCACTATGATGGAAACCCAAGATAACCCAGAAAGGATTTCTCAGATCTATGAATCTATAAAATCACCCTCTTAGGGTTTCACTATACAATTGTTGGGTATGCAGATCTGAAGCTAGATCTAAAGAATATATGGTTTCAATATGTCACAAAATCAAATCTATGCTTGAAGTTTTGATCCCTTCACTAGATCCTCAAGCTAGAAGCTCAAGATCTAGCTCCTCAATCCTCCTCTGATGATTGCAGCCGCTGCTACACAACTTCTCATAAAAACTACACTGTCAAGGATGGAGGCTCTCTAGCTTATTGCTAAGATATGAAAATCAGCTCCGGAATGATGGAAATAATGAATACAATGTGAAGGAATGATCTTCCACTCGATTACTAGCTGATATGCTAGCAACTTCCCTTCTCCCTTGGATCTGCAAGACTAGACTGCGCAATTCCTGATGGAACTCCTGCTGTTGGGATATGTATGATAGATGAATTGATGCCTGATATAGATCTGAAGTGCTATAAGGCTGATATTGAAGAAAAAAATTGAAAGGATGAACCCTTCACTGGTTCCTCAACTAAAATACTGAAGGACAACCTCCTCCTCTCAAACCCTGATGCAGAAATGCGTTATTTCTGAAGATAAATGGGCTGCTCAAAGCAAGAAAAATATGGCACCAATGCCTGATGATGAATAAGCTCAATGGGAAACCTTCCCAGAGTAGGCACTCAAAGTCCCCTGTGGGTAAGGGTGGCATTTCCGCTCGAAAACACCCTGTGCTAAATAGCACTACAGACTTAGCTAAACAACATAAGAGTGCATGGAATGTCAAATGACAAATATAGATCTAAACATATCACAAATCAATCATCTAAAGCCTCCTCTAATGTTGCCTTCATCCTCATTATATAGTTTGTGAACCTTCCCATGCCTTGGCCCACCTCATAATTGCGTTGTACATGTGGACATAGGTCTCCATGTTGATTGTGTTGTCTCTCCATGATCTCCATCATGTATGCATGTAATGATCACCCTCTTTATCATGTGTGCATTAATGCACCACTTCCTCCATCATCTCATCATGAATGCTCTATGATCTTACATTTGATTCCCTCCATGATCTTATTTGACTCCTTCAACCTCCATGATATTTCTCATTAATGAGACATGATCTCCACTTCTTTCACATTAAGTAGCTAGTCCACTACTCCATTATGTAGATCTAGATCTGAAATATCCACATTCACACATCAAAAGTGGATTTTATTCATCTATGGGGTTTGTGGGTCCCTCCACCCTCTTATTTTATTAATTAATTATGAAAATTAAGAACTCTAACATTCCAATTATCTTGTGGAAAATTTGGAATATTACAATACATGTGGTTTTTCCTGGCCTTGCCATAGCCATGATTTTGTGGGTTTATTTCAATTGATTCTTTTTTGGTTGGTTCTCATGATTCCTTTAGACGTTGGGTTGAGTTATTAGTTACTGGAGTGTTGGTTAGACAAATGCTTTGGAGCTTAGTGGACAGTTATTGGGTTGAGTTACTAGTCATGGAGCCTTGGTTGGAAAAATGATCTGGAGCCCTGGATGGGTTGAGTTACTAGTCATGGAGCCTTGGTTGGATAAACACTCTAGATCCCGGAAACATCTGGGGTTGAGTTACTAATCCTGGAGCCTTGGTTGGAACAAACACCTTAGAGCCTTGGAGCAGCTTGGATAGAGACCAATCTATGATGTTTGTGTTGTCCAACCGTGAGGTGGAATCACTGGTTGAGGGTTGAGGTGGTTTGGCCTCTGGAAGCCCTGGCTTGGTTTTAATTGATGTGTTTGATGACATCCCAGATTCATTCTTGGAATATGGCACAGGGGTGATTCGCTGAAGAGAGACCATGCTTAGCCAATCTATGGTCAGGTGGAATGCATAAGTCCCATCTCCAGTTGGTTTCTACATTCATTAATGAGCATTTCATTCCCTTGGTATTTGGTATGCAAATGTAATGATTTATATGTGGATTCTATTGCTATTGTATCCATGGTATTTTTGTTGTTATTATGCTCATTATGAGCAATATGTATTTTTACAGTGATGATGTATGGCTCTCCCCATGTTTTTACTTGTAAATGAATATGTTAGGCCTCTGTAATTTTAGTAGATTGGTAAGACTAAAGCTGCAGAGACAACATGATGAACCACTTTGGGGTTCTAGGATCTAGCCCTCCTTAATCCAGAGAGGGATCTCTCTATAAGTGCAAAGATTGATTTATCTTTAAGGATTTGAGTATGATATTAGGCTAGTTATTAAGAACAAGGGTTTTTTGTTTGTTTGGATGGTTGAGCATGATTTTTAATTGAGTGGAAAGTCCTAAAAATGAAAGAGTTTTAAAGCGGTGAAGGTGTGAACAATCAGAACAAGATTTAGCTGATAGGATAGATATGAAACAACACTTAATCCATTGGGCTATGGATTCATAAAAGGGTTTAATTGTGCAACAATTTCAAGAGTGATCCAAGGGGCAAGTCATCTATATCAAAAGATCCTTTAGATTAAATAATGAATGGAAAATTAAAAGTGTTGAGAAGGTGGAAAAAATCAATAATTTCAACAAGGATTTATCAACTTTCCAAACAAGAAAATCCTTTTAAGCAACTGTTTGAAACCAACCAAAGACAGGGCTAACCTTAATCTTCTTTGGAAAAGCTTGTATTAAAGCTAACTTATTAGAAAAACAATCCAACAATCCACATGACTACTTTCAAAAGGGATGAAAACAGATAAGAAAACAAAGTGCAGCTTTGAGATCAAGCAAGATGCATTAAAATCTAAACATGCTTCAGCATACTCTTAGGGAAACTTTCAAGACAACCTTTGGAGAAAGAAACTAGAAGACAGGGCAAACCATAAAATTTTCCAATCTAACTCTACTCAGCATATAATGAAAATACCATTCAAGAACTTCCTTTCAAGTTTTGCACATCAAGACAGGGACAAACCAACATTCCTTAATAATGTTTACACTTAACTTAAGTCATTCTTAAACACACAATTGGAGGAAAACATGAAGATAAAGCTTATTAGTCAGAGAAGGGTACTGTAAACAGTAAATCCTAAGTCTACGCTTGTTGTTCTTTATCAGAGAAAAGTGAACAAAATGGCATACATGAAAGGAAAACAATAACACAGTAAGAAGTACTTCACCAATGATATAGACCATGATCCCAAAAATAAGCTTGTATATTGATGTCAATCTAGTTACACACTTCAAGTCCAATGTTTCAGTACAACAATCATCTTCTCTTCTCAGCCTAACTTCTTCAATCACAAAACAGAGCTTCAAGAGCCTCTGAAAACTATTTACATGTAGAAAGTTTCAAGCACAAGTATTATATCAAATTTCAGCAACCAACACTTACAATGTACTCCTCAATGGAATTTTATAAGAAAATGAGGAGGTGGAAGAGTTTCTAGGGTTAAAGTATCATTAATTTCATAGTTAATGCAATCCTCAGCCTTAAAAACCATGCAAGGCATAAGGCAGGGATGCATTCGACCTATAACTCTGTTTCTACTTTTTAAGACTTAAGGGATGAGAAGATTGACTTTAGGGCTATCTCTTATCTTTATAATAACTTTGCTGACAGTTGTAATAATTTTCTTTGGTTGTATTAATTGTTCAGTTGTCTTTAAACAAATATCTTTGAAATAGGCATTAACTATGCCTTCTGTTGATTTCTTTGAGGCTGCAGGTGGCTCTTTGGTATCTAGAGAGGATTCAATTGGCATCTGATGTGGCAGTGGAGGCTTCTCGGACTGATAGATCTCATTGTTTTTCCCTAAAATACTGTTAATTTGATTTTGATCTGTGTTTTAGGCCTGATTAAGTTTAATCTTTGCCTTCAGGTCTTCATACTGTCTTTAACTATGTGGATTAGGCCTTTGATAGTCGAATTCATGCCTTAATCCCTTAGAACTGTGTTAAAACCTTTAATTCTTCATCTCTGCTGTGATTCCATGCTTTGACACTGATACTCTTTGTATAATTAAGTTTCACTGTGTTTTTTTTGTTTTTGCAGGCGCATAGAGGGCTTTACGACTTCACAAATGCTCATGAGGCATGGAGAAATCATTGTTGGAACCTTGTAAATTTCCTTTTTATGTGAACAATTGGCTTAGGGATCATCATCCCTGGCCATTCATTTCTTTTAAAAATAATGGAAAAACCTTAAAAACCTGCAACAAACAAACAAAGTTATGAAAAAATCGGTGAAAATAGGTTTAGACAGCTTCTGGGCACGAGATTAAATCGTGACCGTTGGATGAAATCAACCAACGACTGGGATTGCTTGCTGGGGTCAAAAAGGGGAGGCGGTTGCATGAATGGTGGTCAGATTAAGTCTGGGCCGTTGATCTGGCTTGATCAACGGCTGAGATCAATCGAGAGTTTTATAATGCGGAGGGGAAAAGTTATAGTGGAAAGGAGGAAAACATAGGATTAAGGGAAAAAGTCTTTTCGGAAGTGAAAAATGGGGCTAAATGAAGTTTGGGGTCGCAGAGAGAAAAAGAGCCATTGATCTAGGATGATCAATGGTCGAGATTCCTTGAACGAAGTGCTTGGGGGTTTGGATGATGGGCAAATGAATGGGGGAAAGGATTTATCAGAACCGTCAATCTTCAGAGATCAACGGTGGAGAAGGATTTGTGAATTGTTCGGGGAGAAAAATAAAAGGGCGAAGACTTGGAGGTAAAACATAATTAGAGCCATTGGATGGAAACAATGGACGGCAGAGATTAAAAGGTGAAAAATTTAATGCAGTGGGGAAAGGTGGTTTTGGCAGAAAAAACCATTGGTTTCGGGCTGCTCCAAAGTGGTTTTAGAATTTTTCCAAAACAACGCGATATGGGTCTGCACTCGACACGTGTCCTTTCAAAACCACCCATATCGCGTAATTTTTTGGCATTAAATTTCGGGCGCAAAATCACGCGATATGGATTTTCAGCCATCAGATGAAAGGCGGAGAGATCCGACGGTGGGAATGAGAGCGCGATGGAGTAAGATGCGCAGGCAGAAATGGTGGGCAGGGTCAAGGGTGGTTTAGATCTGGACCATCGAATCTCGGGAATGGACAGTCGAGATCTGTCGACGGGGAAGGTAGGTCCCAAAGGAGTTGGGCCTATCAGGTTCAATTTAGACCATGGGATTTGAATGATGGACGGTCCAGATTACTTCTCGGGGTAATGAAAGCAATGTGATACAAGGGGTTGGGTGAAGATCAGGTGCAATAAGGACCGTTGATCTGCAAAGATTAATGGTGGATCTTCGCTGAAAAGTTAAACTGTCAGGTTTATGAAATAACAAAGGGAAGTTGGGTTAAGATCCTGGCCATTAGATCTAGGGAATAGACGGCCCAGATTTGATCACAGGATCGCAATCGGAGGAGGAAAGGGGAAGATAAAAGGGAATTTTTTGATGTGATTTTACGCTATCCGTCGGATCTAGGAGTAGATCGACGGTCAATATTCAATCGGAGGGGTAAAGGAGAAAAGTTGTGGGCGGAGTGCGAAGAAATCTTAGCCATCGGTTCTTGTGGTTTCGACGGCTAAGATTCAATCGGAGGGATTGGCATCGAAGAAGGAAAAAGGGAAAAGTGTTAGGGGGAACTGCGATTTTCCGATTGTGATTGAGCAAGAGCCATCGATCTAAAAACTAGATCGATGGTGGAGATTTAATTATGAAGGCAAAAGGCAGAATGGCGAGTTTGGAACTAGGAACAATATGGACCATTGGATCTGGGCGCAGTAGAGAAGATCAACGGTGGAGAAACAATCACGGGATCACATTGGAAGAGGGGAAATAACAAAGAAAGCAGGGTGAACTGAATATTTGTGATGCGATTTTGGCCGATGGTCGTTGATCTCGCAGAGATCAACAGCCTAGATTTGTTTTTAAAACATATCATCGAGTCTCATTAAAACATAATGAAAGTTGGTTTTTTATTAAATACAAAGGAGAAAAAGGATTTGACGGGGCACGGAGAGGATTTTAAGCCCTTTAAGTGCCCGGTTGCAGGGCTTAAGGTCTTATGAGGTGGAGGTTTACGAAAGTTAAGCCCTCGGGGGCTAAGAACTTTATAATGAAAAAGACTATTTTTTGGCTTAAAAACAGAGTTTTTGAGGCAAACTAAGGGTTCCGGTAGAGGAAAAAGGGAATTTTAAAACCAAGTTTGGAAGAGTATAAGATTTTAAAAGGGTTTTTAAGTGATTTTGAAGTTTGAATGAGGCTTTATGGGGGGATTTTATGAAGGAAAGAAGGAAAGAAAAAAATTGGGTTTCTTATGAATGAAAGGAGGGGTAAAAATGAGGGGAAAATGGGGTTTTGCAGTAGTTTTTTTCTTTAGGAAAATAGCAGATTTTCAGGATTATGAGGGAAACAGCGGTGAAGATTAACTAAAGGATTAGTTATCTTCATAAGACTTTAAGAACTCACAATTTGGCCATGAAATTGTTACTTGAAGTCTAAAAACGATCTAGCCACCATTTGATATGACGAATTTTTATAGGTGGCTAACATAATATACAATGTATCTATGGTAAAATAGATTCTATTGTAGTTAATGATTCAGGGGAGAATTTATTCTTAGTGATTCTCATATAAGTATGAGACCTCTATGCTTAGATATGTTGTTTACACATGTAGCTTTCATGTTTGTGACATGTTTGACAAAATGATCATCATGGCTATGAGGGGTCCATATGATTTCTTAATTATGTGATTGATTTCTTATCATTTTCCTATTTTTATTTATCATCTCTAAAATTTTCATGAAGTTCTGGGAAGAGCACTAGGTTATGGGCTTGAAAAGGTGGCTCAAATCCTGGAGATGCAAGCACAAAACTAAGTTTTGGGGGACCTGGCCACTGGCATGCAGTGTTATGCCTGTGGATATATCCTCTTAGCCGTGGGCATGCAATTTTGTGCCTACAACTGTGTCTCAAAGAGTTCAAAATGTTAGTGTGACCCAGGGATAAGAGGTATGGATGGTTGGGTTACCTCCTTGAGGTGTTGTGGTTAATGTAACAGGTATGTAGGTTGTGTTATCCATCGGTTCCACTTCCTTAAGGTCACATAGGAGGTTGAATCTCATTATAGTAGCCTCGCGTAATATTTTTACCCTAGTTGGACGGTTTCTTGTGTAGATGTGGGAAGAGAGTGTTTCAAGGAGGAAAAAGCCCGAGTTTGACTTCCTCTGACTAGATTTTTTATCGTTTTTTTCTTTTGGTTCTAAATTTTTCTTGTTACTTGAAAAGTTTGGATAGCACCTCCATTGATCAGAGAGAGATACATGGAGAAAATAATCTTTTTCTTTTCATTTTTCATTTTTTTTCTAGGCCTACTAGTTGCCTCAATGAGGTTTTAAACTAGTAGATTTGCCTAGGCACCTCAAAGGAGGTTTTCACCTAGGAAAGTTTTCCTTTTTTCATTTTTTTCTTTCCAACCCACTAACCACCTCAAGGAAGTTTTAAATCATTGAGCCAATCTCAGGTGCCTCAAAATAGGTTTTCACCTGATATTTTATCTTTTTTCCTTTTTTTTCTCTTTTTCCATTTTTTATTTTTTAATTTTCTATCCTACTCTACTTGAAAAAACAAAAATTCTTTCAAGTGTAGGAATACTTCCAATGGAGCCATGTGCATAAAAAGATGACAGATAAACTCATACGTAGCCTTGAAACATATTCTTTGACATTTACCTAAATATTAGAGACCAAATAATTTGACTTTCATGATATAAAGCATTTTTGAACAAGAGAGTGATGCTCCATCTTGTTGATTTTCTAGAACCAAACCTCAATATAGTTTTGATGCCCTTTGTTTTCTTGCTCATCTGGATCATTGTTCATGTCTTATTTTTCTGTACCATTCAAATCTTATAATATTTTTTTATTATTCCTTTGCACACATAAAGGATATGATTGTAAGCATAACAAAAATTCTTCAATCTCAGGCTCCAATGGTTGCTCTCCAGAAAATGTGATACATGATTCTTCCTGATCGTCTTCCTCTAGATGTTGTTCTTCAATGACATAAGGAAAATCCATTTCTTTCAATACTCTTCATGAGATATTATGAATACCATTTAGAGAAAGATGAGTTTTTTGTAAGTGTTGCACCTTAGCATTGTAAGTGGGTTGAGTTACTTCATTGTTTGGGTTTGGAAATGGTGGTACAGGTAGTTGAGTGGGAGTGGATATTTGAGATGGATGTGGTTGAGGTTATGGTTGTGTTGGAGGTGTATTGTAGGGGTAACATGGAGTTGGGTATGGAGGATATTGAAGATATTGTGGATTTTTCACATAAGTTCCTTTCCAACCTTGTTGCAAAGATAGGTTTTGGGGTTGAGATGGCCAAGGTTTCCAAGGAAAGGGTGTGTTCCAATTACGTTGAGATGGATGTGCATAACCTTGAAATTGTGAATTAGGTTCTTGCATCATACTAGTTTTACTATTATGCCATGGTATTCTTGGAGCTACATAACATAGTTGATTTGGTGATTGACTTGCTCCATTGTCCTCTTGGTAAACTTCCTTCAACCTCAGTAATGATGGGAAATATTTAATAGCATGTGAATCTACATGGACAACACAAATACCAACATCTTCTTTTTTCTCATATTGCACTCTTAGCATTTCTACGTGTTCGCTTAGATTTCTAAGAATTTCTGTTTTAAAGTTAGCAAGCAAATTTCGAAGTTCAGCTTGACTTACGAATCTTGATGTTGATTTACGTACTCTTGCCATTTCTCTTGATATGCACTTGCATGTTTCACATTTTTTTTCAAATGATAATTGGTATAAATCACCTCTACTCATTAGATCAAGGATATCAATGCACTCATCCCTAATTGTTCTAAGTAAGAGAGTTTTCAGTGTGTCAAATCCTAAATAAATTAAGCATTTTTTCTATCTTAACATTCTACATAAATCTATCTATTAGATCCTCAACTTAGGCTCTCATCTTATTTTTTAGTCATTCTAAAGATTTATTCTTTAAGATCATGATATTTTTATTTTTATAGAAATATATTTTGCATTTCATTCCATAATCTTATTGAATTAGTCCCTAAACTCATGAACCATTTAAGAGCTCTATCCTTCAATGTTTCCGGAAACAATCTCAACTTTTGAGTGTTTAATAAGTAACCATAATATCTACAAAGAATTTAAAATTCAAAGAGAAATATTTTCGAATCCTATGACCTCATACCATGGAAGTTGGGAAGGAAATATGGATGGATGTTCTTTATATGCACACTAACATCAGTATCTTTAATGGGAAATCCAAGAGGATCTTCTTCAATGTCATCATCTCAATCCATTTACTCTACCTTATCTTCCACCTCTTCTTCTTCTACCTGCAAAAGTGGATGGTGATGTGGTTCTTACTGAACCACATGATCAAATGAAGGGGGTGTTTGGTTTTGGAGAAATTTTTTGTTTTTATGATTTTTTTTAATGAAAACACTAATGCAATGCACTTTTCTATATGGCTAATGCAATTTCTGTGTGTTTTTTTAGAAATGGATCAACAAGGGAAGAAAACAATTCATACTTCGACACCTCCCCGATAATGGCGCCAAAAATTTTATGAGCCCCAGTATTGCAACAAGAATTTTGCAACTCCCAGGGCTACTAACTTAAATTATAAACCCAAGGTTCGTACAAACTTAAGAGGTTTCGACATTATATGTGCAACATATAATGTGTCCTTCTTTCGTTGATATTATGTAATGGAGTGAATTTCATGAAATAAAATGCTAAACTATTGAAAAAATTGAAACATTATTCTACTTGTTGAATGTGAATTAATACTCTAATTGCAGAATGTGGAATGTTGCTTTGAAAAGGGAAATTTGATGTTTTCAACAATAATGCTTATAACTAAAAACTTAAGGAAGCATGAATTCAAGAATCAAGTCTATTGTACTTTGAATCTATGAATCACCCTTTTTATCATTTTTTTCAAGGAAACTTAGCTTTAGTAACATAATCAATGTACATTTCATAAGAAAACATGCATTGTTATTCAAATGTGGAAATTTGTCTTCGAATTCTAATTGCATATTTATACTTGCAGTGAAGGAAAGGTAGGTCTAGAGTGATATTTAAGTCTTCCTAAATCATGGATTAAAATCCTAGGGGTCATTATTCAATCCTAAAAGACAAAAATAAAGCATTTGAATCAGATCTGGTCAAGTTTACACGTGCTACACGAGTGCTACAGGAGGCCCTATTTTGCTATAGGAGGAGATAACTTGCAAAATTCCCAAGTAAATCAAATGAAAATGGGATGGGAATTTTTTTTTATTAATCAGGATTTCTTAGGACACCATTCCAAGTGTAATCACTCCAAAATACCCCTGTTAATGAGTGCTAAAAATAGCAAAAAAATACTACTCTAAAAACTGGAAATTCAAGAACTAGTGAACTTGTTAACCTACCAAATACCTAACCTAATAAAGTGAAAATACTATGGGGTAAATTTTTTTATTAAATTGAATGTTTTTATGACCCAATAAAAGTGTAATAAAATCAAATGAATCTCATTAACACATTCTAAAAAATAGCAGAAAAGTACTACTATTTTTCTACAAGGGACTTCCAAAAATTCTAGATTTGTGAACTAGTAAACCAATCCAAGTATCTCAATGATGAAGATGACTTTTCAAAGTTTTTATAAGGTTGCATCATGCTTTTAATATATAAAAAACCTACAAAACAACTCACTTCAATCATTTAACCAATATTACCTACAAAAAAAGAAGCATAAATAGTAAATGCAGAAATAAGAGATGCAAATGAAAAAGACATTCAAAGGCAATAAAAATGTTGTAAAATAGGGCTATGAGGCTCCTAGGATTGCCAAGACCAAGGAAAATTGGATTACTATGAAGGAAACCAAGCTTTATAAGCTAAAAATGGCACCAAACTTCATTATTTGAATCAATCCAAGTACATCCCTGCTAGAAATGAAAGTGAAGCTGCTAAATAACAAGTTTCCCCCACAATAAGACTAAGAAATACATGCCCCCAAAGGAAAAATCGAATTGGGAAACATTCTCCTTGAAAGGAGGAACCTTTACCCTCCAAAATGCCTCAAATAGTGGATCTGGCTCCCATCACTAGGAATCTGCACTAAATGACAAAGAACACATTCCTAGATTTTCTCAATCACTAGAGCTCGATAATTTATGCAATAATTTCATCATATCTTGTTCATTTATTCTCCAATATTGATCCTCCTATAGCGGAGAGAAATTCCCTAGATTATCACATCCTCCAAATCTTCATAATATGCCCAATATTCTCACAATACTCTACAAAAAAAATAATATTAGGCACATAATACGTGAGCATAAACCAAATTCCTAAGGACCCATTAATACTATGAATTAACTCTATGATGTGCAAGTAAGGGGGTCAAATACATGTTTTAAGTGTCTAAAAATAATCAAATGGTCCTGATAAAATAGACAATTCTAGGACCCATCAGAAATCATTCCCCAATTTATAATTGAATCATAAATATGAAGAATATGAAAAAGCTCATACCTTCTTTTGAAATGCTCATTGATGACCATCATTGTTGTCATTTGTAACTTTCAACCTTTTTCCTTTTATGATCCAAGAGAAAATCTATAAAGACAAAACCAAGCAAGAGATCAAAGCATAAATTATATCAAAGATTCAATTATAAACCATGTAGGAGATTAAGGACCCTTAAAATAAACATAAAAACATATGCATGTGGGAAGAAAGAAGTATTTGTATTAATGATAAAGAGCATGATATTTGAAACCTTGGAGTCTCCACTCAACAGTGATTGATCTTTATTTACAAAACAAGCCTTAAATCTTCAAATGGGTAGCTAAAGGGCATGAATGAAGTGCTCAAAAATTCAAACCCTTCTCCATTGAGTAGCATTCTATTTATAGTAGAGAAGAGGGATGTTGGAGATCCACATAAGGAGGAGTAGGTTCCATTATAGGTGGGATTAATTCCATGAATCTTAGGATGAGGCCAAAATAGGTAGGAGCTCAAGTCTAGGTGGGTGAGGATAAGATTCCTCAACAATAGTTATAGATTTTATTGTTTATTTTCCCATAGTTAGAAACATTATCGCACTTTTTAGTGGAGACAAGTGCAATACATTATGTATGGGACAATGACTAAACCTATGATTACGCAATTTATTCATAGGAAAAGTGTGACACTACTTGAAATTAATATTTTTAAGCAATTTAATCCAAGATTAATGTACTTCTCAAAAAAAATCTCTATCTTTCCAAGGGGTTGCTGAGAAAGGTTTTTCGGGTAGCGATAGATCCGGTTTTAGGGTATTTTTCCTCAGTGCGAGAAAATGGCATGTAATATATTTCCCCTAAAAGCGAAAAGTTAGAGAATATGTATGATGACTAAATTTATTGACTATGAAAAAGTTTGGATTAGATATTCATGGTTGGAGACCTATAAATAAACAACCAAGGGTGACAATAAATATAATCATGAAATCATCTCTGAGGTAGGAATTCCCATACTCAGTATAGCATGCCTAAGTATGGAAATGTGTAAAGAACCTTCTGAACAAATTAAAATCATGGCTACTAGGCATACATCGTGGATCCATGCTCGAATAGACTCAATATGAACATAGCCATGTCATACAGTGTGAATTTGTACATCAGTCATGAAAAATCCACGCAGCCCGGATGGATGAAACTTGATTCAGAGTCTTCATTATTGCCACTTCGTAGTACGATTCTAAACATATGAATGAATTTGTCAAATTTGAACATGGAAGACACCATCTAATTACTATTCAATGGTGATAATTGTTAACAGATGCAAGAGAAACCACCAATAATGCCAATGGCTCTCAAGGTACACTAGTAAAATATATGAAGTGTGAATAAATGATTTGCAGTCGAACACTCTTAGAATCTTCTTATCAAATGCCCATTATGTGAACCTCTCGTCGAAAGTGAGGAGACCTTCAATTGAGGCATGAAAGTTCCAAGCTACTAAAGAGAGTTTCTAATTCAAATTCCTAGATAGTGTGTTGAATTCAATAGGAAGTGACTCATCGCAAGAGGGCCTTGATGTATCCCTCATCAAAAACATGAAACAGGTACGAAAATTTTTAGTGGGATCAGCAAAATAATTTAGGTCTGACTCATAGATGGCCAACGTGAAAGAGGGATATAAGTACTACAGACATTTTCACTAAGGTTGAACTTCTCTTGAACATATTGGTAATAGGAAGTTGGAAACTCTGACTCAATATGGGATCAAAAACTAGTGTGACGACTTTCAATGGGGAGATATGTAGTATCCCAAATGGGATATTTTATGATTTTTTTTGGAAATTAACTCAACCAAAATTTCTCCATTAAATTATCATGCATTTAACATAAGATTTCCATGTACAATAAAACATACAAGTACATGAAAATCCATAACACCACAATGCAAGAAATAACTCAGCTTTATTATAATATAATTGGGTTTACATGTTGAAATGAGAAATAGCTGAGATAATTGAAATAGAATTGGCCACAAGGATCTACTACAATACCGCATTGGCCTACCAAAACTGAACTGTTGCACTCCCCCTCTAGCAACAGCTTCCATTGAATCATTGAAGAAAATGAAGCACCAATTGAGGATATGAATGACCCTCACTCCAATATCCCTGAAGCTCCGTAAAACTCCTGAATGAAGTCTCCTCAAGATATTTGGGTTTTCGTCCAACACTCGTCAATGCACCCGAGGGTTTCCATCCTGGGGCTACCAATGGAGAAGATAATCGGGTTCTCAAACTCACATACAAGAAAATATATCAAATCCAAGATATCCTTCAATGACCTCCTCCTTTTATTTTATATATCTCATGGATCCTTCTAGATTCTTAATTTATTATTATTTTAATCATGGAGCACTTTTCCCTCTTATTTTCCAATTAAAATATTCCTTTTTAATGTCGGAAAGAGTAAATCGGCTACCATGTCTCCTTAGGTCACCGAAACTCAATTCAAACCACCCCATCATGTACGTATTATCGTCATGGTTCCAACGAGCTATTACATTAAGGTGTTCTATCATGTATTCCTCTTGGAATGCCACCTTGAGCATAATTAATTGAGTTCAGCCCAAAATAACTCAGTTTTCCGAAAGTTTTCGAAATGCACCGGAATGAAAGGCAAACTGTGCGGATGATGGAATATATCAATAGAATTCCACCGGTCCTCATAGAAACTCCTCTAAAATCCCCTGGGCCTGCTGATGACATCAACCTATGTCCGTGACCTATTTTCTCTCAACTCTGGAAGTCGATCCTAACCCTGTCATAAGGAACACCAAAAAAAGTAATATTATAGACCTTTCGCCCCAAGATTTATTGCCTTCAAGAAATCCAAATATGTGGGCCACCCTATTGGCCCGACGCAACTAACACCTAATGCTTGGTTCCCATACAAACCCTTGAGTGCAGCTATGCTCCTATGCCAAGCTACCCGGAACAGACCCCTCAATGCTGGGGTCCCAAACTAATCTCTCACCACACCTATCATTAATCAATCCTCCTGGATCTCAATGCCACCATGGCCAATATTCACCCGAATCCCATGGCTCAGACTGTACACTTCCTCTGGATATAGCTGTTGCCCCATGAAGCGAAGACCACCAACAAGCATCAACGCTCCATGGCTCATGTTGTGTTGTAGCTCTGACTATGTAAGTTGCCCCACCAACTGTGTACCAACTCATCACCTCTCTCTAGTCCAACTCCTGACTCGATCTCATGCTAACCCTGCTCTCCCGAATTTGGGATGGAATCCTAAATAATTATCGACTTCTACCCCACTTCCAACTGGAATTTTCCACATCTGGCATGTCTAAGGGTCCTTGCTCCACTATGCTCCCTATGCAGAATATCGTACCATCAATAGGGTACCAACCCATGCTCTCCCACCAATATATCCCAGAAGAAGAATACAATGTAGTGACATCAGCATACGGAACACTTTTGGAGTGTTTTCGCCATCCCATACTCAACTCATGTTGCTCTATCGCGCCTGTCAATGAGAACTACCTGAAAAAGAAGGCCCCTCTCTCTATAATAGGCCAAATTGGGAAAAATATGTTGCAAGCCCCATCGATGTACTCCTAGAGAGTGATGCTCCCTGAAAGTACTACGGTCCTGCTAAATGTACGTGCATCTACCAGCACCTCTTCAATGGGTCAGCCCAAAGATGGATGCACCACCATCTCCAATAGCTCCTCCCTCTCCTGATCAGAAATTTCATACTCTGTTTGTCTACTGGCCTCTCGCAGAACTATCCCATCAATCTCAAACATCTCCTAAGGATAAGTATCTACAACTATTTTCACTGTACTAGATGCCCATGCATCTTTCTGCTCCTCCGCAATAGCTGACTCCAAGGTTAGTCGCATATCCATCAGAGACTCAATGTGAGCCTCCATATGGCTCTCCCCCCAAGGACTATCATGCACGATGTGCATATCCTCCTCCTCATCTGACTCATGCTCCACCATATGTTGCTCTAGCTGAATCATAAAAAGTGACTCATCATCCTGAATATCTCCCATCAAATCCCCTGACTGCTCACCCTGCACGTTGGAAGACAAATCCGAACTACTTTCATTAACTCCCCATCACCGTTCATGCCCCCCAAAAGCATCCTCATATGACCCCATGGACTCATCTGAAGAAGACTCCTCATCTAGACATAGAGAAGGAATGTCCTCATGCTCTACCTCTGCCACCTCATCTACATCTCTCAAGCATGAGTGGTCAGATCCCCAAGGTTATTTGTAGATGAAGCAAAGTCCCTTCCTCCTCAACTCGTTTTTTCTCCCTAGTCCACCAAACTGGAGCATCTCCTCCCTGGTCATTTGTCTCCCTAATAGCCCAATGTTTTTCTCAACCAGCCCTTGGGCTAGCTCATAATCAGTAGGTGAGACTAACTGCTCTCTCCTCCAAATGTTCAACAGTCTAGTTCGCAACTCCCTCCAAATGGCATCACGATCTCTCATACATGATGACAAGATGGACTGAATGTGTGTTATGACTATGTTAGGATAATGTCTCCTAATGCTAAAGAATCATTAGAACATCTGCAGAATCAAGTCATCACACTCAAGATCAAGAATGATCTCACAAGTCCCGGTCATGGCCATGACTTCTAAAACCACAAGATTCTACCCAAAGGTAGAGCCTGAATTGTTGTCCAAGTCCTGAAATGTCCCTACCATTAGTCTGAAAAATCTCCTCATAATTGTAAGGGGTTGTAGGAGTGATAAGTCTCATGATGTTTCTGAGACAAGCTGCAACTAGAAGTGTGACCCCTCCACAAGTTTCCTCCAGGAACTTGGGTTTTATGAGAGAACGCATACATGGTTTTGAGGCCTAAATCAATTTTCTCACATCTGAATGTTTTACTTTGGAAAGGAGTTCATCAAGTTCCTCAAGTTTGGAAAGAACTCTCCATGTGATCTTCATGTGTTTCAAATATGTCCCAAGTGCAACGATTTTGTGCCCTATTATCAGTTCTTTCCGTAGGTCCCTGGATTGCCCCTTTTGAAGAATGGCATAGACACTCTTTGAGAAAGGTCTATTTTTCTAATTGGTTTCTTGGTCCATAGAAACAATGTGGCTCAAGGCTTCAATGGTTGTGTTTCCATGTGGGTTTAGGAGGTATTTTAAGAACCCCATGTTTATGGCAACAATATAAAGTTATGAAAACAATGAAAGGTACCACAAAAACACCCTACATACATTAATACATTGTCCAACCATCAATCGGAAATGAAACTAATGCAACAGAAATGATGAATTATTGGCATGTTGTTACATATGATACATTTCTCATTACAATACCCTGTCCCAACAGATAAATCTAGCTCTGACCAATAATTTAGGCTCTTGAAAATAAATTGGGCTCTAGAAAATTAATTTCAACAAGATGAATTCATCCTACCAAAGCAAGATAAACAATCTGAGGTAAGAAAAATGTTACCCCAGATGCAAGGAAATGATCTCTCCTCAAGCTTTGTGCTGACTCTAGAAATTCTACAATTTCTGGATGGAAGGGACCCTTGATTGAGCCTCCAAAAGTGTTCAAAAAATTCTTCCAAATTATTATTGGGCTCTCCACCACAAACCCAAAAAAAACCCAAAAATTATTTTAGCAAATTTGAACAGTCACCCGAGACCCAAAAGTTAAGCTTACTCCTTCCCCATTAGTTGCCAAAAAATTCTGTATGTTTGGGGCACCAAAACTCCCCAAAAAATTCTAAAAAAATAGGAGCCAACTCCTTGACCCACGGCCGACAAAACCCATAATTGTTTTGGGCTAATTATGATTAACCCGAAATGTTCAAATAGTGTAAAATCTCAACTAAACCAGCAATTTGTCGTGCTATAAGAATGACGATTTCAGACCCAAATATCACCCAAAAAAATTCTGAATTTTTTACCACAAACTCCTTTCACAAAACCGAAAAATGGCTTTTCCAAATCACGATTGAACCCAATAGCAAGCTCCTCCATAAACTACGTTGCTGCTCCAACACTACATTGTTTTGTGACTTTGACCTTTGATTTACCCACTGAAAATTGCTCAAAAAATTCTAGGAATTTGAGAAGGTGATCCTTGCCCAAAACCCAGAAAAACCCAGAAAGGGTTTCCTCTAATTCCAACCTTAAAAATATGACCCTTTGTATTTTGGCCCTCTTCCAATTTCGTTTTCTGGCACTGCAGCTGCTAATAACAATCACTGCTCTGCAAATTCCTAACCAACCTCCTCAAATGGCTCTCCTATCAATATCCCAACACCTAAGCTCTAAAATCCCACCAATGCAACTCCCACAAATGAGCCTCCTCCAATGACTGCGTAGGCCCTTCTAACCAAAATAGCTGCAACCGAAAATGGAAAACACACAGGCTAAGCCAAGATCGAGGCTTTGATCCCATTATAATATCCCAAATGGGATATTTTATGAATTTTTCTTAAAATTAACTCAACCAAAATTTCTCCATTAAATTATCATGCATTTAACATAAGATTTCCATATAAAATAAAACATACAAGTACATGCAAATCCATAACACCACAATGCAGGAAATAACTCAACTTTATTATAATATAATTGGGGTTACATCCTGAAATGATAAATAGCTTAGATAATTGAAATAGAACTGGCCACAAAGATCTACTACAATACTGTGATGGCCTACCAAAACTGAATTGTTGCACTCCTCCTCTAGCAACAACTGCCACTGAATCATTGAAGACAATGAAGCACCAATTGAGGATCTGAATGACCCTCACTCCAATATCCCTAAAGCTCCTTGAAACTCCTGAATGGGTTCTCCTCAAGAGATTTTGGTTTCCGTCCAACGTCGTCAATGCTCCCGAGGGTTTCCATCCTGGGGCTACCAATGGAGAAGAGAGTCTGGTTCTCAACCTCACATACAAGAAAAGATATCAAATCCAAGATATCGCTCATTGGCCTCCTCCTTTTCTTTTATATATCTCATGGATCCTTCTAGAGCCTTATTTTATTATTATTTTAATCATGGAACACTTTTCCCTCTTATTTTCCAATTAAAATATTCCTTTTTAATGTGGGAAAGAGTAAATCGGCTACCATGTCTCCTCAGGTCACTAAAATCAATGTCCAACCACCCCATCATGTAGGTATTCTCATCTTGGTTCCAACGAGCTATTACACTAAGGTGTTCTATCACGTATTCCTCCCGGAATGCCACCTTGAGCATAATTAATTGAATTAAGCCCAAAATAACTCAGTTTTTCGAAAGTTGTCGGAATGCACCAAAACGAAAGGAAAATAGTGTGGATGATAGAATATATCAAGCGAATTCCACCGGTCCTCATAGAAACTCCTTAAAACTCCTCTAAAATCCCTTGGGCCTGCTGATGACACCAACCTATGCCAGTGACCTGCCTGCTCTCAACTCTAGAAGTCCACCCTAACCTTATCATAAGGAACACCAAAAAAAGGAATAATACAATAGGTAAGAGGATTTCCCAACCCAATCAAACAAAAAACTAAAGGAGTGTCATGTTCAAGGGCGACTCACTGCCAAATAAAAAATTTATACACTGTTATTCCCAGTTCTCTCCACCATTTCTAGAAAGTACCTCTTTATTTTTATCCAAGCTTGAGGAGGATAGCATATGCTTTGTAATATAATATTATCCTTCAGATAAGTCCTTCGAAGTATTTTTCACGAAACCTAGGAAGGAGTGGTTATATCCCATCATGATTGACTATTCATACACTATATATGTTTTACCAGTCCAATGAAGGGGTAACTCGACTACTTTTACATGTTTAGGGAATTTGAAAAGAAATGAAAATAAAACTCCACAATGTTATTTTTCACAAGTTTATTCCCTTGAGCCCGAAAAAGTGTAAAATAATACAAGGGATAACTCTTTTGACCATGATTGATCAAAGTATACCTTTTTTTGTAGATAATCTACGTAATCTGTAACGTAAAAGGGATAAAATTATTCTAGGTAAACATTTTTTCATATACTTTTACGAGCACGAAAGAAACAAGTTTACTCGAAAATATTTTCATATTTAGAGATCTAAAAAGATCTTAAATAGGACTCCAAGGGGTTCCTTTTTCATTTAGTTTTAACGAGCTCAAAAAAGCAATAAAAGTATACTCTGTAATCTATTCTCATGTATTTACGAGTACGGGAAAGAAAAAATACTAAGGCCGAGATAAGTTTCATTTTTACACAAGCTTGAAAAAAAAGAAAAAAATGTGCTTAAGATAGGTTTATTTTTTACACAAACTTGAAATAGATTAAAAATTATGCTTGAGATAGGTTCCATGCTCCCTAGCATAATGGCAGAGGCTAGTGGCTTAAAATTAGCATGACGACAAGAGGCACATGCCCCCCAAGCTTCGTCTGATTTGCATAAGCAGACTACTTGTTACTAATAGGTGGATGAAATGAAGGTTCATTTACAAGATCAAGTGAAAGACTCAACTCAACATTTACGAGATCTAGTCAAAGACTCGAATCAATTAGAGGGAGATTTGTTTCATTTTTTAACAATATTGACATAGGAAAAGAACTATGCTAATAGCACCTTGTTTCATTTTTTAATGAGCTTGACACAAGAAATGTATTATGCTCATGACACATTATTTCATTTTTTAACGAGCTTGAAACAAAAATAACTTTTCTTGGAAACATGTTTCATTTTTTAACGAGCTTGACATAGAAAATGAACTTTTCTCACGACACCTTGTCATGGATTCCATGCGTACAATTCTCTTGAAGGAATACATGCAAAGGGACACACCTCGATCATGGATTCTAAGTGGTAGGAAGATCAAGCTCTAATGTCCCCATTGAATGGTTGATCATGTCACTTACTGGATCTAAGTCAAAAGAAAGAGAGTATACAACGAGAGGCTCATTTTTATCGGTAAGTAAAGGCATGGGACAAGTTGCCACATAATTAACTTGTGGTGGGGTAGATACCACTTTCATATAAGGAAAATTCAAGGAGTTTGGATGGTTTGTATTCAAATCGAGGCTACCAAATGAAATTTGGTCACCAGTAACAATGTTTTTGTTATGAGGGAAATACATCACATGAACGAATGTGGACACGATAGATTTCATTTCATATACATAGACTTGCCTAAGGATCAAATTGAAATCCAAGAGGCCTTGGACTACCATGACATCAATACAGACAATTTTTCCTTCCAAGGTAATGGGAAGCTGAGGAAGGATCCCTAAAGGTTCACTAGCTCTTCTATTAAAAGCTAATTTATTCTTAGTAACAGACAAACTAAGGGGAACCCAAAGCTTGCAAAGTGGTTGAGGATAAAATACTAATAGAAGCACCTTCATATATAATATTGCAATGCATGTTCTTATCACAAGCATTCACAATGATTTGGAAATGAATGTGACAAGAGAGACGAGGATATGTTATTCTATTCCAATCAAAGGAAATGACCTCATTACTTGGATGGGGTTATCTGGAAATGTGTGAAATACCCCCTTGTGCAGTGGAATATTAAGTAACAAGATGAACGTGAGTGGTATTAACTTCACTCTCTAAGGGGAGAGTGGGATCGACCGAAGATGGAATCAAGTTGACCACTTCATCAACCAATGGTTAATCAACCTGAGTGGTACTAACTTCACTCTCTAAGGGAAGAATGGGATTGACCAAAATTTGGGATCAATCATTTTTTCAACTGATGGTAGGTTGGGATAAAGCTTACGGTAACCAGTTGGAAGTTTTTATTGAGAAACATTAAGGTATTATAACAATTTATAAGCGTCATCCATATGAGGGAAAACATGATTTTGATGACTCCCTTCACATAACCTACAAGGAAACCTAACTTTACCCTTTCTCCCTGTAACCTTATACTCACTGGTTAATGGATCAACAATAAGTTGATAATAATATTGGGACCACACATATAAAACCTTAGGAATACCAAGGAAATTAATAAGAAAGGGGTCACCCCTTACAAAGCTTGTAAGGGTATTTGGTCTTGTGATGCATGTTGTAGGTTTCCTCAAAATTATTCACACTTAAAGAAATGGTGGGTTGGTTGGCATGTTTCTTATCTTACTTCTTCTTAGTCTTCTTCCTTTTATTCATCTTCTTAGCCTCTTGGTTACTAGCATTAATAATTTCACTAGGCAAAGAAGAAGAAGGGGTATAAGACACAATGGGCGAAGAAGGTAAAGGGTAAACAAGAGGTTGTCGTTGAGGTGAAGTACTTTGCTGAGGTGAAGCAACTTGGGTATTTGGGACCAACAAGGTTGAAAACAACCATATCGGTAAACCTATCATGAATCCAGGAAGAGAAAACGTAGCCATGTAAGGAGGACCAACATTTCCAAAGAAAGGAAAAGGACTATGATCCCCATTAAAATGGTTTTCTTGATTGGTAAATTATGGAACTGTTGCCAAAGTGAATTTTTATTAGGGAATTTAACAATGTATGATAATTAAATTAACAATTTTAATCAATCAAATAAATAGTAGCAGTAAAAAAAGGGTTACTAGATATCAAATATTTACCAATCTGATGTGAAATATTATATATCATTAGGTACATGCAGCCAATCTCCATGAATGTTGTGTTTGGTGTCTCACATACAAAAATTCAGTCGACTCGGTTACTTATGGATGGTTTGCAACCTATAGGGGTCTTCTCATATACCCGAGGGTACATGGAAGCTCGATCCATGTTAGTGTTGTCTAATGTGTAAATGTATGATGGGAATCATTTTGATATACTCTTTGTACGTGGAATATTGACCATCCGCATAATGTAACGCTGCCAAATAATGAAATCTCCTATGTTTATAAATGTTGGAACACGTCTTCTAACCTAGACCCACACTAAATGTGATATTGATTAATTTTGCCTTTAAATGTTTTGATTGATTTTATTGTTTAAATTTTCGTTATGCTCAAATGTGTACGGTAACCAGCCAATATGATAACTCAATTCCAACTAATGCAGATAACATAAAATATAACCTTTTCACTTTGATGAAATTGTATTTATGGGAAAGAATAAATCTTTTCAAACCACCCAAAAATGAAATGATTCCCTTTTGCAAACAAATTTCAAAAGACAAATAAAAAAAAATTCCAAGCAAAATATCTTTCAAACAAGCCCTGATAAAAGAAAATGTATTTTTCTTTTTTGGTGTTTTATAGAAAGAATACTCATTATTTAATTCAATCTAATAAAACAAACAAATTCAAATTGAATCTATGTTTCATGAGAATTGTTAGTTTTTCAATTGATGAAATCATCTTTACAACATGAGTGAATGAATATTTGATTAGATTTACTGAAAGAAAGAGACCAATACAAACAATTCCAAAAGAAAAAGACCCTTTTTTGATAGATCAATAAACCAATCAGACCCAAAACCCTAAAAAGTAAAGATATGCAATTTTTCAAAAAAGATAATTAAATACAACAATTCAGATTTAAGGTTGATTGTTCCCTGATAAAAATAGATTCAAAAAACCACCCAAACAAATAATTTTAGAACGAGAAGGCAAAAGTCCTAAAAATTTTCAATTTTATAAGGTTGTCGCAAATATATTGTTCACACCAATGTAGTGTCGCAGCTATAAAATAGGAAAAATGAGAATATTTGTCAATTGTGACATTGTTACCAAAAGAAAACTGCGGCAATTTCCAATTTTTGCACTTTCATCAAAGGAAAAGTGCGAGACATGTCGCACTTTCATTATAAGAAATGTGTGATGAATGCCAATTGTCACACTTTTCTCAAAATAAAAGTGAAAAACCTGGGATATGCAAAGAACAAATAAAAAATTCTCAAAAGGTTTAAAAAAAAAAACAAGTTTTAAAAATCAAAATACAGTCACCAGAGGTACTGGAAGGCTACATAAGGAAAAGGAAGCCACTGAAGAACTAAATGTTCCCTAGTATGGTCACCAAATTGTTATTTGAAAAAATCTTGGACAAAACATATACCCCTAGGCTTGGAAACCAAGCCTAGTAACAATCAAACAAATAAATGAAATCATCCCCTAATTGATAATTGAATTACAAACATGAAGAAGATGGCAAAGCTCATATCTTATTACAAAATGCTCGTTGATGACCCTTGTTGTTTTCCTTTGTAGCTTTCAACGTTTTTCCTTTGATGCTCGAAGAGAAAACCCGAAAAGATAGAACCAAACAAGAGATCAAAGCATAAATTATATAAAATATTCAATTAAAAACCATCTAAGAGATCAAGGAGCCTTACAATAAACATAAAAACATATGCATATGGGAAGAAACAGATATTTAAGATAGGAAATTACTAAGGGGGGGGTGTGAATCAGTAATTTAACATTATTTACTTTTGCTAGTCTTTCTTTTGTATTCAACTAATAATTCACGTTCATGATACATTGAATTCAATTTGCAGGTATTATGAAGAGATTTTTCAGATTGTTGATCAAGAGCTCAACATAATTCACATAACATTCATAATCAACACACAAGGACACAATATATGGGTGGAAACCCCGAAGGGAGAAAAGCACCAATTTTTGGCTGAAAGTGATTTGAAGGCAAGTTTCTACTCCTTATTATATCATATTTGTGTAGGCTCCAACCTACAAGAGGCTGCTACCTTCAAGGAAGATCCAACTCCCACAATTTTTTTGTGAGATACAACCCACAGGAGGCTCCTGTTGAGCCTCAAGATTGTGCTTTCTTTCATTCTACTTTACCTCATTTTCCTTTGTCCATTGCTATTCCAGACCCAATTGATCAATGAATTTAGTTAAAATTACTTTTAGAATGATCAACATTACTGACTTGCTAAGTTTTATGATTTTTGTCACTGTAATGCATTTTGACCGGAACTAGCTGCAGAATGTAGACATTCCGTAGCTAACCGGCGATTCTGCAGCTGTCTTCACGTTTGGGTATGTTCCAGGTGGCCTCTCAAGAAAAACCGCATATGGGTATATTCCACGTCATGTCTACATTGTTCGTTGCTCACCATGAAGGAAGAAACGAATTCTGGATATGGTTTTGGTACATGGGAACACATTTAAGAAGGCAGACTTCTAATAGGACTGTCTTAGTCCAGATGTCCTTTTCCTTTTTACGCAGCCACTTCAAGAGTCCTAATGTGATTTTGATAAGGAAAGACAATGATCCTGGAATTGTTGCAAGTCTTGTTATGTACATTTGTTATATAAACACTTGGGAAACCGAGAGCTAGGCTAGATTTTGTTCCAGATTTTGCTTAGATTCCGTGCTACATTTCTGAAGACGCAGATTGCTCTGTTCAAGTTATTTCTCCTTTAATGAAGCAGACAGTATTGTTTTGAAAGCGTTGATTTGATTTGGAGTTAGATTCCGTCTGGTGGTAGAGGGCCCCTGCCTCCTGCACGGTTTTATTTGTGTAATTTAGATAAGTATCCTAGCTGCCTTTACGTTTTTGAAGTTGAATTCGTAGTTGTTTTCATTAGCTACTATAGTTATACTCATTCTAAAAACTCTTCCAAAAGAAGAAGCTCTTCCAAAATATCATGATAATGAATGGGAAATGGCTATAGTATTGTAGGATTTAATTGCAATCTCTTTTTTTCACCATCACAGCTATACTTATGCTAAGTACTCTTCCAAAAGAAGAAACTCTTCCAAAAAATCCTTATAATGTCTTAAGCATGATTGTGATCTTGAACGTTTCAGTTGTGTGTTTGCACTAAGTACCATAGCTATTCTTGCTCTTAGAAAGCTCTTCCAAAATATCATAATGATGGGTAGGAGATAGCTATTATATCTTAGTTTTTCATTGCTTTCAGTCTTTATGTTTGCATTTGCACTGAATTGTATAGTTAGGATTGTTCTAAGAAACTCTTCCAAAATACCAATCATGATGGACAAACAGACTGTATGATTCCATAGAATAATGCATGATAGCTTAGTTAGGATACTCCGGAGTTTAATTGCACTTAACTCATGCTCAGTTATTTTGTTTTAAGTTTGATAATGACTTGTTAGTTCAGCACTATTTTAGACTAGTGACATCTTAAGTTCATTTTAGCTTAACTCATTGCATTTGCACTCCACATTCAGTTGTCATTCACTGCATATTAGATTACTTCAGTTGTTAAACTTAACAAAACAACCTTCATTATTTACAAACCTCTTCTTGTTCTAAAATCTATAATTGATTCATAACCATATGAACAGAAGACAATATCATTTTAAGGCCTGAAGTACTTCTGCAACTTCCTTATCAACTCACAAACAAACATTTCCTCAAAAGACTATTTTAAAAATCTATAACCTTTGAGTGAAGTGTAGTGTTATCAAACTAAGTTGCAGAATAGAGTTAGGAACTAGTCTTAAAGTAAAGATCTTATGATGGTATCAATGTTTTACTCCAAATATGCTTCAACAAATCTCTAATCATGGATAACATGTTGCATCATTATAAGTTAGTTGTTTAACTGTTAGGAGAATTTGCATACTTAGCTGACCATGTCTCAGGCTCTCTCTCAAACACCTTTGATGAAAGAATTTGACAAATTGAGTTTATGTTTTGAATCATTTGCTTAAAAGTCATTATCAAGCTTTGTTTTTGCTTAGTCATAGTTTGGATTTTATTCTGTTTCAATATCTGCAATAGCATTTGTCATTTGTCATCAACCAACTAGGCTTCACTCTGTTTTTAATCATTAGCTTCCTTCCACTAGCTTTCTAGTCATTTTCCTTGTGAACATAAAATTGCCAAAAAGACAAAAAACATCATAAATCATCATAAAAGACCAAAAACATCACAAAACACTACACACAACGCATTAAGAAACAAGCACCTAGGTACATACAGTACACTTCACTTCAGCAGCTTACCAACCCTGGTTGACAATTAAATGAGCTCAATTTAGGAGACTAGATTGAGACCAAACATTTTGGCGCCGTTGCCGGGGAAGTGAAAACTAGGTAACCTTTGTTTCTTAGTATCCAAAAACAATTATATGCGTAGGGAGAGAGATTCAAGGGGGAGATTTATAAGCAGCAGAGGCAGAAGTTTGATTTCTAGAACACCACTTGTTTCATCTAGATCCAGAGCTAGTACACCTTCAACTCAGACCCACATTCCATCCTTTACTAATCCTGGACTTCTAGAAGATCTAAGGTCAACTATTCCATTAGAGAAACCTTCCACTTCATCCACTGAACTTGCCATAGAAGAAGATCTAAAAACTCCTGTTAGGGACACAAACCTTTCCACTTCCACAGGAGAGTCAACTATGGAAAAAGAAGGAGGAGGAGGAGTCTTCAATGGGGAACACACACTATTTGGAGGTAGAGGTAGAGGTAGAGGAGAAGGAGGTAGAGGTGCAGATGGAGGAAGAGGTAGAATAGGAAGCTCTTTTGGGTTCCCTATAATTGATGAAGAAACCAATACAACCATGAAAAACAATTCACCCTCTGTCCTTCCAAACTTCTATGGACTTAAAACTGAAGATCCTGAAACCTTCTTATTCGAATTTGAAGTGCTGTGTAGAACTTATGACTACTTACAAGATGCTCAAAAACTAAAATTATTCCCTTCAACTTTGAAAGGAGCAGCATTGAAGTGGTTTATGAGTCTAATCAGCAGTTCTATTAGAACATGGGAAGACATGAAACAAGCATTTCTAGAGAGGTATTTGGATTATTGTATGCCAGTTAATCATAAGGAAGAAGTGTTCAAGATGTTACAAAAATAAGATGAAAATTTAGAATATTTGTTGGAGAGATTTAATTACAACATCAAAAGGGCAAAAATGGAAAACCTAGATCAAGACACCTTAAAAGCTCTTTTGTTGAAAACAATTAGGGATGAATGGTTGGATATCCTTAACATGATGGGAAAAGGGGATATATCACAACTTACATTACCTAAAATATCTGAGTTATGTATCAACCTTTCCAGAGGGAAATCTAAAACTGTCAAAGGTCCAAGAGATCCCGCTCTTGCAAGGGCAAGTAAATCTGCTTCTGGGACAGTAAGTAGATTAGAAATAAGACACATGCTTGATGATTTTAAATCTGACATCTTAGGGAGTCTTAGTGAACAAATAGACACCCTCAAGATACAAAACAAGCAAAAGGCTGAATCTGATGCTTTGGCAATATTTTGTCCCAAATGTAGAAAGAAACATGCCTTGAGAGAGTGTCCTTTGGATGTAAAAGCTGTAGAAACCTGTGTCATTTGTTCTGAAAAACATGAGACCAAGAATTTTCCTTCTCTTCCTGGTCTCAAGGCTGTCTTTCAAGAGGAAACTCCTACAGATTCCACAGAGTCTCTCAATTTTGTATCTAGAAGACCTTGGTAGGGACCTCAAACACAAGGATTCCATGATCAAATGTATAATCAACCTCCACCTTGGAATTCTTGGCAGCAACCTTGGCCCCAATTTCAAAATCAATCTCAATCTTGGGCACAAGGAACACAAAGTCCCTATGGAAGATATTCTCCATACTATCAGTATCCACCATCCTATCTACCATACCCACATTTTTATCCTCAAAATCCTCAACAAAATTTTCCTTAAAATCTTCAACAAAATCCTCAACAACATCATCAGAACCAACCACATCAAAATAAACCACTTTCATTACAATTCCCTCAAAAATCAAATCAATTTCCTGCTCAACCCATACCAAACCCCAATAATAAAAATCCTCAGAACACATACATGATAGAAGGCCAACAGTTTCCAACTTGTTTAATTACTCCTCTAGACCTTAGTGAAGTTCAACTTAGGTCTGGAAGAATACTTGAAAAGAGGAAGCCTTCTGTGATCATACAAGAACAAGATAACTCTGAGGAAGACTCTCTACGGGTGAATAAAATTCTTGAGGAAGACACATCCTTTCAAGACCCAAACACTGAAAAATTAAAACAAAAAGATCCAATAAATTCAACTCCTGTATTAGAGCAACCATCTACATCTACTTCTATACCTCCCTTTCCGGAAAGATTAAAAATTGATAGAGGTGTAGAAAAACAAATCATGGTGCCTAATTATGATTTCCTAGATGAGCTGAGAAATGTTCGCATTAAAATTCCATTATTACAAGCCATCAAGGAAATTCCAATTTTAGCCAAAACAATAAAGGAGTTGAGTATGAAGACAACAAGAAAAAGAATAAGAGAAACAAAGAAAATTCAACTAGTAGGACAAATAACAGACATTATGATGGGCAATATTTCTATTCCAAAGTATCTTGACCCAGGAAATCCAGTTGTCAAAATTCACATCAATGGAATTGAAATCCAGAACACACTCATTGATTTAGGAGCAGCAATCAATATCATGAGTAGACAAATCATGGATAAACTGAAACTTCTTAATCTTCTCTTTACACCCACACTATTACAATTAGCAGACAGATCTGTGATCAAACCAGATGGGGTAATAGAAGACATTCCAGTGTCCCTAGATTCTTGGGAGTACCCTATGGATTTCATGATCCTAACTCCTAAGAATAATCTAGGAGGCCATCCTGTTATATTAGGAAGACCTTGGTTGGCTACAGCTGATGCCTTTGTTAGTTGTAGATCTGGTGATATGTATATCTCTGATGGTAGTTCAACTAAGAAGTTCACTTTATATCCTCCAGCTAGGACAATTACAGATATAGATGACACTCAATGGATAGAGGATGAGGAAGATTTACAACCTCTCTTCGCAATTTCAGAAATTAGTGAAGATAATCAAATTCTGAATACTCTAGAAAATTTTGAATCCTCTCCAGAACATAAACATGAATCATTTCAAGAGGGATCCAATATTGATTTTTTGTCATCAAGGCAGATGTCTCTTCATTCTATGGACAAATTTGGCAGCTCTACAAGTGAGATTTTCCCAGGAAAAACTTTGAACATAAACAAGAACCTAGAAAAATCTCAACAAGAAGAGCTAGTCAAAGTATTACAAAGACATTCTTCTGCATATGCATGGGAATACACTGACATGAAAGGGATAATCCCCAAGACTTGCACTCATCACATCTATATAGAGGAAAATTGCAAACCAATCAGACAACCTCAAAGACGGATGAATCCAAATCTTAGGGAGATTGTTAAAGAAGAATTGCAAAAATTATTAAATGTCAATTTCATCTATCCCATTTCAGATAGTCAGTGGGTTTCTCCTTTGGTAATTGTGCCAAAGAAAAATGGAAAATGGAGGGTATGTGTTGACTACCGAGAACTAAACAAAGCTACTCTTAAAGACCATTTTCCCTTACCTTTCATAGATCAAGTGTTAGATACATTAGCTGGCAAAAAGTACTTCTCATTCCTAGATGGGTTTAGTGGTTACACCCAAATCCAAGTAGCACTTGAAGATCAAGACAAAACCACATTTACCTGTCCTTGGGGTACCTATGCTTACCGAGTATTGCCATTTGGATTATGCAATGCACCCGCAACATTCCAAAGGGAAGTATTAGGAATTTTTTCAGATCTAATACATGATTGTGTAGAGGTGTACATGGATGATTTCACAGTTTATGGAAACTCATTTGAAGAAGCTTTAGAAAACTTGGAAAGAGTTTTAAAGAGATGTCAGGAAGCAAATCTTTCACTTAGTCATGAAAAATGTTTTATGATGTTTACTGAAGGTATTGTTTTAGGGCATCACATTTCAGGGGATGGGATTAGAGTTGATGAGTCTAAAGTTGAAGTCATATCTAACTTATCCATTCCAAGTTGTCAAAGAGATGTTAGAATTTTTCTAGGATTTACAGGATATTATCGGAGATTTATAGAAAACTTCACCAAAATAGCATCTCCACTCTTCAAATTACTCACCAAAGATTGTTAATTCAAATGGACTTCTGATTGCCAGTTAGCTTTTGAAACCCTGAAAACCAAAATTTCTGAAGCACCTATATTAAGGGGACCTAACTGGAAGTTACCTTTTCATATCTCCACAGATGCCTCCGATACAGCTCTAGGAGCAGTATTAGGGCAGAAAGACTTGATTCCATATGCCATCTATTATACCAGTAAAAATTTGACTCCTACAGAGTTAAATTATACTGTAACTGAAAAAGAGTTTTTAGCTGTTGTTCATGCCATAAACAAATTTAGACACTATATAACAGGCTATGAAACTTGTGTTCACATTGATCATTCTGCAACTAGATATTTAATGAACAAATCAATCACTAATGGCAGAGTTATAAGATGGTTATTGCTCTTACAAGAATTCAACATTACCATTCTGGATAGGCCTGGAAAACAAAACACAGTAGCTGATTTCCTATCTAGACTCCAAAATATCAAAGATGACACTCCGGTTGAAGATCAATTTCTTGATGAATATCTTTTTGCAATTTCTACTCAAACTCCATGGTTTGCTGATATTGCTAATTATTTAGTTTCAGGAAAATTTCCTTCAATAATGAATGCAAGGGATAAAAGAAAAATCATTAATGATAGTGCAAAATATTCATGGGTTGCTAATGAGTTGTATAAGACAGGTCCAGATTTGATCATTAGAAGGTGTGTTCGTGAAGATGAGATGCCTGAGATTCTCAAGGCATGTCATGATGAACCTTGTGGCGGACACTTTGTAGATAAGAGGACAGCCTATAAGATCCTTAATTTAGGATATTATTGGCCATCCTTGTTTAAAGATGCTAAAGAGTATGTCAAAAGGTGTGACAGTTGCCAAAGGGTAGGGAAACCTTCTCCTTCAGGTGAGATGCCATTACAAACTCAGGTACATATCGAACCTTTTGAAAAATGGGCTTTGGATTTTGTAGGACCTATTAGTCCTCCATCAAGACAGAAAAGGTATATATTATTTTGCACTGATTATGTTACTAAATGGGTAGAAGCCAAGCCATTACTTGTTGCTAATGAATCATCTGTAGTTACTTTTCTTTTTGAGGATATTTTTACTCGTTTTGGTGTCCCAAGGGAAATTGTTACAGATCAAGGAGCTCAATTTACATCAAGGCTAGTGGAGCAAATGATGGAGAGGTACAAAATCAGCCATAGAAAATCTACTCCCTGTCATCCACAAGCAAATGGTCAAGTGGAATCTACTAATAAGGTCATTGAAGGAATCCTAACAAAGACTGTTCATTTACATAGAAGAGATTGGGTAGATAGGCTTCCTGAAGCCTTGTGGGCCTATAGAACTACATGGAGAAACACAACATGCCATACTCCTTATGAGCTTGTTTATGGAAAGCAAGTTTTGTTTCCCATAGAGTTCCAAATTCAAACCTTCAAAATGGCAGTTCAGCTAGGACTTGATTTAACGGAGGCACAAAAGCATAGATTGGAGCAAATCAATGAATTGGATGAGATCAGATAGGATGCAGTTCAGAAAACAAGTCTAATCCAACAGCAAAGGGCTAGATGGCATGACAAATACATCAAAGAGAATAAATTCAAAGAAGGTGACTGGGCTCTCTTGTTTGATTCAAAATTCAAGGATTTTCAAGGTAAATTTCAGACACATTGGCTTGGGCCATATGAAATTGTTGAAATTTTTGATAATGGGGCAGTAAAAATCAGAACTATAGATGAAGAAGAAGTCACTTTTCTTGTGAATGGTCATAGATTGAAGTTGTATCGCAAACCACTCTCAAGAGAAGAATTTGTCCAGAAGTTCCAAGGAAGCAGTGATGTGAATTTAATGAAGAAGAATCTTTCTTCTTCATCAACTTGATTGAATTTTCTGAAGCATTTCTTTAAAAAATAAAAAATAAATAAATAAATAAAAAGTATAAACATGAAAACCAATCACTGATTGGCATGTTTATACAGAAAAGATAGGGTGAAAATCAGAGTCTCTCTGACACTCTAACTTTTCCATTTTGTTTTTGCAAGCAGCTGTTACAAAATCATAAGTTCAGATCCATAGTGCTTATGATCCATCTCATTTCATTTCATTCCATTCACTTATCCATCCATACTCCATTTCATTCATTTATTCATACTTCACTTCATTCCATATATCATTCATCTCATTCCATACTCCATCCACTTCATTTTCATATCAAAATTTAAAGTCTGATGTCTTACTGCAAATGAATAATACATGTCATGGATTATAGGGCGGTTCTTATGTTCTTTCACTCCATTTCATAAACTGAATCCATTCCATTTCATCATCCACTTCATACATATCATGTCTCATCATCCATCTTCATTCATGCCATATAACATTTCACTTATATTCCAAAAACACTCCATTCCATGATTAAAATACTCTACAGGTACATTCTGCAGCTGATCAGCCTTTCCGCAGCCAGACAGTCATTCCGCAGCTACAAATCCTGAAGGCATTAGTCAGCAGACATTAGAATTGCAACAAAATGATCCAGTGTATCCATGAATAAGAAGAATCAAGAAGGATCATGAAGACTCTTCCAAAGGAGAACAAAGAAGACAAAGACTAAAAAAAAAATCAAATGAAAAGCAGAGGTAACAAGTTTAGATTATAATGGCATTTCATAAAGTTTAGCATAGTTTTAGTTATGAATTGTTCGAAAAGGTTGTTTTAATTATTTTTATTGATCATGACCAATAAACCCTCCACAAACTTTGGATTAAAATCTCTCATTTCAAATTCCATACCCGACATCATTTAAGCGGTTAAAATGGCTGAAGTGTTTGAATTCTTCACGTCACTTAACCAAATCATTCAATGATGATTCTCTTTTCCGTTGTAAAAATCCCCGCCGTCTTTTCAATCATTAATTTGTTTCCTCCACCTCACTCCATTTACTCATTTCGTAACTACTTCCATCACTCCATTCTGTAGCCAGCACTTCATTCCGCAAACAGAGATATTCTTATCACCGTGAGCAGAGCAAAAGGGTATATCAGTTTGAATATCAAAGCACTATCACCATGGGCAAATATTGAGCATTATCACTGTAAACGCAGAGGTACAGTAGTGTAGAATTTGAAGCCATTTATCACCGAGAGACAGAGATATATCAGCCCGAAGTTTGAAGCCATTTGTCACTGTCAACCAGAGGCATATCAGTCCGAAATTTCATTATCAACCAGAGGCATATCAGCTCGAAGCTTGAAGCCATTTGTCACTGTCAACCAGAGGCATATCAGTCCGAAGTTTGAAGCCATTATCACCAAGAATCAGAGGCATATCAATTCGAAGGTGAAAGTTATTGTTTCAGTGGGTAGAAAAGAGTATTAATCTGAACATTGAAGAAGCAATTATGGGTTTCATTGTAAGAACTGAACCAGTGGGTACAAAATACCTAGAAGGCTACCCTCAATGTAAATAAATGTTGCAACAGATAGGATGGCTACAATTTTTGGAGAAATTTAATGGCTTCCACAAAGAAGTCACTAAAACATTTGCAAGATCATTTCAAGGAGCTGAAGTTGAAGTGGGAGATGTCAAATTCACTGTCACTGAAGTTTTCATTGCAGAAGCTACAGGGTTTCTTAGAAATGGAGAGAGATGGTTCAAAAACAGAGAATTCCATAATGAATCTTGGAAGCAAATTCTAAAATCACCAGGTATGGATGTCACTGTGTTTAAGAAAGGAATTCCAAGTTCTGCATTGAAAAATAAATGGAGAAACATACTACTTATTCTGCAAAAATTTATTACATGTGAGGGTAGATATGGCACATTTTATGTTTACCACATTATACTGATAATGCATTTTCTGGGGGAAGACTTAAACCTACCCTATTTCTTGCTTAAAAGTTTGAAAAAGATGGCTTCTTGTGTTCAAAGAAGGGTTCAATTTTTAGAGACAACTCTATATCATCATGGTTTGGTTAAAATTTTGATTGAACACCATTTAGCCAAAACAAATGATACTTGGGACAATTTCTTGATAAGAAATCATTTTGAAGAGCCAAAAGAGCCCTCACCTGAACAACAGCCTACAAGGAGAAGCAGAAAATGGAGGGCTTCAAAAATTGAAATTGACAAAACAGTCCAAGAAAGTAGTGAGGAAATCATCTCAGAGAAGTTGACTCAAATCAAGAGACAACTTAAGAAAGAGAAGGTAATAAGGAAATCTGCCACAGAAAGGAGAGGGATCTTCCCAGCCAAGAAGAAGCCATAGACTAAAGGGGAAACTAAGGAAAACTCAAAGCAAACAAACAGGGGTGATAAATATAGAAGATGAGGAAACATCTATTGAAGAAGATGTTAAAGAGGATTTTAATGAAGGAACCCCTGAAATTGACCCTGCTCAGCAAGAATTTTATGACTATGTTGAAACTTTGGAAAGGAAAGCTTCAGAGAGTAGAGAGAGAACCCCTAGTCCTCCACTGTCCGAAATAGATGTGTTAAGAAGGGATAGGTATGAGCTGGAAATACTTAATAGACACATCAAAAATGAGAATGAAATTCTGAAGGAACAAGTCAAGCTCAAAACCGATATGAACTCAACCTTATCTCTGCATATAGACAAAGTGGAAAAGGCTAGTGAAAAGTTGAAAAAGAGGAACAAGAAGCTAATCAGGGCACTTACCAACTTAAGGTTCAAACTTGTCATCAGAAAACCCAGAAGATCTTTAGCTTCCAGGCAAAGGAGAAGGAGAGGATTAGATGTTCTTGCAGAAGCCTCTGAGTTTATAGGATAAGTTGCATGAGGACATGCAAGAAGTCAGCAGTGGGGGTATGTTGAGCCTGAAGATTGTGCTTTCTTTCATTCTACTTTACCTCATTTTCCTTTGTCCATTGCTATTCCAGACCCAATTGATCAATGAATTTAGTTAAAATTACTTTTAGAATGATTAACATGACTGACTTGCTAAGTTTTATGATTTTTGTCATTGTAATGCATTTTGACCGAAACTAGCTGCAGAATGCAGACATTTCGTAGCTAACCGGTGATTCTGCAGTTGTCTTCACGTTTGGGTATGTTCCAGGTGGCCTCTCAAGAAAAACCGCATATGGTTATATTCCACGTCATGTCTACATTGTTCGTTGCTCACCATGAAGGAAGAAACGAATTCTGGATATGGTTTTGGTATGTGGGAACACATTTAAGAAGGCAGACTTCTAATAGGACTGTCTTAGTCCAGATGTCCTTTTCCTTTTTACGCAGCCACTTCAAGAGTCCTAATGTGATTTCGATAAGGAAAGACAATGATCCTGGAATTGTTGCAAGTCTTGTTATGTAAATTTGTTATAAAAACACTCGGGAAACCGAGAGCTGGGCTAGATTTTGTTCTAGATTTTGCTTAGATTCTGTGCTACATTTCTGAAGACGCAGATTTCTCTGTTCAAGTTATTTCTCCTTTAATGAAGAAGACAGTATTGTTTTGAAAGCGTTGATTTGATTTGGAGTTAGATTCCGTCTGGTGGTAGAGGGCCCCTGCCTCCTGCACGGTTTTATTTGCGTAATTTAGATAAGTATCCTAGCTGCCTTTACGTTTTTGAAGTTGAATTCGTAGTTGTTTTCATTAGCTACTATAGTTATACTCGTTCTAAAAACTCTTCCAATTCTAAAAACTCTTCCAAAAGATTATGATCATGAATGGGAAATGGCTATAGTATTGTAGGATTTAATTGCAATCTCTTTTGTTCACCATCACAGTTATACTTATGCTAAGTACTCTTCCAAAAGAAGAAACTCTTCCAAAAAATCCTTATAATGTCTGAAGCATGATTTTGATCTTGAACGTTTCAGTTGTGTGTTTGCACTAAGTACCATAGCTATTCTTGCTCTTAGAAAGCTCTTCCAAAATATCATAATGATGGGTAGGAGATAGCTATGATATCTTAGTTTTTCATTGCTTTCAGTCTTTATGTTTGCATTTGCACTGAATTGTACAGTTAGGATTGTTCTAAGAAACTCTTCCAAAATACCAATCATGATGGACAAACAGACTGTATGATTCCATATAATAATGCATGATAGCTTAGTTAGGATACTCCGGAGTCTAATTGCATTTAACTCATGCTCAGTTATTTTGTTTTAAGTTTGATAATGACTTGTTAGTTCAGCACTGTTTTAGATTAGTGACATCTTAAGTTCAGTCTTAGCTTAACTCATTGCATTTGCACTCCACATTCAGTTGTCATTCACTGCATATTAGATTACTTCAGTTGTTAAACTTAACAAAACAACCTTCATTATTTACAAACCTCTTCTTGTTCTAAAATCTATAATTGATTCATAACCATATGAACATAAGACAATATCATTTTAAGGCCTGAAGTACTTCTGCAACTTTCTTATCATCTCACACACAAACATTTCCTCAAAAGACTATTTTAAAAATCTATAACCTTTGAGTGAAGTGTAGTGTTATCAAACTAAGTTGCAGAATAGAGTTAGGAACTAGTCTTAAAGTAGAGATCTTATGATGGTATCAATGTTTTACTCCAAATATGCTTCAACAAATCTCTAATCATGGATAACATGTTGCATCATTATAAGTTAGTTGTTTAACTGTTAGGATAATTTGCATACTTAGCTGACCATGTCTCAAGCTCTCTCTCAAACACCTTTGATGAAAGAATTTGACAAATTGAGTTTATGTTTTGAATCATTTGCTTAAAAGTCATTATCAAGCTTTTTTTTTGCTTAGTCATAGTTTGGATTTGATTCTGTTTCAATATCTGCAATAGCATTTTTCATTTGTCATCAACCAACTAGGCTTCACTCTGTTTTTAATCATTAGCTTCCTTCCACTAGCTTTCTAGTCATTTTCCTTGTGAACATAAAATTGCCAAAAAGACCAAAAAGATCATAAATCATCATAAAAGACCAAAAACATCACAAAAAACTACACACAACGCATTAAAAAACAAGCACCTAGGTACATACAGTACACTTCACTTCAGCAGTTTACCAACCCTGGTTGACAATTAAATGAGCTCAATTTAGGAGACTAGATTGAGACCAAACAACTCCTACCTCAACAGGGAACAACATGTTCCTCTTTGAACTATAAGATATAAGAGGATAGAAATTTCTCAATCAGAACATCAAGTTTCAGATGCTAGTTACCTCATAGACCATTTTGCTGTCAATTTCATTGTTGAATTGTTTATCCTCTTCCATTTTCTCTTTCTCTTCTTTTGTTGCCCATCAATTTCTTTGTACAAAAACCCGTCTTCCTTTCTCTCTAAAAACCTCAAACTTTCTTCTTTATGTCATGCATTTTGTAAGCAAGCCTCCTTGGTTGTTTCTATTCCTAGAAGAATATGAAGTGAAGCATTGTCTCTTGGGCTTCCAACAGAAAACTGCTCTCTTATTTTATGTGCGGTTTTGAAAATATTTATAATAGAAAAAGATATTGTAACATCTCAATCGAAAATGATGACAAGTGAAAAATCAGACTTGTATTGTTTACATTTTCTATTTAATGAAATATATGTATTTTATCTTTGTCTTAATATATTATGTCCTTATTGACACTTTTTAGCCTTCATATTGATTAGCATAGCCTTTTCACTTCACATCAATTTCATCCTTTTGTAAAATAAAACTCAACATACAATAACATTATTTCAGTTAATGACTTCAATGCCAATATTTCCAACAATACCCCCCTTTGGCATTGATGGAAATCCTTTTGTCATCCCCTTCCATTCTGAGGAATTTCTTCCTTCCTCTGATTACATTACCTCCCCCTTTGACGTCAATGGAGAGAGGGTTACAAATTTTTCAGTGCAGTTTCCATTATTGCATTATTGCTTCCTATTGTGTAATGAACATTGTTGCTCTCAAAGTTCTACATAAAGATTGTTCATTTTGTCATTGTATTATTGAATGAATGCCACTTAATATGGCTTGTTAGGGTTGCTCCAGTTTGAATGAGTGTTTCTTGAAGATGAATATTGCTTCAAAAATGGTTGATGCTCCATAGACAAAATTATACAAGAATAATTAAGATGCTCGATGTGATATATAAATTCTGCTCCAAATCCACTTCAGACCCTGTTAACATTGCAAAATCACTACAAAACATTATTGTAAGAACACTTTAAAATAGTGCAACGAATTATAGTGTGGCAACAAATATTATTGAAGGAAGAGAATCCTAAACTACATCATTGATGTGCTTCTTGAAATAAGAAATAGGTTTGTTAAGATTTTTAAACATCATTTTTCTTAATTTGAAACCTTTAAGATATACTCCCAAATATATATACTTTAGATGCTAACACACTATCACTATCTTTGAAATGCTACAATAAGACAAATGGCCACAGCACCAAAATATGAATCAATAAATCTTCACAACATGTATATTATAAGGTGCCAAAACCCTAAAAACATCATTACAATAAGTTACCAAACCCTAGACACTTAATGACATTTTCAGCCTATCAGGAGTAGTGGAACAGATTCATCAATTTTGGGACTCAGGAGAAGATCCCAATACCAAGAATAAATTATTTCTTTAAAACAACAATCCAGGATTGGTTCCATAATATTATGGAGGTAACATATCATTAAGGATGCCACAATGATCATTGGAAGAACGTTGTTCCAAATATATTTGGAAAATAAACACTAACGCTAATTTATTGAAAAATAATCACAGGTCAGATGAACTGTGCTCCAAATATTTGGCTTCAAGATGTATCATCATTGCAAGAATACATTGGATGGACGCATTGCACAGCATTGTTAAAAAAAATTTGGGAGAACACTTTGTAAGGTTGATGAAAGTATGCTGGAATATAAGAGGCATTATAATAATAACAATATGTCTATATATTGATTCAATGTTTTCCATGAACACTGGAATATAGTAATGCCTTGTAATAATAACCCCGCAATATTATCACTGCATGTTATAATTAATGTTAGCAATGAAAAACTTTCTTGGCAATAACATGTTAACACTGCTCCAAGAATGAATCGGCACTACTCTAGAGTTTGTATTAATGTTTGCTTCTCCATTCCTTCCTGTGTCGTAATGTATTAATAAACAACTCCTTTCTGCTGATGTAATTTTCAGATGAACAATAATCGTGTCCCACACTTTAATAGTAACATAAATACAATTAAGCCAACATACCTCTATTTTTCTTAATTTGAAGTGTATGTATCATACTTCAGAATGGTTGTCACTAAAAGATTCAAATTTAGGTGGTGAAAGATTCCACTCAGTTGACATCTCTTTTTCCTCTGTTTTGGGCACAAGAATTCTGGGGTATCTGTTTTTTTTTTCTCAATAGGAAAAATAATTTGGAGGCAGCGATGACCCTTTTCATCCCTGAAGGAGAGAAATTCTAAGTGGACAGGGAAAACCCTTCCTTTCTCTGTTTGGGCACTTGTCTATTTTATTTCAGGTAGCAGAATCATCATTCTATTATGTGGAAGCATGCGAGTACCTTTTGGACAATCTTTAAGCGTGCGGTCACTTTGAATCTGTCCTGGAAAATAGCTAAAGAAATTGAAGGGTAGTTTGACATAGATGGACAGTGATCAAAGCACTTCGAGGAGTCAGACACATCTTGGAAGTTCAAGGAAATGAATGGGAAGCACGTATGGAACTTTAAAGTGTGAATTTTATGGGGTCATCAAATCCAAAAATATTTCTTCTCTTCAAGTGTGTTTCCTTGGATTCTATGAAGACGATAGTTTGGGTGTTGATAAAGAGGAAAGTTTTGTTGTTGGGTCAACCTCTTCTAATGGTGTAGATGACTCTGAGTCAGAGGGTGGTGCTAATGCCCGCAAGAAAAGGGTTGTGTCACTGGGAACTTTAGCACTATTGTGTGATGAACATGATAGCCTTTTTATGGCCTTTGCACCACCTTTAGAAATTCCTCCTTCCAGGGGTCCTTATAGCCAACATGCAGATTTATGTTGAACAAGAGAGAGTTGTTTTGATGAAATTTCAGGATTATCTGCGTGAGCTGGTGACATTTGGAAAATGGAGAGCCACCCAATATTCAGAGGTTTTCAATGCTAAATAACACACCAATAATTCATTCAGAGGTTGTAAGTGTTGAATAACGCACCAATAATGCATCCATCATTAAATTTCTCATAAACACACCAATAACGTTGATTTCTCGTTACTTTGGGCTCAGACACCATAACGTTGTCACATTAACGTTCTGATACCTCACTGTCACCAATAACACTGACACCATAACGCACTAATAAAGTTGTCACCATAACTGCACCATAACACTATCACCGAGGCTATTTCAATACGTTGTCATAGAGTCTCTTCCATTCTTTAAAAAAAATAACGTTGCTCCAAGATTGATGTCGCCACTAACAATTGCACCAACTACACCACTAATCATGCCGATAGCGCCAACCTTAACGCTCAATGATCCATGCATTTTGTTAGCCCCCCCCCCTATGAAATTTTTGACAAGCAAATAGGGGGCTAGATCATTGTTGAGTCTTCAAGGAATGCCTTTCCCCTGAAAACTCGTCCTCCTTGAAGTCTCTCAGTTGCTGTGCCTAATACAAATCCACCTTTGCTAGTAAACTGGTAAAGAGGCATGTCATTCCTTCCTTTACCTCTGCAACATACATCATTTCCCCCCCTTTCTCTTTGTCCAAATTCCCTCTCTGTTACCCCCTTTAGCCTCTTTTATCTTCCCTTGGCTCCCCTTCTATTTCCCCTTTTACCTCTTAAATCCCCCCAAAGACCCCCTTTAAATTCTTCCCCTGCCCTTGGTTTTCCCTCTTCTCCCCTTTATTCCGCTATCGTTTCCCTTTAAACCCCTTAAAACCCATTAAAATGGGCAAAAAACCCACTTTCCGACCGTGCTATAGGCACTAGCCCCTCTTCCGCTGGCCCCTTAACCACTTCCCCACATATGCCCATCACCCCAAGACCAAGCGCTTAAGTCTTGGGGGCCAATCGTAATCGAAACAACCGGCGGGTGCATTTCCTTTGTAACACTCAAAAAACCCGACGCGATTGTTTTATTTCGTTAAGTCCTCCGATCGTGTTCTCCACCGTTGATTTCCCCGCCAGATCGACGGCCAGCGCTAATCGCAGCCCCCCGCTCGATTGCAATCGAAGGTTTGTGTGTGTCACATGTTTGTGCCCTCCGATCGATCGCAACCTTGTCTTCCGATTCCCCCGATTACAACCCTCCCGATTGCATCCCTGCCGTCCGTTTCTCCCAGATCCAACGGTCATCGCTCATCTTCCCTGATCGCAATCGAAAGTTTGTGCGTGTCTCATGTTGCATCCCCTCCGATTGTGATGGTGCCGATTGGATCCTGGCCGTTGGTCCCCCTTCGGATCCGACGGTTCCGATCTAGTCGCTCTCCGCCGCCGCCGGTTCCCACTCTTGCATTCACCTCCGTCGGGTTTCATGTGTTTTGCATGTATTTTCCCATTCCACATGTTGTTTCACCGCTCACTCTCCACCGTCGATCTTCATCCCCAGACCACGATCCTGCGGTCTGCGCTGCATGTTCACCCTGCGTCCATTGCTCCGTCCACCGTCTCTTCACAGACTTGCCGTGTTGCAGAGTTTCTAGGGGAAGAGGACCGCCTCTGTTCAATGAACTGCCTTAATGGTAAGCGGCGCAGTCAGGATCAAATCCAATGAACCAGTACCATCCGGAAAGTCAAGGAATGAGGCTGTCAGGACTTCATTAAAGGAAAGCGGAGTTCAAACGCCGAAAGTCTTGCCCGCGCCATTAAAAGCTCGAGCTAACCCGATAGAGACAGTCATGAAGCAGCAAGGATTTTCAGTACAGAGCAGAGGGATTAGTGCGCGCCAACAAAGATCTTGAGCCTGAAACAGAGGGTTAAGGAGGCAAAGCGTCATTTTGAAGACCCCGAGGATCGATTCTGGGGATCCTGAACATCAATAAGAGGTAATATCAAGGTTTTCTTATCAGCAGAATGATTTTCTGTAAAGGACAGGTCTCCCATACAGTATTTATTATGCGCCGTGTCCCTGAAGGAGTTTCCCATCCCAGCTATAATTCAAAGCAATCTAACATCCATAAGGCCAACCTCCCAGCATGTTCTTTCATTTTGTGCAAATCACCTGAGGTACTGCGGCCCAAAGGTCAAATCATATCCGGAGCAGATCTTCCTTTCACGAGGAAGGCGACCATGATTAGATATACAATGTATCAAGTAGAATGGGCCTCGGCCCTGCATTCATTGTTGCGCTTAAATGTAACATTTAAAGATTCACCTACCTCCTCAGTCGGTCCTCTGTGTCTCTTCTGCTATAAAGCACAGAGGGATATCATTGTAATGGTTGTTGTTGGATTATCAGTGAATTGCAAGTATTTTTGTCCCGAGCCAATTTTCCTGTGTAATAGTTGTAAGACAGGTTGAGAAATACGATGTATTCAGGCTGAATGTAAAATCTTTGGGCAGTGAAGTACCTGATTGGTATTTTTTTTAACATGATAAGCAGTTTTCATTGGATCCTGATCTGCAGCAGTTGGTGATGTTTTTCTTATCTCTGCGTTTATTTCCATTTCATTCCATGTTCTTCTGACTGACATCTGAATGCATGATATAAGATTTACCCTTGTTAGGTACCTTATATCCCAGCTCTCTCAGTCTTTAATATTTTCTGCTCATATGTGTGTCTGAATATTGTTTTTAGTTAACTAAACCAGTGTAGTGGATGATTATTGCCTGCTCTCTGATGTGCAAGTTGATAGAATCAGTGTTCAGATGTCTTTGTTAAGATTTAATTGAAAGAGGCTAGGAACATTGGGAGGTGTAAAGCCTGTCGATGCCTCTTCATAACCTGCCCTTCCAATACGAACCTTTTCAAGGCCCATTGTGTTGCCTATGGTTTTGTCCAAGCAGGCCTGGAGTTAAATGACCTCTGGCCTGATCTATAGATGGAATCAGATGGTTTTCCATCCTTCATTTTCATCCCTTAGTGTTCCATCCCACCAATCAGTCTTTGAGATCCAAATGCTCTAGATGACTAGCCCAATTGAAGCTTACACATTGAACCTAAGTAAATCCTTTCTTGACTCCATTGCCCAATGGCCTTGATGTTCCCTAAGTTATCCATTCTTACCTAGCTTCCTTCTTTACTCATCCTTGTCTTATGGTGACACCTTCCTTCCTGATTCTCAGCAACCAAACTCAAACAATCAAATAAACAACCTTGAGCCTATAACTAGCCTAGAATCACAATTGAGAACTTCAAAGACATATATCCTTTGATAGTCATAGAGAGATCCCTCTCTGGACCTAGGAGGGCTAGATCCTAAGGTCTGAAAGTGGTTCTATGTTGTCTCATCTTTTGGTCTCTGTCAACCTGGCCAAAACATGGGAACCCCAACATAATGGCGACTCCACTGGGGAATTCTGAGTGCTTCTCAATTCAAACAACCTCAGAAACTTAGAACTCTGGTTAGGTTGACGATAAGTCACACCTTTGATGGTGAGCACTGTGGTGGACAGTGCGCCCTAGAATTATCCTAAAAACCCTCCACCTGGCGACTCCATTGTTCCTAAACGTTAAAGACTCCACTGGGGGACCAGTCCCAAGCATAATGAAGACTCCACAGGGAGGCCAGTTCCCAAGACAACATTAACCACAGTAGAAATAACAAGTAGGGCTAAGCTGCTTGGCTTATAAACAGCACTCTGGCTCACAGAACCATTCGTACAAGAGCTTTCCCTGATCCAAACCCACCTGAAACAGTTGATAATCCTGAGAAAATCCTTAAAAGAACATCTGTGAGTAGGAGATCAACTATTTCCAGCAACATTCATAGAGCCAATTCTGCACCAGAAGATCTTGCAGCTCTATTAGACCCTCTCTTCGACCTAGACCTTCAAAACATATTACCTAGAACTAGGTCATTCACTGTTTCAGACCAGCCAGACACTAGGGACAGCGAAACCCCTCCTTCCACACCACCTGATCTCTACTTTCTCCAAAACTTGGGGCTTTCTCACCCTAGATCTGCTCAACAGACTTCTGCTGGTCCTACCATCCCTGTCATCCAACTACCAGCCACTCAATCCAACCCTATACCTCATCAGAACATCATCATGGCAGCCTGGTATGCACCTCTAGTTTTACCTCAGCCTCTACTGCCCTTACCAGGCGATTATCAATCAAAAATCCCACACTTCCCTGCTAAAGAGCCTACAACAGCACAACAACATGTAGATAAAATGGAGGACTCTTTTGACTATATGGAAATTGATGATGAAACAATCAAAATGAGAATTTTCGCGCAGAGCCTGGGGGGAGAGGTTAAAAAGTGGTTTAAAAACCTACCTGCTGGTAGTATCCAAGATCTTTCTGCTTTATACCAGACTCTCATTAACAAATGGGAAACTAGAGCAAACCCTCGCCAGCTCCTAGCAGAATACATGTCTCTTAAGAGGAACGCAGGAGAGAGTGTTCACGACTACACCACTAGATTCAATAGCATCTACAATGCTCTTCCCCCACACATGAAACCTCCGCAAGGTATGGCCCTGGCCAAATATCTTGATGGATTTGATGCTGACATGGCCTATGAGCTTAGAGATAAAGAGTACACCACTTTGGAAGACATGCAGAAGGGGGCAGTAAATATAGAGGCAAACTTAATTGAAAAAAGGGCCAAACTAAGAGCTGAGAAGAGAGTAACATACAAGGATGACACTATAGCCTCCACTTCAGATCCTAATATTGACAGATTGTCTAAGAATCTGGATAAGCTATGCCAAGTGGTCGAAAAGATGGCTATCACTCAGAACAGGAACCAAAATCAAAACCAAAACCAAAACTTTAGAAGAAACAACAACACCCCCAACAGATAGAAAGAGTCAGATCAGCAAGTCATTCCCCCATTCCAAAACTTTCTTGATGAAGATGAGGGAATCATAGAAGAGTCTGAAGGGAATGTGACAAACATGTTTGAAACAGAAGATTCGATCCTAAACTGTGATTCAGAAGAGGACCAACCCTCAACCTCTTATGGGGAGGAGGAGTGGTTTGAATCTGAGGATTATAGGTTGGGATTCGAAAATGCTATGTTACAGGTCAGAGAACAATATGAGCTTAGGAGTAAAAAGAACCAGGACACTTCCAGACCTAAAACTCCTGAGGTAACCATCAAAAAGAGGCCTGAAAAATCTTCTAAAGTAACCGCCGTGAACAACAATTCAACGGCCAAGAGTTCTGAGAGTATCAAAGAAAAGGACAACCAAAACGATGAAAAACAAAGTCAACCAACTAGTAGCACTAGCAACTCAGTTAGTGCTCCTGATAAAACTGTGTCCACACATGTACATAATGAGAAGACACAAACCGATCCAGCTACTAAGGTGGTTGCAAATAAAACAGAATTGAATCCTTCCAAGAGTCAGTCCGCTTTCAGTTTAGAAAGCGAGATTGCAAAAATCAAAATCTCTGTACCATTATCTGAGCCGGCCTCTCAGGATGTATATAAGGGCCAGATTTTGAAAGCATTAAATCTGAGTATAAATAATGACACTGTAAATTTGAGCGATTATCAGCCTGCCCTCTTATTCGGTCCCAAGATTGAGGGGAAATTCCAGGAAGGGGTAGTTCCACCTTTTTATATCAGTCTTAACATTCATGACAAGATCCTCCATAATGCCATGCATGACTCCGGTGCATCACACAATCTAATGCCTAAGGTAGTCATGGAAAGGCTAGGCCTAGAAATTACCAGACCTTACAAGGACTTATACTCATTTGACTCTAGCAGAGTAAAATGCCTAGGCCTCATCAAAGACTTATGTGTGAGTTTAACCCAAATTCCTGCTAAGTGTATGGTCATGGATGTAGTGGTGGCAGATGTGCCGCCTAAGTATGGCATGTTATTATATAGATCATGGGGAGCCAAGCCGCAGGCACCATGCTAGACACCAGCCTGCCACTATCCCTATATTTGGCCAATCAAGAAGACTATATAGAGAATCCCAAATGAAATTCTTAGTCAGCAGCCGCGAGAAACCTGAAAATTCACCATTATATTCTGTACATACCGACCTTGACTCCTTCAGCTTTTGTAATGATGAATCCTTAGAGGAGTCAGAGTCCCGGTATTGGGAATACAAATGGGAACATCGAGCCTATGGACACCGAGCCTATGGACCTCCACATAATGGCTACTCTAGAAGAATACCAAGAGGAAGACCGTGGGCAGCACACTGAAAATGAAGAAGAGATCAACAATGAAGCCTGTAAGATCTATGGTGGACCTCTCACTCCAAGTGAAACAGAAACAGAATGAGAATAGCAAGCTAACCACCTTCCTGACATCCGTAGCCCCTATGAACGACGAGATAGTTTACAACCTAGTACAGACCTCCCAACTCAACCTAATGGCGAACCCATCTGTAAGGGAGAAAGTGAAGTGGAAGTAAACAAAGACCCCCTGTGGGAAATGAACTTTGATGGATCCTGCACTAGGCAAAGCGCTGGAGCTGGAGTGTGGCTGCGTAACACCGAAAATGACCACGCAGAGAGCCACGCTGTCAGTCTGCATTTCAAATGCACGAATAACGTTGCAGAATATGAGGCTCTAATTTTGGGCTTAAATCTGTTGAAAAAATTAGGAGCCCGTAGGATAGTCATGAGAGGAGACTATGAGTTAGTAATCAAACAGATGAATGGTGAGTATTCGGCAAAACACCCAAGGCTTAGGGCATATAGGAATGATACTGTAGATTTGCTGAAAACGTTGATTGAATATGATTTAGTATCCATTCCTAGGGGTCAAAACGCTATTGCAAATGGACTAGCCTGCCTAGCTCGCTCTTATCCTAAAGCCCCAGTTGACCAATAGATCGTCATTCAGACTAAATTCAGGCCTGCAGTGTCAGACAATGAAAAATACTGGCAGGTCTTTGAAGGAGACAAACAGATTGAAGATTTCCTAATGGGCAGAAATGAGTTTGAATTTCCTGATTCGGACTCAAAATCTGATGACAGCTGCCCAAGTGAGGATTCCCCAGGTGAACTAGAAACACCTAGTAGTATAGAAATAAATTCTTTTTTTTGAAGAAACTGGAAATTCAGCCATAAAACGTGAAAACGCAGATCGAGAAGAAATGGAGGTGCTGCAAGCCAAAAACAAGAACATACCAAGAGGCTTAGCACCCTTAGAGGACCTCTTTGATTTCGATGATGTTGCAAAGAAGCCCGCAATAGAGCATGCGTAATCAGATGTAGAAGAATGCAACATAGGTACTGAAGACAAACCCAAAATGATAAAACTGGCTAAGTCTATACCTGCCGACATGAAGAAAAGATACATTGACTTGTTTAAGGAATTCATTGATTTGTTTGCATGGAGCTATGAAGACTTAAAGTCCTATGACACCAACATTATACAACATAAGATACCGCTGAAGGAACCAAATCATAAGCTCTTTAGACAGAAGTTCAAGAATTAACTCAAAACAACGTTCTAGGTGAAAGGAAATTAAGATGTATGATGCAGGCATAATAGTCCCTGTAAGGTTTTCTGATTGGGTGTCAAACTTAGTGGCTGTGAGGAAGAAAACAGGAGAGATCAGGTTATGCATAGACTTTAGAAACCTAAACAGAGCCTCCTTGAAAGACAACTACCCCTTGCCTAGAATGGAACATATCTTACAAAAAGTGGTGGGCTCTAAAAGAATCTCCCTGCTTGATGGTTTTTCAAGATATAACCAGGTATTGGTACTCCCAGAATATCAACTCAAAACAACTTTCACCACTCCATGGGGCACCTTCATGTATGTGAAAATTCCCTTTGGATTGATGAATGCTGAAGCTACCTTCCAGAGAGAAATGGACATTGCTTTCTCAGATGAGATTGGACACTTTATAGTTATCTACTTGGATGAATTGATTGTCTTTTCTAAAACTAAAGAGGAACACTTGAAACATCTGAGGAAAGTTTTCGAAAAATGTAGAAGGTACGGTTTGTCCTTGAATCCCAAGAAAACTGTTTTTGGTCTGCAAGAAGGTAAGCTTCTCGGGCCACATCATATCCTAGAAAGGGATTGATACCTCGCAGAGTTGAGGGAATACTAAATTACACATCCAAGAAATATCAAAGAGCTACGGCCCTTCATTGGGAAGATCAATTTCCTTAGAAGATTTATCCCCAACCTTGCCGAGCATCTTAGGTGGTTAGGAAAAATGACCGAAATGCCGAAGAAAGATGCCGGAATTAAGTGGACTGTCAAGCCAAGAAATATTTTGAGTCGAGAAAGCTTGCACTCACCTGTGCCCCGTCGTCTCCACGCCCCGCCTCTCAAAAGATTTTTCGATCTTTTCATTCGCTTCACCACACACAATAGTCGCAAGCACAAGTAAAACAATTCGCAGGGTAACAAATGTACCTATGGCCTTCTTCAAGCAGTTTCAAGAGATGCACCCTTAAAGTACAACATCATGGAAAAGCAAAGCCCACACCCCGATTAAGGCCTTAAAAGACTTTAGGTGTGTACATCCTGCATTCTCACACCATTGCCTATGTGCCAAATATAGTGGTTAAAGATATCTTGTCCCAAGACCCTGATGGGAAAAGGGGAAAATGGATTGCTATAATCTTGGAATACAACCTTGAAATAAAACCCACCAAGTTGATCAAAGGTCAAGGCCTAGCCCAATTAATGGCTGAATCAAACTTGCAGGCCCTTGACATTAACATGATGAATGCCTTAGATGAGCAGGAAGTATTGCCCCATCCAACTATTGAGGAGAAGTTCCAGAACTCTCCTTGGTATGCCGATATCCTTTATGTGCTCGCCCATCTCAATGCCCCCCCAGAACTGTCCAAAAAAAAGGCCAGATTCATAAAAATCAAAGCTAGAAATTATTGTATTTTGAATGAGAATCTATACTGGAAAAATCCAAATGGCCTATTACTGAAATTTTGTCTGAAACTGAAGCTAAAAGAATCAAACAAGAATTCCATGCAGGGGAGTGTGGAGGCCACCTGAGTTGGAAAACCACTGCAAATAAGATACTCAGGGCTGGTTACTATTGGCCTACACTCTTTAGTGATGTCCATAAAATGGTTCTTACCTACCACAAATGCCAAATCTTTGAGGGCAAAAGAAAGCTCCTTCCCCTCCCTCTGCAACCTATCACCATAGAAGGTCCCTTCATGTAATGGGGCCTAGAATTTATTGGGGAAATTCACCCTGCCTCCTCTGGACAACATAAATGGATTCTAACTACTACAGATTACTTCACTAAATGGATAGAAGCCATACCCACTAGGAATGCCACTGATTCTATCATCATTAGGTTCCTAGAGGACTTCATCTTATCTCGTTTTGGCTGTCCAAGGAAAATAATCAATGAAAATGCTGCTGCTTTTGGATCCAAAAGAATGGTTGATTTCTGTCACAGGTACGGAATAGCACTTGGACACTCGACTGCCTATTACCCCCAGGGTAATGGCCTAGCCGAATCATCAAATAAAATCCTGGTTACAATCATTAAGAAGTTGCTGGAAGAGAACAAAAGGTCATGGCATAAAAAGTTGATACATGCCTTGTGGGCAGACAGGCTCACTACAAAGAAATCTATTGGCATGTCACCCTTCCAGCTGGTTTATGGGATGTATGTGGTTTCCTAATAGCCTTGGGACAATTGGTGGTTAAGCTTATTCAAGAAATCCAATCGAAGAATTGAACACAAGATAAGGAATCAATGAAACAATCCATCTTCAGCAAACAAGGGAGCAAGTTTATACCTAAGCCGGTCAGAGGCAGAAAACATGAAGAGACAGCTTGACAAAGAACCAAAGCAAAGCATTTCAAGGTGGGGGACAAGGTCCTAAAGTGGGATTCAAGAAGAGAGGATAAAGGCAAACATGGCAAATTCGACAGCTTGTGGCAAGGTCCGTTCATCATTCAAGCCACGGTGGGTCCTAATGCGTTTTTCTTGCAAGAACTTGATGGTTCCGAGTTGTTTGGGCTATAGTGTCATCCTTGTCATCCTATAGTGTCATCCTATAGTGCCAGGGATGAAAATGAAGGATGGAAAACCATCTGATTCCATCTATAGATCAGGCCAGAGGTCATTTAACTCCAGGCCTGCTTGGACAAAACCATAGGCAACACAATGGGCCTTGAAAAGGTTCGTATTGGAAGGGAAGGTTATGAAGAGGCAGGGACAGGCTTTACACCTCCCAATGTTCCTAACCTCTTTCAATTAAATCTTAACAAAGACATCTGAACACTGATTCTATCAACTTGCACATCAGAGAGCAGGCAATAATCATCCACTACAGTGGCTTAGTCAATTAAAAACAATATTCAGACACACATATGAGCGGAAAACATTAAAGACTGAGAGAGCTGGGATATAAGGTACCTAACAAGGGTAAATCTTATATCATGCATTCAGATGTCAGTCAGAAGAACATGAAATGAAATGGAAATAAACGCAGAGATAAGAAAAACATCACCAACTGCTGTAGATCAGGATCCAATGAAAACTGCTTATCATGTTAAACACAATACCAATCAGGTACTTCACTGCCCAAAGCTTTTACATTCAGCCTGAATACATCATATTTCTCAACCTGTCATACAACTATTACACAGGAAACTTGGCTCAGGACAAAAATACTTGTGATTCACTGATAATGCAACAACAACCATTACAATGATATCCCTTTGTGCTTTATAGCAGAAGAGACACAAAGGACCGACTGAGGAGGTAGGTGAATCTTTAAATGTTACATTTAAGCGCAACAATGAATGCAGGGCCGAGGCCCATTCTGCTTGATACACTGTATATCTAATCATGGTCGCCTTCCTCGTGAAAGGAAGATCTGCTCCGGATATGATTTGACCTTTGGGCCGCAGTACCTCAGGTGATTTGCACAAAATGAAAGAACATGCTGGGAGGTTGGCCTTATGGATGTTATATTGCTTTGAATTATAGCTGGGATGGGAAACTCCTTCAGGGACACAGCGCATAATAAATACTGTATGGGAGACCTGTCCTTTACAGAAAATCATTCTGTTGATAAGAAAACCTTGATATTACCTCTTATTGATGTTCAGAATCCCCATAATCGATCCTCGGGGTCTTCAAAATGACGCTTTGCCTTCTTAACCCTCTGTTTCGGGCTCAAGATCTTTGTTGGCGCGCACTAATCCCTCTGCTCTGTACTGAAAATCCTTGCTGCTTCATGACTGTCTCTATCGGGTTAGCTCGAGCTTTTAATGGGGCGGGCAAGACTTTCAGCGTTTGAACTCCGCTTTCCTTTAATGAAGTCCTGAAAGCCTCATTCCTTGACTTTCCGGATGGTACTGGTTCATTGGATTTGATCCTGACTACGCCGCTTACCATTAAGGCAGTTCATTGAACAGAGGCGGTCCTCTTCCCCTAGAAACTCTGCAACACGGCAAGTCTGTGAAGAGACGGTGGACGGAGCAATGGACGCAGGGTGAACATGCAGCGCAGACCGCGGGATCGTGGTCTGGGGATGAAGATCGACGGTGGAGAGTGAGCGGTGAAACAACATGTGGAATGGGCAAATACATGCAAAACACATGAAACCCGACGGAGGTGAATGCAAGAGTGGGACCCGGCGGTGGCGGAGGGCGACTAGATCGGAACCGTCGGATCCGAAGGGGGACCAACGGCTAGGATCCAATCGGCACCATCACAATCGGAGGGGATGCAACATGAGACACGCACAAACTTTCGATTGCGATCAGGGAAGATGAGCGATGACCGTTGGATCTGGGAGAAACGGATGGCGGGGATGCAATCGGGAGGGTTGTAATCGGGGGAATCAGAAGACAAGGTTGCGATCGATCGGAGGGCACAAACATGTGACACGCACAAACCTTCGATTGCGATCGAGCGGGGGGCTACGATTAGCGCTGGCCGTCGATCTGGCGGGGAAATCAATGGTGGAGAACACGATCGGAGGACTTAACGAAATAAAACAATCGCGTCGGGTTTTTTGAGTGTTACAAAGGAAATGCACCCGCCGATTGTTTCGATTACGATTGGCCCCCAAGGCTTAAGCGCTTGGTCTTGGGGTGACGGGCATATGTGGGGAAGTGGTTAAGGGGCCAGCGGAAGAGGGGCTAGTGCCTATAGCACGGTCGGAAAGTGGGTTTTTTGCCCATTTTAATGGGTTTTAAGGGGTTTAAATGGAAACGATAGTGGAATAAAGGGGAGAAGAGGGAAAACCAAGGGCAGGGGAAGAATTTAAAGGGGGTCTTTGGGGGGATTTAAGAGGTAAAAGGGGAAATAGAAGGGGAGCCAAGGGAAGATAAAAGAGGCTAAAGGGGGTAACAGAGAGGGAATTTGGACAAAGAGAAAAGGGGGGAAATGATGTATGTTGCAGGGGTAAAGGAAGGAATGACAGGCCTCTTTAGCAGTTTACTAGCAAAGGTGGATTTTTATTAGGCACAGCAACTGAGAGACTTCAAGGAGGACGAGTTTTCAGGGGAAAGGCATTCCTTGAAGACTCAACAATGATCTAGCCCCCTATTTGCTTGTCAAAAATTTCATAGGGGGGGGGCTAACACATTTTTTTCATTCCCCCTTAATAAGGATTCTACTACACTTGTCAGGATTTTATTGCGCCATATCTCAAAGAGTCGAGATTCTGTGTTTGTCAATATGTTGCAATTCCAATATATATGTAGTGTTGGATTATTTTACTAAGGTTTTTTTCTGCTCAACCATTCCACGTTCCTCAACAACATTCATTTGTTGGGCTATTTTTCGGTTCTGTATATGCTCGGCATATTTTCAAAGGATATTGTGAGTGCCACTATTATGAGTGATGAGGCTCCTTTTTCCTTGTGACGCCACCATTTCACTGGAGGGAAAAAATTTATTCTTGAACTAATGCAGAGAAACGTCTCTTTGACTTCGAGGTTGTGTCATTTTAACTAGTAAAATTTTTCCATAGAGTGATGCTACTTGATTCACTGTCAAAGAAGATTGTTGGCTTAACTTTATGTGTTTTCGACACTAGGATTTTAATTTATGTGCTTGATAGGGCTAAAAAAAAAAATATCTCGAATCCATTTTCATTTAGTTGCAAATAAGATGAATACATATATATATATATATATATATATAGAGAGAGAGAGAGAGAGAGAGAGAGATTTGATGAATGTTTTTTGACGAATATAATTTGCTGTGAATGACTTGATCGATGCATCAATAGCTTCATATCCGACAAAACAAAGTTTCCATAATGAAGTTGAAGGATTTGGGGAAAAACCTAGTGATGCACTAAAAAATACCCCATTAACTTATTCACACTGCATTTCCTTGATTTTCTTTGTTGTATTCATCACATGAGTGATCCTTTGCGACAGTTTCCACTTGATCATTTTATGTGTTAAAAACCTTCATATTTGAACTAATGAGATTCAGATGTCTTTCTCATTATCCTTCATGATGAAGACAAAAAAAAAAACTCGTCACATAAATACATACTATTTTCTCCTCTTGGCTTGATGGTGGCATACATTGTGGCATACTATTTGCTCCTCTTAGCTTTATGGTGGCATACTATTTTTTTTCTGAATTTGAATGTAGGATTGCAGCTTTACCACTTGGTATATTCTTCCAATTTAGTTCCATAGTGGCCTTTTTGTTTCTGGTTGCAGGTATAATTGGGTAGAAGATGATTTTCTTCTCTTCTTGATGAAAGAGTTTTTCTTTTTCTTTCGTGAAAGTATATTAGAATAGACCTCCGCTTTTCAGAGAGAATTTATCATTTATTTCATGAATTCAGATCAATGAATTCCATGTAGATAATCCGAGAATGAAGAATTTTGGGAGATTTTTAACAATGCTAATTGATGAGCTCCATCATTAGACATATTTGGAGGGGTCAATGGTCACCTTTTTGCCTTCTTAGATCTCTTTTTCTTGCATTTTTATTATTATTTGGTTTTATGATGCTAATATAGGTGGTTATTAAGGCTAACATACTCAGAGTGCCTAATATAAGGTTGAGTGCATAAAATCATGATTTATTAATCATTTTTATAAATATTTTATCATAAATACTTGGAGGAGACAGCAAGGACAAATTAATGGAGGATTTTCCACCCTCCTTAACTCTCAAAGGTAGCGAAAGGATCCAAAAGATTCTATCTAGCAATTCTACTTCCAAAGGCAGTCAAAGGATCTCCAAGGATTCTCTCTAGCAATTCGAATTCCAGAGGCAGCCAAGCACTCAATATTTGTTTACTTGGATTCAAGTGGAATCAATCACTATTTTCTAGGGAGATTTTGGTAGCTTCCCTGTAGAATAAATAGAGAAGAGCTAGAGCTAGGAAGAGTTGATCAATTAGTCGATTCTAGTTGGAACTTTGTTGCAATCGATTGAGCTTATTATTTTACTCAATGATCAAAATTTCCATGATGTATGAGGTTATTCTTTTATAAAATGAGCAAAATAATTTCATTCGACTGATTTAATTTTTAGAGAGCTAGGCTCGTGGGTTAGGTCCCAATCCATGTGCCTCAACTCCTTTTTTGTTACCATTCTTTTCTTTCTGCCATTAAGCTAGCTTTCTTTCTGTCATTCAATTAATTCTACTTTTAATAGTTTCATTGTTGTTTAGTTTTTCTTCCAGTGTGTTGTTGTAGTTCATTTGCTTGTGAGTAGTAGAATAGAGGAAAAACTCCAAAAGTTGTGGTCAAGCCTCTCCATCTCATCTCTGTCAATAGAGTTCAAGCAGGGTAGACCTTTCCACAGGCCAAAAATTGATTTTTGTTTGATTTTAGGGAAGAAATTGCGTTACCAATTCTGAGTCTCTCTTTCACTGTTTTTATCACGCATTTTTATCTACTTTCCATGCATTAATCCGCAAGTGTGTTACACTCCTAAGCACTACTGGTGCCCCTCCATTCCCTCATGTTTTCCGCTTATTCCCACAAACTTTCAAACCCTTCAGCCCATCTTATTCCTTTGTTTTTATTATTCACGATTTCCTTTACTCGTTTTAACACAAAAACGTTCGAAAACCATTGAAACTCAACTTCCACCTTTCCTCCTCGAAATTCCTTCTATCATAATTCGCTCACTGCAAATCGCAGTGTCTAGTTCTTCCTTTAACACTTACCTCTCTCATATTCCGATTGCGATATTGTGATACAATGCGATATAGCATATCTAATTTCGCAACTTTCATCCTTTTCCTTTACAATTTACCGCAACTCCGCAGCATCGTAATCGCATGCCGCAACCTTTTCCATTTTCCTTAAGACTTACTGCTTCCTTTCCATTGATTGCAATAGTGCAGTCACGCTTTGAGGTCAGTCCCATTGCCATGTCATTCATATGGCAAATTTCATTCCATCGTTTTATCCCTAGCGCAGTCACATCCCACACTTTTTATTTGGTTCTGTTAATATTTACCACTCGCTCCCGCCGATTGCAGTATTTCTGGCCCATCGCAAATCACTTACCGCAACATTTCCCTGTTTCCTTTAACATTTATCATTTCTGAATGTCGATTGGATATTGTCGCTGCATCGCACAACACAAATCATGTTTTTTTTTGTTTCTTTCTTTAACCCTTACCGCTCCAACTCTGCGATATCACGATTGCTATATCAGCCCCACCTCCATGTCACCACTCCCCATCGCACATCGCAAATCTTATTTTTTTTCCTTTTTTTAACGCTTACCACTCCAATTTTGCAAAGTTGTTATTGTGATATCGCATATCACAACCTTTGCCTCCATCGCACCTCCGCCATCACATATTTGACAATATTCCTCTCCAAATCCATTTCTGCACCATATTATAAGGTTTTAATCCAGTTTAAACCCCCGCTTTCCACTTCTAAGCCTCATTTCATGCGTTAAGCCCTCCATTAGCCTCTTTAGCCTTTTTCTTTCCTCCAAGCTACAAATAAACATTTTTTCAAATAGGATTAAGTCATGGATAGTTTAGTTGCATGGATATAAGCATGGTAGATAGAGAATAAGATAAGTAGGGTGTGTTTAGCCGAATGGCCAAAGTTAAGTGGAATTGAAATTAGTTTCCTTTCTTCAATTTCTTTTCAATAATTTAATTTAGTTTCTTTATGTCATTTCCTTTCTGAAAATTAAATTAGTCTCATTCTTGTCATTTATTTTCAGAAATTTAGTTTAGTTTCCTTTCTGTCATTCCCTTCCAGCAATTTACTTTCCAGTTCTTATCATAGTTAAAAAAATAGCACCCTTTTGTAAAGAAGAAGAGGATGACATGAACAAATTGCATTTGTTGTGTATATATCACTATCCTCTCCAAGTTTGTATGAACCACGGGTTGATAAAGTAAAGTAGGGTAGCCCCTGGGATTTATAGCACTCTTGGTGCAATATCAAGGCTCACCACTTTTTGGTGTCGTTGCCGGGGAGGTGTCTAGTAGATGCTTTGATTTTGTTTTTAGAATTATTTTTTTCTTTCCTTTCTTTTCATGTCATTTCATAAATATTGAAAAAATACAAAAAGATTTTATTTTCATGCCTTGTAGGACTAGGAATGCTCAAACACAAACCTTATTTAAAACCCCCACATCACCTCCTTGCCACCCTTCACCCTTCTTTGGTGGTAGTGAGAGTGAACCCCCTCTTGGAGAGCCTTCTGAATATTTTAAGGATTCTATTGGGGAAGAAGAAGAATACCTTGTTTCAACTGAGGGACCTGCTTCACCTATCTTAACCATGGTTGGGATCCAAAGAGCCTTTCCCATAAGAGAGGCAGATGGGGAAACTAAGATGGAGAACATTAGCCCCTCGGCTCTCCCACACTTCCATGGACTTACCTCTGAATACCCTGACACATTCATGTTTGAATTTTTTTTTGTCTGTAGGACTTATGACTACACCTCTGATGATCAAAAGTTGAAGCTATTCCCATCCACCCTTAAGGATGTAGCCTTGATTTGGTTCATGGGTTTGCTTGGGGATAGCATCACTACCTGGGCACAGATGGAAGAGACCTTCAGCATCAAATACAAAGACTATTGTAGGTCCAAGGAAACTAAGGATGATATCTTTAGGATGACTCTAGGCACGGATGAATCCTTAGAGGACTATGAAGAGAGGTTTCAACTGAACTATAAGAGAACCAATTGTACTCTTGATCCTGACTCACTTAAACTTGTACTTCTTCGAGGGATCAGTGAAGTGATGATAGAAACCATGAATATGCTATCAAGAGGAGATATCTACCAACAACCCTATGAAGCAATCAAAATTATCTTCCGGAACCATTCTAGGGAATTTAGGAAGAAGGGCAGAGCTAGCCAAAGTACATCCAATACCCCTTCTTCCACCTTCATAAAACATGATATTGGAAACATGCTAGAGGACTTCAAGAGTGACATGTTGCACACATTTTCTTTGCAAATGGACATAATGCAGGTCAAAAGGAAGCAAGAGGAAGTAGAGAGAGCCTTGGCTATCTTTCTTCCTAGATGTACTAAGAAGCACCCAAGAAATGAATGTCCATTCAATGTCATACAGGTTTTCTTAGTCTGTGAGGAGAATCATGCCACAGAAAAGTGTCCCTCCTTACCTGGACTTAAGGTTGTATATCAAGGTGGGGAAGCAATGCCAGAGCAACTATGTTTCATCAACCAGAGAAGGCCTCAAGGCCCTTGGCCATACCAACAAGTTATGCAAGGTGCACCTTACTCTTACTATCACAATAATCAAAGTGCACCCATGCAACCTTCGTAAACCCCCTAGTCTACACCTCTTATTTGGCCTTACAACCCTTCATATCATTCTCATCTAGTAAACCAACATTTCTAGTAGTATGTTCCGCAACAACCTCAGTGGAACAATATATCCCAACGGTGGAGGCCTAAAAAAAATTAACCCCCTTCTCTAATGACTCTACCCCAGCCTTAACCTCATCTTACTCATGTTGCTCCACCTAGGCTACCTATACCTGCACAGCCCAATCTGAACCCGAACAATAGACAGGAACAGCAGGCTCCCAGTAGAGAAACATCCTATCCAGCTTATGTTGTGGAGATACAGGAGGTTAACCTCAGGTTAGGAAGAGTAATCACAGACAACCATCCTGCATCTCCCCCTGTAGAGGTTGAGGAGGAAAAGGAAGAAGGTAACACTCAGATCCAATCGCCTCCTTTTCCTGAGCGCTTGATCCACCGTAGTCAGCACACCCCAGAGGAGACTGAACTCCTGGGAGAATTGGAAAATTTTTGTGTAAAGATACCACTTCTCCAGGCCATTAAGGATTTCCCTATCTACAATAGGCTCATCAAAGAAAAATGCTTCAAGAGACCTGGGAGAAGAAAAAGAGATACCCCCACCATCAATGTGGTAGGACAACTATCTGACCTAATGCTGAGAAGGGTGATATTTCCAAAGTACCTAGACCCTAGTAGTCTAGTTGTTGATGTGCATGTAAATGGTGTCATAGTCCCCAACACTCTGATTGATCTAGGGGCTACCATCAACGTCATGACTAAGGAAACTATGTTGAAACTTAATCTCCAAGGGATGTTAGGTCCCTATATCACTAGTATAGTCCCTTATTATTGTTAGTGTAACCCCCTTATTGTTATTATTGTACCCTTGTAACCCCCATTTTGTTATTATTGTGCCCTTAAATTATTATTGTTAGGTCGGCTAGGATTACATTGTGGCCCACTCAGATTACATTATGGCCCCATGGACTCCTATATATAGAAAGGAGGTTTTGTAAATTGTATCATCCAAGAATTGTTCATTTATGTAATGTATTGGAGGTTTCCCCCTCTAAGTGGCTCATTTCTAAGGCGTTGATATCTCTTTTCTTCTATTTTTGGAGCTGGTTACACAACATTTGGTATCGGAGCTTTGGATTCTAGGGTTTCGCTGCTCCAAACAGGTCATCGTGGCATTTTCGCTATAACTTTTTTTCTACGAAGTTTCAGAAGCTGAAATTTTTAGGGTGCGAAGAAAAAATCCCGAGGAAGCTTGTATAAAAATTTCAGAGTTTGGTTCGCAATAATTTCGGAGATATGATCTGTGGAAGTCAGGTATTTTTTCAGGCTCCTAAACAGGTCATCGTGGAATTTGCGCTATAAAATTTTTTCTACGAAGGTTCAGAATCTGAAATTCATATGGTACGAAGCTGAAATCCTGAGGAAATTCATCAAAAAATTTCAGAGCTTGGTTCGCAATATTTTTGGAGATATGATCTGTGGAAGGTAGTGCTTTTTCAGGCTCCTGAATTTCATCTCAAAGAGGTGATCGTGGGAAAAGTTCAATAACTCTCTCTCTGGGCATCGGATTGGATTGCCGTAAAAATAGGTCGCAAGTACACGGACTTTAGTTTCTTGGCTATCAATTTCAGAAACAAAGGACGAAACAGTGACATGTGGCAAGTCGTACAAGTTCGCACTACTGAACCAGTCCATAATTAGGTCATTGTGGGAGATTAGACACAAATTTGTCTTGGAGAATCCAAATCAGGTTAGACCTATGGAATTCGAAAGATAATTCAGAGGGCTACATCGGTACCAAAATTTAGATATTGAAGTGCTACAATCACATAAATAATCCATTTTCAATATCGAGCTCCTCAAAAGCAAGAAAAAGGTGTGTATTTTTTTTCCAAATTGCATAAGTCTTGTTTGAATAATCAAGTTAAATTGATCCCAAGGGCATATTGTAGAATAGATATCAGTATTGGATTTTAAAATGGCCCCTAAAAATAATTCAACACCCATTAAGCCTTCAGAAGGCTCTACTATGACTCATGAAGATGAAGAATGGCAACATGACATATCAAAATTACAAGAGCAAATTTCGCTCCCGCAAAGAACAACAAAAAATGAAATGGAAGTTTTGAAGAAAGGCGTGGAAACTAAGATGGATGGTTTGAAGAAAGGCGTGGAAGCTAAGATGAATGGTTTGGAAGCTAAGATGGATGGCATGGAAGTGGGCATGGAAGCTAAGATGGATGAAATGGAAGCTAAGATCGATGAAAAAATGAAAGACAACATGGAAAACATGAAGAAGGATCTAAAAGTAGACATCGAAGGTTTGGCAAAGTTGATACAAGAAATGTTTCCTAATGGTGAAAAGATAGTAGAGGAAACTCATGATGAGAACAAAATAAATGTTAATCATGATTTCATAAACCCTACTGTTGGAGGGAAGAACCACCATATTCCAAAAATGGATATGAGGAAGTTTGATGGAAAGGATCCTGTAACATGGATACTACAGATGGAGCAATATTTTGATCTCCATAATGTGCAAAACACACAAAAGGTACGCATTGCAACTTTACATTTAGAACAAAATACATTTGTATGGTATCTATGGCTTTGCTCCCGTAAAAAAATTGTCACTTGGTCAATTTTTACGGAGGAAATGATAGCACATTATGAGGATACAAAGAGCAATACCTTCTTTAGCCAATTGATAAATCTCAAACAAAAGGGCTTAGTGGGGGAGCACATTGAGGACTTCCAAAAATTGAATATAAGGGTAACTGATATTCCAGAGGAACACAGGATTGATCTCTTCATAGGCACTTTAAAGGATAGCATCCAACATGAAGTTCGCGTTTTGGAACCTGATTCATTGGAGAAGGCATTCAAGTTGGCAAGAAAAGTTGAATGTAAAATTATGGCGACAAGGAAGCCTACCACTCAATTCTATAAATAAGGAAGTGTTGCTACGCCTAGATTTCCACAACCTACAAGGTTGACACCACAACAATTGGAATAAAAAAGAGCAAAAGGAATTTTCTACAGTTGTGACAACAAATACACTAAAGGTCATAAGTGTGCTCAGAAGAAATTATTTTACATAGATTGTGAAGAGGAAGAAGAAAATTAACAAGAAGAGGATATACACCTGGAAACAGCCCTATAAGAGGAAGAAATGAATCCGACCATATCGTGTAATGCACCGGCAGGAATTACCACTCCTCAAACTCTCAAGATACAAGGACAAATCAAGAAGAAAAAGGTAATAGTGTTGATTGATTCAGGTAGCACCCATAATTTTATTCATTGTAAGGTAGCCAAGGAATTAAATTGTTTCTTATACCCAGCACCAGAATGTCAAGTGATGGTTGCAAATGGAGGAACTATAAATTGCTCTGGAAAATGCCATAATATCAAGCTAACCATGGGGGAATATGTATCGACTAGTCCAATGCTTTCCATTCCTATGGGAGGTGATGATGTTGTACTAGGAGTACAATGGTTACAATCTTTGGGGACGGTAGCTTTTAATTTTCAAGAACTTTTCTTGAAATTTTTTTCAGAAGGAAAGGAAGTCGAATTACGGGGTATTGAAGGGAAGATGGGAAGGATAATAAGCTCTAATGTCATGACAAAGCTTCTAAAGAAAGAACAACGAGGCGTAATTGCACAATTATGCTCACTAGAAGTTCCGACATCAAAATCATCTATTTCTACAGATCTCCAACAAGTCTTGGACAATCATTCCAAGGTGTTTGAAACTCCCAAAGGACTCCCACCTATTCATGATCATGATCATGATATTCATTTGATTCCAGGAAGTGTTCCTCCAAACATCAGGCTTTATAGATATCCTTACTTCCAAAAGAGCGAAATTGAACGTATGATTGCAGAAATGTTAGAGGCGGGTATAATTCAACCTAGTCAAAGTTCTTTCTCTGCTCCTGTAGTATTGGTACACAAGAAGGATGGATCATGGCGAATGTGTCTGGATTATAGGGAGCTCAATAAGCTCACCATTAAATACAAATTTCCCATTCCTGTTATTGATGAATTATTGGATGAATTACATGGAGCAATTTATTTTACCAAGTTGGATCTTCGTTCAGGATATCATCAAATTAGAATGAAGACTGAAGATATTCCAAAAACAGCATTTCGAACTCATGAGGATCATTATGAATTTTTGGTCATGCCTTTTGGCCTTACCAATGCACCTTCTACACTTCAAGGGTTGATTAATTCCATTTTCAAACCCTTCCTTAGAAAATTTGTGCTAGTATTTTTTGATGATATACTAATCTACAGCAGGTCTTGGAAGGATCATGTTGAACATGTTGACAGGGTGCTCAAACTATTGCAGGAGAAACAATTATATGCAAAAACATCCAAATGTTTCTTTGGAGCACAAGAGGTGGAATATCTGGGTCATATTGTATCTCACGAGGGTGTTAAAGTAGACCCTAACAAAATTAAAGCCATTAAGGAATGGAAAGTCCCCACAACCATAAAGAAGCTGCGAGGATTTCTCGGGTTAACAGGGTATTATCGCAAGTTTGTTAAGAATTATGGGAGAATAGCAGCACCTCTAACAACATTATTGAAGAAAGATGCATTTTCATGGACTTCTAAAGCAACTAAGGCCTTTGAACATCTTAAAGAGGCAATGTGCCTAGCACCGGTCTTAGCTACGCCAGACTTCACAAAAACCTTTATTGTGGAATGTGATGCCTCAGAAAATGGAATTGGTGTTGTTTTAATGCAGGAAGGAAGACCCATTGCTTTTGAAAGTCGTCCAATCAAAGGAAAGTATTTACAGAAACCTATTTATGAGAAGGAAATGTTAGCAATACTGCATGCACCAAAGAAATGGCGAACTTACCTAATGGGAAGACACTTCAAGGTAAAAACTGATCATGATAGTCTTAAACACTTTTTGGAACAAAGACTATCTTCAGAATATCAGCAAAAATGGGTCACAAATATGTTGGGTTATGACTGAAATAATCTACAAAAAAGGGAAGCTAAATGTTGTTGCAGATGCACTCTCAAGAAAGAATGAAGAGGTGGAAGCATTGCTTTGTGCCATTTCTATTATCCAACCAGATTGGATAACCGAAGCAAGAGATGAATGGAAGAAGGACAAAGATGTATGGACACTAATTCAAAAGTTGCAGCAAGATCCTAGTACATCTGATACATTTAGTTGGAAAAATGATTCCTTATGGTACAAAGATCGCTTATATCTTTGTAAGAATTCCCAACTAAAACAAAAGATTCTTCTGGAATTGCACACTTCTCCTTTAGGAGGACACTCAGGATTTTTAAAAACTTACCACAGGGTGAAGAAAGAATTTTTTTTGGGATGGCCTTAAATCTGATATTCAAAAGTTTGTGGCGGAATGTTTGGTTTGCCAGCAGAATAAAGTGGAGACAATTAAGACCCCGGGACTTCTACAACCTCTATCCATTCCAAGTCAGCGTTGGGAGGAGATTTCAATGGATTTTATCACAGGTTTACCTAAGTCTGAAGGAAAGAATGTCATCATGGTGGTAGTTGATAGACTTACCAAGTATGCACACTTTTGTGCATTATCTCACCCATTTAAAGCAAGTACAGTTGCTACTACATTTGTGGACAGAATTCAAAAGCTACATGGAAGCCCAAGGGTTATTGTGAGCGACAGAGATCCTATTTTTACGGGAAATTTTTGGACGGAGTTATTTTCTTGTTTGGGTACTCAATTAGCTCATAGCTCATCTTATCATCCTCAATCTGATGGTCAAACAGAGATAGTAAATAAATGTTTGGAAGTATATCTTCGTTGTTTTGTATCTGATAAACAAACACAATGGGTCAAGTGGTTACCTCTCGCTGAATGGTGGTATAACACTTCCTTCCATACTGCAGCAAAAATGACCCCATTTATGGCACTTTGTGGATATCATCCACCATCCATCACATCATCTTTAAGGGAAAATTTGAAGGTTCAAGCAGTGGAAGATCACATCGAGCATCAGCAAGAAGTTCTCCAACTCTTAAAGGATAACCTGAATTTGGCACAAAATCGAATGAAACAACAGGCAGATCAACATCGCAGGGAGAGAAGTTTTGATGTAGGAGATTGGGTATTTTTACGGCTACAACCATACAAACAAATGTCCCTCAAGCAAGCAAAGAAGGATAATAAATTATCGCCAAAGTACTATGGTCCTTGCAAGGTGTTGCAAAAGATTGGTACTATGGCATACAAATTGGAGCTTCCTGCTTCTTCGCGAGTACATCCAGTTTTCCATGTTTCATGCTTAAAGAAGGTTATAGGTGAAAATCTTCCAGTTCAAACAATATTGCCAGAACTTGATGAGGAAGGAAAATCATATTGGAACCTGAAGCGGTCATGGAAACAAGAACTCGACAGCTACGGAATCGATCAATTTCAGAGTATCTCATCAAGTGGAAGAACTTACCCACTGAAGATTCTACATGGGAGGATGAGAATTTTATACAGAAGCACCCTGAGCTACTCAAGCGTTGAGGACAACACTTTTTTGAAGGAGAGGGGCATGTTAGGTCCCTATATCACTAGTATAGTCCCTTATTATTGTTAGTGTAACCTCCTTATTGTTATTATTGAACCCTTGTAACCCCCATTTTGTTATTATTGTGCCCTTAAATTATTATTGTTAGGTCGGCTAGGATTACATTGTGGCCCACTAGGATTACATTATGGCCCCATGGACTCCTATATATAGAAAGGAGGTTTTGTGAATTGTATCATCCAAGAATTGTTCATTTATGTAATGTATTGGAGGTTGCCCCCTCGAAGTGGCTCATTTCTAAGGCGTTGATATCTCTTTTCTTCTATTTTTGAAGTTGGTTACACAACAAGGGACTTTTAGGAAAACCACAACAGTTCTGCAACTTTCAAATTGGTCCACAGTGACTCCGGAAGTAATTGTTGAGGATTTCATGGTTACCATTGACTCTTAGGAGTATCCTACATATTTCCTTGTCCTGCGACCAAAAACCAAGTTTAATGATTAACCTCTCATCTTAGGGAGACATTGGTTAGCCACTGCAGATGCTTATATTAGTTGTCAGGTAGGAAACATGACTATCAAAATGGGCCTTTGTCTAAATAGCTAGTGTTATATCCTCCAACCCATCCTTCCATTGATCATGATCTCCCTATATGGTTGGAGGATGAAGAAGATGAGTTATATAGCACTACCCCTATGTGTATCGCAAATGCTATTCTTAGAGGGGGAAGCTTGATGAAGATGAACTCATTGACCATTCCATTCAAAACCAGTCCTCCACTAACATTCCTCTCGAAACCTTAGTCAACGAGTCTGAAAGCCAACCTTGGATGGAAGTGCACTCATTTGATTCAACCTCTGAATCCACCAAGGCTATTGAGTTTGGCCCATCCAGGTCTCTGAAAATCAACCCAAATCTCTCGAATAAAGAAGAGACGCAGTTGTGCCAGCTTTTGAAAGAGAATCTATATGCATTTTCTTGGGATTACAAAGACATGAAAGGGGTGCATCTGTCAGTGTGCAAACATCATATTTATATCAAAGAAGGATGTAAGCCCGTGAGACAAACCCAAATAAGGATGACCCCGGATCTGAAGGACATAGTCAAAGAAGAGCTGCAAAAACTATTGGATGTAGGGTTCACATATCCTATATCCGACAGTGATTGGGTATCTCCTCTTGTCTTAGTCCCAAAGAAGAATGGGAAGTGGAGAATTTGTGTAGATTATCGAGAACTTAACAAATACACCAAGAAAGACCATTTCCTTTTTCCCTTTATAGACCAATTCCTGGATGGCCTTGCAAGGAAGAAATTAGTTTCCTTCTTAGATGGGTTCAGTGGGTTCAATTAGATTCAAGTCAGCCCCGAAGACTAGGATATGACTACATTCACCTGCCCTTGGGGTACCTTTGCTTACAGAGTCCTACCCTTTGGGCTGTGCAATGCCCTAGCTACCTTCCAAAGAGTTATCATGAGCATATTTTTTGAGCTAGTCCATGAATTTAATATTAATTTTTTTGGTGTCACCTACTACAGGGTTAGGTTGGACTTCCAAAGTTAGGAGCAGACAGGTCACACGTATAGATTAGCGCTATCAGCGGGCTCAGGGGATTTTTGGAGGATTTTTGAGGATTTTCTATGATTTTTGGTGGCATTCTCTTGACATATTCCATCATCCGAGCAGTATGGCTTTCGTTCCGGTGCATTCCGACAACTTTCAGAAATTTGAGTTATTTGTGGGCTTAACTCAGCTGATTACGCTCAAGGTGGCATTCCAGGAGGAATACATGATGGAACACCTTAGTGTAATAGCTCATTGGAACCGGGACGATGATACCTACATGATGGGATGGTTGGGCATGAGCTTCAGTGACCAGAGGAGACATGGTAGCCAATTTACTCTTTTCTACATTAAAAAGAAATATTTTAATAAGAGGAAAAAGTGCACCATGAATAAAATAATAATAAAATAATGCTCTAGAAGGTTCCAAGAGATATATAAAATAAATGGAGGAGGCCATTGAGGGATATATTTGGATCATATCATTTTCTTGTATGAGAGGTTTAAGACGTGGTTCTCTACTTCAGCTGTAGCCCCAGGACGGAAACCCTCGAGTGATTTGTGAGTGTTGGACAGAAACCCAGCTCTCTTTGGGGAAACTTCATTCAGAAGTTTCGTAGAGCTTTAGAGATATTAGAGTGAGGATCATTCATATCTTCATCAGGTGCTTCAGTGGATTCAACGGTAGCTATTGCCGGAGGGAGAGTGTAGCAGTTTAGTTTTGGAGGTCATCGTAGTGTAGCAGTGCAGCAGATTATCTTGGTGACCAGTTTTCCATCTCAACTCTTTTTGGGTCAATTCTATATGTAACCCTCATTATTATTTATAATAAAACTTGAGATTCTTCCTATTCTACGTGGTATTGGATTGCAGTGTTTCATGTCTTTTTATTTTACATGGCAATATTTTGTTGAGTAAATGTTGATTTTACAGCATAATCTGGAGTTCCGTATTTTTCTGCATTATTAGTTAAAATATCCCATCCAGGATATTACAGCGGTATCAGAGCTTCAATATTGTCTCATCCTGTGGGTTTCAGCTCCTATTTCAGTGATTATTATTGGAAGATTTTCATCAAAGAAGAAAAAATAAATAAATAAATTCTTGAGAATTTATTTTTTAAAAAGGGGACAGTCAATCAAATTATCAAGAAGGGCAGTGTCATTCCAACATTGTCTCCATTTTATGAGAGACCGTGAGAAATATTCTCATCACAAAAAGATACAGGCTGCATATACATACCATAGAGCACGTGGAAGCCGAATTTGTCGGTGGGAGATTTTAATTGGGAAAACCGTGGCACGTTTTGTGGGTCATCTATCCTTCTACACGCCATGCATTCATTATTGTTCCTCGATAGACCAACAATGAGTTTCAGTCCACTTGATCCAAGCCTTAAAATATTTGTAAGGACCGAATGATTTTTTTTATCTCGTCGTGAGTGTTGGCGGGCTTATCGACTGAGGGAACAACCAAGCCAGTGGTTCTGGAAAAAATTTCCACGTAGTTTATTGTGGGTTCCATCAAATTCCACAGTGGCGTCAAAATTTCTGAACAAGGTGCAGAAGCCGAATAAAGGGTGGGTGGGGCCAAATTATGGCGTGGCCAGATCATTAAGCCTTGTCCATCTTGGGATCAATTTAAAAACATGAAGCCACCAATTAAATAGTGAAGCCGAGATGTCAACTAATTCTTTTTCTTTTCGAGCCTCATGGTTATCACAGAGTCATACATATTTGGTGCATTGGGCGATTTAAGACGAAATTGACTACAGAAGAAACGGAAGGAGTCAAGCATCATCGAGAGAAACTGAATTACTCTCAAAAGCAGAGGTCACAGAAGAATTGTTCCACTAAAGCCACGTGTATGATCGAGTCTGTCAGCTCGTGGGAAATTCCATGGAGATTCTGTTGAAGAAGTCAAACAAAAAATTCCGGGAGGTGAAATATACAGAATAGAAAGTACGTCGAGTTAATTTCGTCCAAAGGGAAATTGATTACTAGAGTGAATTCTATGTCAGTTATGCAGGTCGAATCACATATTGGAGTTGTAATTTAAAGGACCGCGAATATTGTTTGGAAAATTTTGTGAAGACTATGGTAACTTGCAAGGGGAATCCAGGAAAAGGACTGTGTCCATATATCAGAGCAATGAAATTATGTGTTTAACAGATTATACCCTGCAAACTCTGATATTGTTATTAGTTATGTTGTGTGGACATAGTAATGACAGAAAAACCAAGCCCAAAATATTATCCCTATAGTTAAGTTCCATCTCATTCTGTCTGAGCAAGTTCCTATTGTAGCTGCAAATTGAAGTTTATCGGTTGAGGGACTGTCTGAGGGAATCATCGTTGGGCCAGAGAAGTTCCATTGCCAAGGGTTATCGTTATTACAACTTCTGGAGCGGTCTTATTGAAGGCAGAAATTTCTAGAGGAAGTCGAGTCTGGGCATAAAGGGATAGCCTTTATTCTTATCACGACAGGTGCTAGACAGCAAACAACTTATTCTAACCTAGGTTTCACCACCTTATTTTCTCACTGGTTATTCATTTTTTAAATGTAGAGAAGGGTATTCTATGCTGTCTCAATATTATCAGCTGAATGTTATTTTCTGAGTAGTATGAAATTATTTTGAAGTTTACTGGGTATGTGTGGAATGTTGTAAATGATTTTAGGAATAAACAATGTCAGTCACCTACAGCAATTTTCTACCTAACAGCTTGAAAATACTTTTCAAAGAAATTACTCCAAAAATACACTCAAAAAAACAGTTATCATATCCTTGGTTGAACCATGGAGGGATTCCTAAATAGCTTGAGAAGAATAAAAGTTGGTTCCTTGAACCACCATGCATCAGAAGACCAGAAAACAAAACAGAACAGCAGACCCTTCTCCAAGAAGGTACATAATTTTCTCCAACAAAGGCATCCTAGGAATTTAAAAAAGGAGGAAGAAGTGGGAAATTGGCTGTATGCACTTGGGATAGACTTAAAGAGTGGAAGATCAGAAAATGACTTTCCCATGTTAGAGAAACTGGAATCATGCCTTTCAAAGGTAGATAAATCTGATTGGAGTTTAAATTGGGCTTTGGAGCCATCTATGCTTGCATTGGTACAAGCTATATTCTTGGAACATCCAAGTGAGAGAGTCAAGCTTATAGCTTCCTCTTGTTTCAGTGATATTTTGAGGATAACAGCACCCTTCCCTCCCTACAATGATGATATTAAGAAAAGAATTTTCAGACTGATAGTAGGAACCTTTCGGGATTTATACAACTGTGCAGGCTCTACATTTGGGAGAAAGCTTAAGGTCTTAGAAGCCATGGCCATGACCCAAAATTATGAGGTCATGATTGATCTTCAGTGTGATGGCTTGATTCTGCAGATTTTCCAATGCTTCTTCAGCATTAGGAGACATCATTCTGACATAGCCATATCTCACATGCAGTCCATCCTGTCGTCATGTATGGGAGACCGTGGTGCGATTTGTCGGGAGCTACAAACTAGGTTGTTGAGAATTTGGAGGAGAGAGAAGTTGGTCTCACCCGCTGCTTATGAGCTAGCCCAAGGGCCAGTTGAGTAGAATATTGAGCTTTTCAGGAGACAGTTGACAAGGGAGGAGCTGCTCCAGTTTGGTGGATCAAGCAGCAGAAATGAGCTGAGGAGGAAGGGACTTCGCTTCATTTTCAAAGAACCTTGGGGAATTATCACTCATGTTTAAGAGATGTCAATGAGGTGGCAAAGGTAGAGTAGGTAGTTGTTCCTTCGGTATGCCAGGATGAGTACTCTTCTTCAGATGAGTCCATGGGATCAGCTAAGGATGTTTCTGGGGAGCGAGAGCAGTCATGCAGAGATGATGACAATAGGTCAGAGTTGTATTCCAGTGTGCAAGGTGAGCTATTAGGGGACTCTACGGGAGATACTCTGGGTGATGAGTCACTTGTGACGATTCAGCCAGAGCAGCATATGATGGAGCCTGAGTTAGTAGAGGAGGATACTATGAACCTCATGCATGATAGTCCCTTAGGGGAGAGCCAGATGGAGGCTCACACTGAGTCTATGATGTGTATGTGGCTAACCTTAGGGTCAACCATTGAGGAGGAGCAGTCAGAAGCACAGACATCGAGTACGGTGATAGCAGTTACAGATCCATATCCTCTAGAGATGGTGGAGGTTGATGGGATAGTTCTGCAGGGAGCTAGTGGACAGCCGGAGCATTACATTCCTGATCAAGAGAGGGAGGAGTTGTTGGAGATGGTGGAGCATCCATCTTTGGGCCGACACGTTGATGAGGTGCAGATAGATGTACATGCAATCAATAGAGCTGCAGTACTTTCAGTGAGTAGCACTCTCAAGGAATACATCGATGGGGCTTGTAACATATCTTTCCCACTTTGGCCCATTATAGAGAGAGGGGATTTCTTCTATAGGCGACTTTCGTTGGCAGACAGGGAAGATCAGTGTGAGCTGATTATGGGTTGGAAACAACACTCCAGGCATGTTCCATATGCAGTTTTTGCTAAATTGGATTCTTCTTCCAAGATGGATTGGCAGGAGATCATGAGGTTGTACCCTCTTGATGGTACGATATTCTTCATAGGAAGCACAGCCGAGTAGGGGCCCTTAGACATGACATATGATACAGATTCCAGTTGGAATTGGGGCATAGATCAATATTTCTTTAGCATCCCATCCCGGTTTCAGGGGATCAGGATCAGCATTGGATTTATTCAAGGGTTGGATTGGAGAGAGGTGATGAGTTGATACACAATTGATGGGATAGCTTACACCGTCATAGATACAACGCAGCAGGAGACGTGGTATTCACCTCTTAGAGCATCAGTTATAGCCAGAGGCACACTACAAGAAAAAAAGACATTGGTGAGGAGCAAAAATGGTCACCATAAGCTCATTGGTGAGGATCAAAAGAGTCTTTGTCACCAAAAATTTAACGTCACCAAAGGTGGCATCGCCGAAAGTATAGGTGTTGTGGTGACATTCAAGGTATGTCACCAATAATTATTTATAGTGATGGATAGTGACCGTCACCATTTCATATGAGCAATGGTCACGGACAATAGCCTCCATCACCAAAAAATCGAACGTCATCAAAGGTGGTGTCACCGAAAGTATGTGTTGTGGTGACATTCAAGGTCCATCACGAATATTGATTATAATGACAGATAGTGACTGTCAACATTTCATATGAACAACAACGATTTTTTGTGTTGGACCTTTCATGGCCATCACTATTGGTGCATATATATGGCGACATTCATTGACCATCACCATAAACTCATCAGTGACATCAAGGTTCGTCACGAATAATCACTATAATGACAAACAATGACCCTCACCATTTCATATCAACAAAAATGATTTATGGTGATGGAACCTTCATGGTTGTCACTATTGATGTGTATATATGGTGGCGTTCATTGACTGTCACCATTTCATGTTTTGGTGAGGGTCGAAAAATGTCACCATAAGCTCATTGGTGATGGTCATAAGAACCTCCATCACCAAAAACCAATCGTCGCCATTCCATATGAATATCAGGGCACGATGGAATCGAACCACCAACCTCCTACTTGTAAATCAAGTGCTCTTCCATTGAGCTAGCACCCTTTAAAGAATTATACTTTTAAAAATTATATCTTGAAACTTTATAAATTGTAAATTCTACAAATTTCAATAAATTAAAGTCTTGACAATATTTTACTAAACAAGAAAAACATCATCGAAGTTGCATGTCCCTACCTAATGGTTATGGAAGTTATGAAAAGTGGGTTGAGGTAAAAATAGTTACGTATAAGAAACATTACAACAAACCAACTCCTTAATGTTTCTCCAATGACTGCCCAAGAAGCTCCTCACTGTTGCTCCAAATATTTCCCAAGGGACTCCTTAATGTTGCTCCAAAAACCAACTCCACCTTCACAAATTCCTCACAAATGCTCACACTAATGCAATGAGGTAGTTGTGAGGAAATGAGAGGGGTTGGGTAGCTTTCATAGGCTCGGGACGGGTTAGAGGCCATACCAAAACCCTAAAATCCAACTTGAATCTAATTTGGGGTCTGAAATTCATCGTTTTGGTGGGTCGCAGTTGGGTTCGACTGGCTCGGCCGAGCCAAGAAGGAATCTATCGAGCAGGCCAGTTTGTTACCAAACCAGCCGGGTTAGTGGCCGACTTAGTAGATTCGGTAACAAACCGGATTTTGGCCCTATTTTTGTACCGAGTTGACCCAGCCGAGGGGTTGGCTCGGGCGACTCGACCGAATTTTAAAACATTGGTTGAAACATCTTGGAAGATTTCTTATTATCTAATAATCAATGGCTAATTGTTCTAAGAAGGAAAATGCTCTAAATTTTTATTTAAAGCTATCATTTATTACCTTGCATCTTGTAGTTATTGAGTAATTGTATCATTAACATCTCTTGTTTATTATTGTCACTTGTCAAATTGGAACTTCTCTTGTGGTTGAGATTACCCTTTATAAGAATTGTAAAGCACTTGATATTTTAAAGAAAACCCTAACCAAGTACATTTGAGTAATCTCACCTAAATACACACTTATTCACCTTGCATATAATTCTAAGCAAGTCTTGCATATAATAACTTACTTCCAAGCATAAGCTTGGTTGATAGAAACAATAGGACCTCCTTTCTAAATTTAGCTTGAGGTACTTAGCAACTCTTTAGTGGTTAACATGATGACCTTGCATTCATCAGAGCCACAGTCTCTGTAGTGCCAGATGCATCGAGTGGTTAGTGTTGAATTGTGTAGCTTGGGAGGTACTTCAAGCCCAAGGGTTCAGGGTTTGGAGGACAAAGTGCCACAAGGGCAACTTGTGGGCTTGGAACCCAAGTGTGGGATTTTGGCATCCAATGAGCTTTTGGACACAACCAAGAAGAATACACAGCATATGATGGATGAGGATGATAGTGCTTGGCGATACGATTCTAATGCATCGAAAATCGTCTGATTCCGAGTTGTCATTTGGGAGATATGAATTTTTGAAGATGACATAATTATTAATTTGTCAAGTAGGCCGACTTGAAGGAATTTGGAGATGTCTCTTCATCATGATTTCGTGGAGGATAACTTAACTATAAAAGGAGGATGAGTTAGTATTGTTTGAGCATCCGAATTGGGCAATTACATCTCTAAATTTGTTTGGGTTTAGCCGCAGTTGGAAGAGGCCTTGTAAAAAGTGAATTAGGACAGTGTGGAGGAGGCTTATTTTCATAGAGGAGAGGTCAAGTTGTTGTAGGTACAGCATGCCTCTTCTAGGTTTTTTTTAGGCCTCATTTAAGGTCTATCCCAATCTCAGACTTGCTAGAACAGAGGCCGCAAGAAGAGGAGTTTTTTGCGGACTATTTTGAGGGTTGCATGTGGAGAAGGAAGGTGGATTGGGTATGATGTAAGGGAGCCGTAGTGGATTGTGGTAGGCCACAAGCCTAGCCACTCCAAACAGGTCAGCGTGGAGTCTTTAAATGCTGCCACATGCCCACAACAACAACCCATACATAGGGCACCTTGTCTTTCCTAGGCCGCAGCTAGAAGGAGGTTGTCCAGTGGTTGGTTAGTGGTTGTTGCAGCCTACAAAGTTCCCTAACCAGGACAGAAGTACTATATTATTGTAACAACAATGTTTGTGGAGGTGTATTGGGTCAAGAAGTGACCGGATCGGATCAGTTTGGTTGTTGACTGTGGAAGCCAAAAGTGTGAAGTGGACAAGGGTGTTGAGAGCACTTCAAGTGGTGGCAGAATCTGCAGTGGATGGTTGGGTGTCACAGAGCTATTGGAGGGTAGCAAGATTGGCTACCCAAAGTAGCCCTAGACAAGCTATCTTGAAGGATGAAGAACAGTTGAAGGTTGGGTGAAGGACAGGGCCGAAGTGCAACACTCTGATGTGTAAGATTTGTTTCTAGCCTGGTAGATTGGAGCTCGGATGTTGGCCAGCCTAGAGGGGCATATTGGATCAGGCCAAGTTCACTCTACAGAAGGATGTTTTGCAGTGGTAGGGGGCATCCCTCCTGGAGTCTTGATGTGTAGATGCCTTGATGGCCTAAGGCACTACTAGTGAGCAGAACGGAAGCGAAGGACCGGCAGGATGAGATATGACATTGTGTTTGTCAATGTATCTTGTTTACCATAGATTGTTGTATTATTCAGATTTGATTTAATATAATGAATATTGGGGATTGTACATTATTATACAATTTTGTTTAAAACTATGTCTATTGTGCATATGTGATTTACTGCTTTATATTTTCCATTGTGCAAAGTTGTTGGAAATACTGAGAGGGGGGTGAAGCAGTATTTCTTTTCAATTGTTAATTATTTCCAGTTAGATTCTTCACAATTAAATACAGAGAGATGTATAATGATAATATTAAGGATTAATAAGAATTTTAATCCTCTTTCTAATAATAGTATACAATATATGAGTGAGGGCACCAACCCTTTTAATGAAACGGGCACCAAATTGTTGCCAAGCACCAACTAGACTTTGATGAGGCTCTGACCTCTAGGGCTTTGACCCTATCTTCTCAAGGCACCAACCTTGTGTTTAGGAGCTCCTACTCCAAGGACACCAATCCTTCTTTGCTTGGTTTAATAGATAATGTGAATAGTGCTTACTTGAATGTTCTTGACATATTCATCACTGTATTATTTCTTCCAAAATTCTTCACTGACTTCACTGTCCACTTGTCTTCATCATTGTTCAAGTATTCAAATAGTTCATACCTCTAATATCAAGTATGTGATCACTGTTTCAAGTCCCTCAAGGTCACAGGTCTGAGGTACTAATCCATCCACTGCACCGAGCTGTTGTGACTGTCAAGGATGCCACAAGTATCTTCAAATCATTTATACAATAATATGCTCCCCAAACTATTCTTAATGGTGACTACTCTTAATTAGTTAAAATTTTGCTGCTATAGGTCCGGGCTCCACAAGTATGTCTTCAAGGTGTTGTTGTCCAAGCTTCTAGAAAAATCACTAGTGTGCACTCGAGGTAAGGTAACTTGAGTTTTTAAGGAATATCCAACAGATTAACTAAAGTCTGCTTCTATTCACAACATCAAGCACAGATCTGAGCTCAGAATTGTTACCACAGGTGACTAGTATAATCTGTAGTTGAAGTCTTCACATCAAATAGGTTGGAACCCTTAGGATAGTCCTCCTCCACAAGTTAGCTATCACAGGTGGCTGCCACAGTTTGGTATGATTGTTCCTCCACAGATCTGAAGTCACAGGTGGCTACCACAGCTACAGGTCCAAGCCTTTATTTCTAGCCTCAAATCCGAACCACAGGCAGTTGTCCCAATAGAATTAACCCAGGTCTGAGTTGTTTGATCACTGTAGGTCTATATCACTGTGACACATCACAAACACGAGGTCCTGAAGTATTGCAGTGAGGCATCAAAAAAATTTGAGCTGCTGTGATAGGAGTATACAGGTCTGAGTTTGATGACAGCTCCAAATACGAGGGTATCAACTCAAATATTTACCCAAACAAATCTTAAAAATACTTCCTCGGTGTCCCTAGTTCACAAGGTGTGAACTGTGGTATATCTCTGTATTTCTTGATCGAATTTCTTCTTAAAAAGTGAGGACCAAACTGTATATTTATAGTGTGACAACTATGAAAATGAAGGGTCACATCTCTGCAAATAGGCCGACAAGAAGGACAAGGATAGGTCGACTCACTGATAAGGTTAATTTTTCTTAACTTAAAAATTCATATCTCCCAAACCGCTTGGAGTTTTGGGGCGTGTAAGAGCTCATTAGAAAGGGAAAATTATGCTCTAAAGGATGGTGAAGGTCTCACAAAGAAATTATGCTTCTAAGATCATGAAAAATATTTTTATTTGTGACTGTCCTTAAATTTTATGCATAAAAATATTGGGACAGCATGAGGAATGTTTGGGACAGCATGGCTTCTACATTCTTTGGTTTCTTCATTTTTATTAATGCCATGTAGCATCATGTATCAACAATGTCATCATATAATAATGTAGTTATATGTCATAGTGCAGCCTTCATCTCAGTCAAAGACATATTGACATCAATGACAATCTAAATTAACAATTATTTTATGGTTGAGATTCTTGGTTTGGTAGTGTCTATGATTTAAGACTCTAACCTAGATCCAAGGTCAAGAAAATTAAACATGGTATCAGAGCATATCTGAACTACTTTTGAAGCTAGTAAATTAGAGTTTGCGCAGTGAAGTACAACGTGAGAGGGAGTTGGTTGCATTGTGAGTTAAATAATTCACTACAATGTTGAAGTTGCAGGCAAGTCTCTGGTATGAAGATAAGTTGGAAGGGTTTTCCAACTATACTCCTTGGAAGGAAATGATCAAGTTGATCTTGCAGGTCAACAGGATCTGGGAGTTTGTCGAGAAGGAAATCAAGAAACCAACAGACCCTAAGGAGTTGGATGTATGGGAAGATTTGGATACGAAGGCAAGGTTGGTCATCCTTGACAATGTGAAGGATTCCTTGATACCGCATGTGTTCGGGAAGAATAATTCACATGAGATGTGGATGACTCTTCAGAATTTCTTCCAGAACAAGAACGAGAATTGGGTGCTGGTAGTGGAGAATAAGTTGAAGTCCACCAAGATGATACAGGGTGAAGGAACGACTTCGTATCTGACGAGGTTGTCTCAGGTTTGATATGAGCTTGTTGTCATTGGGGTCAAAGTTTCAGATGAAGAGATGGTGAGGATTGCCATGAAAGGGTTCACCTCAGAATGGAAACATTTCATCAAAGGAATCATTGCCCGGGAGAAGTTGCCAGACTATAATAGATTGTGGGATGACTTCATTTAGGAAGACTTGCAAGACGAGGATCTTCATTCTTCCATGAAGGAAGATGAGGATGTGGAACTTGCAAACAGAATGAAGGGTAAGCGAAAGAAGGACTTGAGTAAAATCAAGTGTTTTCACTACGGTGAAATGGGTTATTTTTCTTCGAATTTTCCAAAGAAATAAAAGGAGAGAGAAAAGAAGAAAGGGAAGTAGGCTACTCTTCTTGCCAATAAAGCAGAGAATGTTTAGCTCACTAGAAGATTGGAAGAAGAAGAAGAAGACATTGCTATGATTTCTCATTTCTCTCAAGGTACTATCTGAGAGGATGGATGGTACATGGACAGTGGTATGATGAAGCATATGACTGGGTCACAAGATTTATTTGAGACTCTTGTTGAATGGGACTCGAATTTTCACATGGTGTTGGGAAACAAGAGTCAGTTGGAGATCCGAGGATCGGGGGTGGTGCCATTCAGGATGGAGAGGGGACGTATGATGCGGGTCTAGGATGTACTGTTTGTACCAGGACTCATATATATTGTGATATTTGTCTCAATGATGGAGAGGAAGGGGTTTGAGGTCTTGTTCTATGATGGGAAGTCAAGACTCGAGCCTAGAGGCTCTAATTCTGATGGGATTATGCTTGGAGTTAGGGAGCATGGTCTCTATAGGTTGACGGGCAAGCCTAAGGATCATGGGAAGAAGTGGGGATAGGTACAGGTTCCAAAAAATCAGCAGTAGGTACAAGCTTCAGAGGAGAAGGTACAGGTTCCCGAGAAGAAGGTACACTTTTCCAAGAAGGTCCAAGTTCCAAAGGCTCAGAGGGAGTCGAGTTCTAGAGGGATTTTGCAGATTCAGAGGAGACTTTGCAACCCAATAAGAGCGCTTGGTCCGTGGGGAGAAAGTGTGCTTCCACATCCAGCAAGAAGGAATCATGGCGAGATTGGAAAGCGATTCAAGAGTAGAAGAAGAAGCAGGAGGCTTCCAGTGACAACGACACTTCCGAGAAAAGAATAGTGCATGCTACAAGGATTGTTGTAATTGTGAGCAATAGGAGTTGGGCAAGTGTTGTGAGCAGCGATGATGAAGACGAAGTACTTCCTTGGCATGGAGGTACCTCCCTCACTAAGAGGGAGTGTTGAATTGTGTATCTTTGGAGGTACTCCAAGCCCAGGGGTTTGAGGTTTGGAGAAAAAGTTCCACAAGGTCAGTTTGTGGGCTTGGAACCCAAGTGTGGGGTTTTGTCACCCATAAATTTTTTGGGAAAAAACAAGAATAAGACACAACATGTGATGGATGAGGATGATAGTGTTCCACAATACGATTCTAACGCATCAAGAATTGTCTGATTATGAGTTGTCGTTTGGGAGATATGAATTTTTGAAGATGACATAATTATTAATTCATCAAGTAGGCCGACTTGAAAGAATTTGGAGGTGTCCCTTCATCATGATTTCGTGGAGGATGACTTGTCTATAAAAGGAGGACGAGTTAGTATTTTTTGAGCATCTGAATTGGACAAGTACATCTCTGAATTTGTTTGGGTTTAGCCACAGTTGTAAGAGGCCTTGTAAGGAGCATATTGCGATAGTGTGGAGGAGGCTTATCTATGTAGAGGAGAGGCCAAGTTGTTGTAGGTACAGTGTGCCTCTTCTAGGTCTGTTTTAGGCCTCATTTAAGGTCTGTCCCAAGCTCAGACTTTCTAGAAAAGAGGCCGCTGGAAGAGGAGCTATTTGCACACTATTTTGAGGGTTGCACATGGAGAAGGAAGGTGGATTGGTTATGTTGTAAGGGAGCTGCAGTGGACTGTGGTAGGCCTCAGGCCTAGCCACTCCAAACAGGCCAGTGTGGAGTCTCTAAAGGCTACCACATACCCACAACAACAGCCCATACATAGGGCACCTTGTCTTGCCTAGGCCGTAGCTAGGAGGAGGTTTTCCAATGGCTGGTTAGTGGTTGGTACAGCCTACAAAGTGCCCTAACTAGGACAACAGTACTATAGTATTGTAGCAGCAGTGTTTGTGGAGGTGTTTTGGGTCAAGAAGTGACCGGATCAGATTAGTTTGGTTGTTGACTATGGAAGCCAAGAAGTGAATTGGACAAGGGTGTCGAGAGCACTTCAAGTGGTGGAAAACTCCGCAGTGGATGGTGGGGTGTCATAGAGTTGTTTGAGGGTAGCGAGATTGGCTACCCAAAGTAGCCCTAGACAATCTATCTTGAAGGACGAAGAGTAGTTGAAGGTTGGATGAAGGACGGTGCCAAAGTGCAACACTCTGATGTACAAGAGTTGTTGCTAGCCTGGAATATTGGAGCTCGGGTGTTTGCTAGCCTAGAGGAGTAGATTGGATCAGCCCAAGTACACTCTATAGAAGGGCGTGCAGCATTGTTAGGGGGCCAACTGAGTTTCCAGTCTTTCTAGATGAAGCTCTTGCAAGTAAATCTCTCCATAGCGTAAATGAAAATCATTGCTTGTCAAAGATAAAACTATAGCCATATAACTGAGAAATCTATTTGAACAAAAATTCATGCAAACAAAAAAAAATTTAGAGAGTAAATAAAATCACCTAACACCTTCCACATCCCCTTCTGAGACCATACGATGAAGAACATTTGAGTGTCCTATACAAATTCCAATACAGATGAAGGAGATGGATCTATCCATGTAGTCTCATAATCTTTTAATGGATCACTGCCATGAGCAACGATGAAATTATGAGTTTTTACCCACAAAAAAATTATAGATTTCAGTCTTACTCTCAGGCTCAGCTCAATGGAAAATAATGATAATCCTGTTGCAATTAATTTTTTTGACAAAAATAAGTATGCCTCTTCCAAAAAGTGGTTACACAATACTCAAGCTTGCCATGACAAAAATAGTACAATATCCCAGTAAAATTTGGTCCACCATTAATCAGTAATCATATTTATGGAAGAAATATTTCTTCACCTGACTGATCTAATTATTTTGTTTAACATTGATCGAAAGTCATGCAGCTCATTTTTCACATTCTATAGTGAAAGTCATAACTATTTTTAATTGTGCCATCTTAGCAGTATAGTAACTAGCAAGCAACACAGGAAATAACAAATCTGTGAGAAAACTACATATGTACATACTAAATACGCTTCACATCAGTTACATCAAGCAAATATACCATAACTTAAAATTAAACTAATCAAAGAAATCCTTACGTTGCAAATAGCAACATAAATCTTCCCACTATATTCTTACTTGTCTAGACTTGCAGGAGGGCTAAGAGGAATCTCCTGCAAATGGCGTAAAAATATGGGCAGCATGGCATGAAAAGTGGGTCTCTTTGAAGGCTTAAACTGTTAACATTCACCAATCATCTTCCACAACTCTCTTGGGATTCCAACACCAACAACACTAGCATATTCAGGTGGCTGCCTTTGAGCCTTGACAATAGCCCTATAGATCTCCTCTGAACTTAGGTTATTCCACTTGCATGACAAATCACATTAAATGTCTAGCAAGTGTGTTTCATATATAGGGTACCATGTTTGCACATTATAGAAGAAAAATGGCAATGAAGATTGGACCAACTACAAACACAAGGGTAGATACAATATAACTTACGGAATTTCTCCAGTGCACATCTCAACCAAGGTGCAACCAAAACTCTAGGCATCAGATTCTGAAGAAATTCCATTTCCTTCAACCCAAAAAATGTTCAAAGAATACTTCTTGAGTGGTTCCCAAGCTTCTGGGGCTGTATAATGAGGATTCAACATAGTACACTCCACACATGAATGTGTCCTTGTCACATCATCCTCCGGGGTTGAGCGAGATCTTCTGCATTGAGGTTTCTTCAAAAATTCTAGAAGACCAAAATCAGAAACTACTACTCGCCCTCTTGCATCCAAAAGAAGGTAGGCTGGTTTGAGATTCATACATGAGACACCTGTTGCATAAGCTCTGCAACACCATGAGAAATATCTGCACCATATATGCATAGGCATTTCCAATAAGATTCATCAATGCATATTATTTGTGTTCCCTTCATTTTACTACTCTAAAATACCCTCTCTTTATCATTAACAATTCACTAATGTATAGAGATGACCACTATAGTATCACCCTTATAAATATTGATTAAATTTCAAATACCATTAAAAACTTAGACTTTTAATCACAAATTCAATTGCAAACATTCTACAAACAATGAACCAGAAATTAGAATCAAATTTTGTAGATGCATAATCTATAATATAGTGATATTAGAAACTATTTACTCCATTATTTTTTGCATCCTTCACTGTTCGCTCACCATTTGTTTGTTGCGTCCATAACTCTGATAGAAAATCTTGCAAAATCATGAGTTTGGGGGAGGGGGTTGTTTCCATATACAGGTGGTTTTTAAAAGAAAATAAACATCATAAGAATAAGGTTTACATTTGTCTCTATCTCCTTTTGTGATGCTTCTGTTAGTGAAACCTCTTCTTTTGAGAATCACTAAAAGATATAATGGGTGGCACTGAGTGGTTTCCAAAGCTTTGGGGACACCCCTAGAAACCATGTTAGATAAGAAACTAATCTCATGGAAATTTTTATTATGAGGATTGCCATTCCACAAGTTATCATATCCAAAAACCATATAACATGAATACATTATATTTAATGCTCTTCTAAATATCAATGTAGTGCCTAATTATGTGCATGGTCAGTAGAATGGAGCAATGTTCCATATGCCAGAGGACCCTCCATCACGAAAGAGACCAAGAGAGGTTGTGGATATTATTTCTTTGCAACATCAGAGACCCTTGTTAATAAATTTGTGCGACCTTCATCAGCAAACCCCAGCTGCAGGACCAGGGAATGTACCACACTTAGTGGGGACTGTGTCAACTGGCCTCCACCTGAAATTTGAGGATGAACAAGTCAATTCTTCAATACCATCTGAAATGAGAGGCAATGCAGCTTCTACCCTTCATTTTCTAACAGAGGCTATAGCATCACAGTTGCAAAAACAGAAAGAATAGCTTGATCAATTTGTGAGGGCACAGGAGGATCAGTTGAGGCAATCTCTTGAAGAGAAGAGGTAGAGGCATCTATCTATGCTTTCTATGATTGAGGAAAGCATATTGAGGAAAATAAGGGAAAAATATTCGGAGATGGAGAAGATCAATCTTAGAAACAGAGAACTAGAGGAGCAAGTCAAACAACTAAAACTGGAAGCTTGCATATGGTGGAGCAAAGCTAAGCATCAGGAAGCCATGGTGAAATCCTTGAGAAAAACTATTTTGGTTTTACTATTTTGGTACAAATATGGATTGTAGTAAGTGCTCTATTTTGATTACATGCATCCTTACTAGCTATATACATGAGAGAAATTTGCATATTTGTGTATAATGGTTTGGATTCATATGGATGTACATGAATATTTATTTTTTAATCAAAATTTGAATATTTTATGTATTTTTGGGTCATACGGTTTTTTCTCTGGTTCACACCAGTTTCCATTTTTAGAGGTCCACTAGTCTGGTTCTAATAAAAATGAAGAAAACAGGATTCCCCTTCCTTGCTCATGTCAGTGGGGAGCTCTTGTCTGACCCATTTTTGGCTCCTAGGCGTAAGGATCTAAGTGAACATACATCTCCCTATGTGGCCTTGATATGTGCACATTATATATAATATATGTGGCATTTTCAACAAAATAATTCAAAACTTCCCTCATCTACATTAGAGAAATTCCAACTCCAATATTCCAAACTCTCATCTCATAAAAAATAATGTGTAAAAAGGTGAGGATAAAGTTGAATAGGTTCTGCCAAAAATTTTAATGCCAGATTGTCTAACCTCCACAAAAATGCCTGCAACTTTTTCATTCCAACCTAATTTAGTTTCAATAATTATAGAACCTAACTTTCTCATCTCTAATCCACAACGAACCCAGGAAGTCATTCAACAGCAGACAGAGATCATGGTTGCTTTCCTTGCAATGTTAATTTTTCAACAAAAACATTCAAAATTGGAACAATAAGCTAATAGGGCTAATTATTCATGTAAATATAGCAGTGCTTCTCATAACCACAACACGGAGATATTGATTTTCCTATAGCTATCAATCTTTTAGTGCCCTGGAAGACCACTTCTATTATGGGTGAACCATAATTCACATTCTTTCTTCTGAAACAGACTCAAATTTTGAATAAAACAACTGCAGTTAAAGAATATTCATGTACTAATATGTCCCATTAAATTAGTACCTAATTAAGATACCCACCTTTTGAACTTGCTGAACCCTGTTCCCTTTGACTAATATGAGCCTCTGATGTTGAATGGTGGGATTATTTACCTGTATCTTTATTGTTCTTATTTGTTTCTGGGAGATGTATAACAATATTTGTCCTCTTGCTGCTCTCAGACTTGCTAGCAAACATTTCAGTTTGTGTATCCACTTTCTCATGTATTTGACTGTGAGATGACTTGGAACTGCTTTTACTTTTATGACCTTTGGCATTATTTTTGCCACTGTGTAAACCACTTTCAACTATGTTGCTTTTAAAAAATGTGTCATCATCCTCCACTGATATCCCATCTTTAACTAAACTTGTTGTTTTGGGAGGAGAATATAATTTATTCCCATCTGATTTTTGAGACCACTCCTTTTCATTGTTTTCATATACCAAACTATTTTGGTCCTGACATGGTGTTGAATTCTCTTTTACTTTCATTTCAGACTGAAATATATGCAAACTGATATTCAATGCCCCTGTTTTACCATTTGACTGAACTTGTAATCCTTTCTTCTTAACAATTTTTTTATTTACTAATGCATTTTTGTAGGCCTTTTTTCCATATTCCTTTGGTTTCATCATTTGATCCTTTCCACTTTTAAATGTCTTTTCAACTAAACCCTTGGATATGGATTTGGAATCTTTTGGCTGAATGGACCAGAATTCTTCGCCGTCATCTGAGGAAGGGCAAAGGCATATCATTTCTTGTTGTGAAGGGAGTCCAACAGCAGCCTTGATTTTAGTCATCGACTCCTGCTCTGTTTCATCCCTCCTCCTCCACAGCTCTTGAACAACATCATCAAGATCATTAACCTGTTATCCAAAGGTATGAAACAGATATGTAATTGAATGCAATCAGAAAACCACTTGAATTAATGATCTACATAACCATGTGACCAGGAAAACCTGGTAACAGTCTCCATGACATGCAGCACATTTGTAATTCAAATTTCCATCCACTTGGAATTGCTTATACTTTTCTTCACTGCATTGCAATCCAAAACCACCCATCAATATGGGGAATTAAAGAGTTATGATAGTAGCAATCATGTTACAATCCCAACACAGGCGATCAAGAAAAACTAAAAATGTGAATAATATAGGCATCCGTGGACAAACAAAAAAGAAGAATAGTGTATAAGGTAAGAAGCTTGCAAATCAGTATGAAAAATATTGCTAAGAAATTAGGAACTATCAAATTTTTCCTGATTTATTCTCCCTGCTTGTTGATTTGTTGTTGAGTCGTTCCAAGTTTTACCAACTTATAGTGCAAATTATTGAATCACTGATCTTAATTCATGCCTCACTCCAATTGAATCACTAGATAATGAAAACAGTCTTACCTTTAAGATTTGATTTTTCCTATGAAATCAGACACACGTTTCCAGGTACACATATAAAGAAAAATGAAGTCCTTCCCTATAACATAAGAAACTATATCCATATAACTGTAACTTGAAAATTTCCACTTTCCTTTCCATCGATTAGGTCAATCATGCCTCTATCACATACATGCATACTAACACAAAAGAGCAGTGAAGCCCGAAATTTACATTTCAAACATCTCCCAAGTCCTAAACAAGCCCTCACACTGATTCTAGTACCATTTTTTTCATTATAAACATTCACACATGCATTGTCCTGATCCATTTATAAAAGAATGGTCATTTTCTTTGAATTTTTTCCACAGAAAAAAACTTTGTTGCATATTCAGTTACTTTTTCAATTTATATTGAATTCCGCGAATACCAATGTCCAAGAAATATTCATCTCAAGTAGTATAGGACAACAACATGACTGCATATTGATTGCAACTAAGAAACAAATCTAACTCTACTTACATAGCATTGCACAATTTGCATTTTAGAATAGTGCACATCCATTAAAGTGCAAGTTCAATAGTAAATATGACTCATCATGTAGACTTGCCATCTCTTACAATGAAAATTGCATGTTCTAGTCTCTAGACTAACTAGACAACTACCTTTGTTTTTAAAACTCTAGCTTTTCTAACTATTTAATGGAGACATCAAAAAGATTTAAACTTGTATACAAAGGAATGCAGTTCATACATATTAATGCAAGGATATTATCAATATGAATAATTTTCTTCAAAACAACTAACAAGAAAAATTGGAAACATATTTGCATCCAATTTGCAAACCAATTCTATAGGTCCAAAAGTCCAAATTCTTTTATTTAGCATATATAATTTGTATCGTATATGATCTCATCTAATGTTATCTCAGCTAATACTATATTTCATCTAAACAACCATGAGCCAAAGAAATTAAAGCCAAACTCTTTAAATTTAGATACCTAGTGCAAATTTTATCTTAACAGTCAGGGCTAGAAAAAGCTCCCAATCACCCCAATTTATATTGTTTGCATAACATGTTGCATATGAGCAGCCATTCCCCGAAGTTTTTAAACCCAATCTCTGCAAATTTAAAAATATATATTACATTTTATTTAAACAGTAGATATTCAAGGATTGAAAAACCTCCCTATCACCCCAATTTCCTTTTTTTTTATCAGTACAGTTTTTAAGAAATGAATACCTTTATCGCCAATGTAGCCTCCTTGTCTTTTTCCCTTCTTGGTAGATCGTCCAACACTGCAGAGAGATTCTATGTTGCGGTTGGTGAATCCCAATTCATTGTTAAAGACCAGCAAAGTAGCAGAGGCACCCACACCAGTGACATCTCAGGTTGTAATCGCAAAAGGGTTTAAAATGTGCATAAATTCTTTCTAATCGGTATCAATTCACTGGTTGGTGATCGTTATCCCACGGTTCTTACAAATCGCTAAAACGTGTTGGACAATTATCATTTCATTTGGCTTAGCGTCAACTTTTGAATTCTGGGCATGGTAGACATGCTACAAAATGGCATGTTTTCTGTAGGAATAGCTCATGAACAAAGGAGAATCAACAGAATCTTCAACATATTATCGCCCATGCCTTCAGCTTCGTCTTCCTCCATGAAATATTGAACATACAACCTCTTGAGTGCCTCGTTTGGCTGGTCTAGAAGAGTTTTTAAGTGATAGATTCCTTTTGTAAAATGAATTCGCAATGATTGGAGGCACTAGGAATCCAATTTCTTGACTTCAACTGAAAAATTCCTTATGTAAAATGAAATCACCACGATTAGGCACTATGAATCCAGTTTCTTGAGTTCAACCAAATCCAATTTCTTGAGTTCAACCAAGTGTGTAAGATCAGACCTACTACAACATGGGCACGCCCTTCCTTCTCCTTCCTTGGAAAAACCCTGCAACGAGGGAAATAGAGGGAGGGAAACGAAAAAAATTGATATTTGAAAAACATAAATCCCATGAGTTTTACTAGTTGTACTCAAAAGCTAAGGAGAAGGGATTTTGAGAGACATTAGTGAATACAAACCCTACAAAAATTGTTAACAAAGGAAAATTTATTTCCTATTGACATTTTCATCATGGTGGTGTATAACTTTTTTTTAAGTGTTGGGTTATAATGGGGTTGGAAAATAGGATAAATCAAAGGATTAAATGATCATGAAGGACATAAAATCTAAAGGGAAAGTTGAATAAGCTTTGAGGAATTAGACATAACTAATGAGTGGTGGTTGAACTAGATGCGAACAAATGAAGAAGGCAATGAGGAGTTCAAAATGAGATTAACGGGGAAGAGAGTAGTGAAGTGAGGATGAGAGAGTTGGAAAATTTCAATGGGAAAGATGATTTGGCGAGTGGATGGTTGTGAAACAAAGGGTTGATGATAAAATATAGCTCAATAAAGAGTAGTATTCAAGGCACCTCAATGAAGTCTAATGAACACACTGGAGTAGGGTTACGAGAGATATGTGATTACAAAGTAGCAGGTTGGATGCAATGTAAGATGAGATTGTGGATGAGAAAGAATCAAATGAACTAATGGGAAAACATATCCTAAGGCCAACAGAGGATGAAAACGTAGTAGTGGGCATGGCATTAGACGATAGCAAAGTTGGCCTTGTACCAACCCTACCCCTTACGCTTCTTAAACACAATTAGGTAACACTACACTAGCGTGTTAATAATGGTTCAAGTGCACCTCGTAGTCAGCTTACTTATGGATGAACAATAACAATTAGAGGAAGTAATATTAACAATAGTGCAAGTTTGAATATTAAGAGTAGCACACTTTGGGGTTTTAGTTATTTAGAGCAAAAAACAAAATTTTCATGAATTTTAGTACCTATGATGCTTTGAATTATAACCTAGGAGCATGTAAGAGAAATAATATTAGAGTGATGTACTATTTAAAAAATTTAGTCATGTGTAAATTCTTTGGAAAAAAACATAATGATCCACATACATTGATATAAAACAAACCTTAAAAATGTCACTTTTAAAATCTCTTATGAAGTTACCTAATTTAATTCGAGTAGATATCACAATTACTTATATAAGTAATGGCGCGATTATATTTTTCATTCTCTTAAATGAATGCTTTCTAGACATTCACCCCATCAAGCATAAATCATCCTAACATATACATTTGAAGTAATATAAATAATCCTATGACTATCCTCAAATTAATTCTCACCCATAGCCTTGGTGATGGTGTAAGGCTCGTATCAAAATGGTATGAGCTTCTTCTAGGAGTTTGTCGATTGCTCTTTATGCAAGTGCAACCATAACTCGTCCCCAACCTAAAACTTATGTGGAATCGAATGGATTGTGTATCTACTTGTACTTGGAGTTGGAAACTTTCTATAAAATATCATGAACTCATTATTGAATTTGTTAGATACATTCCTCAAAATTGGTTGCGTTGCTCACCTCGTTCCAAGTATGGGACGTATCTTCATGTCTTATTCCATGAATATAGCTACATAAATTTGTGTCAATTATTGGGACACCAAGCACACCTGAAAAGGCTTGTGGGTAAAAGAAATATGAAGAGCTATGTATAATTTATGCTGAAAATAAGGAAGGCTTTCAAGATGTGTATGTGGATCCTGACAATTGTATACTCTAAGGACATGTACAATGATCATATTGAGTACTTTTATTTATCAATCTAGGGATGGAAGGAAATGGATTTGGTCAAGCTTGATGTCCATCAAGGACCAAAGGTTAAATAAGAAAATACTGAGGAACCTAATATCCCTATCAAGAAATATGGTCTTTGGCAACCCAAAATGAACCAAAATATGCTCGAAGAAGAGCTTATGAGTTGATTTTTTTTTACAATCTTCTTATAGGGTGCCAAAATTCTCGTCCAAAGAAATTGGTCAACAACAACAAAAAACACATTTTTTACCATGCTTGGTTGAGGGAAAACATTATCTAGAGTAGGAAAATACCAACTGTTGAAAAATGCAGCAAGAAAATCTCAATTTGACTTTGCCTTGGTCAAATTGAGAAAAATCAGATTTCCACATCAACGGACAACTTGGAGGCAGTTAAATAAGGTGACATGGATCTTGTCACTAATTTAGCTTAGTAAATTCGAGTTAGAGGAGTTGGAATTTAATTAAGTATGTGTGATTGCTAATTTGTAGCAATCGAGGTCAATTATTTCAAGTTGTTTTCAGTTAAATTAGTTTTAACTATTGGATGAACTAGTGGAAGGCCAATTGTGTAGTGGGACTTTAGTCTAACTCAGTGATCATTCAGATAACTGATCAATCAACCCAAGATAGCTAGTGCATGCAGAGAATTCAAGTTCCCCAACTATGGTGAAGATTCCAAGGCAGTGCACAATTATTATATACTAGATTGAGTGTACATGAATTGTATTGGTCAAGTGATCAACCCTAGGGAATTGCGCAAGAATTTTGGAGGAATTTCCTAAATAATAGGGGCCTAATTCCTCAGGAATTGCGCAATGAAATAGGGGCTCAAGCAGAGGCAGAAATTTACTAAGTCTGGGTCAGATCTTCTCAATGAGAAGAGAGATAGGTTATTCACTTGTAGGTTGTGCTAAGAGCGAGCAAGCAATTGCAATACATCTTTATTCTTTTGATTTAATGCAAGTAGGCATAAGGGATTTTTATCAATTTCTTTCCCATATAAAAATATTATGTGCATGTGATTTATTTCTCATTGCATGTTTTTTATTGATGTTCTAAATTGTGAATCGAATTCTGCATAGCAGTAGAGTAGGATATTTGGATCGAAATGTTATTGGTAGAAGGGATATTTCTCTTTACCCTTGTCGATACAATCATGTATGCCCACTATGATAGGGTTGGCTAGCTAGAATAAAAATGGTGAGTTTTGTTGGTTAAGATTGTTGGGCCCAAATTAAGGTATGATTCTTACCCTATAAATACTTTAAATTATGTTATAATTTAGAGGGAATCCCTCTTCACATTAACAATAAGGAATAAAAGATCATGATTATGGGAATAATTGGACTAATAATGAAAAGGATGTTTTATAATAGGAAATTGACTTCTCTTATCTCCACATGCAGAAAGCAAAATTCCTGGACCAATAGGGAATGGAATCCAACTAACAAACATGAGCATATGAAATCCCAGCAATTCCAACGGCCGGTAGAAGGCAAACAAACGAATCTGAGTCCAAGAACTCAAACGACAGCCACACGTAGCGGGCTGTCGTTTGAGAAACACTTTCGAAATTCTTGGAAATCACATTTAAAAGGGAAAAGGACAGAGGAGAAGGTGAGTCAAGGAACAAGACAGGAGATTCATCCTGTAATAGTCAAATTAGGAACAGTCTGTCTAAATTACATTTTTTTAACATCACTGGATGTGATATAGAGCTTTGAATAATCATCTTTTGAAGTTTTTACAGTGCTAAGGCTTTTGGTGGTCTGGGCCCAACCTATGGAAGCTCCACGCACATTTTCACACTCTGAGTAGTTACAGAACTGATGCTTATGAATCTGATGCAATTGTCATGCATATCTCTAGTCAATACAAATACAGTTCTCTTTCTTTAAGATTGTTAGAAACTGCGTTCTTAGAGTAGGACAAGTGCAATCGTATTTTCCTACTTACGGCAATGTTTTGTTATCAATAGATAGTTCCAGCTCCTTTGTTTTCATTGCATTTGAATTAAAGATCGTAAATAAGCTAATTTTAGCATTATCTATCTTTATGAATTGTGTTCTCTTTCTAGCATAATGAAGCGTTCAACCATTGATTAATGTTGCCTAATTAAGTTATACAGAGAACTCCATTGCAAAATTACTTAATTACTTGATGTACGAGTTATTTAATTCGCTCCAGTCATACTGTTGTTTCATTACTATCCAGCTTAGTCATACTTCTGTTCCATTACTGCACAGGTAGTTATACTGCTACTTCATTATTGCTTAGTTAACTAGACCGTTGATTCAATTCGATTCCATTACTGATTAGCTTAGTTAGATTGTTGTTCCATTTAATTCCATTACTATTCAGTTCAATGCTTGCTTGGTTTATTTAGATTGCTTGGTTTATTTATATCATTGTTCGGTTTAGTTAAGATGTTGTTTTACTCCATTAGAGAAACACAAATTCCTGTTGCCCAATCTTAGGTTAAAAATCCATCCAAGTCACCCCCCATAGGATAAAAAAGTTCAATAAGTTAGTAAATTATTCTTCAAAACTGACAAGGAGCATCTGTAGACCAGCTGACTCGCATATATTGTGCCGACACTCTTGGAATAAAAAGACTTACCCTGGGTTGACAATTAAATGAGGGAGCACTAGAGTTGTCAATAAAAAGTCACCTCTATCTGAACCAACAAAGATCTCCATGGTAATGGAAGCATTAGAGAATATGACAGGGAATGAGTGATTTTTTGAAAGGAAGCCATTGCAAATTTATGTTGTTTGAAATAAATAAACACGGTAAGGAAGGTCTTGTGGCCTTTGTTGGAGGTTTATTCTCATAAAATAATTTGAATTCCTCTCTGGGGTCGAAACTTGCGAATAATGAAGAAATGGGGGGTTTAATTCATGAAGAGGAATTGAGGAATTATTAAGATTCAATTTGTGAATGTTAATCCTATGCTACTTTCCTACCATGATTGGTGCTCTACTCATCATTTTCAAGTAGTCTGGAGGTATTGGCAATAGGAGAAGGATGATAAGTTATAGATTATTTTAGGAGCATAAATGAGATTAACGTATAAACATGATCAATATCTAAAGTGTGGAACATGATGACCATTCCTTTTAACACCAAGTGAAAACCCTGATATGTGCTCTCTTAGTAGTCTCTATGGAGTTAGTTCTACATTCTAGCATGCAAGGGTTAGTTTAAATTCTAGTCTCTATGGTTAATGGGTTATTATTTATGAGTGTAGGGGTTAAAGGATTATTGATTTGGGGTTAAGGGGATAGGGAATTTAGTGGTTATGGGTTAAGTGCTTATGCGTTGTGATAGTGGGGCCCCTAATCCCCTTATCACAACTATTGGGGGTTCCCCTATCAATTTCCCTCATTTCCTTCCCTCTAGGTCCCTTATCCCTTATTCCATGAGGTCCTAGGGCCCCTTCTCATTCTCTAATGCTAGGATTATAGATATTAGTAAACCATGTTCGAACCTCTCACCTCTATCCATCCATGCTACCCTTATGTACCCTTTCCCCATTCAATACACCAAAATATCCCCCTCCCCCAAAATTCATGAGAATTGAACATTTGGAGGCAAACATTTAACAATTGCCTCTAAAATTTTAATTCTAATGACTTTTGGGAAGGAGGTGGTCCAAAACTGCCTTAAAAAGTTACATTGTCGTGACTATTAAGGGTGGTTCAAGGATTATAAGTTAGCGGTTAGGGTTTAAGGGGTTAGTAGCTTAGGGTTTAAGAGATCAAGGGGTTAAGGGAATCTGGCTTGGGGGTTAAAGGCATAGGGAATTTAGTGGTTATGGGTTAAGGGCTTATGGGTTTTGATAATGGGGCCCCTAATACCCTTATCACAACTATGGGGGTTCCCCTATCAATTTCTCTCGTTCCCTCCCCTCTAATCCCCCTAGCCCATATTCCATGAGGTCCTAAGGCCCCTACTCATTATTTAATGTTAGAATTATAGATATATTGCTCGTGTCTGTGTCTTGACTAGCTTCGACGCTTGATGTGGACTTCATGCACACCAGAGCCCCTGTGACATCAAGTGATGACTCAGGGATAATGGGAGGATCTCCTAGGAATGATCCTAGAATGGATGATGGTTTGAACTGGCCGGGGCCATATTCTTGGTACCGTGAAAGCGCATTCGAGGATGTATCTATGTAGGGTATAATTATATCAGTGTTTTTTAGGGGTCCCTTCTCGCTATGCGTCAATTGGTCTATAGTAATGATGCGGTCCTCGTGGGGGAACATCATAATGCAGAAGACGGAGAAGGCTATGGCTGACATGGCATACATATAACTCCACCCAAGGAGTATATTATAATCCAAGTGAGCGTCCAAGACTTCAATTTTTATGTGGACCATCTTTCCGGCTAAGCATACTGGGACATTTTGGTAGAGGCCGACGTGGGTCGAAGAAAGACCGTCTTATACTCTAAGCATGATGACTGAGGGTTTTAGTTCAGGAGACCCTAGCTTCTGCCAAAAAAAATTTGACATGATGCGTGTGGATGCACCCTCATCAATGACACATTATTGAATTGTGATATTCTGGACCAACACTGGTATCTGGAAGGCGACCATGGAAGGAAGCCTGGGGGTGGCTTTGTCAAAGTTAAAAGACATTAGGCGTGTATCGACAGGGTCAATAGTGCCTAACACATAAAGTAAGGCTTTCTGTTGTTTTGGGCATGACTGCAATACTTCCAAAGCTAACATAGCAGTGGGAGATTGTGCTAAATCATCCACGATACAATAATTATGGGCCACTTTGGAGTAGTTTCTTGCTCACCTATTGGGTCTTTTCACCTCTTTGGAAATGGTTCGATAGGCATCTTTGAAATGGTCAAAGGTGCAGTCAGTGCACTGGTACTTTCCCCTGACGTATTGGTGTCTGGTGGGGTGTCGTAATTGCGATTCCGTGTTTGGAAAAAATCTCTTCGCTAGTCATGTAGATTTCGTGACTACTTTTCCTGGAGTCGTCTGGATTTTTTTGCTGAGTGCTTACCGTCCCTTGAGGGGGGAAAGGTTCCTGCATCACAACTATTTGTTGGGAAGATCCTCCTTGTCCTCGATTACTCTGTAGCTTCTTCAGCTCAAGGAGATCGAGACAGTGGTGACTATAATTTTCGTACTCACCACATATCGAACAAGAATGGTTTGTTCAAAGAGGTGGCCTTTCACTCTGTCGTTGGGCATTGCTTGGCTCCTGGCTCTGATTCCGGTTGGAGTTTCCTCCATCTTGGGATTGCGGCAGGCATTGCTGGTTGTTGCCCCCCTGTCCAGGATTCCTTTTTGGCTTGTTTTTTTCTTTTTTATTCACCATGTTAGGAGGGTAGTTATCCTGTTTATATTGGTGAGGTTGGTTTTTGGAAGGCTGCACAAAGTTCACTTGTGCATTGGTCTGCATAGGCGGGTCTTGTGCTGGGGACTGAGCATAACACGGTCCCTGGTTTGTATCTGGCTATTGGAGGGGAGCCCTTCTGTCAGTGTTTCTCTCTACGTATTGGGTCCCCTGAGTCAGAGGATAGGGTCCTCCATGGTGATACCCTTGCGCCCTATTGGTCAATTTTTATGAGGCATATGATGACTTTGAAAACCGAGTTGAGGTACGTTATGGGTAGAACTGTACGTGTAACCAGGGTTTTGACTGCTACTACCTAGGTAACCTTGGTTTAATGACCCAATTAGTCCGTCTGTAGAGTTCGACATGCCTGTAAATTATTGATAAGTTTGCAGGCACGGGGTGTTTGGTAGGATATTGTAAATATATCCTGATTAGGTATGAATCAGCTCAAGATGTTGGGATTTTTTGATGGAATCCTCTTTGGATGTGGGCCTTTGTTGCGCCACATACTTTGAAATCTCTGTCGTGAGAGTTTTCAGGAACAAGTCTAAAAGAACCCAATCGTCGAGTTTTTCTTTACATAAACTACGACATCGCCTCCATTCGTGGAGATGGTCCGAGATATGGATGACGGGGGTTTGTCTAAAATGTGTCAATAATTCCATTCCGGAATCATGGTGAATGGGAAACTGAAAATATGTTAGGAACGCGGTGGCGAGGGTGCTAAAGGTTCCATGTGAAGCAGAGGTTTGCTCCACATTGTACCATTTCACAGCTACTCCTATCAGAGTGCATTGAAATAGTCTCAATCGAATAGTGTCATCAATGATACTGTTCGATGAGAACCATAGGTGGAATGTCATGACATGATTACTTAGGTCTTCCGCTTGCTTTCCTTCAAACTTTGGAATATCGGAAGGGAGCTTCATGGGCATGGGATTCCATGTAGGGTTGTGTGCGATGGGGTCATTCGTCAGCTTGGTTAAATCGGGTAGATTCAATGAAGCTAAGAAAGGTGATTGGGAGGTTGACGCCATTGCAACTTGTGAAAACACAATTTTTTGGTTAGGAAGAGGGTTGGTCTGTGATGTACCCTATTGTGTATTCGATTGGCTTCCCAAATGGGTCACACCCCTCTGTCCTCTAGGGGTCGTGGGAGGAGTGGTGTGTGGTGTGGTGTTGGGAGACCGACTAGGGTTCCCAACTAAGGATGCCCCAATAAAGGAAGAACCAATAATAGTGGCATAATTTCGTCTTTGACGCCTAAATGGTGAAAGACCTAGAACCCCTCCCGATAATGGGGGGAGGTCCAAAAGATGCCTAGATCGATGAGGTCCCATTGGGTCTGTTCTGGTGTCGACTAGGTCTAGTTTTGGAAAAAAATTGAGAGGACAGAGTCTATGATCAAAGAAAAATTTTGGTCACATACATAAAACAAAGTGAAAATAAAATAAATTTTCCCTTTAAATTAATTCTATGTGATCAAGCAATCAAAAAAGTGGTTTTTGTTTGTTTTCGTATGATACTCAAATCCTAGAAGACCTATTTGTCCTCACACACTCAAATGTAACTGGGCATTGAAAAGATATCTTGCAAGTGTTGGCACAACGTCTCGTAAGAGCTGGCAACGCCCCCAATAAGCCGAAGAAAATCCACAAAGGTAAGGGTAGAGGGTATAACGTTTGCCTGCATCGTCACCTATAGGGAAAGGATGCCCTAGATTTGGCCACTAAGTACCACCATCCCACGTTAAGTCAGCTAACAGTACCGAGTATCAGCCGGGTTAGGTAGCCCCAACTGATATCGCATGCACTGCGCCTAAGCCTAACACATGTCGGACAATGTTAATGCATGCTGAACTAGAGTTTTCAAGGAGTGTTGGGGAATATCAAGGGATAACTAGTTCAAAATGCATGGAAAGGAACAAATAAGAGTGTGTGCAAGGGAGTGTTAGCGAATTCAAATGTGCTAAGGACAAAGTGTGTTAGGAGAAGTTTAGAATAGGATTTATAGGATGAGAGCCTACAATTTTTATAATGGGCTCGACATAGCAGTTTTAGAGAAAGGGAGATCACTTTGTGCTAGGCACAACATTTTTGTTCCTTTAGTTAATTTTTTGTATATGAGATGTGGCACACTTTGGCTACATGCTCATGTTTTATACTCTTCTAGATAATTGCATATTGTACATTGTTGTGCATAAGTTTTGGGGCACATAGCTTGTGTAAGCTTATATCTTGTGTGCCTTGTGAATCTTGTGGTTCTTGCAAACTCTCAGTTAATGTTCTATTGTTTATATGAATTGAACATACATGTGAAATATTTCCTGTGTAAGCTATGTTTCTTAGTTGTTTTATGGCCATGGCTAGATCATGTGATCCTTGTCTTGGTAAATAGTTAAGTGGGACAAGTTGAGATTCGACATGAGTGGCATAAGATGAGTTATAAGCAGTTCTTAGGTGAACAAGGCACAATATACTTGTAGTAGGTGCAATTGGTCATGTTGTTGGGGTTGAAGCAGGCCAATGTTTTCACATGAACTGGACTTGATTGGGTTCCCAAGTCGTGAAAAAATGTAAAGTCTAGTTGTGAGGACATGAGTGCCAAGGCATGCCAGGGAATGCTAAGATGTGCCAAATAGTGCGAAGTCATGTCAAACATGATAATATGTGCCAAGTGATAAGGCATGCCAAGATGTGCAAGGGTGTTTCAATGCATGCCAGGGACTGTCAAGGCAACAAAAGGGAGAAACAATTTAAACTACAAGGAAATGAATGCATAAGAGGGTTAATTAGTCATCAATTTACCTTTTCTAAGAGAGGCATGCTAGGCACACCAACACTAGGCGCCAATAGGTTCCAAGTGCAAAGTATTAGTGCATTCTAAGTGCCAAGTCTTCCTTTGTTGCTTCTCATATACTTTCCAAAAATTGATCTAAAATAAATTTAATGTTAAACCATTCCAAATCATACCAAGGCATATCAACATGTTCCATACATGCTAATACTTTCCAAGCACCTACACGTGTCAAGCGCCAATATGTGTCAGGGACTGTTATGCATGCTATGAAGTGGAATGGCATGTTGAAGACTGCTAAGGTGTGCTACAGAGTGCTAATGCATGTTTAGGAGTGTTAAGGAGTAATAGGACAAAACATTAAGGGAGCACTAGGTCAAAATTCATGGAAGTTAATGAATATGAGGAACGTGTGCCAGGGACTAGTGTTAATGAGTGCTAGCTATCATGCCAAGGAGGGAGTGACAAGGTATGCTAAGCATTGGTAAGGCATGATAATGAATATCAAGGAATTTAAAGAAGTGCCAAAGTGTGCTAGGGAGTTCCAGGGTGTGCTAATTATATGTTCCAAATAGTGCCAAGATATGCCAATACATGCCAGGTGCTAAGGATGTGCAGGGTGCTAGGGACGTATGTCAATATGTGTCAAGAAGTGTCAAGGCAACAAAAGGAAGAATCAAACTAAAATTTAAGGAAATGAACACATAATAGGGTTAATAAGTCAGGACTTTACCTTTTTCAAAAGGGACATGCTAGTCACACTAATAATAGGTCCCAATACATGCCATCTAGCATTGTGTGCCAAGTGCTAATGTATGTCAATGCATTCAACCAAGGTGTTCCAAGGCATGCTAGGCACTATATGCATGATAACACATGCTAGGAGAGTTCCATGTTGTGCTAGCGCATTCCACCATGTGCTTGGGCATCAGTGTCATGACAAGATTTTCTAGGTACAAATATGTTCCTAGACATGTGAGGTGCTAAGAAATGTTAGTGTGTGACAAAGCATTAATTTAAGGTGTGCCTAAATTGTTGAGGAGTGTAAGGTCTTTCTCATTAATAGAATTGTCAGAGCTTGATTATGTATTAAATAATATATTTCCTATACACACTAGTGGAAATTTATCTAAAGGGAATTTGATAGATAATGAACTTAATAGATATGAATCATGTGTTGACTCATAGGAAAACTCTATTCGACTAGTGATTACTTGAGGGAAATGATACACACTAATTAATTCTTAAAAAATTGACTGATTATAACCACTATGGCCTTGGAAATATCATAACAAATACTCCACAATAATGGCCTTAAATCGTTATCTTTAAAAAAAAATATTAACAGGCATATAGCGTCATCAAAAACTCATTGGAATGATCAATGGTGACGAACATTTTTTGACCATCACCAAAAGTAACAAAAAGAGAATTGGTGAGGGTCATTAAAAGTTCGTCACTAGAAGTGTCACCAAAGAGAGAATTAGTGATGGGCCTTTAACGACCCTCACCAAAAGTGTCATTGAAAATGGCTTTGGTGACAAACCTTAAAGGACCATCACTATATACACTTATAGTGACGCTTTTTTAAGGACCGTCACCATATGTGACATTGGTGACGGACCTTAAAGGTTCATCACAAGCATGACCCTCACCAATGTCCTTTTTTCCTGTACTGGCAGTGCATAGTCAAAGTCGTGGGACTTGGGCTATGATTGGCCATCGTGGCGTGGAGATCCAGGAGGATTTTTTGATGACATGTATAGTGAGAGATTATTTTTGGATCCTGACATTGAGGGGTCTATTCTGGGTGGCTTGACACAGGCACATAGTATCACCAAGAGGTTTGTATGGGATACGGGCATTGGGTCTCAGTTTAATCGGGCCAACAGAGTGGCCCACATATTTGGATTGCTTGAGGGCAAGAAATCTTGGGGCGGAAGGTCTGTAATATTCCTTTTTTGGTGTCACCTACGACAGGGTTAGGTTGGACTTCCAGAGTTAGGAGCAGACAGGTCACAGGTACAGATTGGCGCTATCAGTGGGCTTAGGGGATTTTTGGAGGATTTTTGAGGAATTTCCATGGTGTCCAGTGGCATTCTCTTGATATATTCCATCATCTGAGCAGTTTGGATTTCATTCCAGTGCATTCCGACAACTTTCAGAAATTTGAGTTATTTGTGGGCTTAACTCAGTTGATTATGCTCAAGATGGCATTCTAGGAGGAATACATGATGGAACACCTTAGTGTAATAGCTCATTGGAACTGGGACAAGGATACCTACATGATGGGATGGTTGGGCATGAGCTTCAGTGACCATAGGAGACATGGTAGCATATTTACTCTTTTCTGCATTAAAAAGGAATATTTTAATAAGAGGAAAAAGTGCACCATGAATAAACTAATAATAAAATAATGCTCTAGAAGGCTCCAAGAGATCTATAAAGGAAAGAGAGGAGGCCATTAAGGGATATCTTTAGATCATATCATTTTCTTGTATGAGAGGTATGATACATGGTTCTCTACTTCAGCCGTAGCCCCATGACAGAAACCGTCGGGTGATTTGTGAGTGTTGGACGGAAACCCAACTCTCTTTGAGGAAACTTAATTTAGAAATTTTGCAAAGCTTCATAGATATTGGAGTGACGATCATTCAGATATTCAACAGGTGCTTCAGTGGATTCAGTGGTAGTTGTTGCCGGAAGGAGAGTGTAGCAGCTCAATTTTGGAGGTTATTGCAGTGTAGCAGTGCAACAGATTATCTTGGTGACCATTTTTCCATCTTAGCTCTTTTTAGGTCAGATCTATATGTAACCCTCATTATTATTTATAATAAAATATTAGATTCTTCCTATTCTACGTGGTATTGGATTGCAGTGTTTCATATCTTTTTATTTTACATGGTAATCTTTTGTTGAGTAAATGTTGATTTTACGGCATAATGTGGAGTTCAGTATTTTTCTACGTTATTAGTTAAAATATCCCATTCAGGATATTACAATGAATCTATCGAAATCTACATGGATGATTTCACACCATATGGGGATGACTTCCAAGAATATCTCTCCAATTTGGGTAAAGTACTAAGAAGGTGCATTGAGATGCATCTCTCCTTGAGCCCAGAAAAGTGTGAATTCCTGAAGAAAGCAGGGGTTGTATTAGGACACTCCATATCCCAAGCAAGAATACGGGTAGACCTAAACAAAATCACTATCATCAAAAGGGTACCTTCTCCTCAAAATCAAAAAGATGTCAGTAGTTTCTTAGGATTAGATAGTTACTACAGAAGGTTCATCAAATATTTCAGCAAGATCCCTTTGCCATTATTTGGGCTATTAGCCAAATATTCTGAGTTTATTTGGTCTGGTCATTTTCAAGAGGCTTTCAAACTTATTAAGAAAAATTTGGCTACTTCCCCCATCCTCCGAGGTCCAAATTGGACTTTTCCTTTCCACATCCACACTGGTGCATCCGAAAAAGATGTAGGGGCAACATTAGGACAATTAGAGGACAAAATCCCTTATGCCATTTATATCATCAATAAGAATTTGTCAAAGGCTGAGCTGAATTATACTGTTACTGAGAAGGAGATGTTAAGCATTGTCCATGCTTTGAACAAATTCAGGCATTATGTAACTGGATATCAGACCTTTGTTCGCACTGACCAAGCAACCATCAAGTATTTAACGAACAAACCGAACGTTAATGCTAGAATAATTATGTTTGTTACTTTTGCAGCAATTTCATTTGACTATTGTTGATAAACCTGGAAAGGAGAATGTTGTTTCATATTTTTTGTCTAGGTTATCTCTCCCTATAGGTGAAGAAGGAATGGTGGATGACTAGCTTCCCTATGAACACCTCTTTTCTATATCAGAAATCTCACCATGGTTTTCTGATATAGAAAACTACTTGGTTGTTGGGAGACTTCCTCCTAATCTTTCAATCAGGGAGAGGAGAAGAATCATCAGAAAAAATCGCCCCTTTCACATGGATTAGGGGGAACCTTTTCAAACTAGGCCCTGATAAAATCCTAAGGAAATGTGTGAGGGAGGAAGAATTTTTCATATCCTCTCTGCATGTCATGACAGCCCATGTGGAGGCCACTTTGCTGGAAATATAATTTCTTACAAAGTTTTGCACACAGGATGCTATTGGCCTACCCTTCACCAAGATTCCAAAAGATACACCAGCAGACGTGACCAGTGCGAAAGGATGGGGAAACCCACGCAAAGGGATTAGAGTCCTTTGCAACCTCAGGTAGCTCTTTATCCATTTGACAAATGGGGCATGGACTTTGTTGGACCTATCGATCCACCATCTGGACAAAAGAAGTATATCATAGTCTACACTGATTACCTAACAAAGTGGGATGAAACAAAAGCAATGAAAGCAGAAACTGAGGAGAAAGTAGCATAATTTCTGAGGGAGAATGTGTTTTACAAGTTTGGGTACCCCAGAGAAATAGTCATTGATCAAGGAGCACAATTGACTTCTCAACTCATTGAGAATCTTTTGAGGAAGCACAATATTAAGCATAGAACTTCTACTGACTATCATCCTCGGGTGAATGGCCAAGTAGAATTAACTAACATAGCTTTAGAGGGCATCCTCACCAAGGTTGTGAGTAGTAGCAGAAAATATTAGGCAGACAGATTGGTAGAAGCTACTTGGGCCTACAACACTACTTAGAGGACAACAACAGGATTCACTCCTTATGAACTTGTATATGGTAAGAAGGATATACTTTCACTTGAGTTTGAATTCAATACTTTAAGAATGGCAGCTAAATTAAATCTATATCTATCAAATGCCCAAAAAGATAGGTTGTTGCAACTAAATGCATTGGACGAGTTCAGAATGCAAGCACTTCTTCACACAGAGGTAATTTAGTTGCAAAAGAAGGTCTAGCATGACAAGAACATCAAAGAAAAGACCTTCCAAGAAGGAGATTTGGCATTGTTGTATGATTCAAGGTTTAAGTATTTCAAACTCAAGCTGATGACAAGATGGTTGGGACCTTACATAATTGAAAAATGTTTTGATAATGGCGCAGTTCAAATCAGAACCATAGATGAGGAAGGAATCCCCTTGCTTGTCAATGGTCACAAACTTAAAATTTCAAGAAGCATTTTTCAAGGGCAGAGATCGTAAATTCAATAAGAATAGAGGTGTATGTGATGGGAAACTCCATAGTTTCCCACACCTCCTAAAAAATAATAATATTAATAATAAATAAATAAGAGAAAAAATTAATAAAGATCCATGGGTGGAAACCTCTCTGAGGCACCCAAGGCAAGCTTGTGGGTTGAAACCTCGATGGAGGCAACTCACTTGCTCAAAAAAAAAAAAAAAAGTAGAAAGAAGAAAAAAATAATAAATATCCATGGATGAAAACCTCTATGAGGCGCCCAAGGCAAGTATGTGGGTTGAAAACCTCCATGGAGGCAGCCCACTTGCTTTAAAAAACAAAAAACAAAAACAAAAAACCGCATCTACATCTCTATGTTTTCTGTGTTTGCTGTTTTACATGTCATTAATGGTTTCTGGAAACACGGGGAAGCATTCATCTTCTTTTCCCTTATTATATTTTACCATCCATCCCATAATTCACTCCATTCATCCTCATAAGTTCCTCCATCATCTCCATGCAACACATTCCTCCATTCCTGAGCACAATGTAGCAAGGAAATCAAAACAAAGACTGCTACAGTCATCAGGGAATTCCTACAGCACAGATATCTATTCTTGGAAAACAAGAAAAATAAGGGAGGAGCTCATGAAGCAGACCCCAGGAAATACAAGAGTGCCACCCATAGCATCTGGAGCACCTACCATGCAGCATCTCCAGCAGGAAGAAATAGCAAGCAAATATCAACAGCTCACTCAGAGAGTTGCTCATTCAGCAAGCCACTCACTCAGAGAACAAAAAATAGTGATGAACACAGCATCAAAAGGGCTTGTCTCCTCAATCCAACTCCTAAAAACGCCTTGGAAACGACAGGTAAACTCATGTATAGCTTCTCACCCCTTGCTACGCATCCATAATATCCAGAAATAATTAAATTTGCATACTTAGAGTTTAAGGGGTAGAAAAGTGGCCAGTTAACTCGGCCACCACCATGAGGTATGACTGGAAAAAAAACTAGAAGTAGATGCCACCTGGGCATGTAAAGGCAAATAATTTAAATCAAGTGGAATAGAGGAGAATGAGGGGAGGAAAAACGCAGTCCATCATGAATTGATCAGGAGATCATGTCCAAGTTATGAAAATTTCTCAAAAATGAAAGTGCTCAAAAATGGTTGCAACTTGAATTACCGGAAAGGTCTCGTCGCTATGATTATGGCATCGTGAATGGTTCACGAAATAGAGGTTGTATGCAGAAGTTATTAAGGTTTGAAAATTCCCAGCAAACTCCAAAAAAGGAATTTTGAGTTAGTTTGACTATGAAATTTTTATTAAAAAAAATATAAGTCAAAAATCATTTTTTAATATATGTTTTTGGAGGCCAATCAATGGGCGCCACATGGCCTACTCGGAGGCTACCACGTGGCCTCGGGCCGAGGTGTGAAAGGTTGGAAAATTTTGATAAGTCGGCAAGATTCGAACTAGGGTCTCCCACCAACCAGCAACGTGACTAGACCAATCAGACTACATGGTGTTTCTTAACAAGAATAGGACCCGAGTCATATTTACGTTGTAAAATTCCATCCGGCGGAAAATGTAAGGGCTAGCCCCTCAGGGCTAGCCGCATCGATACCCGACCAGGGGATGAGAACCATGGCCTAAAGGTGCCTAACCAGCGGGTTGGTAACGGTTACATAAACAGTGGTATGTGGCCACGTTCCGAAAGATTAAATGTGATGATTTAATGCGCAGTTAGATGGAATGGTTCTGCCGGCGGTTTGGGCAGCAGTCACATGTGACCACCCCATTTCACATTAAATGCCACGTCATACAGCTACCGCTGAATTTGGAGTGGGTCCACTAATTTCGTAGATTCCCCATCTTTAGCGCTACTAACTGGAGTTCCTCCAATTTTGGAGGAGGTTTTCAAGGGACATTGGGAAAAATTTGTTTTTTCATAAATCCTTCATTATTCGACCAAATTGGGTGAAAAAATAGTCATTTTTGGATATTCTCAATAGTCTGAGTAGTTTGGCATAAGTTTCAAGTCAAACAGAGATCATCTTCAGTGGTTTTAGCTTCGAGGAATATCAAGGAGCCATCAGGGCCATCATGGAGAAGGCAGTGTATTAGGCTTTCTTTATCTATTTTATGTAAATGAATAGTCATCTCTAGCTAATTAATACCTTCTGAAGCTGATTTTACAGATATTTTTTTCCTATTGAGGCTTATTTTCACTTGTACTTACATTTTGAGAAAATTAATACATGAGGGACATGCCATTGGGAGCTAGACCAGCAGATGTAGCCCAGGAGGGGTGAACTGCTTCAACAATTTGCTGAGTAATGTGCTTTGTGAAGTTTATTTCTCTGTTATTTACTATTTTACAATGATAAACAGTTAAAATACTTAATCAATCCTCACACAGAAATATTTTTAACAAAGCCATAAATATTTGTTTAACCTGCAAATTAAGGAGAACCTTATGCACACATTATTATTACTGTTTGGATACTTAGCACAACATAACTAATACAATCCATTCAGATCAAGTTGGTATCATAGCTAGAGCTCTACTCATTGTATTGTTCTTATGCAAGGTTTGTTTAATTTTTTGTAAGGTTTTTGATGCTTACTAGGCTGAAGCTTAAGAGAGGAGAAGGTCAATTGGCAAGGACTTACAGCAATCCTCAGCCAAGGAGGGAAAGAGTGCCATTATTTCCACCTTCAATTTCACCTCCAAGAGAAGCAGAAGAAGCCATAAGCATGTCTACAAGGGAAGGAGAAATTCCTGAAGATATTGATCCCAAAGAGGAAGAAAGGGTGTTTAGGAAGGCATTACTAAACATGACTGAAATGGTGAGAGTCATTTATCAAGAAAGGAATGAAAGGCTTGAAGGAGAACGATCCAAACTTCACAAGGAAGGACAAGGATTGTCAGGAGGCCATAATGATGAGGAGAAATCCAAGAAGGGTAATGGAGGAAATGGAGACAGTGAAAATTCGCCATCATCACCCTCATCTTCATCTTCATCGTCGTCTACCTCTACATCATCTTCAGTACATCATTCTCACAAAGTCCAAGAACACTGTTAAAAGTCCATTTTTGAAACTTGATGTTAAGTTGGAATTGCCTATGTTTAATGGTGAAATCAATGCAGAAAAACTTGACAATTGGATAAGGCAATTGGAGGTTTACTTGAGGATACAGAACCTTCATGATGACAACACCAAAATTCAGCTAGCTTCTTTGAGAATGGAAGGTGCATCACTTGTTTGGTGGGAAGCCAAAACAAAGGAGGAGATCAGAAAACATGGTAAGATCATTTTATCATGGGTTGATTTCATTACTGCAATAAAACAAAAATTTTATCCATTATCTCATTTACAAAAAGCTATCATGAATTGGCAAAATTTCAGACAACTTAAGGGACAAAATGTACAAGACTACACCCGAGAATTTAGGAGAAGAGCACTCTTATTAGGGGTGGACTTGCAGAGTCAAGACACTTTGCTGAAATATATAGGTGGTTTATATAGCTACCTTAGACATACTATCCTTATGTTTAATCCTACTAGTCTAGATGAGGTTTGTGTTCAAGCCACACATTTAGAGGCAAGGGGTAAGGGAGAAAAAAGAGAAATTAAAATTCTAGAAAAGAGAAGGGAAATTGTTTCTACAAACTTTGTTCTAAAACAAGCCATGATGAGGACCATTGTTGGAAACTTCATCCAGAGTTGAAACCAGAAAGTTTTAAAGCCAAAGAGAAAGGCAAGAAAGTTGCAATAGTTGAACAAGACCTAGGGTTAGAATCAGGAGATGAAACAAAAATCATAGCTATGGCACTAAATAACTTGAAGGGAAAAGAGAATGAAACTAAACCCAGTTCTAGTATTTCTAACTGTCACATAGAAGCTCCAAGTGAAAAGAAGAGAATTGAATTATTTCATGTGAGGATCATTTCCAAACACACCAATATTGACACACTATTTGACAGTGGGTCGCAAGCGAATCTTATTTCTGAAGACTTATTCAAGAAACTAAATCTTGAGACCATTCCACATCCTAAACCATATCCTCTTGGTTGGATTTGTAAGGATGCAAATTTACAAGTTTCAAAGAAGTGCATATTGCTCTTTGCAATTGCTGCACATTTCATTGACACAGTTGAACTAGATGTTGTTCCGCTTCATATATCAGGAATTGTTTTGGGAAGTCCTTACTTATATGACAGGAAAGCTATCTTCCATCACCATGAGAACAAGTACCATATATTCAAGGATGGAAAGGAGTTTATTGTGAGAGCTCATCGAAAAAACTATACTCTTCTTTAGTGAATGCAAGGCAGATGAAAAGGCTTGTCAATGCAAATCAAAATTTGACTTTATTGATGATTAAACAAACAGAAGTTGTACATAATCCTTTTCATGTATATGATGATGTAAATAATGAGTTGTTTCAGTCTGAAAGCAGGTTGTCTTTGAAAGAAGATGACAAGAAGTTGCAGCAATTGTCTTTGGTGTCGATCGGTGCAGAAAACAAAGTGTTAGTGCAAGAAGGTGCAAAGATCCAAGAGAGGGTAAAGCATCTAAGCAAAGAAGGCACAAATTTCAGCAATTATCTTTGTTGGTTTCAGAATGGCAGGGTACTATGGCAAGAAAACTTGGTCAGGAATCGACACAAGTACAAGGCTAATTCAGTAAAAAAATTCCATAAGGACAGAATGCAAGGTGAATGTAATTTTTAGTTTCATTTGAAGGTATCCCTATGTAGGAACAATATGTTTACTGCAAATTTTAGTTTTTGTTCTGCAAGTTTCAATAATTTACAACACGACAAAGTCAAAGTTAGCAACAGTCAGTCAATAGATTCAAGGAAAAAATTGTCATTTTATGAGAAGCACCAATTAATGAAATCAAGGAGATTTCAGTGGATCAAGATTGGAAGAGTGGAGATTCAGTCTCCTCATCTTCAGGTTCAGTATTCTAGAGGGCTTTTGGGGTCCAAAATCTTCCCATTGGGGAGGTGTGATCAGGAGATCATGTCCAAGTTATGAAAATTTCTCAAAAATGAAAGTTCTCAAAAATGGTTGCAACCTGAATGACCGGAAAGGTCTCATCATTGCGATTCTGGCGCCGCAAATGGTTCGCAAAATAGAGGTCGTATGCAGAAGTTATTAAGGTTTGAAAATGCCAGTAAACTCCAAAAAAGGACTTTTGACTTAGTTTGACTATGAAACTTTTATTAAAAAAAATATAAGTCAAAAATCATTTTTTTATATATATTTTTGGAGGCCAATCAATGGGCGCCACATGGCCTTCCTAGAGGCGGCCACATGGCCCCAGGCCGAGGCGTGAAAGGTTGGAAAAATTTGATAATTTGGCAGGATTCGAACCGGGGTCTCCCACCTACCAGCAACGTGACCGAACCAATCAGACTACATGGTGTTTCTTAACAAGAATAAGACCTGGGTCATATTTACGTTGTAAAATTCCATCCGGTGGAAAATTTATAGGGTAGCCCCTCAGGGCTAGCCCCATCGATACCTGACCAAGGGCTGAGAACTATGGCCTAAAGGTGCCTAACTGGTAGGTTGGTAACGGTTACATAAACCGTGGTATGTGGCCACGTTCCGAAAGATTAAATGCGATGGTTTAATGCGCGGTTAGATGGAACAGTTATGCCTGCGGTTTGGGCGGCGGTCACATGCGGTTTGGGCGGCGATCACATGTGACAACCCCACTTCACATTAAATTCCTCCTCAAATAGTTACCGCCGAATTTGGAGTGGGTCCACTAATTCCGGATATTCCCCATCTTTAGTGCTGCTAACTGGAGTTCCTCCAGTTTTGGAGGAGGTTTTCAAGGGACATTGGGAAAATTTTGTTTTTGCCATATCTCCTTCATTATTCAACCAAATAGGGTGCAAAAATAGTCATTTTTGAGTATTCTCGATAGTCTGAGTAGTTTGGCATAGGTTTCAAGTTGAGCAGAGGTCATCTTTAGCATTTTTAACTTTGAGGAAGATTAAGGAGCCATCAGGGTCATCATGGAGAAGGTAGTGTATTAGGCTTTATTTATCTATTTTATGTAAATGAATAGTCATCTTTGGCTAATTCAGACCTTCTAAAGTTGATTTTACAGAGGTTTTTGCTTATTGAGGCTTATTTTCACTTGTACTTACATTTTGAGAAAATTAATACATGAGGGACATGCCATTGGGAGTTGGACCAGTAGATGTAGCCCAGGAGGGGTGAACTGCTTCAACAATTTGCTGAGTAATGTGCTTTGTGAAGTTTATTTCTCTATTCTTTACTGCTATACAATGATAAATAGTTAAAATACTTGATCAATCCTCACACAGAAATTTTTTTAACAAAGCCAAAACTATTTGTCTAACCTGCAAATTAAGGAGAACCTTATGCACACATTATTATTATTACTGTTTGGATACTTAGCATGGCATAACTAATACAATCCATTCAGATCGTGAATTAACAGGGAGAAGGAAACAACTGTATCTAACAAAAACTAGAGATAAGGTTGAGTTACATATGCACTCTAAAAGTAGTTGCACAGTCTAATAGTAAAGAGGGCCTATCTCATCCAAACCAGTAAATTTTAAAAAAAAATAAAGGAGAGAGACCAACGAAAGCTCGCAACGCAGCAACAATGAGCCTCAGTCGCGTATTTTAGGAAAACATGCAGAGGCAACAGCAAAACAGCGTCACCCTACCCATGGCATGGTCCTCTTTCGTAAATATGAGTAGGGAAGATTTTATAGCAACCCAAACAAGGCAGAAATCTACTTCTAGCCTTAGAGAAGAAGAGCCAGAAGAAGAACCAGAAGAGGAACAAGAAGAAGAAGAGGAAGAACCAAAAGAAGAAGAGGAAGATCCAGAAGAAGAACCATAAGAGGAACAAGAAGAAGAAGAGGAAGAGACAAAGGGCCAAGGAAAAACAAAAGAGGTGGCCATAGAAATCATAGAGATAACAAAAAGTGGGAAAGAATTAGACTCACAACACAACATCACATCCCCTCAATACAAAGAGGTAGTTTCCACGTTAGCTCCTCTTAGCACAAAGAGAAAAAGGCAGACCTCTATGTATTTCAGATCTGACAAGAGTTAGAGGATAAGTCAGAGAAATCCACAAAATCCTCCCACGAGCCCAATTATCATTGAAGAATCACCAAGGGAGGAGGAAATAATTGAAGAAATAGTTCTGAAGGAGTAACTACATAAGGCATAGGCAGAGAATGTAGAATTGAAGGAGGAAATGCAGCAAAAAGGGCAGCAAGTAGCCACCGTTGCAGACTTATGAATAGAATCCCTTCAACACATATTCCCTTCTGACTCATATATTTTTTACCTCAAGGAGAAATGGATCATATTTCAAATCAACACTCTAGCCTCCCATAGATCACTACCTTTCCAAGATTGTAGGCAATTCATGAATTTCTACAAGCAAGCCAACATGGTTGATCAGGAAAAGATGGCAGAGTTTAATGTTCATAACCTTGTGCTGAAAAATCTGGATACTTGGGACCCCAATCCTATAATGGGGGATATCCAGTTGATGGCTCTAATATCTTGGATGATGAATGAGGACACTAGAGAAAAAGAGATATGGAGGGTCATGGGAAGAAGAAATAGAGAACCCTTGTATATCAGACTAGAATTTCTCATCCCAAGAGGAGTCATCCTTAACCGTCAAGAGATTGAAAGGGACCCTGAACTGGTTGAAAGCTACCTTCAGACTGAAACCCAGGTGATAGGCCACTTTGATCATGTTTCTAGGCAAATAGAAGATGAGTGCAAGACGGCCAGCCATAGGATATGGAACAACCTCCCTCACAGCCTCAAGAATAGGGAGTACCATATTCCAGAAAGACTGAGGGGTGCATTGGAAAGGGCACCATTATACAAGAGGGCCATGTAGGCTAAAAAGGTCCAATGGTTAGGACTAAAACTCATCCCACCTTTTCTAGTGGGGTTAACTTATGAAAATAACATAGATGCACAATATAGAGAATGGGAGAATGCAGAAAAGAATAATGGTTTTTACCCCCTTGGGGAAACTCCTGCACTTCTTCGTCAGGAAATCAGGGGGGTTTTCAAAGCCTTGAAGGAAATGCAGGAGGAGGATTAGTTTCTCAGAGGATGAGCAACCATTCAGTAGGGGGGTGATGATGAGCTCCATCATTAAACATATTTGGAGGGGTTAATGGTCACGTTTTTGCCTTCTTAGATCTCCTTTTGTTGCATTTTTATTATTATTTGGTTTTATGATGCTACGATGTTGATTAAGGCTAACATAATTTGAGTGCCTAATATAAGGTTGAGTGCATAAAATCATGATTTATTAATCATTTTTATAAATATTTTATCATAAATACTTGGAGGAGAAATCAAGGAGAAATTATTGGAGGATTTTCCACCCTCCTTAACTCTCAAAGGCAGCCAAAGGATCCCAAAGATTCTCTCCAGCAATTCGAATTCCAAAGGCAACCAAAGGATCTCCAAGGATTCTCCCCATGAATTCGAATTCTAGAGGCAGCCAAGCACTCAATATTTTTTTACTTGGAGTCAAGTGGACTCAATCACTATTCTCTAGGGAGTTGTTGCTAGTTTCCATGTAGAATAAATAGAGCAGATATAGAGCTAGGAAGAGTTGGTCAGTTGGTCGATTCTAGTTGGAACTTTGTTGCAAGCTATTGAGCTTATTATTTTTCTCAATGATCAAACTTTCAGAGATGTATAAGGTTATTCTTTTATGAAATAAGTAGACTTATTTCATTTGACTGATTTAAGTTTCAGAGAGCTAGGCTCGTGGGTTAGGGCCCAATCCATGTGCCTCAGATACTCTGTTGCTACCATTCTTTTCTTTCTGCCATTGAGCTAGCTTTACTTTTTTCATTCAATTAGTTCTGCTTTTAATAGTTTCATTGTTTTTCAGTTTTTCTTCCAGTGTGTTGATGTAGTTCATTTGCTTGTGAGTAGTAGAATAGAGGAAAGACTTCAAAATTTGTTGTCAAGCCTCCCCTTCTCATCTCTACCATTAGAGTTTGAGCAAGGTAGACCTTCCCACAGGCCAAAATTTGCTTTATGTTTGAGTTTAGGGAATAAATTTTGTTACAAAGTTCGAGTCTCTCTTTCACTGTCTTTATCACGCATTTTTATCTGCTTTTCATGCATGAATCCGCAGGTGTGTTACACTCTTGAGCACTGCTAGTGCGCCTAATTCCCTCATGTTTTCCGCTTGTTCCAACTGTTGTACCCACCTTTTTATTCCCACAAACATTCAAATCCTTCAACCCACCTTATTCCTTTGTTTTTATTATTCATGGTTTCTCTTACTCGTTTTAATGCAAAAATGTTTGAAAACCATTGAAACTCGACTTCCACCTTTCTTCCTCGAAATTCCCACTATCGTACTTCGCTCAACGTAAATCGCAGTGTCTATTCCTTCCTTTAACACTTACCACTCCCATCTGTCAATTGCGATATTGTGATACAGCCCGATACAACATATCGCATTTCGCAACCTTCATCCTTTTCCTTTACAACTTACTGCAACTCTGCCGCATCGCAATCACATGCCATAACCTTTTCCCTTTTCCTTAAGACTTACTACTTCCTTTCCATCGATTGTGATAGTGCGATCATGCTCCGTCGTCAGTCCCACCGCCATGTCATCCCTAGCGCAGATCACATCCTACACATACTATTTGGTTCCGTTATACTTGCCGCTCGTTCCCACCGATTGCGATATTCCGCTGCATTGCAAATCACTCACCGCAACATTTCCCTATTTCCTTTAACATTTATCATTTACGAATGCCAATGTGATATTGTCGCAGTATCGCACATCACAAATTGTGTTTTTTTTGTTTCTTTCTTTAACCCTTACCGCTCCAACTCTGTGATATCGGCCCGACCTCCACGTCACCACTCTGCATCGCACATCGCCAATCACGGTTTTTTTTTATTTTTTTTAATGCTTACCGCTCCAATTTTGTGAAGTTGTGATTTCGATATCACATATCGCAACCTTTTCCTCCATCGCATATTACACACTATTCCTCTTCAAAGCCATTTATGTGCCATATTATAAGGTTTTAATCTAGTTTAAACCCCCGCTTTCCACTTCTAAGCCTCATTTCATGCATTAAGCCCTCCATTAGCCTCTTTAGCCTTTTTCTTTCCTCCAAGCTGAAAATCAACATTTTTTCAAATAGGATTAAGTCATGGATAGTTTAGCTGCATGGACAAAAGCATGGTAGATAGAGAATAAGATAAGTAGGTTGTGTTTAGCGTATTGGCCAAATTTAAGTGCAATTGAAATTAGTTTCCTTTCTGAAATTTCTTTTCAACAATTCAATTTAGTTTCTTTCTGTCATTTCCTTTTTGAAAATTAAATTAGTCTCATTCTTGTCATTTCTTTTCAACAATTTAATTTATTTTCCTTTCTATCATTCCCTTCCAACAATTTACTTTCCAATTCTTATCATAGTTATAAAAATAGCACCCTTTCATAAAGCAGAAGAGGTTGACATGAACAGATTGCATCTGTTTTGTATATAGCACTGTCACCTCCAAGTTTGTACGAACCCCGGGTTGATAAAGTAAAGTAGGGCAACCCCTGGGAGTTGCAGCACTCTTGGTGTAATACCAGGGCTCACCATTAATATTTTCTCGTCTATTTATTTATTTACATGTTTACATGCAAGATATGTACATCAAACAAAAAGTGCATTAAAGATCAGTGCACCTGATAGATGTTGGTTGTGTTTGTGACAAAGAGGGCTTGATCTCATGCTCTTATGATGTCTTTGATCATGTTTCTTCTAGGTTGCTTTTGATTCATGATAAATTTATGAGCTAGTAGTTTCTCTTCTTTGCTTCTTTCTACTCCTATAGTCTCAAAATTGATGAACCCTTGACTAAACTGAGAGGGGGGGTCAATTAGTTTAGTCCATTCATGGACATTAATATTATTTTCATTAAACTTATCAATTAAAACATTACATGGGCAGCTTAACAAATAATGATCGTCAAACTAAATATGTGAACAGCAATTAAGAATCACATAAATGCATAATAACAATGCATATGGACGCTAGATATAAGTGGAAACCCATAAGGGAGAAAACCACGATTTTATTATTGTTGTGATGCAAAGGAAGGCTCCTACTCCTTATTACATCTAATTTTCTGTAGGTTCCAACCTACAGGAGGCTACTACCTCAAATTCCTGCATGCTACAACATGCAAGGAAGCTCCAACTCCCATATGTTCTCTGCAGGCTACAACCCACAGGAGGATCCTACCTCAACTAGCTCCAAATGAACATTTATCAAGACACAACTTGAGAGGAGACTACAATCCCCTAATGCAAATAAGAAAAAACAATATGTTGGTTTACATGGTCGTAAATTTTGCATCTCTCCATCTTCATTTCTACCTCTTCTTCCCTTCAAATCTGCTTCGCATAAGATCCTTATGCTCCATGTAATTAATGCATAACATATCAATTAGCTCACTTACATTCTCCAACTCTAACTTGTCTTCTTTCCAAAATCACATATTTATAAAAATAGTTTTCTGGTTGTTCTTTTCTTTCCACTTGTTATAGGTTAATTTGGGCACCATTCCCAATGACCTGGTTAACTGGACATCATCTCCAGGAGCAATGATCAAGGGTTTATCATTCCCTATCATTTTAGTTGCTACATGCCCTAAGACAACAAACAAGACAAATCAAGCAAGAATTTCATCAAGAAAAGGTTTCCATGGTTTGAAGCTTATTATAGCATATGAGAGCTCACCAATGTGGGCTCTAAGGGGCCTAAGTGTGTTGCATATGCAGGTAGCCCCATGCAAGGTTGCTCTGCAAAGCACTTCCCGACATTCACAGGTGCATTGTGTTGAGCCTCAAATTTGTGCTTTCCTTCACCTCATTTTACCTCATTTTTCCCTTGTACATTTCCATTTTAAACCCAATTGATCAATAAAAATAGTTAAAATTACTTCTAGAATGGTTTACATGACTGACTTGTTGAATTTTGTGATTGTTGCCATTGTTAAGCATTTTGACCGGAACTAGCTGCAGAATGCAGGCATTCTGTAGCTAACCGGCGATTCTGCAGCTACCTTTATGTTTGAGCATGTTCCGGGTGGCCTCTTGAGGAAAAACGCATATGGGCATGATCCACGTCGTGCCTACATGGTGTGTTGCTCGTCATGGAAGAGGAAATGAATTCTGGGTACGGTTATGCACGTGGGAACACATTTGTGAAGGAAGACTCCTACTAGGACTGTCTCAGTCCAGGTGTCTTTTCTCTTTCACGCAGCCACCTCAAGGACTCCTAGAATGATTTGGATAAGGAAAGACATCATTCCTAAATTATTGTAATTATTTTTACTTGCATTTACTTTATAAACTCTTGAGTAGGCCGAGAGCTTAGTTAGAAATTTTGTGTAGATTTGCTGCTAGATTTTGTGTAAACTCTGTGTTACGTCTTTTAAGACACAGAGCATTATGTTCAAACTATTGCATCGTTAATGGAGAAGACAAAATTATCTTGAAGGTGTGATTTAATTGTGAAGTTGAATGCCGTCAAGTGGTAGAGGGCCCCTGCCCCTTGAACGGATTTCTTTTGCGTAAACTAGATAAGTTTTTCCTAGCTGTCTTTACGTTCTGCATTTGAATTAGTAGTTGTTTTGTTTTCTATACTGTAGTCGTACTCATTCTATTTCTTCCATAAGAAGACACTCTTCCAACAGACTAAAATGATGAATGTTTAAATGACTATGGTATTGTAGGATAGGAGTTAAATTTGTATTTGTTTTTAACTAGCTACCGTAGTCATATTCGTTCCAGTTCTTCCACAAGAAGACACTTTGCCAATAAATTAAAACGATGAATGTTTAATGACTATGATACTGTAGGATAGGAGTTGTATTTGTTTTTAACTAGATACTGTAGTTATATTCATTCCAGTTCTTTCACAAGAAGACATTCTTCCAACATATCATAACAATGAATGATGAATAGCTATAGTATCATAGGAATTAGTTGTAGTTTTTAGTCTTCACTATCACAGTTGCACTTGTCCTAATCACTCTTCCACAAGAAGAAATCCTTCCAAGACATCCTTAAGAAGTTCAAGATATGACTGTGATGTGACAACTTAGTTTCATTTTGCATTTAATTCATGTCCAGCTACTTCGTTTCAAAGTTTGATGATGGCTTATGGTTTAACATTGTTCTAGTTTAGAAGCATCTTAAGCTCATGTTTAAATCAATTCATTGCACTCATATCTCATAGTCACACTGTACCCCTTTGCACAGTAGATCACTTTAGTTGATAGGATTCCTAAGACAGCCTTCATTATTTACAAATATCTTTTTGTTCTGAAAACCATCAGTGATCCATAACTTTAGGAACAGAAGATAACATCATTACAAGGTCTGAAATATCTCTGCAAATTCCTCACTATAAACAGAGTTTTTCCTCAACAGAACTACCCTGAAAAGAAACCAATAACTCTTGAAGAATAGACTCTGACCTTCAATTGAAATTGCAGAATAGAACTAGGAATTAGTCATGGAATAGATGAGTTTAGAATAGAATATTGCATCATGATTAGTGTCTAATTGTCTAGTTAGAAAACTTGCATATTTAAGTGATCATTTCTCAAAGTCTAGTTTGTGTCATTTGTTTAAAAAGTCATCATCAAGCTCTTGTTTCTATTCAGTCATAGTTTAGATGTTGCTTCAGTGTTTTTGATTACATTTGCCATTCCATACATTAGGCTTAACTGTGTTCTTGACCACCAATTTCTTTTCATTAGTTTTCTAGACATTGCCATTGTAAACACAAAACTTCAAAAGACCAAAAACATCATAAATCAACATAAAAGACCAAAACATCACAAAACACTACACACAACGCACTAGGAAACAAGCACCTAGGTACATATGGTACATTTCATGGCCAGGTTCTAGTCTGCAGTTGGGCAATTAAATGAACTTCGGTTTAGGAGACTAGATTGAGACACAACTTGTTGCGCGCCATTGCGGGGAAGTGAAAACCGTGGCTGCTTGTTTCTTAGCATTAGCTAATTTTATGCGTAGAGAGAGTCAAGAGAATTTATGCGACCAGTTTGACATCTAGAACACCACTTGTTTCATCTAGATCCAGAGCTAGTACACCTTCAACTCAAACCCATCTTCCATCCTTTACTGATCCTGGACTTCTAGAAGATCTAAGGTCACCTATTCCATTAGAGAAACCTTCCACTTCATCCATTGAACCTGCCATAGAAGAGGATCCAAAAACTTTTGTTGAGGATACAAATCTTTCTACTTCCACAGGAGAGTCAACCATGGCAGAAGGAGGAGGAGGAGGAGTTGTTAATGGAGAAAACACATTTGGAGGAGGTAGAGGTAGAGGTAGAGGAGAAGGAGGAAGAGGAGGTAGAGGTGCAGATGGAGGAAGAGGTAGAATAGGAAGCTATTTTGGGTTCCCTATACTTGATGGAGAAACCAATACAACCATGAAAAAAATTTCACCTTCTGTCCTTCCGAACTTCTATGGACTTAAAACTGAGGATCCTGAAACTTTCTTATTCGAATTTGAAGTACTGTGTAGGACTTATGACTACCTTCAAGATGCCCAAAAATTGAAATTATTTCCTTCAACTCTGAAAGGAGCAGCATTGAAATGGTTTATGAGCTTAAGCAGTAGTTCCATTAGGACATGGGAAGACATGAAACAAGCATTTCTAGAGAGATACTTGGATTATTGTATGCCGGTTAATCATAAGGAAGAAGTGTTCAAGATGTTACAAAAAGAAGATGAAAACTTAGAAGATTTGTTGGAAAGATTTAAATACAACATAAAAGGGCACAAATGGAAAACCTAGATCAAGATACTTTAAAAGCTCTTTTGTTGAAAACAATTAGGGATGAATGGTTGGATATCCTTAACATGATGGGAAAAGGGGATATATCACAACTCACATTACCTGAAATATCTGAGTTATGTATCAACCTTTCCAGAGGGAAATCCAAAACTGTCAAAGGTCCAAGAGATCCTGCTCTTGCAAGAGCAAGTAAATCTGCTTCTGGGACAGTAAGTAGATCAGAAATAGGACACATGCTTGATAATTTAAATCTGACATCTTAGGGAGTCTTAGTGAACAAATAGACACCCTCAAGATACAAAACAAGCAAAAGGCTGAATCTGATGCCTTGGCAATCTTTTGTCCCAAATGTAGGAAGAAACATGCCTTGAGAGAGTGCCCTTTGGATGTAAAAGTTGTAGAAACCTGTGTTATTTGTTTCGAGAAACATGAGACCAAGAATTGTCCTTCTCTTTCTGGTCTCAAGGCTGTTTTTCAAGAAGAAACTCCTACAGATTCCACAGAATCTCTTAACTTTGTATCTAGAAGACCTTGGCAGGGACCTCAGACACAGGGATTTCATGATCAAATGTATAATCAACCTCCACCTTGGAATTCTTGGCAGCAACCTTGGCCCCAATGTCAAAATCAATCTCAAGCTTGGGCACAAGGATCACAAGGTCCCTATGGAAGATACTCTCCATATTATCAGTATCCACCATCCTATCCACTATATCCACAAAATTTTCCTCAAAATCTTCAACAAAATTTTCAACAAAATTCTCAACAACATCATTTGAACCAACCTCATCAAAATCAACCACTTCCATTACCATTCCCTCAAAAATCAAATCAATTACCAGCTCAGCCCATACCAAACCCCAATAATAAGAACCCCCAGAATACATACATGATAGAAGGACAACAATTTCCAACTTATTTAATTACTCCTCTAGACCTTAGTGATGTTCAACTTAGGTCTGGAAGGATACTTGAGAAGAGGAAACCTTCATTGATCATACAAGAACAAGATAATTCTGAGGAAGACTCCCTACAGGTTAATAAAATTCTTGAGGAAGAAACATCCTTTCAAGGCCAAAACATTGAAAAACTGAAACAAAAATATCCAATAAGCCCAACTCCAGTATTAGAGCAACCATCCACATCTACTTCTATACCTCCCTTTCCGGAAAGATTACAAATTGACAAAGGTGTAGAAAAACAAATAATGGTGGCTAATTATGATTTCTTGGATGAATTGAGAAATGTTTGCATTAAAATTCCATTATTGCAAGCCATCAAGGAAATCCCAATTTTAGCCAAAACAATAAAGGAGTTGAGTATGAAGACAACGAAGAAAAGAATAAGAGAAACCAAGAAAATTCAACTGGTAGGACAAATAGCAGATATTATGATGGGTAAGACTACTATTCCAAAGTACCTTGACCCAGGAAATCCAGTTGTCAAAATTCACATCAATGGAATTGAAATTCAAAACACACTCATTGACTTAGGGGCAGCAATAAATATCATGAGTAGACAAATCATGGACAAACTGAAACTTCCTAATCTTCTCTTTACACCCACACTATTACAACTAGCAGATAGATCTGTGATCAGACCAGATGGGGTAATAGAAGACATTTCAGTGTCCCTAGACTCTTGGGAGTACCCTGTGGATTTCATGATCCTTACACCCAAGAATAATCTAGGAGGCCATCCTGTTATACTAGGAAGACCTTGGTTGGCTACAGCTGATGCTTTTATTAGTTGTAGGTCCGGTGATATGTATATTTCTGATGGAAGTTCAAAAAAGAAATTCACTTTATATCCTCCAGCTAGGACAATTACAGATCTAGATGACACTCAATGGATAGAGGATGAAGAATATTTGCAACCACTCTTCACAATTTCAGAAATTAGTGAAGATAATCAAATTCTGAATACTCTAGAAAATTTTGAATCTTCTCCAGATCACAAACAAGAATCATTTCAAGAGAAATCCAATAATGAGTTCTTGTCATCTAGACAGATGTCTCTTCATTCTATGGACAAATTTGGCAGTTCTACAAGTGAAATTTTTCCAGGCAAGACCTTGAATATAAACAAAAACCTGGAAAAATCTCAACAAGAAGAACTAGTCAAAGTATTACAGAGACAGTCTTCTGCATATGCATGGGAATACACTGACATGAAAGGGATAAGTCCCAAGACTTGTACTCATCACATCTATATAGAGGCAAATTGCAAACCAATCAGACAGCCTCAAAGATGGATGAATCCAAATCTTAGGGAAATTGTCAAGAAAGAATTACAAAAATTGTTAAATGTTAACTTCATCTATCCTATTTCAGATAGTCAGTGGGTTTCCCCTTTAGTAATTGTACCTAAGAAAAATGGAAAATGGAGGGTGTGTGTTGACTACCGAGAACTGAATAAAGCTACTCTTAAAGACCATTTTCCCTTACCTTTCATAGATCAAGTATTAGATACATTAGCGGGTAAAAAGTACTTTTCATTCCTGGATGGATTTAGTGGTTACAATCAAATCCAAGTAGCACTTGAAGACCAAGATAAAACCACATTTACTTGGCCTTGGGGTACCTATGCCTACCGAGTATTGCCATTTGGATTGTGCAATGCACCTGCAACATTCCAAAGGGCAGTATTAGGAATTTTTTCTGATCTGATACATGACTGTGTAGAGGTGTACATGGATGATTTTACAGTTTATGGGGATACATTTGAAGAGGCTTTAGAAAAATTGGAAAAAGTATTTAAAAGATGTCAAGAAGCAAACCTTTCCCTTAGTCATGAAAAATGTTTTATGATGTTCACTGAAGGTATTGTTTTAGGGCACCACATTTCAGGGGATGGGATTAGAGTTGATGAAGCGAAAGTTGAAGTTATTTCTAACCTATCCATTCCAAGTTGTCAAAGAGATGTAAGAAGTTTTCTAGGATTTATAGGGTACTATCGGAGATTTATAGAAAACTTCACCAAAATAGCATCTCCTCTCTTCAAATTACTCACCAAAGATTGTGAATTTAAGTGGACTTCTGATTGCCAGTTAGCTTTTGAAACCATGAAAACCAAAATTTCTGAAGCACCTATATTAAGGGGACCTAACTGGAAGTTACCTTTTCATATCTCGACAGATGCTTCCGATACAGCTCTAGGAGCAGTATTGGGACAAAAAGATTTAATTCCCTATGCCATATATTATATCAGTAAAAATTTGACTCCTGCAGAGTTAAACTATACTGTAACTGAAAAAGAGTTTTTAGCTGTTGTTCATGCCATTAACATATTTAGACACTATATATCAGGCTATGAAACTTTTATTCACACTGATCATTCTGCCATTAGATATTTAATGAATAAATCAATCACTAATGGTAGAGTTATAAGATGGTTGTTATTATTGCAAGAATTCAACATTACTATTCTAGATAGGCCTGGAAAACAAAACACTGTGGCTGACTTCCTGTCTAGAATTCAAAATGTCAAAGATGACACTCCGGTTGAAGATCAATTTCCTGATGAATATCTTTTTGCAGTTTCTACTCAAACTCCATGGTTTGCTGATATTGCTAATTATTTAGTTTCAGGAAAGTTTCCTTCAATTATGAATGCAAGGGATAAAAGAAAAATCATTAATGATAGTGCAAGATATTCATGGGTCGCTAATGAGTTGTACAAGACGGGTCCAGATTTGATTATTAGAAGGTGTGTTCGTGAAGATGAGATGCCTGAAATTCTCAAGGCATGTCATGATGAACCTTGTGGCGGACACTTTGCAGATAAGAGGAAAGCCTATAAGATCCTTAATTTAGGATATTATTGGCCATCTTTGTTTAAAGATGCAAGGGAATATGTCAAAAGGTGTGACAGTTGCCAAAGGGTAGGGAAACCTTCTCCTTCGGGTGAGATGCCATTACAACCTCAGGTACACATTGAACCTTTTGAAAAATGGGCCTTGGATTTTGTAGGACCTATTAGTCCTCCATCAAGACAAAAGAAATACATATTAGTTTGCTCTGATTATGTTACTAAGTGGGTAGAAGCTAAACCATTACTTGTTGCTAATGAATCATCTGTAGTTACTTTTCTTTTTGAGGATATTTTTACTCGTTTTGGTGTCCCAAGGGAAATTGTTACAGATCAAGGAGCTCAATTTACATCAAGGCTAGTGGAGCAAATGATGGAGAAGTACAAAATCGGACATAGAACATCTACTCCTTATCATCCACAAGCAAATGGTCAAGTGGAATCCACTAACAAAGTCATTGAAGGTATCCTAACAAAGACTGTTCATCTACATAGAAGAGATTGGGTAGATAGGCTTCCTGAAGCCTTGTGGGCCTATAGAACTACATGGAGAAACACAACAGGACATACTCCTTATGAGCTTGTTTATGGAAAGCAAGTTTTGTTTCCTATAGAGTTCCAAATCCAAACATTCAAGATGGCAGTTCAACTAGGACTTGATCTAACGGAGGCACAAAAGCATAGACTGGAGAAAATCAATGAATTGGATGAGATCAGACAAGATGCAGTTCAGAAAACAAGTCTAGTCCAACAGCAAAGGGCTAGATGGCATGACAAGTACATCAAAGAGAAGAAATTTAAAGAGGGTGATTGGGCTCTCTTGTTTGATTCAAAATTCAAGGATTTTCAAGGGAAATTTGAGACACATTGGCTTGGGCCATATGAAATTGTTCGAATTTTTGATAATGGGGCAGTAAAAATCAGAACTATAGATGAAGAGGAGGTCACTTTTCTTGTGAATGGCCATAGACTAAAGTTATACCACAAGCCACTCTCAAGAGAAGAGTTTGTCAAGAAGTTCCAAGGAGACAATGATGTGAAGTTAATGAAGAAGAGTCTCTCTTCTTCATCAACTTGATTAAATTTTCTGAAGCATTTCTCTTTTGAAAAAAATAAAAAATAAAAAAAAATAAAAAAATAAATAAATAAAAATAAAGGTATAAACATGAAAACCAATCACTGATTGGCATGTTTATACAGAAAAGATAGGGTGAAAATCAGAGTTTCTCTGACACTCTAACTTTTCCCATTTTTGTTTCTAAGCAGCTGTTATAAAAAATCATAAGTTCAGTGCCATAGTACTTATGATTCATTTCATCTCACTCCATTCACTATCCATCCATACTTCATCTCATCCATCATTCACATTTCACTCCATTCCACATCCCATTCATTTCACTCCATCTTCCATTCACTTCATTTTCATGTCAAAACATAGAATTTGATATCTCGCTGCAAGTGAATAAAAATATGCCATGAATTGCAGTACAGCCCTTATGTTCCTTCATTCCATGAACTGAATCCATTCTTATTCCATTATCCACTTCATAATCCATCATCCATTTCATCCATTTTCATAAACATTTCACCCATCTTCTAGAAACATTTCATTTTCATGATTAAAGTATTCTACAGGAACATTCTGCAGCTCAGTGGACATTCTGCAGCTGATCACCTTTTCTGCAGCCCGACAGTCTTTTTGGCAGCTATAAACCCTGAAGGCATCAACCAGCAGACATCAGAATTACAACAAAGTGATCCAGTGAATTCATGAATCAAAAATATCAAGAAAATTGTGAAAGATTCCTCCAAAGATGAGTAGAGAAGACAAAGGCTACACAAACATCAAATAAAGGGCAGAGGTAACAAATTTAAATTACGATGGCAATTCATGAAAATTTAGCATAGTTTAGTTGTGGATTATTCAAAAAGTTGTTTTAATTATTTTATTGATCAAACACAAAAAAAAACCCTCTATAGACTTTGTATTAAATCTTCCAATTCAAATTTTCTATCCAATAGCATTTGAGCGGTGGAACGGCCAAATCATTTGAAATTCCCACGACTCTTAACCAAGTTCTTTAATGATGAAGATTTTTCCTGCCGTCGTAAATCCTCCTCCATGTCCTCAAATCATTAATGCAATCCTCCACCTCACTCCACCACTCTATGCCGTGACCATTTGCCATAACGTCATTCCGTAGCCAGTATTCCATTCCGAAGGCAGAAGCATTATTATCATCAGGGGCAGAACAAAAGAGGTACATTGGAAGCATAACGGTGTGAAAACTCAATGAACAGAGAGCATATCACTGAGAACGAAGTTTGGAGCATTTTCACTATCAACACAGAATTGTGGTCGTGTAGAGTTTAAAGCCTGTTGCTACCAGAAGACAGAGGTGCTAAAATTGAAGACTTTGCTACCAAAGACAGAGGTGCTAAAATTGAAGACTTTGCTACCAAAGACAGAGGTGTGGTAGTAATTGAAGTTTGAAGTCTGTTATTACCAAAGACAGAGGTGTGGTAGTGATTGGTTTTGAAGTTTGTTGTTATCCGAGACAAAGTTACTGTAAGTGTTGAATTTGAAGCATACCATTTACTATCAGAGACCGAGGTTAAGTTTGAAGTCTGTTGTTACTAGAAATAAAAGTATTTTTCAGTGATTGAGTTTGAAGTCTTTCTGTTATCAAGGACGGAGGTATTGCACAAAAAGAAACTTGAAATCATCTACCACTGTCTATCAGAGACACATTAGCTCGAAAATTGAAATTGCTTCCATATCATTCCAAAGTTCAACAGAAGTACATCAGTCCGAGGATTCGAAGGCATTTTTCAAACAGAGGCATACAAACCGGAGATTTTTAAGACTGTAGCTATTTCAAAGGTATGTTCTTCCAAAATTGAAGCCATTTTTATTTAGAGCTTGAAGCCATTTTAATCCGAAAGTAAAAGCCATTGTTTTGTGGATAGAGAAGAGTGTTAATTGATAGTGAAAAATCATGGGTTTCATCGTAAGGATTGAGCCTATAGGATCAAAATATTTAGAAGGTTATCCACAAAGCAAGGAGATGCTACAACAAATAGGATGGCTCCAATTCTTGGAAAAGTTTAATGGTTTCCATAAGGAAGTCACCAAAACATTTGCTAGATCATTCCAAGGCACTGAGGTTGAAATAGGAGATGTTAAGTTTACTGTTAATGAAGCTTTTATAGCAGAGGCTACAGGATTATCCAGAGCTGGGGAAAGATGGTTTAAAAATAGGGAATTCCATAATGACTCATGGAAACAAATCTTAAAATCACCAAACATGGATGTTAGTGTGTTCAAGAAGGGAATTCCCAGTACAACATTGAAGAGCAAATGGAGGAATATACTACTTCTTTTACAAAAATTTGTTACATGTGAGGGTAGATATGGGACATTTTATGTCTACCATATGAGACTAATGTTGCATTTTCTAGGAGAAGATTTGAATCTACCATATTTCCTGTATCAAAGTCTGAAAAAAATGGCTTCATGTGTTCAGAGAAGAGTTCAGTTTTTGGAAACAACCCTGTATCATCATGGGTTAGTCAAAATTTTAATTGAGCATCATCTATCTAAATCAAATGATACATGGGATGATTTCTTAATAAGAAATCATTTTTAGGAAGCAAAAGAACTATCACCTGAACCACAGGCCACAAAGAGAAGTAGGAGATGGAGGACTCCAAAAGGTAAAATTGACAAACCGGTTCAAGAAAGCAGTGAAGAAGTCATTTTGGAGAAGTTGACTAGAATCAAGAGTCAACTCAAGGCAGAGAAGGTAATCAAGGAATCTGTTATAGAAAAAGGGGAGGGTTTCTCTCAACTTAGGAGAAGCCACAGATTAAAAGGAAAACTGAAGAAAACATCAATCAAACAAACAGGGGTAATAAATATTGAAGATGAAGAAACATCTATGGAAGAGTATGATGATGAAGATTTTTATGAAGGCACCCCTGAGATTGATCCTGCTCAACAGAAAATCTATGATTATGTGGAAACTTTAGAGAGAACAGCTTCAGAAAGAGAAGAGAGAACCCCCAGTCCTCCACTAACTGAAATTGATATATTGAGGAGGGATAGGTATGAGTTGGAATTGTTGAATAGACACATTAAAAATGAGAATGAAATTCTCAAAGATCAAATCAAGATCAAGACTGACATGAACTCAACCTTATCCCTGCATATAGACAAAGTGGAGAGGACCAATGAGAAGATGAAGACAAGGAACAAAAAGTTGATCAGGGCACTCACAAACCTCAAGTTCAAACTTGTGATCAGGAAACCCAGAAGACCTCTAGCTTTCAGAAAAAGGAGAAGAAGGGGATTAGATGTCCTTGCAGAAGCCTCAGAATTCATAGGATAATTTTCATGAGGACATGCAAAGAGACAGCAGTGGGGGTATGTTGAGCCTCAAATTTGTTCTTTCCTTCACCTCATTTTACCTCATTTTTCCCTTGTCCATTTCCATTTTAAACCCAATTGATCAATAAAAATAGTTAAAATTACTTCTAGAATGGTTTACATAACTGACTTGTTGAATTTTGTGATTGTTGCCATTGTTAAGCATTTTTACCGGAACTAGCTGCAGAATGCAGGCATTCTGTAGCTAACCGGCGATTCTGCAGCTACCTTTATGTTTGAGCATGTTCCAGGTGGCCTCTTGAGGAAAAACGCATATGGGCAAGATCCACGTCGTGCCTACATGGTGTGTTGCTCGTCATGGAAGAGGAAATGAATTCTGGGTACGGTTATGCACGTGGGAACACATTTGTGAAGGAAGACTTCTACTAGGACTGTCTCAGTCCAGGTGTCTTTTCTCTTTCACGCAGCCACCTCAAGGACTTCTAGAATGATTTGGATAAGGAAAGACATCATTCCTAAATTATTGTAATTATTGTTACTTGCATTTACTTTATAAACTCTTGAGTAGGCCGAGAGCTTAGTTAGAAATTTTGTATTAGATTTGCTGCTAGATTTTGTGAAAACTCTGTGTTAGGTCTTTGAAGACACAGAGAATTATGTTCAAACTATTGCATCGTTAATGGAGCAGACAAAATTATCTTGAAGGCGTGATTTAATTGTGAAGTTGAATGCCGTCAAGTGGTAGAGGGCCCCTGCCCCTTGAACGGATTTCTTTTGCGTAAACTAGATAAGTTTTTCCTAGCTGTATTTACGTTCTGCATATTGAATTAGTAGTTATTTTGTTTTATATACTGTAGTCGTACTCATTCTAGTTCTTCCATAAGAAGACACTCTTCCAACAGACTAAAATGATGAATGTTTAAATGACTATGGTATTGTAGGATAGGAGTTAAATTTGCATTTGTTCTTAACTAGCTACTGTAGTCATATTCGTTCCAGTTCTTCCACAAGAAGACACTTTGCCAATAAATTAAAATGATGAATGTTTAATGAATATGGTACTGTAGGATAGGAGTTGTATTTGTTTTTAACTAGATATTGTAGTTATATTCATTCCAGTTCTTTCACAAGAAGACATTCTTCCAATAGATCATAACAATGAATGATGAATAGCTATAGTAACATAGGAATTAGTTGTAGTTTTTAGTCTTCACTATCATAGTTGCACTTGTCCTAATCACTCTTCCACAAGAAGAAATTCTTCCAAGACATCCTTAAGAAGTTCAAGATATGACTGTGATGTGACAACTTAGTTTCATTTTGCATTTAATTCATGTCCAGCTACTTCGTTTCAAAGTTTGATGATGGCTTATGGTTTAACATTGTTCTAGTTTAGAAGCATCTTAAGCTCATGTTTAAATCAATTCATTGCACTCATATCTCATAGTCACACTGTCACCCTTTGCACAGTAGATAACTTTAGTTGATAGGATTCCTAAGACAGCCTTCATTATTTACAAATATCTTTTTGTTCTGAAAACCATCAGTGATCCATAACTTTAGGAACAGAAGATAACATCATTACAAGGTCTGAAATATCTCTGCAAATTCCTCACTACAAACAGAGCTCTTCCTCAAATAGAACTACCCTGAAAAGAAACCAATAACTCTTGGAGAATAGACTCTGACCTTCAATTAAAATTGCAGAATAGAACTAGGAATTAGTCATGGAATAGATGAGTTTAGAATAGAATGTTGCATCATGATTAGTGTCTAATTGTCTAGTTAGAAAACTTGCATATTTAAGTGATCATTTCTCAAAGTCTAGTTTGTGTCATTTGTTTAAAAAGTCATCATCAAGCTCTTGTTTCTATTCAGTCATAGTTTAGATGTTGCTTCAGTGTTTTTGATTACATTTTCCATTCCATACATTAGGCTCAACTGTGTTCTTGACCACCAATTTCTTTTCATTAGTTTTCTAGACATTTCCATTGTAAACACAAAACTTCAAAAGACCAAAAACATCATAAATCAATATAAAAGACCAAAACATCACAAAACACTACACACAACGCACTAGGAAACAAGCACCTAGGTACATATGGTACATTTCACTTCAGCAGTTTACAAATCCTGGTTGACAATTAAATGAACTCAGTTTAGGAGACTAGATTGAGACACAACACATTGGTCACATAGGGAGTGAAATTCTCATTGTTCCGGAATCTCCACTTGGCCAGTGCCTTCTAGAAGAGTTCACATGTGTCAAGCTTCGGATCCAAGTGTCCATTTGACATCTACATGGATGGAAACATGTCTTGTCTATTTTTGGAAAGTTATTGATTGCAAAACAACCTACAGTACATCTATAAATTGAACACAGATCTAAGTGTTTGAGAGGGAAGAATTTGAGTAGAGAAATGCTGGAGAATTTTCAATTGAGAGCCTGGTTTGTAAAGCTACTACTGGAGATATTTATGCTATGATGAGACTTGGGAACTTTGTTGGAAGGTCACTTCAAATCAGTCACTAGGTTGTAACCTCTCCTTCTATCATCAATAAAGAGTACTTCTTATTTTTCCCCACATGCATCTATGTTAACTTTGATTTTCCATATTGTAAGATCTTGGTTGATGAATGTAGTTTATGCTTTACTGGTTTAGCTAACTAGCTTTAATAGATATCTATATTATTGCATCTTCTGTTATTTCAGTGTTCTTTCTTGCAGGAAGAATTCAGCTCAGAAACCGCTTGAATTTGAAGCTACAACAGAAGCAATAGAAGGATCCATTTGGAAGTGACTAAATAAGTAAGCCTCCAATCCTCTATGTTTATCTATTCTGAGTAAGGAGAAATGGTAGTATAGTCTATCACCTATTGTTCTAGACTAGCGCCTGTCTAGGGAAGCATAATTTATCTGTAGATTACAATTCTGGCCCAACAAACTGGCGACTCCACTGGGGATAATTTCTCTTAGTTCTAGGTGTTTTAGTCTCTGATTTTCTTTTTTTATCCACCCAGTAGCTGTTACACATAAATATTAGACTTTTTCAGAGCTTAATTTGCACAGACAGTGAGTTAAAAAATAGTATTTGTCCTTGTCTACTACACCCAATGCACCCTTAGACTGGACACAGTGCTTTGCAGAGCACTGTCTCCCTTCCAGGCCTGCGTTGCAAAGCACTGTCTCCCCTTTGAGACTACATTGACTCCTGAAAGTGACTTTGCAACTTGCTTCAGTTTTGTTTGTTGTTGTGTTCTGAAAATTTTGATGCTCAATTGACCAGTGAATCTATATACTTCTTCCTCCTTTGGCTGAAAATTTGTTCAATGTTTGTTTAGAAAAGTTTTTGTTTATCATTGACAAGTTGATTTCGAAGTATTTTTTATGGTCACATTAAGAATCATTTGCTTTCGAAATAGGAAATTGTCGTAAAATCTTCATTTCCTTGATAGGAGAAATTTTTGTTGAAATCCTCGTTTTTCCTTCAAAAGAGAAATTGTTGTTTGCATTCTTCATTTCTCGAAAGTAAAAAGCATTTGAATTATTGATCTAGTGCACCTAGTTTCTTTTCTTCATTCATAACATTAAGGAAACTGAAAAGAAAAACTTGCATTTTCATGTAGGATTGTGTGTGTTTTGCAAAAGGAACATTAGGAAATCTACATTTAGCTTGTGATTCATTGATTTGTTTCCTCACAAAATATTTTCTCTCTTCCCTTAGTAGCTAGGTTCTTCATTGAAAAATCTGAAAGTGAAAGTTTGTTTATCATTCTTAGCTTGCATTTTAGGAATTTCATATACATCATCGCGGTGAACCTGAAAGGAAAATTTTTAAGCAAGATCAACATAAAATAAATCTCAATTTACTTAACAACGCATTGGAACCATAATGATAACATTAGAAGGTCTAGGCTAGAGATGTGTTCCGACATCATAAAACATAGAAGCTGTTGTTAACTTGTCTACAATACATTCCAAGTGTGATACCTCACTCCACGTACGTAAGTATATCGTAGCTCGTCCACGTACTCTCGGATATATCGGGTGGTGTTACAGTATGGTAAGTATAAAGGGGTGCTCTCACTGTGCGGTTTCACATCAGACAGTGCTAATACAGACTTGGGCCTCCACGTACCTTCAGGTATATTTGGGATGACAACTTTTAGGTTCTATCCATCCATAGTGAACCGATTCGGTCACCTTGAAATTGTGATCCACCAAACACAGCATTCGGGGAGATTACCTGCCCGTACTTCTTGGTTTGCCAGGAGGTATTCTGCAGTTCACAGTTTCTTGGTTAACCCTTTTGCCTAGCACTACCCTCTTTTTGTTTATATGTTTTTGGGATAAAATAAATCAGTAATCATGGAAGAACAAAATCCTATCCCTCGTCGTTCGCGTAGATTAGCTTTAAAACCACCTTTACCACCGGAAGCTACTTCTGGTAGGCGAAGGCGATCACGATCTGTCGAATCAAGTACAATTCGTGCCTCTGGTGAAACATCATCTTTAAAACCAGATCTAGATCAAATTGTTTCCACACATCTTGATTCGTCTACTGTTTTCGAGACAGAGTCCTCACAGATATCAGTGGTCACTATCCATCCAATCCGTGAGACCATACCTCCCGAACCCGACGTTGTTCAACTGGAATTTGATCCAGATCCCATTGTGCTTTAGGGGGCAGTTTTTATTGGTTAAACTAGACATCATCCCCAAGACCAATGAAATAGGGTCTATCATCCCCTTATATTTCAGTTGCTATATTCCCTAACTAGAGAGAATCTTGATCCCGAAGTTGAACAACCGAAAGTTGTTTCTGTATTGGTCACTCCATAATCTATTGTAGCCATTGAGTCTCCCATATCACGTAGTCAACCACCTGAAATATAATTTGGACCTGACAGCGAAGTTCTTCCACCTGGTTTGATTTCGATTGAAGAAATATCACAATACGATACACCTTTAACTTCAACTCATTTTCGGTAGGAGCTTTACCTGTACGAGTCTTTTCCTCAATCACCTTCCTCTGATTTTGTTGATCCTGTTTCACTTTGAGTTCCTGTAGATTCTATAGGGTATACATTGGGTCATTTGACCATGGCTGAGATAACATCCCAGACTGAACCATCTATTTCAGCTGCGACAACATCTGTTGTTGCTTCATTTTCTATGTTTGGTCCATTGACTTCACCCATCTCAGCATCCGGAATCCTATCTGGTTCCTCTCCTTGGTGGCTGGTGATACCACATATGTTACCCTCAGAAATTCCTAAATGCAATGAAAACCCTAGAGAAGACCCGTCAACGCATGTTATAACTTATCATTTGTGGTATTCATCAAACTTCGTAAACGATGACTCTGTTAGACTACGTCTTTTCCAGCACACACTCACTAGTCCAAGTGCACAATGAGGATGGTTCTTTTCCTGTGTCAACTTCGTTAAAAAATGAAATAGGTTATGAGGACAGTTCTTTTTTTCTTGTGTCAACCTCATTAAAAAATGAAACAAGTACCTATGAGGATAGTTCTTTTTTCTTGTGTCAACCTCGTTAAAAAATGAAAAAAGTGCCTTTGAGGAAAATTATTTTGCTGTGTCAACCTCTTTAAAAAATGAAACAGATCATGAGCATAGTTCTTTTCCTGTGTCAAGCTCGTTAAAAAATGAAACAAATCCTCCCCTATAATGAACCTTCATTCCATCCGCTATCAGTAACTAATATTCTACTTAGGTGAATGAAATGAAGCTTTGGGGGCATCTTCTCTTACAGGGGGCATTCGACATGTGCTCTTGCAGGGGGCATTCAAAACATTCTTACCAATTGCACGTAATCCACAGGTGAAGTTCGTGGGAAAAATCAAGTTCAGAGCTCCAAAATACAAATGGTAACTATGGAATGGTAAAAATGAATAATGAAACTACTTTTAATAGTCATTTAATTATTTGCAAGTTAAATTTATTGCTATGACTATAGTTTTATTATGTTTTTATCATGAAACAAGTATTTTTAATCCATTTGATGTTGTTCTGAACAAGAAATACAACTGATGAACAGATTAGTCGTGCAGATTTATTCAAAGAATGACTTGACCACAAAGCATACTTTTTCTCCCTATTTTTTGAGCTTTGTTAAAAATGAAAAAGGATTTGAAGCGCACTTTTATCTCTTTTTCGAGCTTCGATAACAATGAAAAAGGAACCCCTGGAGTCTTCTTTCAGCTCTTTTCAGACTCCGATAATGTGGAAATATTGCCGAGCACTTGTCATGTCGAGCTCATTAAAGTAAATGAATTGATATCTACTCAGTATAAGTTTAACCCTTTTCCGAACTGAGATGGATTATTTACGAAAAAGGAATACCTTGGTTAAACATGACCAAAGAGGTTCTTTTGGATATTATTTTACACTTTTTCGGGTTTGAGAGACAAATTTACGAAAAAGTACTTATGGAGTTCTCTTTCGTCCTCTTTTTCAGACTCTCTAAATATGAAAAAGGATCGGGCTATCAGTGTCGTTAAGCTCGTTAAAACATAAAATAGGGACAGGCTTGTCGATCATGGCAAGAATCAAGTTTCATTCATCGCTAGACTCATTAAATTATTAAATAGTGATACTTTATTCGCCCGAAGGGTTGAACTATAGATCAAGAAAATGTTATCCTCCTCAATCTTGTCAAAAAATAAAGAGGTACTGGTTGACAAATGACCGGGGAAAATTTTGGAAAAGTAAGCAAATTTTCTTTTTGGTAGCAAGTCGCTCTTGAGCATGACACTTATTTCACTCCATGTCCATGATTGTTTGGGTTGGGTAATCATCTTGACAGTTCATTCACACCTATGGTTCATCATACCTTCACTTCGGTTTTGGGTCAATGCTGCCAACTCATCACACTGTCGCTGATATGTTCAAGAGAAGTCATCCAGTGATTAAAAACTCATCCATCTGCAATACTCGTAAACCTTCATTTTCATGACCGTCATCCCTGAAAATTGCTATATCAATTCATACCCTTGTCTCCGAAACTAGTAACTTCTGTTTTGCAATAAGGTGACTTCCTGTCGACAACAAATCAATATCCAGGAATTTCACTTAGAAACTTCAGATTCCAGTACCATGAGGCTTGTTACAGAGTCGACAAGATCCTCGCTTCTGGACCTTTGACAGAAAGATTTTGTTTGGTGTTCGACATCAAATCATCTATTCACGCCTTAAGAAATGTACTGTAGTACCTTAAGGGCCATTTACATTAATGGTGTTTCTCTCGCGTTTGTTAAAATCTCACATCATTGGCTGGTAATCAAACGACGTCTTTCCATGTTCGACAACAAATCATATATTTGCATGGCTATACTTGTACCCGAATGATCGAGTGAACGAGATAAGAAGACCCCGGATCTATTTTCATCCATCTGGGCTGCAATTTCAGGATTTTTGTACACATCATCTGTACGGTGACCTTACATACAGATTTTCATTTAAACATGGGCCTATATCTATAGGCGTGTCTGCATCTGGGAAAAATTCCAATGAAGATGACTTTCTGAATTATGTACATGTTATTCGATTGTTTTATGTGTTGAACATGGGAATGCCTACCCTCAACAATTATGATCAATAGATGATATATCATGATGAAATTTATTGTAATATTGATGCAAGTGACCATTCCGCTTCGTTTCCAGGCTCATCACAGTGTAAAGCATCTCAATCAAATGTTCTTATTATTTGGATCTCGTGATTTAGGGGAAATTGTTATAGGTCAATTTGGGAACCATTCCCAATGACCTAGTTAAATGGACATCATCTCCAGGACCAATGATCAAGGGTCTATCATTCTCTATCATTTCAGTTGCTACATTCCCTAAGACAAGAAACAAGACAAATCAAGCAAGACTTTCATCAAGCAAAGGTTTCCATGGTTTGAAGCTTATTATATATCATATGAGAGCTCACCAACGTAGGCTCTAAGGGGCCTAAGTGTGTTGCATATGCAGGTATCCCCATGCAAGTATGCTATGCAAAGCACTTCCCGACATTCACAGGTGTGTTGGTCACATTAGGAGCGAAATTCTCATTGTTTTGAAATCTCCACTTGGCTAGTGCCTTCTAGAAGAGTTCACATGTGTCAAGCTTCAGATCCAAGTGTCCATTTGACATCTACATGGATGGAAACATGTCTTTCCTATTTTTGGAAAGTTATTGATTGCAAAAGAACCTAGAGTTCATCTATAAATTGAACACAAATATAAGTGTTTGAGAGGGATGAATTTGAGTAGAGAAATGCTGGAGAATTTTCAATTGAGAGCTTGGTTTGTAAAGCTCCTACTGGAGAGATTTATGTTGTGATGAGACTTCGGAACTTTGATGGAAGGTCACTTCAAATCAGTCACTAGGTTGTAACCTCTCCTTCTATCATCAATAAAGATTACTTCTTAATTTTCCCTATATGCATCTATGTTAACTTTGATTTTCCATATTGTAAGATCTTGGTTGATGAATGTAGTTTATGCTTTACTGATTTAGCTAACTAGCTTAAATATATATCTATATTATTGCATCTTCTGTTGTTTCAGTGTTCTTTCTTGCAGGAATAATTCATCTCACAAACCGCTTGAATTTGAAGCTACAACAGAAGCGACAGAAGGATCCATTTGGAAGCGACTGAACAAGTAAGCCTCCAATCCTCTCTGTGTATCTATTTTGAGTTAAGATAAATGGTAGTATAGTCTTTCACCTATTGTTCTAGACTAGCACCTGCCTAGGGAAGTGTAATTTATCTGTAGATTACAATTCTGGCCCAACACCACTCATTCATTTCCAAATCCTTCATATCTTGAATAATAGACCACAAAAATAAATAATATTCCAATATTAATATCAGCCACATGTAATGATTAATTGCATAAACTAAGTTCCAATATCAAATAACAATATTTATCATTAATTCATCACAATAATCTACCTTTGTTGTGCAGTCTTGCCTTTGCATCACAATAATCTGTCTTTTCCATGCATTCTTGCCTTTGCATCACAACAATTTAGCTGAATGAACATTCCAACATAAATGTTCTACCAAACCATAAATGTATTTGTTGCTCCTTTACTTATTTTCTTCCTCTAGACTACACTTTTTCCTTGTTGCTCCTTCGAATTTTCTGCTGCTTGTGTATACCTTTATTTATCTTGATCTATTGAGATTCAACAAGATGATGAGCTTACTGAAAATTAATCACCTTCACTAAGTGGGGCCCGCAAGCTATTTTTAGGTGTATGTCTATTTTTAGACATGGTGAGAATATTCTATAAGTTGCAGGGTGTTATTTGTAGATGGTTGATCAAGTTGGAAAAATAGATGAAATTCTATTTTTAGAAGATTGGGTGAAGTCTATTTATAGATCGCTAATCTAAAAATAGATGCATGTCTATTATTATTAGCCCTTAATAATAATCCGACAATAAATATCAACTTATTCTCTTGGAGTACTTTATTTCAGTGAACAGATTTGGAAAATCAGTGGGCTGAAGGAATTATGCAATTCCTAGGGTGGTTGGTGACTCATGAATGGAGGACTCAGTTAGAACTGAAGTGGCAGATCTATGACAGAGTTGGAAGAGTAGTTATGGGAGTTGTTATTTAGTTTAACTCAGTTAAGTGAGTTAAACTCAGTTGTGCTAGTTGTATCTAGTTCTAAATAAAGATACACTAGTGAAAGTTTAGTGAATTAATTATTTAATTAATTCACAATAGAGACTCACTTGCAACTGAACAACTACAACAGTTAACTACTTGCATGTCAGTTCCATTGGAGACCTAATGGAGAGATAGGTGAAAGGGTGAGATGGACTATCTGTTGTGACTATAGTGATGCATTCAATGCATCTGACACACATTGGAGATTCCAATGAGGATTGCGCAGTCAAGGAAAGGAAAATTTGAATTCATTCAGGGGTCTTCTCCAGCAGGGATTTCGCAGTGAAGGCAGGTTGTCAGGAGGCAAGAAATTGGTGCATAGATATGCAAATTTCTGCATGATAGTGTGTAATGATTGTTGATTGTACTGAGAGCTTGATGTACTAAATTTTGTATGAGATTGTTACATGATCCATTGATATACATAATATATGATAGTTTGGGTTTTTAGCTTTAATCTTTCCCATTAAACATCTGTGTTTATGTCGATTGATTTTGTTTCATATGTGTTTTTCAATTGGCGATTTAATTTCCACAAAGAATTAAGTGGAAGGATTATGTATTTAACATAATATTAATTTCTTAGATCAGGGGATTCCGGTAATATACATGCATCTTGTATAATTTCTACATGGTATCAAAGTAGTGTTAATCACTGGAGATTGCAATCTTGAAGTGGTTATGAGTTTTGTGCTGGTGGACAATTCGAATTTGTTGCAGAAATTTCTTGGGGCGACAGTTGAGTATTCATTGAAATGGCTTTCAATGGGTTGTAGTTGGAGTATGCCCTTGAGGGTAGCTCGAACTACATATCCTAGAAGGAAAGGATGGAGGCAGTGCTTAAAGATAATGTTCTGAAGGATTTCATCGATAGTGATGTTCCTAAGCCTATTTCTAGTGATGCTGCATTACTTGACGCCTAGAAAAAGAAGGTAGCGAAGACAAGAAGAATTATAGTGGAAGGTGTGAAGGACCATATTGTGTCAAGCCTTCACGTGAAAGCCACTCCATTTGCAATGTGAAAGGCTTTGATATATCTTTTCCAAAGTAGTTTCAACCATAGGAAGTTGGCGTTGAAAGATAAGCTATGAAAAATCAAAATGGAGAAGGGCGGCAGTATTCCAAAATATCTCACGAAGTTTTTCCAATGTAGGGATGAGCTGGGGAGTGTGGGAATCATAGTTGCGGATGATGAATTGGTGAGCTTGGCTCTCCTTGGGTTACTGAAGAGTTGGCACAGTTATCAGGAATTTGTCAATGGACAGGAGAAACTACTGAATTGGGAGCAACTTTGGTCGGATCTAGTGCAAGAGGAGATAAGGCGAAGTACCAAGGATGGCTCTTCATCGAAGAATGATGATGAAGAGAATTGCGCTTTGGCTGCCAAAGCAAAGAAAGGGAAAGGGAAGAAATCCCATCCAAAATCTGAGGCTAAAGGAAAGAAGCTAGATTTGTCCAAAGTGAATTGTTTTCAATATCACGAACATGGGCATCTCGCCACTAACTGCCCACCGAAAAAGAAGAACAAGAAGGCTACTGGAGCTGCAGCAAGTGAGGACTTAGCCTCACAATTTGAACTTGATTTCTCTTTGATCGCATGCTTGGTTTCAAGCGGAATGGGATCAGTGTGGTATCTTGATAGTGGTGCTTCCTTCCACATGACGGGAGATAAGGAGTTGTTTAGTGACTTGGAGGAGAAAGATCTCCAAATGCATATATAGATGGGAAACGATGGTAGATACAGTGCAACCAGAAGTGGAACCATTACCTTTGAGAGGGAGACAGGTAAACCATTTGTATTGAAATATTTTATGCATGTTTCAGGTCTGAAGAAGAACTTAGTCTCGGTCATGATGTTGGAGGATAGAGGTTATGACATTGTTTTCAACGAGGGAAAGGCTTTCCTGTGACATAAAACAATGGGTCAAACCAAGAGGATCGGGATTCGAGTTAAGAATATCTACAAGCTAGAGGTATATGGCTGCACTGCAATGATGGGAAAAGTAGACGAAGTGGTGAGCAGGGATGAGGGCGAATTATGGCATAGAAGATTGGGCAATCTTCACCATGGCGCCTTCAAAATTTTGCAGCAAATTTATACTGGACTTCTAAAGGGTACTCTTGCACTGTCAGATCAATGCAAGGGATGTACTATGGGTAAGTTTGTGAAGACCACCTTCCATGAGAAGGTGAACCGTGCTTTGGTGGTCCTGGAGAGAATTCACACAGACGTGTGTGGACCTTTCTTGGTTGCTTCAACAACAAAACATAGGTATTATGTTATATTTGTTGATGACTATTCTCGTAGATGCTAGAACTTCTTCATGCAGAAAAATAGTGAAACATTCTCAAAGTTCTGTGAGTTTAAAGAATTGGTGGAGAAGGATTCGGGGAAGCAAGTGAAGGCTCTACGGAGTGATAATGGTGGTGAATATATCTTGAACGAATTCAAAGACTTATATAGCAAAGAAGGAATTCGAAGAGAACTCATAGTGCCTCATAACCCATAGCAGAATGGGATGCGGAGAGGAAGAATAGAATGATCGTGGGTGTTGCACAAGCTATGTTGCATGACCAGGGCCTACCAATATTGGACTTGTGAGCGGAAGCATGCAAAACTGCGGTTTATGTGCAAAACCGTTGTCCTCGTAGAGTACTTGGCATGAGTACACCTGAAGAATATTTTACTGGTAAGAAGCCTGATATTTCTCATTTGAATACTTTTGGCTCATTTGTTTACATTCATGTGACAAAGGACACCAGGATGAAGATGGAGCTGACCACAGAAGTTGGGATATTTGTGGGGTACATAGAAACACCCCATAATTATCGTGCGTATTTTCCAAATAGTCGGATGACTATGGTGTGACCGGGTATAAAATTCAATGAGGATAAAGCCATGAAGTTGTCACTTGAGAGGAAGCTACACTTGCATGCAGAGGAGGAACTTCTGGTTCCCAAAGATGAGCCTCAAGATGTGGATCAGCCATAGGAGGAGGATCATGGAGTGGAGGAGTCCACTCACGTAGAGAAAAATACCAGAACAGGAAGAAGGTGTACCACAAAAGCTGAGAGGCTGAAGCTTGATGCAGCACAGAATGTAGGATTCTCTACATCACAGCGCAGACAGAGAAAATCACCTGACCGATTCACTAGATACATGGCTCTCATGAGCAAGTGTATCATGATAGAGCCATCTTCCTTTGAGGAAGCAGCGCAGGAGCCCGCACGGGTAGATTCCATGGTGGAGGAGTATGACTCCATTGTCAGAAACAATGCTTGGGAGATTGTTCCAAGGCCGGTTGGTAAATTAGTGGTAGGTTCAATATGGATCTACAAAGTAAAGCAAGTTGTTGATGGGAGCGTCGAGAAGTATAAGGCAAGATTTGTTGCCTGGGGCTTCTCACAGATCGAGGGGATTGATTATGAAGAAACCTTTGCACTTATCACAGGTATTCTTCCATAAGGACCATCTTTGCTCTCTTAGCACAGATGGGTTGGCACATTCATCATATGGATGTAAAGATTGTGTTCCTTAATGGGATCATTGAGGAAGAAGTGTACATTGAGCAGCCTGAGGGATTTGATATCTTCAACAGCGAGTCGCATTTGTGCAAACTCAAAAGAGCATTGTATGGGCTGAAGCAAGCACCCTGTGCTTGGTACACATGGATCGAAAGCTATTTCACTGGACTTGGCTTCACCAAGAGTGAGGCAGATGCAAACCTATATAAAATTGTGGTGGAGAGTAAGCTTTTAATCATTTTTCTTTATGTTGATGATTTAATACTAATGGGTGATGAGCATTTGATACACTCATACAAGGAAGATCTTGCAAAGGATTTTGAGATGAAGGATTTGGGCTTCCTTCATTATTTCCTTGGATTGGAAATATGGCAGCAAGAAGGTGAACTATTTGTGTCTCAAGGCAAGTATGCTCAAGAGATACTTGGTAAGTTTCACATGCAGGACTGCAAGCCCGTGGATACTCCTCTTCCAAGAAAATGGAGGAAAGAGGATGCTACATCGACAAAGGTAGTGGATGCTACTGTCTATAGACAGTTGGTGGGTTCGCTCATTTATTTAGTTAATTCAAGACCGAACATATGCTATGCAGTGAACCAACTTATTCAAGCGATGGTTAAGCCTACCAAGCTCTTTTGGAAGGCAAGCAAGAAGGTCCTGAGATATCTCAGGGGCACATCTGAGTATGGCTTATGGTATAGACAGATGAATGAGGTGAAGTTGCATGGCTTCACGGATGCAGATTGGGAATGCAGCCCAACAGAAAGAAAGAGCACATCAGGAGGGGTTTTCAGTATCGGATCTACAGCAGTTTCTTGGTACAACAGGAAACAAAGATCTGTGGCACTCAGTTCAGTGGAAGCAGAATACATGGCAGCAAGTGAAGCTGCATCTGAGGCTATCTGGATGAGGAAGATCCTGGTCAGTTTGTTTGGTTCTCATTTAGATCCTATAGTGATACATTGTGATAATCATAGTTTCATTAAACTCTCGATTAATCTTGTGTTTCATGATAGATCTAAGCATATAGATATACGATATCATCATATCAGAGATTGTGTGCAGCGAAAGATCATGTTGCTTTAGTACATTCCTATGGAAGATCAGGATGTAGATATTCTGACGAAGGAGCTCACCAGGAGAAAATTCGAATACCATAGAGGTAGGATCAGGGTGAAGGATAATCCCTATCTTTTTTAGAGGGAGTGTTGAGATTCAACAAAATGATAAGCTTAGTGAAAATTAAGCACCTTCACTAAGTGGGGCCCGCAGGCTATTTTTAGGTGTATGTATATTTTTAAACATGGTGAGAATATTCTATAAGTTGCAGGATGTTATTTGTAGATGGTTGATCAAGTTGGAAAAATAGATGAAATTATATTTTTAGAAGATTGGGCGAAGTCTATCTATAGATCGCTAATCTAAGAATAGGTGCATGTTGATTATTATTAGCCCTTAATAATAATCTGACAATAAATATCAACTTATTATCTTGGAGCACTTTATTTCAGTGAACAGATTTGGTAAATCAGTGGGCTAAAGGAATTACACAATTCCTAGGGTGGTTGGTGACTCATGCATGGAGGACTCAGTTAGAACTGAATTGGCAAAGTTGTGACAGAGTTGGAAAAGTAGTTATGGGAGTTGTTATTTAGTTTAACTCATATAAGAAAGTTAAACTCATTTGTGCTAGTTGTATCTAGTTCTAACTAAAGATACACTAGTGAGAGTTTAGTGAATTAATTATTTAATTAATTCACAACTAGAGACTCACTTGTAACTGAATAAATACAGTAGTTAACTACTTACATGTCAGTTCCAGTGGAGACCCAGTGGAGAGATAGGTGAAAGGGTGAGATGGACTATTTGCTGTGACTATAGTGATGCATTCAATGCATCTGACACACATTGGAGATGACAATAAGGATTGCGCAGTCAAGGCAAGGCCAATTCAAATTCATTCAGGGGTCTTCTTCAGCAGGGATTGCGCAATGGAGGCAGGTTGTCAAGAGGCAAGAAATTGGTGCACAAATATGAAAATTTATGCATGACATTGTGTAATGATTATTCATTGTACTGAGAGCTTGATGTACTAAGCTTTATTTGATATTGTTACATGATCCATTGATATACATAATATATGATAGTTGGGGTTTTTAGCTTTAAGCTTTCTTGTTAGACAACTATGTTTATGTGTGATTGATTTTGCTTCATATTTGTTTTCCAATTGGCGATTTAATTTCCGCAAAGAATTAAGAGGAAGGGTTCTGTATTTAACATAAGATTAATTTTTTAGATCAGGGGAGTCTGGTTATATACATTCATCTTGTATAATTTCTACATGATTTGCTCCTTTTCCATCAATGACAATATTTCCAACAGAAAGAAGTATTTTTATTCATGATAAAGAGAAGGATAATTATAACCATGTGCCTTGATGTTGGTGTCTCCACTCAACAATCTCGAATATTCCTTTACACAACACCCTCAATCTCAATATCCAAATGTATAGAAAAGGGCATGAATTAAGGGATCAAAAATTTAACCCCTTCTCCATTGAATAGCACTATATATTTACAAGAGAGAAGAGGGAGGTTGGAGATGCACATCTCATGGGATAATATCCACATAAGGATGATTAGGTTCCATGATAGGTGGGTTTAGTTCCATGAATCCTAGGATGAGTTCCAAATTGGTTAGAGCTCGAGTCTAGGTGGTTGAGGATAATATTCCTTAACAAGAGTTCTAGAATTTACTTTTTTATTTTCACCTAGTTAGAAAGGTTGTCTCACTTTTTAGTGGTGAGAAGTGTGACACACTACGCAAGGGACAATGGTTGAACCTGCGATTCTGCAATTTCTTCATTCGTAAAGTGTGACACTTCTTGAAATTAGGATTTTTAATAATGTAATCCAGGATTCTTGTACTTCTCAAAATGGTTTTTTCTCCATATTTGCAAGGGATTGCAGAGAAATGATTTTTGGATAGTGTGTAGAAAATATAACAATGGGATTCAATCTGATATTGTAATGTACTAAAACAAGATATTAAATCCTTCTACCATTTTTGGAAACAGAATTTGACCGCACAATCACATAACAAGTAAGAGAAAGAAAGTATCAATCACACAACACAAGATGTATCTGGGGAAAGAAACTGCTAAAAACCCCTCTATCTCTATATTTCATATGGTCAATATCATGAAACAATACAATGTTATTCCTCACACTGAGAAACCTCTGCACTCCGTTGATTGTCTCACTCTAATCCTGCTCGAATTTGGCTTGCAATTTAAGAAAAATCGATCAAGTATTTAACCTTTTTCTTACCTCTACTTGCCCATCCTTCCATACACATTATTGGGCTAATTTAGCCTGATTAATTAGGAAAATATCCAACAATGATTGTGCAATCCTTGAAGACCTTCCTGATGACCTCATGCATGACCTGTACAACTGATAGATATCTTCCATTTAACCTCAGTCTCAATTGGGTCTCCCTTAGAACTAACATGCAACAACTATTTATAGTGAATTATCAGTTAACTAATTGATCACTACTTATGAATTAAATCTAATTTAATTCATTGGACCTCTCACTAGCTCATCCCTCAATAGAACTAGTTAAACTAATTTTAACTCAATTACTTGAATTAACTAATTACAAACCACAAATAACAATATCTGGACCCCATAAAATAGAAAATCACTTTTCATGCATCCTATTATACCTATAACTCGAATTTCCTAAGCTAACTAAGTCTTCCTAACTCAGTTAAATAATACAAGTTGTCATGAGATCAAATTGCAACTTTTTTTTTCAATTTAATTAAAGGAAATTTAAATCAAAAGCCTCATATGGTAGCCATTTTTGGGTGCCATTTTTTGGATTTCATTTTTGGATGCCAAATTCGCTATTTCTTGTTGCAAATTTCAACACTCCCTCTCAACAAGAAAGGAATTCAATCTATCTTGATCTAGTACCTTTGGAATGTTCTACTTGCAACACTTTTGTGGTGTTGTTTGCTCCTGCAACTCCTAAAACTGAATAGCCTCCAAAAAAATGAATCAGTGTGATGCATCTGTCATAAGAGCCTTTGACTGCTACCGGTTACTGCACTATCTACTAAAATATTTATGTTGTTGCTAACTATGCATCTATGCCCTCTACACTACTCCCAACTCGTGTCTACGGTCCAGTATCTAATATATGTCACTCTAATTTATGTCTTCCTGAAATATGACTACATCAATCTAATTGATCCTTCCTTCTACTATATATTATGGGCTCCTCATAGCCAGGTTCGATCCATGAGACACGCCATCTCACTGGATCCTGCCCAAATTTCTTATCTTGGGATTATATTTTCACATCACCCGACCTCTCACCTATAGGTATGGCTACATGTGCTCCCTCTTCCCATCTATCTCGAAATCCCCCCCTACTAGAGGTATTTTCTTGAGTGTATGCCTCCATTCGGGCTCCTATCTCCTTCTACAATTGTGGTTGCTCCACAAACTTCAGAGACTGCATGTTGAGAGGTAATTTGTGCTCCCTCTCAACCACCAAGTCACTAACCTTTATTTTTCTCCTCAAATCCTTGCATGCATCCTCAACCTCAAGAGCATACAGGTTCTTAACTCTATCACCGATATGTTTCACTCGTCTCATGGTGATGTGTCTAAGGAACACCTTTCATTTTCTAAATATGAAATCATAACCACAGTATTCCAATACCATTACGGATACAATATTCTTCCTTAGTCCCAGAACATAAAAAAACATTTGTCAGTCTGAGAGGGGAGCCAGACTCTCTCTGAAAGATAATTAAACCTATGTAATATCCCTTTTTCAAAAATATCACAAGTTTGTGCCAGAGATGGACTGTTGAGGCATTTACTAGTTATGTCTCATTCCAAAGAAAGGATAGAACTAGAGGCTACCTAGCCTTTTACAGTCTCTGTCTACAGATATGTGATTATTCCTATTCAGGAATTACTGTAGCAAGCTCCTCAGGGACGCTGTATAAGGAAGAAGATGTAAGAATAAGGCCACCCACTACTAGAATGCCTTAAAAAATATATATCTCAACCTCCTTGCATAATATAAGCTTAAATAAATAACCTTAAGCAGGTTATTCAGATCTCCCAAAATGAACTAGCTGAAAATTGCAACAACATGTGAGCACAAAACATTTGTCTTCAGAAAATAATGTTGTATAAGTGAGAAATGGGACTGAGGTCCCTTAGATGATCCAATATATGACTCACTTTCAGAATTATAGGTTAAACAAATGAATCTAGCTCATATAAACAGCACTCTCAAAACAATATGCCTCATTCTAGCTCAAAACCCCATAGTCTAGCTCATGTAGAAAAGACTGAAACAAGAATAGCGTTATTTTACTAGGTTTTCTGCAGTAAATAATGTGACATATCATATCAGAAATCCATGAGTATCCAATGGTGAGAAAAATGAGAATTCCTTCCTCTTTATACAAAACAAAGATCCCCCGGCAAGGGTTACATGAAGGTACAATGTATAGAAATGCAGATCTACAAATGTAGAGCTGAAAAACACAGTTACTGCAACACTGAGTATAAATATATCTGAAAATTCTCAAATACAAAGGAGGAATAAAATATATAGCTTTCCGGGAGAAGGGTTGGCCCTTCCTCCAAAGAATCAGCTCTCAAGCAAGGGATCAAACCCTGCAGCTGCTGCCTCACAAAAATAACGCAGTTTACCCAACGAACTGCGCTGTAATGGATGGAACATGAGTTGGCCACATGCCAATATCTGAAATGAGCTCTAAAATCTCCAATACAACTCCCTCAATGCAAGAGAGACTCCCTCCACTGAATGGAAATGCACAAGAGAAGATGAAACAACCCTCCCACTGCACTGCCCAACTACACAGCATCCTCTGCTACAGAAATAACGTTGTAGATGTGATAAATTCTTGGCCTACAATCTAGATGTGAGAGAAATGAAGCACAACACCTTCAAGAGATCACTCAATGAAGGAGAAGGAATTCCTAAACAAAAATCCCTCCAAACTCTACTGAGCAGCAGGAGTTTGCAGAAAATGTCTAGGTAGACATGAAATCGAAATACATAAGCTAACCCCACAAAGTTTCCCTTCTCCTCATTATGTAGTTGTGAGCTCCTTCACCTTGGGTCCCACCTCTTAGGGTTTCCCTCTTCATTTGAATCTCTTCCCTCCAAAACTACGTTGTCTTCTTAGGCAAGCTACTCCTCCTTAGGCTGCGCTGGTTGACTTGGTCAACTTGACCTTGTCCTCATGCAATTGGCCCTTTTTACACTAGGAGGTGAAAAATAAGCTGCTCAAAGGTTCCCTTTTCACATTAGGAAGGATTTTATTCATGTCAAGAGGCCTCCTCTTCCTTTTTATCCACCTACTACACAATATGAGCAAAAATTAATGTTCCAATTTATTCATGAAAATTTTGGAACATTACAGTCCTCCCCTCCCAAATGTTGTTTGTCCTCAAGCAACTGCAAGGATAGAACTGAGTGAATCTCCTTACCTTCTCTGGTAGCATCAGTATATGATGGAATCCTCCAAAGAATATGATGCCATCTCATCCATGAAACTCCATAGTGCCTCTCCTAAGCATATAGACTAGCATTTGGTGAAACACCCCAAATGACTAAGATCATGAGAAGGAAAGTGCTCAAGGAGACAACCATGCATGGTCTAGATGTCCTCTCAAGGCATGGAGTGCAAGATACATGGGAAATCTTATTCCCCCAAATTGAAACCTCCACCCCCAAGCTATCATCCATATAAAATGAGTCACCCTCCAGCACGATAACTCATGAAGAATCCCCTCCACCTATGGCTCCTGAAGTGTAGGTGGGCTGAATGACTGAACATGATAGGAAATAAAGCCTATCCCATGTTGTCCTCCTCCCCACTCAAGATAAGTGATGAGGTTATACTGATCTTGGGCTGCAACATGTGTGCCCTCCCATGGCAAGAAAGAAGTTAGACCTCCAAAGGTCTCTCTCCCAAGCGTTGTGCATCAAGCTGGCCCAATCCATCACACAGATAATGGATAGGAAACCACTACCACATGAAAACCCATCCATCTCATGGCCCTCCCCATCATATAACATATGTGTAGCTGTAGATTCCATGTCTCCTTCCATGTTCCCCTTAGAACATGCATTGCAGAAAATGTGGGAATCCTTTCCTTTCAAGGACACTTCCAACTCATGTGTCAACCTTCCAATCATGCTCCCAATGTAAATAAAATCCACATCAGCCAAGTAAGTCATGATCAGCAAAAAAATGAGGGGAATGTTGAAGGTTTCATGTGATGCCGGGAAGTACCAACAGTTTCCCCAATAGTGGCAGTGCAGTTTTCCAAGTTGCTGCTTCAGAAATTTACATGGAAAAATGCTTTGTGACTCATGGCTGATAATGTAAATTAGTTGAGCTTGTATGCAATGGAAAAACATCTACCAAAGGCCATGTGAAAGATGGCTGCCTTCGTCATATAGTTTGGCCCAATTTTTCCCATGGAGCAATTTGATAGGCTTGCCCTATTGTAGAGCCATGCACTACAAGATAATGGTAAGAGTATACAAATCAGCCAATGTAAAAACAGATTTATTACCATATGCTGGGAGTAAAATGATATATGGATCCATGAATGAACCCTCCATAGTTGTTTGGCATGCTCCCATGAAGAGGAATGGACTAGGTTCTGCAAGAAGATCCTTCTTCTTATGCTTGGGGATCCAAGTCAAGAAGAATGTAGCATATTAATAGATGACTCCATCTACTACCTCATCCATATCACCTCCTCTTTCCTCATCCAGTGTAACAAATATGAAATGTTCATGGGACCTGTGGGTTATGGATCCACAACACTTCCGCTGGGCACACTTCATCCATAGATTTTCTGCTCCAAAGAGATAAAGATGTTGGCCTATACACATAGGCTATCATCCCTATAAAGCTCCATCCTTTGACATGTGGTTTGCCAAAGGCATTCTCCATAATGCTACCATATATGAGGGGTATACTCCATGATGAAAACACTTCTTGCACCATGATAGTGCCATACTTCACCCTTGCAACATTATGCCAAGTGGGAGAGAAATTTTGCCCTTACTCTCTCTCAATCCTCCAAAGCAACAAATATCCTTGTTGCCTCTTCATACCTCCATCACTCATCATATGTGGTGGAAAAAAAATGACCCTACCACCATAATGCTTCCACACTCCTTGTTGTCCCATGATGAAAGTATCCTTCCAAGTTCCTTCCATCCACATACCCTTGAGAAACTGACATGTCTCATGATGGCCAAACTCTCTCCTTAGTAGCCAGTGCAGCTTTGCCTCTTGTTGCCCTGTGTTATAGATATGCAAGTGGCTCACAAGCCTCTTGCCCTCCATCCACTCTCCTCTATTGAGATATGGCTATCCCCAATCCTTCTCTCCTTTGGAATCTTCCCAATGAAGACTGCCATTATCCCAAAGCAAGTATTCCTCCTTACACCTCATGGGATGTTGAGATGTAACCCCTTGAATAGTTTCCAGGAAAGGCCTCTCACCAATCAAACCCTTGGATCCACAAGAATACAAGTGTGCTAAGGAAAAGACATCCTTAGGAGATGGCACATCATGCACGTTGCCTCCCACACCCCTGCACCATAACTCTACATGCTGCATATAGATCGATAAGGGTGCAAAGGAATGAGTGTTGATCCCTCCTTGGATCAAACCCATGTTGCACAGCGTTGTGCAACCTTGCTTCTCTTTATCGGCATGATGTTTCGATCTTGGGCCATGTGAATGCAATTTTCCCAAACTTCTTATGAAATTTCCTGAATTGTCACTGCATGGGAATTTTTGCATACCTTTGTGGGTTTTTGAGACATCTTGTATGGATGCAAGAGTCCCCCTTTCTGATTTTTTAGCTGATCCAACTGCTGATATGGTGGGCTACTCCTCTATGAACTGGATAGCACTGGTAGAAGCCTCCTCAAGTGGAGAAGAATGCTCCTCCTCCTCTGGCCATTTATCCACTTCCTCTTGTGGCCCTCCATACCCTTCACTTCCTCCATGAGAATAGGAAGTGCTTTCATCTTCTCCTTCCTCTTGAAACCCTCTAGAGGTTTCACTACAGTTTTTTTCATCTTGAAACCCTCTTGGAGTTTCACTGCACCTTTCTTTCTCATTGGTTGAACCCCTTTGGAGAGGCTCCTTTCTAATCTAAAAAATGGATGAGAGTAACCTCATCCTCTCCATATTCGTTCTCCTATTCTTTGTATTCTCTAGGTGGATCTGAAATCCATAGGTTGATTCAAGATGGCTGCTCCTTGCTCTTCTCTTTAGTTTTCTGAAAGCTTGATATCACAGGAAGTGCTAGAGATCATACTCTAATACAACTGTAATATCCCTTTTTCAGAAATATCACAAGTTTGTGCCAGAGATGGACTGCTGAGGAATTTACTGGTTATGTCTCCTTCCAAAGAAGGGAGAGAACCAGAGGCTACATGGCCTTTTGCAGTCTCTGTCTACAGATATGTGATTATTCCTATTCAGGAATTGCTGCAGCAAGCTCCTCAGGGACGTTGTATAAGGAAGAAGATGTAATAATAAGGCCACCCACTGCTGGAATGCCTTAAAAAATATATAGCTCGACCTCTTTGCAGAATACAAGCTCAAATAAATAACCTTAAGTAGGTTATTCAGATCTCCCAAAATGAACTAGCTGAAAATTGCAGCAACATGTGAGCACAAAACAGCTGTCTTCAGAAAATAACGTTGTATAAGTGAGAAATGGGACTGAGGTCCCTTAGATGATCCAATATATGACTCACTTACAAAATTATAGGTTAAACAAATGAATCTAGCTCATATAAATAGCACTCTCAAAACAATAAGCCTCATTCTAGCTCAAAACCCCATAGTCTAGCTCATGCAGAAAAGACTGAAAAAATAATAGTGTTATTTTACTATGGTTTCTATAGTAAATAATGTGAATATCAGATCAGAAATCCATGAGTATCCAATGGTGAGAAAAATGAGAATTCCTTTCTCTTTATACAAAACAAATATCCCCCGGCAAAGGTTACATGAAGGTACAATGTATAGAAATGCAGATCTGCAAATGTAGATCTAGAAAATGCAGTTACTACAACACTGAGTATAAATATATCTGAAAATTCTCAAATACAGAGGAGGAATGAAATATAGAGCTTTCCGGGAGAAGGGTTGACCCTTCCTCCAAAGAATCAGCTCTCAAGCAAGGGATCAAACCCTACAACTGTTGCCTCACAAAAATAACGCATTTTACCTAGTGAACTACGCTGTAATGGATGGAACATGATTTGGCCACATGCCAAGATCTTAAATGAGCTCTGAAATCTCCAATACAGCTCCCTCAATGCAAGAGAGACTCCCTCCACTGAATGGAAATGCACAAGAGAAGATGAAACAACCCTCCCACTGCACTACCCAGCTACACGGCGTCCTCTGCTATAGAAATAATGTTTTAGATGTGAGAAATTCTTGGCCTACAATCCAGATGTGGGAGAAATTAAGCACAACCCCTTCAAGAGAAAGAATCAGCTCTCAAGCAAGGGATCAAACCCTGCAGTTGCTGCCTCACAAAAATAATGTAGTTTACCTAGTGAACTGTGTTGTAATGGATGGAACATGAGTTGGCCACATGCCAAGATCTTAAATGAGCTCTGAAATCTCCAATACAGCTCCCTCAATTCAAGAGATACTCCCTCCACCGAATGGAAATGCACAAGAGAAGATGAAACAACCCTCCCATTGCACTACCCAGCTACACAGCGTCCTCTGCTACAGAAATAACGTTGCAGATGTGAGAAATTCTTGGCCTACAATTCAGATGTGGGAGAAATGAAGCACAACCCCTTCAAGAGATCACTCAATGAAGGAGAAGGAATTCCTAAACAGGAATCCTTCCAAACTCTGCTGAGCAGCAGGAGTTTGCAGAAAATGTCTAGGCAGACATGAAATCGAAATACATAAGCTAACCCCACAAATCTGCCCTTCTCCTCCTTATGTAGTTGTGAGCTCCTTCACCTTGGGTCCCACTTCTTAGGGTTTCCCTCTTCATTTGAATATCTTCCCTTCAAAACTGCGTTGTCTTCTTAGGTAAGCTACTCCTCCTTAGGTTACGCTGGTTGACTTGGTCAAATTGACCTTGTCCTCATGCAATTGGCCCTTTTCACACTAGGAGGTGCAAAATAAGCTGCTCAAAGGTTCCCTTTTCACATTAGGAAGGATTTTATTCATGTCAAGGGGCCTCCTCTTCCTTTTTATCCACCTACTACACAATATGAGAAAAAATTAATGTTCCAATTTATTCATGAAAATTTTGGAACATTACAACCTATGTTGGTCATGCTATACCTCCCGTCATATCCAAAATATATGTTCTGTCGGAGGTCCTTCTCCTCTAATTCAATCAAGAGATATTTATTCCCTATCATATGGAATGAAGCACCGTTTTCTAGACACCACATGCATCCCATTATAGTGTTGCCCATTCATGCAGTGAGAGTAAAATCAAGCTCGAACTATGAATCTAGTGCTTCACCCACTACAACTGCAACCTCCTTCTTGCTTTCCTTCTTCTGTGGACAATTTGAGGCATAGTGCATGTGCCCGGGACAGTAAAAATACATGATCTTGGACAAGTCTCTCTTTCCCTTTTCGCCTTGGGACTTCTTTCCCTTGGATATCTTACCCTTTTCACCTTGGGACTCATTTCCCTTGTCTTTCTTTCCTTTTCCAACCAATGAAAAATATTCTTCTTTTTCTCTTCCATAGGTCTTGTCTTTTGTGCTCCGCCTTATCTCTTTTATTAATAATTCAAACCACAAATGCTCTCAGTCTCTTAACTTCTCCCTCCCATTCACAAGGTCCTGTTAACTATGCCAGCTCTTAGGAAGGCCTAGAAGCTATAGGCTCACCAAATCATCATCAGCAACAGCCACCCCAATGCTTTCAAGCTCATCTTGACACTAATTGAACTTCTGCAAGTATTTTTGGATCGTGTCACCCTCCTCCAAATTGATCTTTCTGAGCTTGTCCTTCAATTCCAGCTTCATGTGGTTGCTGCTATTCTGAAACATATATGTTAAGGTATTCCACATAGCATATGGAGTTTCCTTCCCATGGAGACTCGAGACAATATGTTCTCAAACTCCCTCTAACAATATCCTTCTCGCCTTTGCTACCTTCTTCTGCCATGCATCAATATTTTGAGCATTTGTTGTTGCGGGCTTGGGAATATCGAAATATATGAATTACTTCAACCCTTTATCCTCCAAAACTACCTCCATCATGTCCTTCCATGCTATCTAATTTTAATTTCCCTCAAGAGAATATTCGTGTCTCAATCCATTGAAATACATCTTGATCTGCTATTGGATCCTGAAGAATAAATCTGCAAATTTGAACATGTTCAAGACAAACTCAATTTCTTCTCTTCTATTGTGATTCCTGGCGCTCTAATACCATGTATAAAATATAACAAAAGGGATTCAATCTGATCTTTTAATCTACTAAAACAATATACTAAATCCTTCTATAATTTACGGAAACAAACTTCGATTGCACAAACGCATAACAAGTAAGAGAAAGAAATTATCAATCACACAACACGATATGTATCTTGTGAAAGAAACTTCTCAAAACCCCTATATATCTATATTCCATATGTTCAAGATCATGAAACAATACAATTTTATTCCTCACACTAAGAAACCTATGCACTATGTTGATTGTCTCACTCTGATCCTGCTCAAATCTGGCTTACAATCTAAGCAAAATCGGTCAAGTATTTAACCTTTTACTTGCCTCTACTTTCCCAGCCTTCCTTATGCATTCTTGGTATAATTTAGTCCCTATTAATTATTAAAATCCCCAATATTGATTTTTCAATCCTTCAAGGCCTTCCCGATGACCTCATGCATGACCTGTACAATTGATAGATCTCCTCCCTTTTACCTCAGTCTCAAATGGGTCTTCCTAAGAACTTACATGCAACAGTTATTTGTAGTGAATTATTAGTTAACATATTTATCACTACTTGTGAATTAAATCTAATTTAATTCACTGGACCTCTCACTAGCTCATCTCTCAGTTAGAACTAGTTAAACTGACTTTAACTCAATTACTTGAGTTAAATAATTACAACTCACAAATAACTATATTTGGACCCACTAAAAATAGAAAATCCCTTTTCATGCATCCTCTTAGACCTCTAACTCAAATTTCCTATGCTAACTAAGTCTTCCTGACTCAGTTAACTAATACAAGTTGTCATGAAATGAAATTACAATTTCTTTTTTCAATTTAATTAAGGGAAAATTAAATCAAAAGCCTCATATGGTAGCCATTTTTTAGTGCCATTTTCTAGATTTCATTTCTGGAATCCAATTTCATTATTTCTTGTTGCAAATTTCAACAAGTGAGAGATACAGTTTTAGGGTCTTTTGCCTCAGTGTGACAAAATGATGTGTAACAGAAGAACAATAACAAGAGACGCAAGATTTTGTCAAAGACAAAGGAAAAACTCGACAAGGGGGAAAACCCTTTCACTTTCTTATTTTATTATATTTTCATAAAATGTTTAAGAGAGAGTTACAATATTCCAAAATCATTAGCAAAAGAGTCTAATTCAAACTTTTGACATATCCAATAATTCACTAACCAATATCCAAGAAATGAGCCCAAAAGTCAAATATGGTCAACAAGTAAAATCTGGTCAAAGTCAAAAACAATCAACAACAACAAATGATACCTTAACCATTCAACCTTCAGTAGTCAAAGAGCCTCCAAAAAATTGATCTTGGAAATAGAAAGTTCAGCCTCTTTTTCTGGTCAAAGTCAAGTCAAAATAGTCCCAAAATAACCTCCAAAACTGGTCAAAGTCAAAGTCAAATTTTGCAATCAAATGGAAGCTTCATATTTGTGGTCAACCACGGTCAAAATTCCTAGAAAACTTCACTCTTCTTGCCAAATAATTTTACTTTCAAAACAATTCCAAAATATGAATTCAAACTCTTCCCAAACACAAAAATGTCAACGCTAGTAAAAGGCTGATCAAAGATAGATTTTGGCCCAATCAAGTTTCTCCTCTCTCTTACTTGCACGTGTGAAAAAGACTTGTAATATTTCAAATATATTCTAACCTCCAAAGAGAAGAATAATATGTCTGTGATGATTTCCAATTGAGGTTGCCTTTACTTGTATTTATATGTGATTTTGGAGGTGGATTTTCCTTGTCCAATATGACTTGTACTTGCACGACTTTGTGGGTTTTCCATCAAAAATTAAATTTCAATTGAAGAAATTAAATTATTCCAAGGGAAAAGAGGGTCTTCTCTAGATGAGGAACGTTTTCCAAAGGAGGGAATTTATCCTTGGGTTTTCAAATTAACAATAAAACTAATGCTTTGTGTAATATCATTATTAGTATCCAAAGCAACAACACATCAATAGGCATGTTAAAACACAAGTGTATATATTATCAACCCTATTTTTCAAGGACTAATCATGTTAACCATCATCTAATAATTACCAATGATTCATGGACATTATCTATAATATTTAATGAGATCATTAAGAAATATTATCATATTTCATCTAAATAATTACATAGGAACCTAGGTCAATCAAACTCAATTATCAATCATCAAGATACATTCATTGGGTCACACATTTGGCAAGTAAATTCCAACACAGTGTCATATTAAAATAGGATTGAAACCAACTATATAAACATTCAAGGTCTAACCAAAGGGTTCCACAATTTTATTATGATAATCCACGTCTCAATTGACACATTGGTTGTTGCACCTATTGATGTAGTATATAGATCAATTTATCTAGAACTCCTCATAATTTTAAATGAACCAATGCATAAAATTCCAAAAGAGAAGATTAACAAGGATATAATTGAAATCCCTAAAGTCTAATCATATAATACAAAAATAAATTCATAAAGTACCGTGGATATTCCATTGGATAGTTCCTCACAACAAATCTACTCAAATATATTTGAAAATCTAAAAATTACACCATGAGAGTTATTTTTTCCTTCAATTTATGGATTCATTAATTATTTTGTTATGATTATGCACGCAATAGATAAATATGGAAAATAGAGAACAGCTAATAAAACTCACAAACCACATTGAACACAAGATATGATCCAATAAACCCTTACACGAGAAAACCTAACTAGAAGGTGAGGTTGCTTTTCTCTCTCTTTCTTCGAATGAAAAGAAATACAAGTAAAAAAGAGTGAGACTTGTGGACAATGGGATGTTGCAATATGCAAACCCTCTATGCCTTATCTCTCTCTATCCATTATTCACTACTCTACTCATATGAAACAAAATGCTTTCCAATGGAATGGAACCCCTTTTCCTCCTAGTGGCCTAGTTATAACACATCCTGATAGCCTACTAGTGGTTAGGTTTGACTCTTTCAACTCTTAACTAAAGTTACAATATTAAATATTATAGAGTCTTACTCATCATGATCACTTTTCTATCCTCTTTTCCATGATTAATGTAGGCTAATGTGGCATCATCTCAAATTATGGCAGTCAATTTCAATAGTTAAACTTCCAAGAGGCATAACTTTATCATATGAGCTCTAATTGAGGAAATTTTTATGTCGTTGGAAAGGGGTCGGTGTTATAAGTTATGGAATATGGGTCCATATTAGTTTTTGGAACAAAAAAATTGGTTAATTAAGGTCTCAAAATGGATCCTAAATATTTTTCACCTGAAATTTTCCAAACTGGAACCACCAGTAAAAAAGACCCTACAGGTTGGTTCCTCCAAATTTTCCACTCTAAAAGAATCGATAATGATGAAAATTAATGTATTGATCCAATCCATACCAAAATCCATCCTATAAATAAATTTATGTTTTATTGTATCAAATATCTTGTAGGCTTTCGACTCATCAAAATCCTCTACCAAAATATAATCGTGACTCACCACATCCTATCTCTCTTGCTTATAATCTTGAAGATGAGCCTAAATTATACATCCAAATGTTTTTCATTATCTAAGTGAGGATTTCATTCCACTCCTCAATAGGAATCATACCCTACATAACCTTGGTCAAAATCATTTTTAGAAGATAAATTGAGCAATAGACAGCCTCTACCCAAATCGACTTAATATACGTTTGGCCAAAGCCAAACACCTAACCAGTTCAACTAAAGTTATATTATTTGTTTGAATAACATTTTTATGATGATGTGTGTAAGTTATATATCTCTAATAAGAGATATATTTCTATGACAAGTAGCTATCAAATGCCTTGCTTGTATTCTCCTCCATTTTCATATCTTAGAGATTTCATGAGTTGTATACATTGTTTCACAACCAATACCCTAAATTCCTTAAACTTTTCAAAGACTTGGTCATCATTATTTAAGAAATATACCCCAATTATACCCCAAATAATTCATCAATGAATCTAAATACATACCTTTCACCAGTTAATGATGGTTGGTTAATTATATATGCTCATTATCAATAAGTTCCAATTGTCGATAGGGTTCAACTCTAGTGGTTGGGAGGAATGATTGTTATCCGTCCAACCATGTTTAATTACTGCAAGTGACATGATGATCTCATAACAAGCATTTCATTTTAATGGATTTGAGCCTTGTGGTTGAATGACCTTGAGTCTTAAACAGTATCTTGATCTTGCCTATGGGATGGAGGGTGGGGTGCTATGTTACATGGAAAAAAAAAAGTTCTAATAGATGCTTTACTAAGGATTTCCTATATCAAATGTAGCAGGTTCATGGTTTCCAGGAACACATATTTCTCATGCACCATCAAGAGATAGTACCCCGGGGTTTCCATTAACCATATTAAACTTTACCACCAATTTAATACTTCATAAATTTATATGTCCAAGTCTATCATAATAAGTTTTTTCTGTAACTATCAATCTAGGTTATCAATGTAATCACTCCTAGGTCTTACTTATAGAAGTTATATAACTTATATAACATGCCATTAAGGTTAAATATACCCTTAATAAAAACAACAAATTATTTATTACTATACTTCACTGAAAATTTGTCAAGCCAAAATTCAAAATTAGTACATGATACATGAGACTAATCCCACCACTTTAATATCTAATCCTACAACACACAACAATAGTAAGTGCATAATCATTTAAAAAAAATATGCAAGCTTATATAGTCTTATCCAATGAAGAAAATAAATATATATCCTTAGCTAAGTACAACCAGAATTTGACTAAATACTCACTTTTAGAAGTGTGAGTATCCAATCCTTGAGATGTACTAACATAAATGGTATAATTATCTCCTTTACCTTTTGAGTATCAATGTTATAGGTTGATGGGTCGATTAGCTAGTAACTCACTTTCAATAATTTTTATCTTTTACATAATGTCAATTTTCATTTTTCAGCATCTCTTATAGACATAACATGCCTTTCCATATTAATAAATAGGTCTTCTTCTTTTCCTTACCTTTCTTAGTCAATTCTTGATCATAATGCTTCTTCTTGTTAATCTAGTTGACATGACCCTTATCATGGTAACCTCCATGATATTTTTCCTTATTGTATCCATTTCCTATTTCTCTATAGTTTTGTTGACGCTTTACTTTAATAAGATATACTTGTGTATTCTTAAGTTTACCCTTATCAAGAAACTCTTATGCTTCCTTAATAGCAAACCACAAGAAGATTCCATTTGATAAATTTTGAGGTAAAAACAAGTTTAAAAATAAAATATGTGTTATCAATAGTAACTTTAAAAGGATTAATAGATTTGAGGTGATGATTTCAACCGTAAAGGTAAAATTTTGTGGAGAAAGAAAGAAAAAAAAAAAATTTAATCATATTTTCTATTTATCCATATAGGTGTTGAATCCTTGAATTGACTTCATTTTGAAAAACCTATTTCCCTTTCTTTCATCCATTTTGTGCACAATTTTTCTTCATCCATGCATTATAAGGTCATACAGGTCATGCTCAGCCATAATAAAAATGTATCATTAATTCACAGCGCGTAGTATATAATTTCTTTGTGAAATTGATTGAAACAATACTATGGCTACAGAAAAGTACAAGATTGAATAGGTTCCCGTGAGCCTGAAGATGAACATGATATATGGATAGATTTCAAATTTCTAGTACAAAGGTATCCACCTAGAAGCCTGCAAGATCATAGAATTTGAGAATATAGCTAATCAAACCAAAAGTCAAATCTGGTTGTAAAACTTTGTTCTAACGCAGAATTTCAAGAAAGACAATCTTGCCATCAGGAGAGCATGGAATAAAGTGAGAGAGATCTGTAATTTTAACTTTTAATTGATGATGTGTTGTTATAATACTATCTCATGGTTTTTTCTTCTAGTAGTGAATCATGAGTGGATATTTCCTATTCCAATTAGAAAACTTAGCTGTCGATTGAAGAACTTGCTTCTCGGCATTTATCTCTTCGAAGTTGTTAGTTTAGAAATAATATAAATTAATTTGATATGGAAGCAAAGACATAAAGTTTTAATTTGTAATTATTTTTATTTTCCAAAGACTTTGTTGACAGTTAATGCAATTACTCAATTTATAGAATAACTACGATTGAAAGCGTTGTGATTTAATTTGCTGATTTGAATTCTCATTTCCTTGCGCTCACTAGGAGATCCCCCTATGGAGTTGTGAGATAGCATAGTTTCTTTTAATTTCATCATTTTTCCACCATCCTTTTCATGTTTCATGATTTTTTTAAACTTTTTTTCAAGCATAGTTTACTCATTGTTTGTTTGATTGCAATAGGTTGAGTCTTTACCATTAAAATCAAAGCATCAAAAATATTTCTTTCATAGCTTATTGATATAAATATTCATACTTAGTCTCAGATTTAATTTCATGTTTAGTCTCAGATTTATCTTGAATGCTCATATTCGTTTTAGTTAAGAATGCACACACTAATAATCTGGAAAAGTTGTTTCATTCAATTTTTTATTTGATTACTTCTCTTTTCAATTTTTCTCTCATATTCAAATTCCTGTTGTTCAATTTTTGTAGCATAAGGGTAAATAGAATCATTTATTTTTCAGGTAATTATAATAAATTTATTTCAAACTTTCAATAGACTAAGCTTCAATTTATTTTCAATATAATAGTCTGTTATTTTTGTTTAATACAGTAGACTTTCATTTTCGCTCAATGGAATATAATTTCATTTCTACTCAGTTAGAATAGCTTTCAATTCTTGTCAATTAAATTAGTTTTGAATTCTTGAATGTTAACAAAGTTTCGCTTTGAAGTTAATCTTAGCTTAAATAGTCTTATGGAAATAACATGTGCATATACTTGATGAGAATTAGTCTTATATATATTAGGATTTCAATTTCATAATCATTCTCTTTCATCAAGAATAAATATCCCAGTATATATGGTGCACGTACACTTCACAAGTTCACAAACCCTGGTCGATAATTTAATGAAGTAATTTTTAGCAATAATTAAATTACAAAATATTTTTGGCGTCATTTCCAGGGAAGTGTATATGGGACTTTATTTTTTATCTACACCTGCATGTCATAATAGATGCATTCATTTTCAAGGTGCATAATTAAATATCATATTAAAACCATTTAGGATGCATGTATAGAGAACAATATTCTATGGGTAGATTAGTAAGTAGAGGAAGGGTATGTAGTTCAATACTAACATCACTAACCACCCTTGCTAGACCACATAGTGCCACACCATCCACTGACACTCGCTGTTCCATCCATAGAAGGTAGACATAGAATCCCTGAAGTGAAGAGATCTAAAATTCAACCTAGGGATTCACTGACCTCATCCAAAGAAGTTGTTGTTGATGATCTGGAATTACTTTCTAGTTAATTATGTGCTAGTTTCATTTCAGATATAAACATTTCTTTGCATTGTTTTACTTATCCTTCATGAGTTTGTTTAAGAGCATCTGATTGGGAAATAATGTACTTAGTGAAATTATGAATTTTTCATAAGCTTAAAAATCATAATTTTAAATGACAGAACAGAAGCAATAGTAAACACAACAAGCATATATAACATAGCTTAACACAAATAATTTTTTATAAAGGATTTCACCCTTCCTGGGCTACATCTCCTTGGTCCAACTTCATAGTGTGACCTTTGTATCAGATTCAAGTGTGCTCAAATTGTTGTTACAAGATTTAGAACGTATTGGAACCTATTCCAATGAGTTTAAAACATCATAATCTCCCAAAAATGACTATTTGTTTGTTGAATTTGGATTCTAGATGCTCTGGCAATGACCCCAACACCTTGTGGCCCTCACCTTCAAAAAATTTCAAATGCACTAAAATACCTATAGATCACCTTTTCTTCCTCTGCAACGTACTTCATTGAGTTCCCAACATGCCAATTAGCTTATAATTACTCTTTCTGAGCTCATTTTGGTCGAAAATTAAGTGAGTTATGACCAAAACCAACATTTCCCCAATTTATCCTCCAAAACTGGAGAAACTACCAGTTAAAATTCTAATTTTGGAAAATCCACCAAAATTGGTGCACCTCATAATTCTCTGCCAATTTAAGCGCTAATCCTGGATTACTGGCTGTTAAGTATGGGTTATCGTTAATTCACGCTTTACGCTTAAGCCACAACTTATTTTTAATTAATCTCCATTAAAAAATCCGTCGGATCAATGGTTGGCACCTTGTCACTCGCTCTTCAGTTACATGGGTAGGGGGTTGGCCCCCTCCAACCCCCAATAGGTCGGTAGTTGAAATTCAAATATATGTGGAAGTCTATAGGGGTAAGAAACACCCCGGAGCAGAGATGGTAATGCGTGCAGTTTGCCGGTGGGAGGTCAGGGGTTCAAGCCCCGACCCTGCCATATAATTTTACACGGCGCTGCAAAGAAGTATACCCAACCAAATCTATTGACTCTGCCTATCTGACCCTTCTCCAAAACTGAATAGTGGCTCCTCCTAAAATTGGTAAAGTCCACCGATTTTTATATAAGTTTGAAAATATATGATAATATATATATATATATATATATATATATATATATATATATATTTGAAATTCCACCATAAACAATGTTCCAAAACCTTAATATCATCAAATAATTCGACCTTAGGGTTAAGAGGTGGCCCACCAGAGAGGACATGTGGCGCCCTCTGGTTGGGTTTCACCCCAACCGTTAAAAAAATTTCAAATTCCAACTTAGGAAGAATTTGAAGGTCATTGGGCAATTTTCTCTTCACTTAACCCATCTGGCGAATCTAAAGACAGCACTTGTCATAGTGTCAATGGATGCAATCTGGAGAATATTCTTGAAATGTTGATTGTACCTGCCACATCAGCACGATACATGTTCTACTCGTTTTTTACCCGTTTTGGAAAATGAACAGTAGACGATAACTCAGTCATATGAACTCAGATTTTGATGAAACGATTTGCGCCAGAATCCTGGAGACGAACTCTATTCGGTCATTTAGTTTTGAAGCAATTTAGAGCACTTTCAATTTTTAGCTAAAACTTGAGCTTTATATCATTCCTTCCCACTAGAAGCCTTTTGGCCCCTAAAAGTATTATCAATTGTTTAGCAAGTGAGGGTACATCTATCTCACTTTTCCAATCTCCAACCATTTTTCCTTTGAAGTATCTTGACCTTTGAGTCCAACTCTAAGGTATTCAACATTCCCTCTTCTTCAAGTTCTGATTCTTCTGTCAAGTATAAGATCTTGCTAAATTTCATCAAGATATTCTGGCAAGAAATCATCTATTGATGGCATTTGAACATGCTCTCCTTGATCATCAATCAGAGGCTCAAATAATCTCAAATTCTCAACATTAACAACAGAATAAATTTTCATATAAGGAGGCAAATCTAGCTTGAATGCATTAGTACCAATCTTTTGCAGAATTTTAAATGGACCATAACAGATTGGTTTGATATTTTTACCTTCCCCTTGCAATCTTTATTTTCTTCTGTACAACCAAACTTCATCTCCAACTAGGAATTTGTGATCAACCCGATGTTTGTCATGCCTTGCCTTGTAGCTGTTTTGACTCTTCTCAAGTTTCTCTTGCACCGTGTGATGTACCAACTGAATTTTCTCAATGAACTTTCTTGATTTATCTATGTCACTATGTCCATCTATAGCAACATCTTTCTCAAATATAAATTATAATGGTGATCTTTTCAAGTACCGAAAACATGCCTCAAATGGCGATGTATTTGTGGAAGTATGTTTTGCCCGGTTGTATGCATGTTGTCTGTAGTGTAACTATTCGTCCCACAACTTAGGATGCTTGCTGCAATAGCCTCTTAGAAGATGAATAAAAGTCCTATTTACCACCTCTATTTGACCATATGTTTGCGGATGAAATTTTGTACTCTTCTTAAACTTTGTATCCATCATGTCCCGTAATTTTGACCAAAAATTCCCAACAAATCGAGAATTTCGATCACTTACAATAGAAGTAGGAAGACCAAAATGGTTCCATACATTTTGAAAGAAAATGTTAGCATTTTATTCAGCTGTAATAGTTTTCTTACATGCCATCAAAATACACATTTTTTTGAATCTATCTACCACAACATACAAATAATCATGACCTTTCCTTGACATCTAGGAAGGCCTCCTACAAAATCCATTGGGATGCTCTCCCAAGGATGAGAAGGAACTGGAAGTGGTGTGTACAAACCAAAATTCCTATTTATAGGCTTGTTGCACATAAAGAACATCCTCTAATAAAATTAGAAACACTTTCATTCATGCGGGGCCAATAACAGTACCTTTGCAGATGCGCTACTGTCTTGCCTACACCGAAATGTCCTGCAATCAATGATGAGTGCGCCTCCCTTATGATGTTGTTTCTTTCTCCCTGTCGTATACATAACTTGCCCAAGTGATTCAAAAAAGTGTTATGCACATGATAATCTAACTCTTCACTTTGGTTTCCCTTACTCAAGTTCTCATACACACCTTGAAAATCACTATCATTCACATACTGTTCAATGTAACTTTCATGCATAATAGAATTGTGCTTGAGAATAATAGTTGAATTTACAATAGGCCTAGAGAGCATATCAGCTACCTTATTGTAGATTCATTTCTTGTACCTAATAACCAAGTGAAATTGTTGTAGAAAACCCATCCACCTAAAATTTCTTGATTGTTGCAATTTGGATTGTGATTGTAAATACTGCAATGGCTAATGGTCGGTATGGATAATGGTCTCTTTTCCCATCAAGTAATGCTTCCATTTATTTACACTTTGTACCAATGCATATAACTCTTTATCTTATTTAGGATATTTATTCACAGCTCCATTAAAAGCTTTAGAATGAAATGAGATAGGCTTACCATGTTGCATGAGCACTTCTCCCATAGCATAATCACTTGCATCCATTTGGATCTCAAATGGTTGTCTTAGATCTGGAATTTCTAGTACCGGTGTCGAAATTTTATTTTTATTTAAAGCACAAAATTCTTTTTGTTGCAAATATCCTCAGTGGAAGACTTTCTTTATGCTTGTCAATGCATGTAACGGTGTTGCAATGGAAGAAAAATTAGTAATAAATTTCCTCCAATACTGTGCTGCCCCTAAAAAGCTTCTTACCTCGGTAACTGTATTGGGCTTGGGCCAATTCAAAATGACCTCAACTTTGGAAGGATCAATCTTCAATTCACCTCCTCCAACTATGTGTCCCAATTATACCATTGAAGTCTTACCAAATTCGCACTTTGACATCTTAAGAAACAATTGCTCTTTTCTCAAAACATCAAGTACCTTGTTCACATGCATGACATGTTCTTCTCTTGATTTGCTGAATAAGAGTATGCCATATAAGTAAACAATGACAAACTTATCTATAACTGGTCTAATTACATCATTCATCACTCTCATAAAAGTAGTCGGTGCATTTGTTAAGCCAAATGGCATAACTAACCACTCATACGATCCTTGTCTAGTCTTGAAAGAATTGTTCCAAATGTCTTCTTTAGCTATCATAACTTGATGATAACCACTTCTCAAATATAAATTAGTTAAATACTTTGTATTCTTTAACTGATCAATAAAATCATCAATACTTGGAAGTGGGTAGTGATCCTTTACCGTGATTTTGTTCAGTGCATAGAAATTGATACACATGCGCCAAGTCTCATCCTTCTTTGGAACCAAAACTATTGGAGAACCACATGGTGAAGTAGATGGGTGTATGATGCCTTTATTCAGTAACTCTTGGATTTGCTTCTTGATTTCCAAACTTTCCATGATTGACATGCGATACATACCAATATTCGGAAGTGGAAGACCCTGCTGCAACTAAATCTCATGTTGATTTCCCCTCTTGGGTGGCAACCCTTTTGGCTCTTGAAACATCTCGTCGTGCTAACTTGCCACATCAAACAAATAATATTTCAATTTGTCATCACATCTTTAAAAAGATTCATAGTTAACATCTTCCTTTTTCTTGATCATGAGAAGCAAAAAAAAATTAATTGCATTTACTAGCCTCTTCATTTTCCCTGCATTAACTAAAGAGATATTCAGCTTCTAGCGATGAATTCTCACAATATACTCCACTCCATATTTGATCAAATGATATTTTTTCTCATGACGGTAGAAGTTTGCTTTCCTGTCATACAAATATGGACTACCCAAGATAATCCATGAAATATCAAGTGGTACAACACCTAACTCAACTTCATCAACCAAGTTTACAGTAATAGCAAATTTGAAAATACATTTCCTTGTCACCTGTAAATTTGCATTACTGACTATCCAACCCAAAGGGTATGTCTTATGATGAGGTAAATTTTTACGGTTCAGTTTTTTAACTAAGTCTTTTGAAATCAAGTTTTCTTGTGACCCTGTATCAAATAAGGCATCAATCTTTGTATGATTTTAAATTACTCTAACATGGAATAATTATATCCTTGTGTCTTCATTTGAAGTGTTATTGTGACTGTTTTAGGTACTAGAACTTGCAATTGCTTCCTTTCCTTTGTTAACCATGGCAAATATCTTGGTTTCATCTCCTGAATCAGATCCAAGATCTTTTTGTGTGGTGGCAGTCGTCTTTTGTTTCCCTTTGTTATTTGGTTTCTTTGGTCTTATTTCAGGATGTAGTTTCCAATAGTGAGCTTCATCATGCCCCTCTTTGGAACAATGTTTGCATGTTATTTTCTCCCCTTCTTGCTTCACACTTGCATTCTTCTTTCCCTTCCATTTTCCTCCTTTCCCTTTCCCCTTACCCTTGAATGGCTTCTTCTTACTACCCTCTTCAGAGATGTTTTTACCCCTTTCTTCAAGATGCATGGCTTGCACACATACTTCATCTAATTTATTTAGGTTAAACATGAGAATAGTGTGTTTTAAGTAGGAATGTAGACCTCTTATATACTTCAAGAGTGTATCTTGTGAGTTTAAGTCTACTCCAAATAATAAATCCCTTTTCCTAAACTCTTGTGTATACTCTTGGACACTTTGACCTTTAAGTTGTCTAAAGTTTTTCCAACTCATTATTTCTTTCTGCATATAGGCTAATGGATATAATTGTCTTTTAATGGAAGAAATGAATTCGACCCAAGAAATGGAAATCTTGCCATGGATGCGTATTTCCTCTTATGTCTTTTCCTCCCACCAAACTAATGTTGCTCCTTCTAGTCTTAATGAAGCCAATTGGATTTTAATATCATCTTCTTGCATATTTTGAATTCTACAGTAAACATCTAATTGATGAATCCAGTTATCTAGTCTTTCAGCACTAACTTCTCCATTATATGTAGGAAGTTCAAACTTGATGTCCAACTTGAGTAACGAAGTCTTACCTTTTGGGATCTTTGAATGAGTATGGGTATGAGTTTTTGTAGTGGATTTGGAAGATGAATATGTTGTTGAGGATGATGACTATGGTGGTGGTGGAGAAGGAGGTGGTTTCCCACCACTAACTTTTGAGCTCCTCTCTTCCTCCATTTTACTGTTTGAAGATTCTTCTCTATGAGTGTGTTTTGAAACTTCTCCAGTTTCCTTTGCCATAAAATCTTAATACATAAGTTTCACCATCCTTTGCATTTCTTTGAAATCCTTCTTAACATCCTCTTCTTCAAAATTTTCATGAGCTCCTTCATGGCCTGACATTTTGGTTGTAGATTCAAGCTCTATATCTGCAGCTTGTATCTCTTCAACCACTTCAGCCTCTTGTGCAATTAATTCCTCTTATGCTTCAAGTGTTTCCTTGAGTGGTACTTTTGGTAAGGAGGATGCTTTCTTAGCCTTCTTCCTTCTTGTCCTAACTTCTGGACTAGCTATCATTAGCTTCCCTTCTCCTCTCTGCAATATCAATCTTGTAAGCATCAGTAAATTTGCACTATTAAAAACTCCTCAAGTAAAACAAGAAAGCAACCTTGTGCTCTGATACCAACTTCATCGGAAATTACTTGCTAGTTAATTTTGTGCTAGTTTCATTTCAGATAAATATTTATTTGCATTGTTTTACTTATCCTTCATGAGTTTGTTTAAGAGCATGTGATTGGAAAACAATGTACTTAGTGAGATTATGAATTTTTTATAAGCTTAAAAAGCATAATTTTAAATAATATAACAGAAGAAATATTAAACACAGCAAGCACATATAACAGAGCTTAACACAGAGAATTTTTTATAAAGGATTTCACCCCTCCTAGGCTACATCTCCTTGGTCCAGCTTCATAGTGTGACCTTTGTATTAGCTTAAAGTGTGCTCAAATTGTTGTTACAAGATTCATAACCTCTTGGAACCTATTCCAATGAGTTTAAAACATCATAATCTCCCAAAAATGACTATTTTTTTGCTGAATTTGGACTTTGTATGCTCTCGCAATGACCTAACCTTAAAAAATATTCAAATGCACTAACACACCTATAGATGACCTTTTCTACCTCTGAAACCTACTTCATTGAGTTCCCAGCATGCCAATTAGCCTATAATGGCTCTTTCTGAGCTCGTTTTGGTCGAAAATTGAGTGAGTTATGACCAAAACCAATTTTGCCCCAATTTCTGCTCCAAAACTGGAGAAACTGCCAGTTAAAATTCTAATTTTGGAAAATCTGCCAAAATTGGAATGCCTCGGTATTCTCCACCAGTTTAATTGTTTTATTAATTAAGCGCTAATCCTGGATTACGGCTAGTTAAGTATGGGTTATCGTTAATTTGTGCTTTACGCGCTAATGACATATTAACGTCATTAAGCCACAGTTTATCGTTAATTAATCTCCATTAAAAAATCCGTCGGATCAATGGTTGGCACCTGATCACACACTCTTTAGTCATATGGGGAGGGGCCTGGCCCCCTCCCACCCCCAATGGGGTGGCAGTTGAAATTAAAATATATGTGTAAGTATTTAGGGGTAAGAAACACCCCAGAGCAGAGATGGTAATGCATGCAGTTTTCAAGTGGGAGGTTAGGGGTTCGATCCTTGACCCCACCATATAATTTTACATGGTGCTACAAAGAATTTTGCCCCGCAAAATCTGTTGACTCCGCCTATCTGACCCTTCTCCAAAAATGATTAGTGGCTCCTCCTAAAATTGGTAAAGTCCATCGATTTGTATATAAGTTTTAAATTTTATATATATATTTGAAATTCCACCATAACCAATGTTCCAAAACCTTAATATCATCAAATAATTTGACCTTAGGGTTAGGAGGTGGCCCACTAGAGAGGACATGTGGTGCCCTCTGGTTGCATTTCACTCCAACCCTTAAAAAAATTTCAAATTCCAACTTAGGAAGAATTTGAAGGTCTTTGGGAAATTTTTCTCTTCACGTAACCCATCTGGCGAATCTAAAGATGACACTTGTCATAGTGTCACTGGCTGCAATCTAGATAATATTCCTAAAATTTTGACTGTACCTTCCACATCAGCATTGTACCCGTTCTGCTCTTTTTTTGCCTATTTTGGAAAATGAACAGCAAACGATAACTCATTCATATGAACTCGGATTTTTATGAAACGAGTTGCGTCAGAATCCTGGCGACGAACTCGATCCGGTCATTCAGGTTTGAAGCAATTTTGAGAACTTTCAATTTTTAGCTAAAGCTTGAGATTTAGATCAGTGGAAGAACCCACATCCCTATTGAAGGAGTCATATTTATTTCTTCAATGGGTGAACAACTCTTAGGACAAGAGTTAAAAGTAGCTAGTGAGGAAGAAGAAGTAGAAGAGTAAACTGCATTAAATCAGTCATTAGTAGAAGAATGATAAGAGGAGGAATTTGTTGAAGATAATCATATTATATAACCTTACATAATTTCTAAAGAATCTACAATGGCAGATGATCCAGGTGGCTCCAGAGACACACACAGGACAAAGTAGGCTGATGAAAGCTCAAAAATAAAAGTGTTTGGATTACTCTCGAACTAGGTTCAGTTTGAATATCTCATCTTTTTTATTCCAACGGCACAGACGACACTCAATTATGAGTCTGTATGAAGGAGTTAGGAGCATTAAAAATTTTGGGTTGACTTGGTGACTGAGCAGCCTTAAGGAAGGTGCAAATTCGACCTTTCCCGACCATCAGATTCCGGAAACCTCAGGCCAGATTTCGGGCGAAATTGTGCCCTTCTTAAAAGCACTCCTACAATCATTTTCGAAATTTTTAAAAATGGCTAGTAGTTCTTATTAAAACACATATTAATTAAAAAAAGGGGGGCGTCAGGCCACCACCCCCGCCAACCCACCCGACTACATAACATATTTAAACATTAAAAATTATTTGGGGCAGTGGGCCATGACCCCCGTCGCACCCTCCACCCACAACCCACACGACTATGCCACATTTTATATGATAACAACCGAAGTCGGTGGGAGTCGAACCCACCACCAGCAGGTCTGCCAATCCACCCACATAGCGACTCCACAACCCAATCCATATTCAAATGATTGCGGCGGATTTTATGGTGGTGGGCCGCCCAATGCGGGCCCGACCCCTCATACTTGTAATAAACATTAATGTTGTGGGGTTAAAAATTTAATGCCACGGTTTTTAAAAATGATTTTTCTCCTTATTACAGAGGGGGCGGGATTTGACCACCCGACCCCCTCCCTCCAATTCGGATCCTCCAACCAGTACCCCAGCACACTTCTTTAGAAATTCCACCAACATTGTAATATATAAAGTCGCCTTCTATAAGTGTGCCCAGTAGGCCAGGTGCAGACATGGAAGCCGAGGAGGAGCATGGATTTCGAGTTTTAATATTATTTTATTGCAGGTACATTGTTGCATGCAGATCAAGGAATTGGAACCATGAGCCCAGAAAAGAGGAAGGTGGAACCTTAATTGAGCCCAACTTTAAGGAGGGCGGAATTTTGACAGTGTCCAAATTTTGACATAAAGTTTGTCCCATTTGGACATTGTCAAAATTCTGCCCTCCTTAAAGTTGGGCTCAATCAAGGTTCCACCTGCCTCTTTTCACGGCTCATGGTTCCACTGCCTTGATCTGTGTGCAGAAATTTACCTACAATAAAATAATGTTAAAACTCGAAATCCATGCCCCTCATCGGCTTCTGTGTCCGCACCTAGCCTCCTGGACACACTTATGGAAGGTGAGTTTATACATTACAATGTTGGCACACTTTCCAAAGAATTCCATTGGGGTACTACTTGGAGGATCCAAATTGGAGGGAGGGGGTCAGGTGGTCAAATCCCACCCCCTCCATAATAAGGAGAAAACTCGTTTTTAAAAACTGTGGCATTTATTTTTTAATCCCGCAGCATTAATTTTTATACCAAGTATGAGGGGTCAGGCCCGCATTGGGCAGTCTGCCCCATAAACTCTGTCGCAGTCGTTTGAATGTGGAGTGGGTTGTGGAGTCGTCGCGTGGGTGGACCGATGGACCTGTCGGTGATGTGTTTGACTCCCACCGGCTCTGGTTGTTATCATATCAAATGTGGCATAGTCCGGTGGGTTGTGAGCGGAGGGTGTGGCGGGGGTCATGGGCCGCCACCCCCCCCCCCCCCCCCCCTTTTTTAATTAATATTTGTTTTAATAAGAACTATTAGCCATTTTTAAAATTTTCGAAAATGACTATAGGAGTGCTTTTAAGAAGGCCACAATTTCACCTGGAATCTGGCATGAGCTTTCCGGAATCCAGTGGCTGGGAAAGGTCGAATTTGCACCTTCCTTAAGGCTACTCAATCACCAAGTCAACCCAAAAATTTGACTGCTCCTAAATCCTTCATACGGACTCGGAATTGAGTGTCGTCTGCGTCGTTGGAATCAGAAAGACGATATCTTCAGCCTGAACCTCATTCAAGATAATCCAAACACTTTTATTTTTTATATTTCATTAGCCCATTTTGCCCTGTGTGTGTCTCTAGAGCCACCTGGATCGTCTGCCATTGTAGATTATTCAGAAATTATGCAAGGTTCTATAATAGGACTATCTTCAACAAATTTCTCCACTTATGGTTCTTCTACCAATGACTGATTTAATGCAGTTTACTCTTCTACTTCTTCTTCCTCACTAGCTACTTTTAACTCCTATCCTAAGAGTTGTTCACCCATTGAAGAAATAAATATTACTTCTTCAGTAGGGGATGTGGGTTCTTCAACTAATCTAAAGCTCAAGTTTTAGCTAAAAATTGAAAGTGCTCGAAATTTCTTCAAACTTGAATGACCAGATAGAGTTCGCCGCCAGGATTCCGGCACAACTCGTTTCATCAAAATCCGAGTTAGTATGACTAAGTTATCGTCTTCTGTTCGTTTTCCAAAATAGGCAAAAAATGAGCAGAACGAGTACAGTGCTGATGTGGCAGGTACAGTCAGCATTTTAGGAATATTCTCCAGATTGCATCTATTGACACTGTGACAAGTGTCATCTTCAGATTCGCCAGATGGGTTAAGTCAAGAGAAAAATTGCCCAATGACCTTCAAATTTTTCCTAAGTTGGAATTTGAAATTTTTTTAAGGGTTAGATTGAAACACAACCAGAGAGCGCCACATGTCCTCTCTGGTGGGCCACCTCCTAACCCTAAGGTAAAATTATTTGATGATATTAAGGTTTTGGAACATTGGTTATGGTGGAATTTCAAATATTTATAATATATATATTATTATATAGTTTCGAACTTATATACAAATTGGCGGACTTTACCAATTTTAGGAGGAGCCACTAACCAGTTTTGGAGAAGGGTCAGATAGTCAGAGTCGACAGAGGCGTGGAAGACTTCTTTGTAGCTCCATGTAAAATTATATGGCGGGGTCGGGGCTCAAACCCCTAACCTCCCGCCGGCAAACTGCACACATTACCATCTCTACTTTGAGGTGTTTCTTACCCCTATAGACTTCCACATATATTTGAATTTCAACTGCTGACTCGTTGGGGCTTGGAGGGGGCCAGCCCCCTCCCCATGTGACTGAACAGCGCGCGACCAGGTTTCAACCATTGATCCGACATATTTTTTAATGGAGATTAATTAATGATAATTTGTGGCTTAATGATGTTAATATGTCATAGCGCATAAAGCACGGATTAACGATAACCCATACTTAACCGCCCATAATCCAAGATTAGCGCTTAAAATGTAGGAGAATTCAGAGGCGTGCCAATTTTGGCGGATTTTCCAAAATTAGAATTTTAACTCGCAGTTTCTCGAGCTTTGGAGGAGAAATTAGGGCAAAGTTGGTTTTGTTCATAACTCACTCAATTTTCAACCAAACTGAGCTCATAAAGAGTCATTCTAGGCTAACTAGCATGCTGGGAACTCAATGAAATAGGTTGTAGAGGCAGAAAAGGTCATCTATAGGTGTTTTAGTGCATTTGAATATTTTTTAAGGTTAGGGCCACTAGGTGTTGGGGTCATTGCCAGAGCTTCCAGAGTCCAATTTTAGCAAAAAAATAGTCATTTTTGGGAGATGATGATGTTTTAAACTCATTGGAACAAGATCCAAGAGGCTATGAGGCTTGTAACAAAAATTTGAGCACACTTGAAGCTAATACAAAGGTCACACTATGAAGCTGGACCAAGGAGATGTAGCCAAGGAGGGGTGAACTCCTTTATCAAAAATTCTCTATGTTAAGCTCTGTTATATGTGCTTGTTTTGTTTACTATTGCTTCTATTCTATCATTTAAAATTATGCTTTTTAAGCTTATGACAAATTCATAATTTCACTAAGTACATTGTTTTCCAATCACATGCTCTTAAACAAAATCATGAAGGATAAGTAAAACAATGCATAGAAATGTTTATATCTAAAATGAAACTAACACAGCATTAATTAGCAAGTAATTTTAGATCAAGTTGGTATCAGAGCACAAGTTTGCTTGCTTTTTTTACTTGAAGAGTTTTTAATAGTGCAAATTTACTAATGCTTACAAGATTGAGATTGCAAAGAGGAGAAGGGAAGCTGCTGATAGCTTGTCCAGAAGTTAGGAAAAGGAGGAAGAAGGCTGAGAAAGAATCCTCCTTACCCAAAGGACCACTCAAGGCAAGACTTGAAGCACAAGAGGAATTAATTGCACAAGAGGTTGAATTGGTTGAAGAGATACAAGCTATAGATTTAGAGCTTGAACCTACAACCAAAATGTCATGCCATGAAGGAGCTCATGAACATTATGAAGAAGAATATGTCAAGAAGGAGTTCAAAGAAATGCAAAGGATGTTGAAACTTATGTATGAATATTTTATGGCAAAGGAAACTGGAGAAGGTTAAAACACCCTCATAGAGAAGAATCTTCAAATAGTTAAATGGAGGAAGAGAGGAGCTCAAAAGCCAATGGTGGAAAACCACCTCCTTCTCCACCACCATCATCATCATCATCCTCAGCAATATCTTCATCTTCCAAATCCACTACAAAAACTCATACCCATACTCATTCCAAGATCCTAAAAGGTGAGACTCGGTTACTCAAGTTGGACATTAAATTTGAACTTCCTACACGTAATGGAGAAGTTAATGCTAAAAGACTAGATAATTGGATTCGTCAATTAGAAGTTTACTGTAGAATTCAAAATCTGCAAGAAGACAACATTAAAATCCAATTGGCTTCATTAAGGCTAGAAGGAGCAACATTAGTTTGGTGGGAGGAAAAGATACAAGAGGAAATACGCATCAATGGTAAGATTTCCATTTCTTGGGTCGAATTCATTTCTTCCATTAATAGAAAATTCTATCTATTAGCTTATATGCAGAAAGAAATAATGAGTTGGCAAAACTTTAGATAGCTTAAAGGTCAAAGTGTCCAATAGTATACACAATAGTTTAGGAAAAGGGTATTATTACTTGGAGTAGACTTAAACTCACAAGATACACTCTTGAAGTATATAGGAGGTCTACATTCCTACTTAAAACACACTATTCTCATGTTTAACCCAAAAAATTAGATGAAGTATGTGTGCAAGCCATGCATATTGAAGCAAGGGGTAAAAACATTTCTGAAGAGGGTAGTAAGAAGAATCCATTCAAGGGTAAGGGAAAATAGAAAGGAGGAAATTGGAAGGGAAAGAAGAATGCAAGTGTGAAGCAATAAGGGGAGAAAATAACATGCAAACATTGTTCCAAAAAGGGGCATGATGAAGCTCACTGTTGGAAACTACATCCTGAACTAAGACCAAAGGAACCAAATAACAAAGGGAAACAAAAGACGACTTCCACCACACAAAAAGATCTTGGATCTGATTCAGAAGATGAAACTAAGATAGTTTCCATGGTTAAAAAATGAAAGGAAGCAATTGCAAGTTCTAGTACCACAAACACTCACAATAACACTTCAAATGAAGACATAAGGACAGAATTATTCCATGTTAGAGTAATTTATAATCATACAAAGATTGATGCCTTATTTGATACAGGGTCACAAGAAAACTTGATTTCAAAAGACTTGGTTAAAAAACTTAACCTTGAAACTGTTCCTCATCATAATCCATACCCTTTGGGTTGGATAGTCAAGAATGAAAATTTACAAGTGACAAGGAAACGTATTTTCAGATTTTCTATTATTGCAAAATTTATTGATGAAGTTGAGTTAGATGTTGTACCACTTGATATTTCATGGATTATCTTGGGTAGTCCATATTTGTATGATGGGAAAGCGGCCTTCTACTGTCGTGAGAAAAAATATCATTTGATCAAAGATGGAGTGGAGTATATTTTTAAAGCTCATCGCAAGAAACTGAATATCTCTTTAGTTAATGCAGGGAAAATGAAGAGGCTAGTAAATGCAAGTAAAAATTTTGTGCTTCTCATGATCAAGAAAAAGGAAGATGTTAACTATGAATCTTTTGAAGGATATGATGACAAATTGAAATCTGATTTGTTTGATGTGGTAAGTCAGCATGGCAAGATGTTTCAAGAACCAAAAGGGTTTCCACCTAAGAGGGGAATTTAGCATGAGATTCAGCTGCAACAGGATGTTTCACTTTCGAATATTGGTATGTAGCGCATGTCAATCATGGAAAGTTTAGAAATCAAGAAGAAAATCCAAGAGTTTTTGAATAAAGGTATCATACGCCCATCTACTTTGCCATGTGGTTCTCCAATAGTTTTGGTTTCAAAGAAGGACAGGACTTGGTGCATGTGTATCGATTTCCGTCCACTGAACAAAATCACAGTAAAGAATCACTGCCCACTTCCACGCATTGATGAGTTTCTTGATCAGTTAAAGCATGCAAATTATTTCACTAAGTTATATTTTAGAAGTGGTTATCATCAAGTTAGGATGGCTGAAGAAGACATTTGAAAAACAGCTTTCAAGACTAGACAAGGATTGTATGATTGGTTAGTTATGCCATTTGGCTTAACAAATGCACCAGCTAATTTTATGAGAGTGATGAATGATGTACTTAGACCAGTTCTAGATTACTTTTTCATTGTTTACTTAGATGACATACTCATATTCAGCAAATCAAGAGAAGAACAGGTCATGCATGTGAACAAGGTATTTGATGTTTTGAGAAAAGAGAAATTGTTTCTTAAGATGTCAAAGTGTGAATTTGGTAATACTTCATTGGTATATTTGGGACACATAGTTGGAGGAGGTGAATTGAAGATTGATCCTTCCAAAGTTGATGTCATTTTGAATTGGCCCAAGCCCAATACAGTTACCTAGGTAAGAAGCTTTTAGGGGCAGTACAGTATTGGAGGAAATTTATTGCTAATTTTTCTTCCATTGCAGCATTGTTACATGAATTGAGAAGCATAAAGAAATTCTTCCACTGGGGAGATTTGCAGCAAAAATCATTTGATGTTTTAAAGCAAAAGATAAGTCGGCATCGGTACTAGCAATTCCAGATCTAAGATAGCCATTTGAGATCCAAATGGGTGCAAGTGATTATGCTATGGGAGCAGTGCTCATGCAGCATGGTAAGCCTATCTCATTTCATTATGAAAATTTTAATGGAGCTGTGAATAAATATCCTACATATGATAAAGAGTTATATTCATTGGTACAAAGTGTAAAAAAATGGAAGCATTACTTGATGGGAAAAGAGACCATTATCCATACTGACCATCAGCCATTGCAGTATTTACAATCACAGTCCAAATTGCATCAATCAAGACATTTCAGTTGGATGGGTTTTCTACAATAATTTCACTGGTTATCAAGTACAAAAAAGGAATCTGCAATAAGGTAGTTGATATGCTCTCTAGGCCTATTGTAAATTCAACTATTATTCTCAAGCACAATTCTATTATGCATGAAAGTTACAATTAACAGTACTTGAATGGTATTGATTTTCAAGATGTGTATGAGAACTTGAGTAAGGAAAACCAAAGTGAAGAGTTATATAATCATGTGCATAACAGTTTGTTGTATCACTTGGGCAAGTTATGTATACCACAGGGAAAAAGAAATAGTATCATAAGGGAGGCGCACACATCATTGATTGTAGGACATTTCGGTGTAGGCAAGACAGTAGCGCATATGCAAAGGTATTGTTATTGGCCACGCATGAATGAAAGTGTTTCTCGTTTTATTATAGGATTTTATTTATGTGCAACAAGTAAGCCTAGCAATAGGAAGCATCTTTTGTACACACCACTTCCAGTTCCTTCTCATCCTTGGGAAAGAATCTCAATGGATTTTGTAGGAGGCCTTCCTATGTCAAGGAAAGGTCATGATTATTTGTATGTTGTGGTAGATAGATTCAGCAAAATGTGTATTTTGATGGCATGTAAGAAAACTATTACAGTTGAAAAAATCGCTAATATTTTCTTTCAAAATGTATGGAACCATTTTGGTCTTCCTACTTCTATTGTAAGTGATCGAGATTCTTGATTTGTTGGGAATTTTTGGTCAAAATTATGGGACATGATGTATACAAAGTTGAAGAAGAGTACAGCATTTCATCCGCAAATAGATGGTCAAACAGAGGAGGTAAATAGGATTTTTATTCATATTCTAAGAGGCTATTGCAGCAAGCATCCCAAGTTGTGGGACGAACAGTTACACTACATACAACATGCATACAATCGGGCAAAATATTCTTCCACAAATACATCGCCATTTGAGGCATATTTTGGCTACTTGCCAAGATCACCATTGGAATTTATCTTTGAGAAATTTGTTGTTATAGATGGACATAGTGACATAGATAAAGCGAGAGAGTTCATTGAGAAAATTCAGTTGGTACATCACACAGTGCAAGAGCAACTTGAGAACAGTCAATGCAGCTACAAGGCAAGGCATGACAAACATCAGGTTGATAAAAAATTCCAATTTGGAGATGAAGTTTGGTTGTACATAAGCAAAGAAAGATTGCAAGGGGAAGGTAAAAGCTCAAACCAATCCGTTATGGTCCATTTAAAATTCTGGAAAAGATTGGTACAAATGCATTCAAGCTAGATTTGCCTCATATGCAAATTTATTATGTTGTTAATGTTGAGAATTTGAGATTGTTTGAGCCTCCTTTGATTGATGATCAAGGAGAGCATGTTCAGCTGCCATCAATAGATGATTTCTCGCCAGAATATCTTCATGAGATTCAGCAAGATCTCATACTTGACAGAAGAATCAGAACTTGAAGAAGAGGGAATGTTGAATACCTTAGAGTTGGACTCAAGGGTCAAAATCATTCAAAGGAAAAATGGTTGGAGATTGGAAAAGTGAGGGAGTTCTACCCACACTTGCTGAAAATTTGATAATATCTTTTGGGGTCCAAAAGGCTTCTAGTGAGCAGGAATGATCTAAAGCTCAACTTTTAGCTAAAAATTGAAAGTGCTCGAAATTGCTTCAAACTCGAATGACCAGATAGAGTTCGTCTCCAGGATTCTGGTGCAACTCGTTTCATCAAAATCCGAGTTCGTATGACTGAGGTATCGTCTGTTGTTCATTTTCCAAAACAAGCAAAAAAATGAGCAGAACAGGTACAGTGTTGATGTGGCAGGCACAGTCAGCATTTCAGGAATATTTTGCATATTGCATTCAGTGACACTGTGACAACTGTCGTCTTAAAATTCTCCAGATGGGTTAAGTGAAGAGAAAAAATACCCAACGACCTTCAAATTCTTCCTAGTTGGAATTTGAAATTTTTTTAAGGGTTGGAGTGAAACCCAACTAGAGGGTGCCATGTGTCCTTTCTGTTGGGCCACCTCCTAACCCTAAGGTCGAATTATTTGATGATATTAAGGTTTTGGAACATTTTTTATGTTGTAATTTCAAAATATATAATATATATATTGCAATATATATATATATATATATATATAGTTTCAAACTTATATACAAATCGACGGACTTTACCAATTTTAGGAGGAGCCACTAATCAGTTTTGGAGAAGGGTCAGATAGGCGAAGTCGACATATTTGGTGGGGTGGACTTCTTCGTAGCGCCGTGTAAAATTATATGGTGTGGTCAAGGCCCCAACCCCTGATCTCCCGCCGGCAAACTACACGCATTACCATCTCTGCTCTGGGGTGTTTCTTACCCCTATAGACTTCTGCATATATTTAAATTTCAACTGCTAACCCGTTGGGGATTGGAGGGGGCTAGCACTTCGGGCGAGCCCCCTCCCCATGTGACCGAAGATTGCATGACCAGGTGCAAACCATTGATCCGACGGATTTTTTAATGGAGATTAATTAACGATAAGTTGTGGCTTAATGACGTTAATACATCATTAGCGCATAAAGCGCGGATTAACGATAACCCATAATTAACCGCTCGTAATCCAAGATTAGCACTTAATTAATACAGCGCTTAAACTGGCAGAGAATTCGGAGGCACACCAAATTTGGCGGATTTTCCAAAATTAGAATTTTAACTGGCAGTTTCTCCTATTTTGGAGGAGAAATTTGGGCAAAGTTGGTTTTGGTCATAACTCACTCAATTTTTGACCAAACTGAGCTCATAAAGAGTTATTATAGGCTAATTGGAATGCTGAGAACTCAGTGAAGCAGGTTTCAGAGGCATAAAAGGTCATCTACAAGTGTTTTAGTGCATTTGAATATTTTTTAAGGTAAAGGCCACTAGGTGTTGGGCTCATTTCCAGAGCATCCAAAGTCCAAATTCAGCAAACAAATAGTCATTTTTGGGAGATTATGATGTTTTGAACTCATTGGAACAGGTTCCAAAAGGTTCTGAAGCTTGTAACAACAATTTGAGCACACTTTAAGCTAATACGAAGGTCACACTATGAAGCTAGACCAAGGAGATGTAGCCCGGGAGGGGTGAACTCATTTATCAAAAATTCTCTGTGTTAAGCTTTGTTATATGTGCTTGTTGTGTTTACTATTGCTTATTTTTAGTCATTTAAAATTATGCTTTTTAAGCTTATGACAAATTCATAATTTCATTAAGTACATTGTTTGCCAATCACATGCTCTTAAACAAACTCATGAAGGATAAGTAAAACAATGCAAAGAAATTTTTATATCTGAAATGAAACTAGCACAGCATTAACTAGCAAGTAATTTCGGATCAAGGATCCTTGAACTTTAACTCTTATACCATATTAGAAATTGGAAATCACATTAGTAATTAACTATTAATCCCAAGATAGAAAGAGGGTGTTAATATACATGGTTTCAATGTCGAAGTATTGAAATATGAGATGAATGTACAATAAATATATTAATAGGTTAATCATAAGATCATCTATATATATTATTTTATGGTGTAAATAACTCCCTTAAAATAAATAAACTTAATCCACCTCAATCACCTTAAACACACCCAAGATCCAAGTTTTATGCCTCGACTTAAACACCAATCAACCTAATATATACCCCACTAATCGACCACTTAGTAAACCTTCCATTACCTCCAAAATGGTAATAAGTGACCCAAAAAAATTCATAAGAAATGTCCTTCTATTATAACAATTTTCCATCAACTTAAATTGTCTTTCATTGATTCTAGTTGCTTACAATTAACTTCAATCAGAATTCATTTTAAAATATCTTGTCACCATAGCCTCATTCAAAGGATTTGCGATAAATTAGTGTTGTTTAGAAGAGGTAATTTTCTATTTGATTCTCCGAACTTAAAATTGAAATGGGAAAGAGTTACAGAAAATCGTTTTGTTAGTTAGTTCACAAGGTATATGTTTCAATATGTAATATTTTTAACAACTTACAATGAATGCATAGATTAAAGCATACCTCATTCATCCATTTATTATCAAACAACCATACAAGTATATGAAACCTATTTACACGTGTTTTATTAATAGGCATGGAAATTAAAGTTTTTGAAATCTTTTTAAGAAACTTTGTGTATTCGTTAAACGTGTTTTCCCCTTCTATTTTGTTTTATATCAAGTGAATTAATATTTAATATTTTATTTTTCATAAATAAAAAATAAATAAAATAAAATAAAATAAATTTCAATCATTTAAAATATTAAATTTAACAATTCAATTAAAACAAGATGAAGATTATTAATGTTGGTAATTGTTAATTATTTTTTTAAATTAAATGATTTATTACTTAATTTTAGAGTTCCTTTCACTACCTAACCTTCCTACATTACCTTTGTTGGATCTTACACGTGCAATGACCTTCCTACATTGTCTTTACTACACCTTATATGTGCCATGATCTTCTTACATGACCTTTTTCGCACTCCACTACGACATCATCGCTACTTAATATGTTGGATTGATTTAGGTTTGTGGATGTTATTCGGTTCTACATCACCTTCCATACACCCCTTCATATACATAACCTTATCTATAGTGCAAGATTGATCTCTTCACAGCAGCCTAGGATATTCAATAACTCTCGGTAATGGAGGGGTGGCAGGACCACGGGTGATATTCTTCGCTCCAATGACTCATTTGAAATGACCTTCTCATGGGACTTGTGAAAGAGATCCAATAATCAAGTTGAATCCTATGCTCTTTTACACGGGTTAAGGCTAGCCCGAATATGGAAGATACCAAGTATTTCAATTATTGGAGATTCTAGTATTATTATTCAAAGCTTGATTAAGAAGACCCTCCATAAAGATATGCACTTGAAATCTATTAAAAAAAAATTGGGGGGTTCCTAAATAAATTTGAGCCATATGAATTGCACCATGTTTTTAGATAGCACAATCAATTGGTATATTCCTTGACTAATATTGGTGTTTCGTTAGCCTTAGGAGAAATTAAAATTATGAATAATTCTTCATTTTGTCCCATACCATAATCACATGGGAAAAAAGTTTACGGAAAAAATAAATCAATATTGATGGTGTCAAATGGAATAATATTGGACCAAGGCGCATGCAAGGTTGAAATTACATAGACACTAGGGAGATCAATGGCTTCATCATTTGACAATGCCCATTGTGGAATGTAGTGGTTACAGCCCATTAAGATTTGGATTATGTCTCTAACCCACACATTTGGTTCTAAGGGGATTTTACATGGCAAGGGCCATATCCAATGTGCCATCAAAGGTCAACATGGCCTCCTCAGGAAAAGTTGTTGTACTTGGAAATCATATTTGTACCTTACTCATTGTTCATAATGTTGCATCTAAGGGGTGGCATAAGGGTAGGATGGGAGTGGAGGTTGACTGGAGTGGCATAAGGGTAGGATGGGTGATCTTAATAGGAATATTAGTTTTCTTGTGCTAAGATCCAACTCAGAATATAAACAAAGTTCTTGAGGATTGAGAGGTTAATTGAAAGTTTAATATGAGTTTTTATGTGAATTTCATGAGCAAATTAACATAAAAAAAAGCACTGAACAACATCATCTAACAGACATGAACATCACCATAAACAGTAACACAACAACACATGATGAAGGAGTTCACCCCGCCTGGGCTACGTCTCCTTGGTCCAGCTTCCAATGGCTTGGCCCTCTTCTATTATGCTCAAAAGTATGATTTCATGTGTTTACAATGCTCAAACATCTCTCAAAACTTGTTCCATCATCTCCATAATGCCCAAAAATTCCTGTGTAGCCTCTTTCTGCATCGAATTTTGTCAAAGACTGAAGAAGTTATGACTTCCCCAATCTTTAGCACTAATCACTCCACAATTTCGCCAAAATCCAGACCAGTCCTACAAATTTGCCCTTAATTGCACTAACAGAGCGACAATTTAGCAAAATTTCAGGCGAAATTTTCTGACCGTTAATTTTTCCACTAACGCAATAAATCTGCATTTTCAACCATATGATATGGTTGGAATTAATTTTTTTTAATAAATTTCGGCGGTCAAAAAATAATTTTAAATTTAAAAATGGGTGGTATGGCCTCTGCCTTCGTCGCGCCCCTGGTTCCATGGTAGTGGTCGTATATAATATATGGGGGGAGGGGCTAAGCCCTGGCCCCTTCCCCCAAACTCCACTGAATTAACCTTTATATAACGTTTTTTCCATATATTTTAACAAGAAACATGTAGCGTGGTTGGTAATGCATGGCGTCGTTATGTGGGAAGTCTAGGCATCGAATCGCATGGAGTGCAGTTCGGACTTAACCAATTTTTCATGGGCCCCATGCTTCTTGGTGGGCCCGTGCTGCCATGTGGCGGCCTCCGGTTGGACCACGTGGCAGGATGTGGTTGGCCACCACCCGAACCAATAAAATTCAACCAACTAGCATGCAATGAAAAACAGACAAGTGGCAAAGCCTGACAAGGTAAAAAAAATTACATTTTGACCAACTAGAAGAGGCCATATGGTAGCCTTCCACTAGCCCAATTTTTTTCCCTGTTAGCTGCCATTTTTGAAAATTTTCGCTATTTGGGAAATCGGGTAGAATGTGTTTCTAGGAGAATACGGTGTCAGTTTTCCACAAAACAAGTTGTGTTGAATTCAAAACGATGATATCTACGCGGTCATTCAGGTTCCACACCATTCTGACAACTTTCATTTTGTAGCATAATTTGAGCACCTGATCACTCCTCCCCACTGGTGATCCAGGTGGATATTGGTGGCCACCCGCCTATTCCACTTGGGCCCCCACCATTGTCTCTTTCAGTTTTTCAGTTTTGAAATAATTTACTATTTTTAGCAGTTTTTCGGGTCCTGAACTTCCGGAGCCGTTTTGAGGCCCTAAATGACATTTTTTGGGCATCGCGCCTCCAGCGAATATCATTCCATTCCGAAATCATTATCATTCCATTCTGGAATGATATTCGTGGCGAAATTTGTAGTCCTCGGATAGAGCTTTCTAATGATGTATCATGTGCGTCAAATAGAGATATTATGCCAAAGTTACGTCCCTGGGAAGTTGAAACACCAATTTACCCAAACGAGGCCCATAGTTTTGGCGCTTCATCTCTTAGGGTTAGGTTTTTGGATGTTTAGGATTCTCCATTGTTTCTCAATAATAAATAGGCCCTCGAGCCTCATTGTAACTCAGTTCAGAGGCCTGTAGCCGCCACATCTCTTCTCAGAGATAGCTACCAGTGCCCTAGCTAGTTTTATTTCCATTCCGTCTGTAAGCAAATTTCAGTTCTTTGATATTAATGAAATGAAGTGTTATTTCCGCTGCATCTCTGTATTTATGGTTATGTGTTTATTCTGTTGCGTTCCTGCATAAATCCGGATCAGTGGTATCAGAGGGGTCTGCTTTTTCTCGATCCTTCTCTGCATGTCCCCAACGAGGTCGGGGTATAAGGAGCTAGGGCTTGATCTGGTGGAACCTTTGCAAGATCAGCCTCGCAAACCTCGACGGACGCCCATGGGGGACGAAAAGAAAGATTAGGGAGCAGGAGATCCTATCAAAATATTGCTCGAGGAGGCCCTCGAAAAACAAAGGAACGCGATGATGGATAACTTTGCTCAGATCCTTCAATGGCTACCCACCGGCGGCGCATCTGCATCCAGCAGCCACTCTGGAGGCGCGACTCCTTTTAAGGTACAAGTAAATTTTGACATTCACATATTTGAGGGTCAAATAGACGCAGATGCCGTAGATAGATGGTTGAATCTGTTAGAAGGATATTTCTCGGTTCATGACTTTTCAGACCGGGAGAAGATTATTTTTGCACTCCTCAAAGCTAACCCCCATGTTAAGGACTGGTGGGAAACCTACTGTGAGAACAAGGACCAGACAGAACCCTCTCTGTTCTCGGCCGTACCAACTTGGAATTCTTTTCGAGACGCCGTCAAGGAACAGTACTATCCCGTGGGGAGCTATGAGGACAAGTACATACAATGGACCACGCTGCGACAACAAAGGGATCAAGATGTGCATGAGCCGACGAATCTGTTCCATACCCTGCGCACAAAGTTGGGTATCAAAGATTCAGAGAAACATTTGGTGCTAAAGTATCGCAGTTGTCTGCACAGATACATTCAGGAGGAAATGGAGTTCCTCGACATCTCCTCGCTTGGTACGGCATACCGGTATGCCGCCAAGATTGAGCAGAAATTCAAACAGAAGAAGCGAGACTTTGGATCTGTGAATCAAAAGCAAGGAAAAGGTGCTTCCAAACCGCAGAACAAAGGACAGAGCATGGCGGCTAAAGACAACCCGTCAAAGCCACAAGAAAAGAACAACACCGTAAAGCCAAAGAAGGACACGGGAAAGTGGTGTGAGTTCCATACGAGCTCCACTCACAACACAAGTGAGTGTCGGGCCAAGCAGTCGCTAGTGGCCGAGATGAGGGCTTCTGAGTCAGATGCATGCTCCGACTCCGAATCAGAACCTGAAAAGGGGAATGAAAAAGGGAAACAGATTATTGATGTGGATCCCAACGCCACTGTTGCCACTACAAAGATCCAGAAGGAGGAATCGGAAGATCCAGAGGAGGAGGAACGTCTCTTCCACTCCCAGATGTGGGTAAAGGGCTCCCCTGTACAGTTCATTGTCGACAATGGGAGCCAAAAGAACCTCATTTCAGCAGACATCGTGAAGCGGTTGGGCTTGCCGACCACAGCTCACCCACATCCATACACCATCGGGTGGCTTCACCAAGGACGAGATCTCCGCGTCAGCCAGCAGTGTCGCCTTTCCTATAGCATCAAGCCCTTCACGGATGAGGTATTATGTGATGTTGCTCCTATTGATGTTTCTGATGTATTATTAGGACAACCATACTTGTGGAAGCACCATGCTGTGTATGAGTCTCGACCTCATGCTGTCATTGTTACTTTGGGAAATAAGTTGTACAAGATACCAGAGGTACCACCTCCTGCGGCTATCTCTTTGGTTAGTGCAAAACAATGCAGTAAGCTCATTTCCCAAACCAGGAAATTCGTTTTCCTAATGATCCGCCCCCAGGGCAAGAAGAAGATCGTGGCCACAACCTCCAGACAGGGCTCCTCTACACGACAACAACAAATGGATAAGGTTGTGGAGGAGTACGGGGACATCTTCACCTCACCCACAGGGGTTCCTCTGCACTGTCAGGTCAAGCACCCGATTGATCTGACCCCAGGTGCGCTGCTACCCAATGGACCGATCTATCGGCGCTCTGTTCTGGAGAATGATGAAATCAAGAGGCAGATTCAAGAGCTGTTGCAGAAAGGTCACATCAGACCAAGTTCATCGCCCTGTGGGAGCCCGATCGTGTTGGTACAGAAGAAGGATGGGACGTGGAGACTCTGTATTGACTATCGGGCGCTGAACAAGATCACTGTCCGGAATAGGTACCCAATCCCACGGATCGATGACCTTCTGGACCAACTCAAAGGTGAAAAATATTTCAGCAAGATCGACCTGAAGTCTGGGTATCACCAGGTACCAATTGAACCCTCCGATGTGTGGAAGACTGCCTTCAAAGCCAAGGAAGGCCTTTTCGAATGGCTGGTCATGCCTTTCGGGTTGACGAATGCTCCCGCCACCTTCATGAGGATGATGGATGACATCTTGCGGCCATTAACCAACTCATTTGTAGTGGTGTACTTGGATGACATTCTGATCTTCAGCCAGACTTGGGAAGAGCACCTTCACCACATCCGACAAGTCCTCCAAACACTGCGGCAACACAAGCTGTGTGCCAATTTGGAGAAGTGCACTTTTGGCATGACCCAGGTTCAATATCTGGGATATATTATTGATGAAAGGGGGGTGCATGTGGATCCAGCCAAGATCCAAGTCATTCGGGATTGGCCAGCCCCAACCACTATAACAGAGCTTCGCAGCTTTCTCGGTCTTGCTAATTTCTACCGGAGGTTCGTGTTGGGATTCTCTCATATCACTTGGCCCTTGAGTCAAGTCACCAAGGGAGGAGCGAGAGCAAAATTCTTTTGGTCGGAACCTCAACAGAAGGCATTCACAGAATTGAAAAATCGCCTCTGTTCTGCCCCAGTGCTCACATTACCCGACTTGCAACAGCCATTTGAGATCGAGACAGATGCCTCTGACTATGCTATTGGGGCAGTTCTTACTCAACAGGGACATCCAGTGGCATATCACAGTGAGACATTGTCTGAGACAGTTCGCAAGTATCCCACCTATGACAAAGAAATGTATTCCATTATGCAAGCCTGTCGACAATGGAAGCATTACATTTTGGGGAAGGAAACAATCATCCACACCGACCACCGGCCCCTGCAGTTCATACAGACACAAGGGAAGTTGCAGAATGATCGCCATCCGAAGTGGTCCACATATCTGCAACAGTTTCATTTGAACATCAAGTACAAGAAGGGTAGCACCAATAATGTTGCAGACTGCCTCAGTCGACCACCGATCGTGGCGCTCACCACCGTGCTCAACTCTTGTGGGCACGAGACTTCTGATTGGCCGCTTCTCTATGAGAGTGACCCAGAATTCGGCCACACTTACAAGGCACTCTTGGGGGGCACGCAAGTTCCAAATTTTCACTTCCAAGATGCACTTTTATGTCACCTGGGACACCTTTGTGTTCCTTCAAGCGAGCGTGCCAAGATGATATGGGAAGCACACTACAGTCGAGTCGCTGGGCATTTCGGGGTTGAGAAAATAGTAGCAATACTACAGAAGTATTTCTATTGGCCGAACCTTCGAAAGGATGTCGAGAAGCACATTAGATCCTACACTACTTGTGCCATTGCCAAACCGACCATCAAGAAGCAAGGCCTATATACTCCACTACCTACCCCTAGTCGACCGTGGGAATCCATCTCCATGGATTACATGTCGGGCCTGCCTTCTACTAAGAATGGAAATGAATGTGTTTTCGTGGTCGTTGATAGATTCTCGAAGATGGCCATCATGGCGGCCTGTAAGAAGAATATCACAGCAGAAGCCACTGCTAAACTCTTCTTTGAACGAGTGTGGGTGCACTTTGGGATCCCACAGTCTATCATATAAGATCGAGATAGCAGGTTCCTCAGCACATTTTGGTCCAGCCTCTGGTCAATGTTGGACACAAAGCTCACCAAGTCCACAGCTTTCCATCCCCAAACAGATGGCCAGACAGAGGTCGTCAACAGAATGATTGTACACATTCTAAGCATGTACAATTCAAAGCATCCATGCACATGGGACGAGAGCCTCCCTTATGTACAACATAGTTATAACAAAAAGGCCTCCACGCTCAATTGGCCATAGCCCCTTTCAGGTGGGCTTGGGATTCCAACCACTATGTCCCATTGACATAGCCATGCCATTTGTAGTCGCTCAGGGGGTCCCGATATTACTAGTATAGTCCCTTATTATTGTTAGTGTAACCCCCTTATTGTTATTATTGAACCCCTGTAACCCCCATTTTGTTATTATTGTGCCCTTAAATTATTATTGTTAGGTCGGCTAGGATTACATTGTGGCCCACTAGGATTACATTATGGCCCCATGGACTCCTATATATAGAAAGGAGGTTTTGTAAATTGTATCATCCAAGAATTGTTCATTTATGTAATGTATTGGAGGTTTCTCCCTCGAAGTGGCTTATTTCTAAGGCGTTGATATCTCTTTTCTTCTATTTTTGGAGCTGGTTACACAACATTTGGTATCAGAGCTTTGGATTCTAGGGTTTCGCTGCTCCAAACAGGTCATCGTGGCATTTTTGCTATAACTTTTTTTCTACGAAGTTTCAGAAGCTGAAATTTTTAGGGTGCGAAGCTACAATCCTGAGGAAGATTGTCTAAAAATTTTAGAGCTTGGTTCGTAATATTTTCGGAGATATCATCTGTAGAAGTTAGGTCTTTTTTCAAGCTCCTAAACAGGTCATCGTGGAATTTTCGCTATAAATGTTTTTCTACGAAGGTTCAGAATCTGAAATTCATATGGTGCGAAGCTTAAATCCTGAGGAAATTCATCAAAAATTTTCAGAACTTGGTTCGCAATATTTTTTGAGATATGATCTGTGGAAGGTAGTGATTTTTTAGGCTCCTGAATTTCATCTCAAAGAGGTGATCATGGGAAAAGTTCAATAACTCTCTCTCTGGGAAGTGGATTTGAGTTCCGTAAAAAGTGGTCGCAATTACATAGCCTGTAGTTTCTTGGCTATCAATTTCAGAGACAAAGGAAAAAACAGTGACACGTGGCAAGTCGTACAAGTTCGCTCTACTGAACCAGTCCATAATTAGGTCATTGTTGAGAATCCAAATCAGGTCAGACCTGTGGCATTTGAAAGAAGCTTCAGAGGGCTACTACAGGGCTGAATTTCAGATATCGAATATTTTCAATTACAGAGATAATCCAATTTCAATATCGAGCTCCTCAAAAGCAAGAAAAAGGTGTGTATTTTTTTTTTTTCCGAATTGCATAAGTCTTGTTTGAAGAATCAATTTGAATTGATTCCAAGGGCATATCAGTATTGGGTTCTAAAATATGCCTCGTAAAAATAATTCAACACCCATTAAGCCTTCAGAAGGGTCTACTATGACTTATGAAGATGAAGAATTGCAACATGATCTATCAAAATTACAAGAGCAAGTGCAACAAATTTCACTCTCGCAAAGAGCAACAAAAAATGAAATGGAGGTTTTGAAGAAAGGTGTGGAAGAGAAGATGGATGGCATGGAAGCTAAGATGGAAAACATGAAGAATGATCTAAAAACAGACGTCGAAGGTTTGACAAAGTTGATACAAGAACGGTTTCCTAATGGTGAAAAGATAGTAGAAGAACCTCATGATGAGAACAAAATCAATGTTAATTGTGATTTGATAAACTCTAATGTTGGCGGGAAGAACCAACATATTCCAAAAATGGATATGAGTAAGTTTGATGGAAAGGATCCTGTAACATGGATACTACAAATGGAGCAATATTTTGATCTCCATAATTTGCAAAACACACAAAAGGTACGCATTGCAACTTTACATTTAGAAAAAAATACATTTGTATGGTATCGATGGCTTTGCTCCCGTAAAAAAATTGTCACTTGGTCAATTTTTACGAAAGAAATGATAGCACATTATGAGGATACAAAGAGCAACACCTTCTTTAGCCAATTGATAAATCTCAAACAAAAGGGTTTAGTGGGGCAGCACATTGAGGACTTCCAAAAATGGAATATAAGGGTAACTGATATTCCAGAGGAACACAGGATTGATCTCTTCATAGGCACTCTAAAGGATAACATACAACATGAAGTTCGTGTTTTGGAACCTGATTCATTGGAGAAGGCATTCAGGTTGGCAAGAAAAGTTGAATGTAAAATTATGGCGACAAGGAAGCCTACCACTCAATTCTATAAAGAAGGAAGTGTTGCTACGCCTAGATTTCCACAACCTACAAGGTTAACACCACAACAATTGGAAGAAAAAAGAGCAAAAGGGCTTTGCTACAGTTGTGATAGCAAATACACTAAAGGTCATAAGTGTGCTGAGAAGAAATTATTCTACATAGATTGTGAAGAGGAAGACGAAAATGAACAAGAACAGGATATACACCTGGAACCAGCCCTAGAAGAGGAAGAAATGAATCCGACCATATCGTGTAAGTGGAAGAACTTACCCACTAAAGATTCTACATGGGAGGATGAGAATTTTATACAGAAGCACCCAGAGCTACTCAAGCGTTGAGGACAACACTTTTTTGAAGGATAGGGGCATGTTAGGTCCCTATATTACTAGTATAGTCCCTTATTGTTGCTAGTGTAACCCCTTATTGTTATTATTGTACCCTTGTAACCCCCATTTTGTTATTATTGTGCCCTTAAATTATTATTGTTAGGTCGGCTAGGATTACATTGTGGCCCACTAGGATTACATTATGGCCCCATGGACTCCTATATATAGAAAGGAGGTTTTGTAAGTTTTATCATCCAAGAATTTTTCATTTATGTAATGTATTGGAGGTTGCCCCCTCGAAGTGGCTTATTTCTAAGGCGTTGATATCTTTTTTCTTCTATTTTTGGAGCTGGTTACACAACATGCTTAGGCCGATTCAGCTCATGTCCAGTCTGAAGTTGACAAAGCAAGTAGCTTCATCGAGCGCATTCAACACATCCGCCAACAGGTTCATGATATATTGGACAGAGCCAATGTGAAGTACAAGCAGCGCCATGATCAACACCGGGTGCCACACAACTTCCATGTGGGCGACAAAGTATGGCTACATTTGCAGAAGGAGCGCCTCACTGGACCCCACCGCAAGCTTCGCCCGCTCCGATACGGGCCGTACACCATCACCAAGGCTGTAGGGAACAATGCCTTCGAGCTTAGTATTCCTCCATTCCTTGGTCTGCACCCAGTCTTCAATGTGGATCGCCTTCGTCCTTACTTCCCACCTCTACTGGACACCTCATACATTGCAGAACAACTCACACCAACAGAGTTAAACCCAGACTGCATGGAACAGGCCACCACAGATTGTATCATGGACATGCAAATCAAGAACACTCACCAACAGAAGATCCAATTGTATCGGGTTGTCAAAGCTGGCCAACTCTTGCACCAAGGAAAGTGGTTCACCAGGGACCAAGTTCAGCAGAAATTTCCTCATCTCATGGAGGAGCTTAACGCAATGGGGACCATTGCTTCCTAAGGGGGGAGGAATGATCTAGGTGGATATTGGTGGCCACCCACCTATTCCACTTGGGCCCCCACCATTGTCTCTTTCAGTTTTTCAGTTTTGGCATAATTTACTATTTTTAGCAGTTTTTCGGGTCTTGAACTTCCGGAGCCGTTTTGAGGCCCTAAACGACATTTTTTGGGCATCGCGCCTCCAGCGAATATCATTTCGTTCCGAAATCATTATCATTCCATTCCAGAATGATATTCGTGGTGAAAGTTGTAGTCCTCTGATAGAGCTTTCTAATGATGTATCATGTGCGTCAAACGGAGATACTATGCCAAAGTTACGTCCCTGGGAAGTTGAAACACCAATTTACCCAAACGGGGCCCATAGTTTTGGTGCTTCATCTCCTAGGGTTAGGTTTTTGGATGTTTAGGATTCTCCATTGTTTCTCAATAATAAATAGGCCCTCGTGCCTCATTGTAACTCAGTTCAGAGGCCTTTAGCCGCGACATCTCTTCTCAGAGATAGCTACCAGCGCCCTAGCTAGTTTTATTTCCATTCTGTCTGTAAGCAAATTTCAGTTCTTGATATTAATGAAATGAAGTGTTATTTCCGCTGCATCTCTGTATTTATGGTTATATGTTTATTCTGTTGCGTTCCTGCATAAATCCGGATCAACTGGAAGCTTTTGGACCCCAAAATATCACTTTCAACTGTCAAGTAGATGATGGTACATCCCCCTCATCTTTCCAATCTCAATCCATTTGGTATTTGACGAATTTTTTTCCTTGAGCTTCACTTGAAGGTAACCAACATTCCCTCATCTTGAAGACTTTGTTCTTTTGTCACGAATGGCGTCTTGCTAAAGCTCCTTAAGGAATTCTGAAGTGAAATCTTCAAAAGATGGAATCTAAACATTACCTCCTTGTTCTTCACTTTGAAGCCTCTCCTTACAAAAGTGACTCCAAAATCCATCATCGACCTGGTACTTGCAATCGATAAAATACTTGTACTTGCCTTTGCTCTTTTCAAGATGATCTTGCACTATTTTTTGTACCATTTGGATTCGTTCAATGAACTTCTTGGGTTTTTCCATCTCGCCATCAAAAGCAACATCCTTCTTACCAAGATGACACAACAAATTATGATGCAAATGGTAAAAAAATTCCACTACTTGGTTTACTTGACTCAAGCTTGAATGTACATCTTGAAAGTATGCATATTGTTGAACATAACTTTCATGTAAAACAAAATTATGCTTGAGTACAATAGTTACACAAATAATAAGCCTAGAAAGCATATCAACAAACTTGTTGCTTATACCTCTCTTATACCTTTTGACCAAGTGGAATTTTTGACGAACACCCATCAAATGAAAGTGCCTTAATCGGTGCAACTTAACCAATTCACCATTAAAATTCTCTGAATTAAATTAAATGGAAAAAACATTTGCATCAACCTGAAACTCAAATTACCTTTCAAGTTTAAAAGAGCAAATAAAAGCGTTGAAATGATATTTTGCTTCGAACCATCACATGCCTTTTTTTGTTTGCCTCCCCACTGGAAGACCTTTTGCACATATGTCAATTAATGCCAAGGAGATACAATAGAAGAAATATTAACAAAAATTTTCCTGCAACATTGAGCTGCTCCCAAAAAACATATTATCAAGATGACCATCTTGGGTGTTAACCAATCCACAATGGTGTCAAACTTGGAGAGTTATACCTTCAACTTACATCCTCCAACATTATAGCCCAAGTAAATCAAAGAATTTTTACCCAACTCATACTTTCACATCTTCAAAAACAAGTGTTCATACCTTATGACATCAAGTATTTTTCTCTTATACATGACATGTTCATAATGAATTTTTTTGAAAATGAAAATGTCATACAAGTGGACTATCTCATCTAGAAATGACTCCAATTCATCATTCTTCATATGCATGAAAGTAGTAGGAGTATGGAAAATACCATAAAACATAATAATCCATTCAAACAAACCTTGTTTGATGTTAAATGTTGTATGCCACATACCTCCTTCAACAACTCTTCTTTAGTGAAAGCCACTCATTTTGTCCCTCACAATAAAATGCTTTCCATTCTTCCAGGGCATCAAAACCATAGGTGCACTACATGGTGGAAGAGATGGTCGATTGAATCCATTGTTCAACAAATTTTGGATTTGCTTTGGTATTTCTGCACTTTGAATTTTTTACATTCGATGCATGTCAATGTCACAAAGAGAACATTCTTGTTGTAAAGGATTTTCATGTGGGATTCCATTCTTCTTGAGAGGCAATCCCTTCACATCCTAAACACCCGATAATCATGGTTAATTACATCAACCAAATCAAAATTGAAACTTGAATTACAACCATCAAACGCTTCATAATCATCATCAACATTGGGTTTGATCATAAGAAGCACTAAATGTTTTCTTGAATTGACTAGCATTTTCATTTTCCCTGCATTAACTAATGATAGATTTAGTTTCTTACAAGGGGCTCTCACTATGTACTCCACACCATATTTGAACAAGTGGTACTTTTTTTCATGGCGATAGAAGATTTCCTTTCTTTCATAGAGGTAAGGACTTCTGAAAACACTCCCTGAAATTTCAAGTGGTACAACATCTAATTCCACTTCGTCAATGAAGTTTGTGGTGATTGAGAACTGGAAATACACTTTCTTGTAACCTTTAAATTGGTATCCTTGCATATCAAACCCAATGGATATGGCTTGAGATGAGATATGATTTCAAGATTAATTTTCTTGACTAAGTCTTCAATATCAAGTTTGCTTGAGACCCACTATCAAATAGTGTGTCGATTTTTGTATGTTTTGAGACAACCCTCACATGAAATAGTTCAATTCTAGTTTCTTCATTTGAGGTAATAGTGTAACAATTTGAAGTGATAGTACTATAAATGGAGTTCTTACCTTTTATCCCCATGGTTGTGATTTTAGTTTCATCACCCGAATTGGACCCCAAATCCTCTTGAGTGATTGCAATTGTCTTTTTCTTCCCTTTGTTGTTCAATTTCTTGGGCCTCATATATGGATGAAGCCTCCAACAATGGTTTTCATCATGACCCTCCATGGAACAATGCTTGCATGTCACTTTCTATCTTTCATTTTTAACGGATGCACTTTTATTTTCTTTGAAACCCTTTCCTTTCTAATGGCTTCTTTTTACCCTCTTCTAGAATATTTTTCCCTCTTGCCTCAAGGTGAGTGGCTTGCACACAAACCTCATATAGACTATTGGGATTGAACATAAGGATAGTATGCCATAGGTAGCTATGTGAACCCCCTATATACTTCAGAAATGTGTCTTGTGAATGCAAATAAAAACCTAACATAAGAGCTCTTTTTCTAAATTCCTGGGTGTAATCTCGCACACTTTGACCTTTAAGTTGTCTAAAGTTCTGCCAATTCATGATGGATTTTTGCATATATGTTAGAGGGTAAAATTGTCTTTTAATTTCAGAAATGAAATTATACCGAGAGAGTGAGATCTTACCATGTTTTTTTAATCTCATCTTGTGGCTTGGCTTCCCACCATACTAGTGATACACCCTCCAGTATCAATGAATCTAGTTGTATCTTTGTATCAACATCTTGAAGGTTTTGAATTCTGAAATAGACCTCCAACTGACAAACCCTGTTGGGTGTGGAGCCTGATTTTCATCCTGATTCAGAGATCCTTGTTTTAGCTGGATGTATACCCCAGGAAAACTGTACACCCTTGCAGCGGGGGAGTGCGGGGGGGATTTGTCCCCCCCGCAGGGTCTGGGGGGTCCGGGGGCCAGCGGTTCCCCGGCGGGGGTTTCGGGGCAATGCCCCCGAAGCTAAAAACAGATATAAAATTTCCTTGTAAAAGTATAGCAATTTCTAGTCAATCTAGGCAGTTCATTAGGCGGATTATCTAACGGTAGAAGTTATGTTTAGTTTAGGGTTTTTTGTCCTAGAAGGAAACCCTCTCTTTGTATGAGTGTATTGTATTGCGGCTGTGTATTACATGTGTATTATCTGAGCGGGAAACAGATAGGGAGACTGTGAGAGAGAACAGAAGATATTACAACGGATATGTTGTAGGTTTTGTCTCTTCATTTTGCTGGATAATAGAAAGGAAGGACTAGTTGTTTGGGGTGGACGTAGCCCAAACTAGGTGAACCACGTATATCTGTGTCTCTTTGGTTTTATGTGTTTTGTGTGCTTGTATTTTCCGCATATTTTATGTGTTGCATTACTCTGTAATATATAATTTTATAACAACTGGTATCAGAGTCGAAGGTATATTTGGCTGATAAACTCGCAGGAAAGAAGGGTTCCTGGTTCGAGTGGGAGCAATGGCGGAAGATGGTAAGTTTAGGGTCGAGAAATTTAACAGCCAAAACTTTTCGCTGTGGAAGATGCAGATGGGAGATTATTTGTATCAGAAATATCTGTACCTACCATTGAGCAGAAAAAAAAAGAAACCGGCAGCCATGACAGACGTGGAATGGAACATTCTCAATAGAAAGGCACTCGAAATAGTACGGTTGTGCCTTGCGGCATCAATCGCCTTCAATATTTCAAAGGAAACAACAACAGAGGGTTTGATGCAGACATTGGCGAAACTATATGAAAAACCCTCGGCCTCAAACAAGGTATTTCTTATGAAACGACTATTTAATATGAAGATGTCGGAAGGTGCATCTGTTGCAGACCATTTAAATGATTTTAATATAGTTACCAGTCAGTTAAGTTCTGTAGGGGTAAACTTTGATGATGAATTTAGAGCTTTGTTATTCTTGTGCTCATTTCCAGAGAGTTGGAATGGTTTAGTAATGGTCATTAGTAACTCTGTCTCTGGATCTATTACTTTAAAGTTTGATGATGTTTTTAGTGCTATCCTTAGTGAGGAAATGCGACGGAAAAGCTCCGGTGAGACATCGGGTAATGCTTTGAGTGCAGAGTCTAGGGGAAGGAGAATGGAAAGAGGAAAGAGCTCAAGATATCATAGTAAATCAAGGAAAGACAGATCCAAGTCCAAATCGGGGATAGTGTGCTGGAAATGCGGAAAGAAAGGACACCTAAAGAAAGACTGTAGATCTTGGAAGGGAAAAGAAGGAGATGCGCAACAAGAAAACAATCATGAAGCAAATGTGACAGGTGATGTGTTACGAGATGCTTTGATTATTTCTTTCGAAAATGTTATTGATTCTTGGGTAGTAGATTCAGGGGCCTCATTCCATGCCACACCTGATAAGAAATATTTTCATGACTATGTTCAAGGATATTTTGGACAAGTCCGTTTGGGTGATGATAAATCCTGTGAAATTGTTGGAATGGGTAAGGTTATTGTAAAACAGCAGAATGGAAACCAATGGCTATTAAAGGAGGTAAGGCATGTTCCAAATCTAAAGAAAAATCTGATTTCAATAGGGCAGTGAGGCGGTGAAGGTTGTGTAACAACTTTCACAGATAAAGCCTGGAAGGTCACCAAAGGAGCCTTGGTAATAGCAAAAGGCGAAAAGGTTGGCACATTGTATTTATGCAATGGTATTTCTAACTCTGTTAATGCTTTAACTTCCAAAGGAGCAGATGCAGCATTATGGCATCATAGGCTCGGACACATGAGTGAGAAGGGGATGAAGATTCTTCACTCAAGAAATTTGTTGCCAAGTTTGAAGAATGTTGACTTGGATTTCTGTGAGAATTTCATTTATGGAAAACAAAAGAGAGTCAGATTTCTCAGAGTTTGGAAGAAAAGAAGAGTGAAAAATTGGATCTTGTGCATACAGATGTATGGGGACCTGCTCAGTTATCATCTCTCGGTGGCTCTCGCTATTATGTTACGTTTATTGATGATGCAACTAGAAAAACTTGGATTTATTGTATTCAAAATAAATCTGATGTATTTGATACTTTCAAGAAATGGAAAGCTTTGGTTGAGATTGAGATAGGAAGGAAGTTGAAGTGTCTCAGATCAGACAATGGAGGTGAATATTGCAGCAAAGAGTTTGATAGGTACTGTTCAGAGCATGGAATTCGTAGAGAGAAGATAGTTCCAAGAACACCACAAGAAAATGGTGTGTCAGAAAGGATGAACAAAACAATCATGGAGCGTGCAAGGTGCATGAGATTGCATGCGGGATTGCCTTTACAATTTTGGGCAGATGTTGTAGATACTGTTGTTTATCTAATAAACAGAGGGCCTTCAATTTCCTTGGATGGTGGTATTCTAGAGGAAGCATGGACAGGTAAAAAGGTAAACTACTCTTTTTTAAAGCCTTTTGGTTGTGAGGCCTTTGTCCATATTAATAAAGAAAAAAGAACAAAGCTTGAGGAAAAATCAAAGAAATGTACCTTTATTGGATATGGTGCTAATGATTTTGGTTATCGCTTATATGATTATGAAAATCACAAAATCATTAGGAGAAGAGATGTAATATTCAATGAAAAGTTCTTGTATAAGAATCAGTTGCAGGAAAAGAAACAGGAAAAAGAAAGCAAGGAATACGCGGTTCTTGATGAGATAACTGAAAAAGTAAAGGTGCCTGAAAATGATAATAATCAACAACCACAGCAGCAGCAACCACCACAACAGCAACAGGCACCTCAAACACCTGAAAGTGGTGTTAGAAGATCTACCGGGATAAGTAGACCCCCTGAACGATACTCTCCTTCATTATATTATTTATTGTTGACTGATTCTGGTGAACCTGAATGTTATGAAGAAGCAATGCAGGTTGAAAGCAGGAAGAAGTGGGAGCTATCCATGGAAGAAGAGATGGACTCCTTAATGCATAACCAGACTTGGGACTTAGTCAAGTTGCCTGCAGGTAAAACTACATTGCAGAATAAATGGGTTTACAAGCTGAAGGAAGAAGATGGAGGAAAACAAAGGTACAAAGCTAGACTTGTGGTGAAGGGGTTTGCACAAAAGAAAGGTATTGATTTTGATGAAATATTTTCTCCTGTTGTTAAGATGAATTCAATCAGAAATATCTTAAGTCTTGTAGCAGCGGAAGATTTACATCTTGAACAGTTAGATGTAAAGACAACATTTCTCCATGGAGATTTGGAGGAAGAGATATACATGCAGCAACCAGAAGGATATGAGGTAAAAGGGAAAGAAAAATTTGTGTGTAGGTTAAAGAAGAGCTTGTATGGCTTAAAGCAGGCTCCAAGGCAGTGGTATCTAAAATTTGACAAGTTTATGTCTAAACAAGGTTATACTAGATGTCACTCTGATCATTGTGTTTATCTAAAAAGGAAAAATGATGGCAGCTATATTATATTGTTATTGTATGTAGATGACATGCTTGTTGCAGGGTCTAACATGCAGGAAATAAATGTGCTCAAACAAAAATTGGCAAATTCATTTGCAATGAAGGATTTGGGAGCTGCAAAACAAATCCTTGGTATGAGGATAACTAGAGACAGGAAAAATCGAAAATTAACACTGTCTCAGAATGAGTACATAGAAAAGGTGTTGAAAAGATTTAATATGCAGAATGCAAAACCAGTTAGTACACCTTTTGCTAGCCATTTCAAACTTAGTAAGGAGATGTGACCAAAGACCCAAGAAGACATGGATTATATGTCTAAAGTTCCATATGCATCAGCAGTTGGAAGCTTAATGTATGCAATGGTCTGCACAAGGCCTGATATTGCACATGCAGTGGGAGTTGTAAGTAGGTACTTGAATAATCCAGGAAAAGAACATTGGATGGCAGTAAAATGGATTCTCAGATATTTGAGAGGTACCACAAATCAAGCATTATGCTTTGGTGGTTCAAACATTGCTCTACAGGGATATGTTGATGCAGATATGGCAGGTGACAGAGATAACAGGAGGAGCACTACAGGATATGTATTTACTGTAGGTGGAACAACTGTCAGTTGGGTTTCAAAAATCAAAAGTGTTGTTGCACTTTCAACAACAGAAGCCGAGTATGTTGCTGCTACAGAGGCTAGTAAAGAAATGATTTGGTTACAAAGGTTTATGGATGAATTGGGTAAGAAGCATGATATGGGCACGTTATATAGTGATAGCCAAAGTGCCATTCATCTTGCAAAGAACTCAGCATTTCATTCCAGGACTAAACACATACATCTCAAGTACCATTTCATACGGTTAGTATTGGAAGATGGAGAGTTGAAGCTGGAAAAGATACACACTAGCCAGAATCCTGCAGATATGCTAACAAAAGTTGTAACCAGGGAGAAACTGAGAATGTGCTCAATTTTAATTGGTCTTCAAGGATGATGATGAAGATGAGAAACATCCAGGTCCAAAGAGGAGTCATTGTCCAGCAAATGAAGTAGCAATGGAGTTGCTACAATCAGTCTCCAAGTGGGAGGTTGTTGGGTGTGGAGCATGATTTTCATCCTGATTCAGAGATCCTTGTTTTAGCTGGATGTATACCCCAGGAAAACTGTACACTCTTGCAGCGGGGGGGTGCGGGGGGGACTTATCCCCCCCGTGGGGTCCAGGGGGGCTGACCCCCCCGGCTGGGGGGTCTAGGGGCCAGCGGTTCCCCGGCGGGGGTTTCAGGGGCAGCACCCCCGAAGCTAAAAACAGATGTAAAATTGCCTTGTAAAAGTATAGTAATTTCTATTCAATCTAGGTCGTTCCTTAGGCGGATGATCTGATGGTAGAAGTTATGTTTAGTTTAGGGTTTTTTTCCCTATAAGGCAACCCTCTCTTTGTATGAGGGTATTGTATTGCGGTTGTGTATTGCATGTGTATTCTCTGAGCGGGAAACAGATAGGGAGACTATGAGAGAGAACAGAATATATTACAATGGATCTGCTGTAGGTTTTGTCTCTTCATTTTGCTGGATAATAGAAAGGAAGGACTGGTTGTTCGGGGTGGACGTAGCCCAAACTGGGTGAACCACGTATATCTGTGTCTCTCTGGTTTTATGTGTTTTGTGTGCTTGTATTTTTCGCATATTTTATGTGTTGCAATGCTCTGTAATTTATAATTTTCTAACAAACCCAATTTTCAAGCTTCTCTGCATTCACTTCACCATTATACATAGGCAGCTCAAATTTAATATCAAGTTTTAATAAGATTTGTTTACCGATTCCTTTTGAGGTATGTTGATGAGTATGAGTAAGGGTTGTAGTAGTGGAAGAGGATGAATATGAAGGTGAAGATGGTGGTGAGGATGATGGTGGAGTATATGGAGGCTTAACACCATTTCCATTACCTCCTCCTCCTCCTGGAGAACCCTCTCCTCTTGGAGGCATGGAGCTTTCACCCTGCAACCTTGTGTTCCTCTCTTCATAGAGGACCTTCTCCATCTCTGTCATGTCAAGGAAATCCTTCCTAAAATCCTTCTCATCCTCTGACATGTTATCATTTTCTCCTTCATGAGGCATGCTTATTGAAGCTTCTACTGCAACTGGAGGTGAATCTTGTGGTGGAATTTGTGGCAACTGTGCCCTCCTTCTCCTTGCTCCAACTAGAGAACTTGCACCCACAAAATTTCCTTCTCTTCTCTTGAGCTTCAACCTTGTAAGCATTTAAACACTTGCAAAAAAAATTAATCCTCCTTGCAAAAATAAACCGAGTGCTTTGATACCAAATCGATCTAAATGGGGATATTAGTCTTATTGTGCAAAGATCCAATTCAGAATATAAACAAAGTGCTTGAGGGTTGAGAGATTAATTGCAATTTTAATATGAGTTTTATGTTTTTTTATGTGAATTTAATGAGAAAATTAACATAAACAAAACAGTGAACAACAACATCTAACAAACATGAACATCATTGTAAACAGTAACACAAAAACACATGATGAAGGATTTCACCCCACTTGGGCTACGTCTCCTTGGTCCAGCTTCCAATGGCTTGGCCCCCTTCTATTATGCTCAAAAGTGTGATTACATGTGTTTACAATGCTCAAACATCTCTGAAACATATTCCATCGGCTCCAAAATGCCCAAAAATTCCTGTGTAGCCTCTTTCTGCATCAAATTTGGTCAAAAACTAAAGAAGGTATGACTTCCCCAAGTTTAGCACTAACCACTCCACAATTTCCCCAAAATCCAGGCCGGTCCTACAAATTTTCCCTGAATTGCGCTAACGGAGCGACAATTTCATGAAATTTCAGGTGAAATTGTTGGACTATTAATTTTTCCACTAACGCCATAATCCGCATTTTCAACCATATGATATGGTTTGAATTTTAAAAAAAAAATTAATAGATTTTGACGGTAAAAAAAAATAATAATAATAATAATAATAATTTAAAAAATGGGCGATGGGGCCTCCGCCTCCGCCGCATCCCTAGTTCCATGGCAGTGGTCATGTGAAATATATCGGGGTGGGGGTCGGGGCTAAGCCCTGGCCCCTTCCCCCGAAATTTGTTGAACTAACCTTTATATAAGGTTTTTTCCATCTATTTTAACAAGAAAAATGTAGTGTGGTTGGTAATGCATGGCATTGTTATGTGGGAGGTCTTGGCATCAAATCCCACGGAGTGCAGTTCAGACTTAAGAAATTTTTGGTGGCCCTCGTGCTTCCACGTGGCAGCATGTGGTTGGACACCATCCCAACTAATAAAATTCAACCAACCAGCACCTAATGAAAAACAAACAAGTGGCGAAGCCTGACAAGCTAAAAAAAAATTACATTTCGACCAACCAAAAGAGGCCACATGGAAGCATGCCACTGGCCCAATTTTTTTTGTGTCAGCTGCCATTTTTGAAAAATGTACCTGTTTGGGAAAGCAAACAGAACTCATTTCTGGGAGCATACGGTGTCGGTTTTCCACGAAACGAGTTGCACCAGATTTAGAATGACGATATCTACGTGGTCATTCAGGTTCCACACCATTCTAAAAAAAATTATTTTTTATCATAGTTTTGAGCACCTAATCAATGGGAGTGGAGGTTGATTGGAGATATAGGAGATAACATTATACTAAGGAAATAATTCACGTTTACTCACCCCACACTTTCTGAAGCGGGATTTTGTTACTCGTACAATTCAACCTTCAAAAAGGAAATGAAACTCGATGATGGCTAGGTAGGAGAAACCTTTCCATATTTAACAATTTGAAAAATCTTTGCTTTTCTTTATTATTAAGTTGGCATACAACAATTTTTGGGATGGTATGTTGGCAGAAAACCTGCTAGTTTGAATTTGGATGAAATTTGGGGTTACATTTAATCTTTTCTTGGGAACAATCTTGTTTAACTAGATTATTTAGTAATTTTTTAGCTTCAATTCAATCAGAGGCCTCAATTGTTGTTGATAGTCTTGTGCCTTGGAACCAAGGAATATGAGTGGCTTAAAAACTTTAAAACTACAATTATTGGGTCCAATGTATCAAACCAATGGGGGAAGATTGTAAATTGGGCTACGGAAGTTATTTTTGTCTCTCTAGGTTTGTGGGTCACTTTTTTATGCATACAATGTGTTAGCTTGAACTTGGTGGAAATTTGGGGGGAAATTGAAAATTGTTTTGGGAACAATCTTGTTTGGTTGAATTATATGTAAATTGGTCAGCTTCATTACCAATAGTGTATTTAATTGGTGTCGATAGCATCATCCCTCAGAAACAAGGTGACTCATTGAATTAAAAAGATTGAGCCCTCAACTGCTCAGACCGGTTTTTATGAGCAGTGGGGGAGGTCAATAAACTAGGCTCCATGAGTTTGGGATTTATAGTTGCATACTTTATCTAATTAATATTTCAACCTCCATCAAAGCTAGCTTCAATAAACAAAGTGAATGCACAGAGGCTCATGAAAAAATTAGAAAACACTCAACAACTTGTGAGGGTCTCCTTTTATGCTTGGCTTAATCAATTCCTATCGATCCTATCCATTGTGAACAAAGGGTGCAAAGAGAAAAAGGAGGAAGATAGAACAATGTCGTGACTTCCCTGTGAGGAATACAACAATAATGGAGTGAATGGCTCATCTTTAATATGAAATTATTTCTTTGCAACTATGCCATAACCAATTGGCCTCTTGTATGACCATTGCCATGGAGTTTCTAGTTGAACATCAGACTTTGATGCATATAAAGGAGTATGATATTTCAAGTCTTCATTAAAAAAATGAAGAGATACATATTCAAGTAACAAGTTGTCATTGGAATCCTCCTTGTCAAGTAATATCATCAACATTGTACCTAATCCAAATGTAACAATGCCCCTTTAGAGGGGGGGTCTCAGTCTAGCGATATCACCCCTCCTCTGGATAATTACTATGTTAGTATGTAAATGTTGTCAGAATTTTATGTTTTTTACCATATATAGGAATTTAGGAATAATATTTTGATTTAAAGGAACTCAAAGTTTTTCACATAATGGGAATTCCAAATATGAATAGGATTGTGCACCAACTAATGGATATAGCCATTTTTTGATGTAAGAGTTGTGTCCACAACACATTTTCATTAATGAAAATGTTCCCATTATGGTTAAAATAAAAACTCTAGGTAATGGTTGCTCATAACTTCTTTGTATTTTTTAGAATGCCTCCCTAACTACACACTGAGTTTAAGAGTTCTCCATCTCTTAGGAAATCCTTAAAAATGGCTCTAGAAAAAAACAAATACATATATAAATCTAATGAGAAATTTCAAAGGGAATGCTACAAATCATTTGTTGTCATACCTTGGCTAATATTAGAACTCCTCAAACTCTTAATTTAAAAGGATATAACAATAAAGAAAAGTGACATTATTAATTGATTCTAGTAGTATGGATAGCTTCATTAACTACAAATAAGGGAAACTTATTGGTTTCTGTATATATCCAGCAGCATAGCTTCAAGTAATGATTGTATATGGGAGTACTATAAATTTTTCAAAGAAGTTACATATTAAGCTAACTATGGGGGATTATTTCTTTGATACTCCAATTATTTCAATCCAAATATATGGCATCGACATTAAATTATGGTACAATGATTGCAACCATTAGGAATAGTGAAGTTTTAATTTTGACGAATTTTTCATGAGATTCTATTTGGAAGGCAAGGAAATTGAACTCAGACATATGCAAGAAAAAATATCTAAAGTTGTAAGCTATAATAACATGAAAAAATCACTTCCTATCATATAATAGCCTGAGTGTTTGGGATTAATGGTGTAAATGTTTCCCACATTTATTCAAATCCCTTGATTGACCTATTAAGAGTGTCTTTGTGGGATATGCATGCAAATATTTGGGGCTATAGTGGTAGCTCGAGAGTTTTTGCCTTGTGATTCACCCAACTGGTTCTCTATATATATGGTGAGAACTTGGAGTAATTTCACGTTTAGGCCTGATATATGTTCAAAATCTAAACTTTATACACCCATGTATCATCCAATGAGTAGTTAATAATCATTCCAATGTATTTTTTGAGATACCAAAGGTATTACCCCTACTAGTGAACTAATCCTATAGAGACTTCATCCTAACATTTAAACCTATAAATACCCCTTATACTTAGAAGAGTGATATTGAGCATACCGTTAAATAAAATCCTAGGTGTCAACATCATTTTACCTAGCCAAAGTGTTTTCTCATCACAAGTGGTGATGGTTTACAAAACATATTTTTTATGGTGTCTATAACCAAATTATAGATAGTGCAACAAAAACACCATTAAAGAGCACAAGAAGTTTTTTATTCATGTGATTATTGAATCATTAAGTGAATTGCATGGATCAAATTTATTTAGTAAGTTTGATCATCCGGTTAGAATAAGGGGTGAAGATATCTTCAAAATAACCTTTCAAATGCATGAAGTTCATTATGAAGAGTGTGCTTGCGGGCTATGCATGAAATAATTGGGGGTTATAGTGGCAGCCCAAGAGTTTCAACCTTGTGATTCACCCAACTAATTCATTGTCTATATGGTGAAAACTACAAGTAATTACACATTTATGCTCGATATATTTTCAAAATATAAATTGTATAGACCCTTGGATCATCCAAAGGTTTTTTATTAATCACTCCAATTAATTTGTTGAGATACCAAAGGTATTATTCCTACTAGTGAATTAATCCTATAAATCCTTTATCCTAACAGCTAACCCTATAGATACCCCTATGCCTTGAAGAGTGATATTGAGCATATGGTTCAAGAAAATCCTAGATGTCAAAATATTTTTACTTAGCTAGAGTTCTTTTTCATCAAAAGTGGTGATGGTTTATAAAACATTTTGTTTATGGTGTCTATATCCAAATTATAGAGAGTGAAACAATATCACCATTACAAAGCGCAATAAGTTTTCTATTCATGTGATTAATGAATTATTAGGTGAATTGCATGGATCAACTTTCTTTAGTAAGTTGGATAATCATGTTAGAATAAGAGATGAAGATATCTTCAAAATATCCTTTCAAATGCTTGAAGATAATTATGAAGAGCATTCTTGTGGGCTATGCATGCAAAAATTGGGGGTTATAGTGGCAGCCAAAGAGTTTCGACCTCGTGATTCACCCAATTTCTTCACTATATATATGGTGAAAACTAGGAGTAATTGCACATTTATGCTTGATATATTTTCAAAATCTAAAATTTATAGACCCTTGTATCATCCAAAGGGTTTTTAATAATGATTCCAATGTATTTGTTGAGATACCAAATGTATTATTCCTACTAGTGAACTAATCCTACAGAGCCTTCATCCTAACATCTAACCCAATAAATATCCTTGTACCTAGAAGAGTGAGATTGAGCATATGGTTCAAGAAAATCCTAGATTTCAACAAAATTTTACCTAGCTAAAGTGATTTCTCATCACAAGTGGTGATGGTTTACAAAACATATTGTTTATAGTCTATATCAAATTTATAGAGAGTGCAACAATATCACCATTAAAGAGCACAATAAGTTTTCTATTCATGTGATCAATGAATCATTAGGTGAATTTCATTGATCAACTTTATTTAGTAAGTTGGATCATCATGTTAGAATGAGGGATGAAGATCTCTTCAAAATATCCTTTCAAATGCTTTAAGATCATTATGAGTTTTGATGATGTCTTTTGACCTTACTAATGCACATTCAAAATTTGAAAGCTTTATTAATCCTATTTTCAAGGCCTTCTTAGAAAATATGTTTTGATTTTTTTATGACATGCTAATTTACAACAAACCTTGGAAGATCATGTATATTATTTTTCCATGGTATTATAAACATTGAAGGAACAATATTATATGTAAAACCTTCCAAGTGTACTTTTGGGGTTCAAGAAAAGGAATATTTAAGTCATATTATATCTCATATTGGAATCAAGGTAGACGCTAATAATATTAAAGTTATTATGGGTTGGAAAATTCTATAGCATCCTGAATTTTAATCCCTATCAATTATGGTGTAATTGTGCAAATTTAATTTAGGTTGGTGAGCCAGTATGTTTTGGTCCAAGGTTCATATATTGATCAATATGGCCAAATGTTGAGTTATGAAAATTGTACATTGAAACTAATTTTTTTAAAACAATTAAATTGTTGGTTATAACACGAGAGGGGTGGTAACATTGGGGGGTTATGATTCCACTAGAGATGGGGCTACGACATGGTCCAAGAAAAATTTACCACATGCCCAAACTAGTTTGTTATTATCCATCTAATCCCTCCTTCACTTATTAAATCCCAACCATTGAATACGAAAGTATGGGTTGAGTACTTTCATGTAAGAGGTGCATGGGAAATTCATCTCACCTATTTATGACAACATGGACAAGGAACAATATTTTTTGAAAATTAGAGAGCCAAAGGTGTGAAGAAAAAAGGAAATTCGAGGGGGAAATTGAAAAGAAATGGAACAAAAAGCATCGGCTAGGAGAAAAATCCCTCCTAAATATCCAATTGAATACATTTCACACATATATTTCACTATTTTTACTTTATGTTAAATGATGTGTTTTGATGCTATGTTTTACTAAGTATTTTTATGTTTTTACATAAATAATTTGTATTCATGATTTTATAAATCTTCAATGGATGCTTGATTATTTTGGGCATGGTGCATTTAATTTGGTCTCAAAGTTATTTTTGATAGTAATATGGTCAAACAAGGCAATTGGGTATGTTATAATTCCAAAAACATTGAATAAATTTTAAGGATTCTTAGGATAGATGGGCTATTATTGTAAGTTTTTCAAGAACTACAATTCAATAGTAGCACCTCTAACATCATTATTGAAAAATTATGCCTTCTCTTGGAATCAAGAAGCAATCCATATTTGAACAAGTTGAGTTCATGTGTATCCATGCCTAACTTAACAAGAACCTTTTATTATAGAGAATTATGCCTCAAAGCATGGCCTTGGTGTTCTTTAATGCAAGAATAAATACCTATTTCCTATGAAATATACCTACTTAAAAGAAAGAAGTTATGCAAGCCCATTTATGATAAGGAATCGTCAACCATATTGCATGCAATTAAACAATGGCTCCCTTACCAAATGGAAAGACACATCAAGGTAAAAACAAATCATAATATTTTGGAGTAATTCTTAAAACAATTATTATCTTAGAAAAGAAACAAAAATGGGTCACAAAAGTACTAGTCTATGACTCTAAAATTATCCATAATAAAGGGAAAGTAAATGGGGCCGCAAATGCACTTTCAAGGAAAGAAGAAGACATAAAGGCCTTACTTTGAGATGTATCAATTCTACAAGGTGATTGGTGGAAGAAGTAAAGAAAAATTCATGGAGGAAGCTCATTGAAAAACAAAACAAAACCATAGTTCATCAAATAAATTTATATAGAATAATGATTCACACTAATATAAGGATTTATTTTATTTATGTTAGTATTTCCAACTCAAATATACCCTCACATAGTTCACACTTTTCCTATGGGAAGAAACTTAAGATATTTGGAAACTTAACACAGAAAAAGAAAGATTTTTTCTAGAAGGATCTTAAAACTACGTTCAAAAGAGTGTACTTTAGTATATCATTTTCCAACATAAACAGGGAGAGGGAATCAAGATATGTGTTCTTTAAGTATATTTAACCATACCAAGTCAGTGTCCAGAACAAGTGTCGATGAATTTTATCACAAGTCTACCAAATTATGACGGGAATAAGTGATGGTGATGGTGGATAGAATCACAAAGTATGCCCATTTGTATGCACTTTATCTCCATTTTAAGTCAAGTACAGTAGCCACGACATTCATGGAAAAAAATTGAAAGATGCATGGAAACAAAAAGATTATTGGGAGGGATAGAGATCCATTTTTCACTAGTAATGTTTAGATTAACTTGTTTTCTTTCTTGGGTAATCAATTGCCTCACAACTTATCTTATAATCATCAATCTAGTGGATAAAAAAAGATTGTGAATAATTTTTTATAAGGTTATATCCATTGCTTTGCATCTAATAAATAGACATAATGAGTTATGTTTACCCTATAAATAAGTGTGGTACAACAAATTCTTCCATAATTCATCCACAATTTCAACATTTATGGCTCTTTGTGGGTGTTTTAAATTCATGTTGTATACCTTATTAATGAAAACATGGTAGGTATCTTACTAGTACATTTAATTTTCAACCTAGGGCTAGTGTGCTTTTGAGGTGACACACAAAATATATCCAAGGATTAAAAAATGTCTATGATAAAGTTTTAATATGTTATCTATGAACTAAATAGAAATACAAATGTACTTATGATCTGAATGGGAATATTAGTGTTTGTTGTGCTAAGATCCAATTCAGAATTTAAAGAAAGTGCTTGAAAATTATGAGGTTAACTGCAAGTTTAACATGATTTTTTATGTGTTTTTATGTGAATTTCATGAGAAAATTAACATAAACAAAACATTGAACAGCATCATCTAACAAACATTAACATCACCATTAATAGTAACACAATAGCACATGACGAAGGAGTTCACCCTGCCTAGGCTACGTCTCCTTGGTCCAGCTTCCAATGGCTTGGCCCTCTTATATTGTGCTCAAAATTGTGATTACATATGTTTAAATTTCTCAAACATATCTAAAACTTGTTCCATCAGCTCCAAAATGTAAAAAAAATGTCTGTGTAGCCTCTTTCTGCATTGAATTTGGCCAAAAACTAACTTAGTTGTGACTTCCCTAAGTTTCTGCACTATTCGCTCCACATTTTCCCAAAATTTTGGCATCATCCTACAAATCCACCTGAAATTCAATTAACTGGGCGCCAATTTCGCCAAAAATAGGGCGAAATTTTCGAAGCGTTTAAATGCCCAATAACACTTACAAACTAGATTTCAAATCATATCAACTATGATTATATATATATATATATATATATATATATATTAAAACCCGCGCAGTTGGGCTAACCACCAGACTTGGCATTAAACGTGGGCACATGTCGGCAGTTTTTGTTGTGGTTAATGATGGCAGTTCCAGCTTCAGCGGTTACGATAAACCGCGGTCTTCGCTCCCGGTCACATTTCATATCTACATCGGTTAAGTTTGATGTTACGGTTATGTGGGGGGGCCACAGGGTTAGCCTCCCGCCCATGGTTCTCGCCCTCGGTGTGGTGACTAGGGCTGGGACTAGACCCCGGCCCCCTCCCCCCATGGCAGAACCCATATCACCATAATATCAACCCGACACCATTATATACTAACAATAAATGTGATGGCGTGGTGGAAAAGTCTCTCTGCTTGTAGCTTGGAGGTCGCGGGTTCAACCCCCGCTGAGACTCAACCCAAAATTTTGGTGGCCCTCGGGATGCCACGTGGTGGCCTCTAGCTGGGCCACGTGGCAGATTGTGATTGGCCACCATGAAAATCAATAATAATTTTCCAAATCAAACAAATAAAAATGTGCCACTTGGCACCATCCCATATGCATGAGGAAAACCCCTTTGACCGGTCAAACTGCCACGTAGGCATGCCTAGTCAGCTGTACAGGCTAATGACTAGGTTTTCCTGCATTTTTTTTTTTTTTTTTAGAAAGTGGACAGAACGCATTTCTCGAAGCATACGTTGTCATTTTTTCGCAAAATGAGTTGCACTGGATTCAGAATGAAGAGATGTACGCGGTCGTTCAGGTTCCACACCATTCTAACAACTTTCATTTGTAGCATAATTTTGAGCAACTAATCACTCCTCCCCACTGGAATCTTTTGGACCCCAAAATATCACTTTCAGTTGTTCAAAAAATAAGGGTACATTTCCCTCACATTTCCAATCTCGATCCATTTGGCCTTAGAATGATTTGTGCCTTTGAGCCCCACACGAAGGTATTCTACACTACCTCGTTTTGATGTCCTTATTCTTCAATCAAGAATTGTGTCTTGTTGAACCTCATCAAGGTATTCAGGAGAAAAGTATTCAATAGAAGGATTCTAAACTTTTTCTCCTTGATCTTCAGTCATAGGAGGCTCGTACAACCTCAAGTTCTCAACATTAACAACAGATTAAATTTTCATGTATGAAAGAAAATCTAACTTGAAGGCATTTTCACCAATCTTTTCCATAATTATGAAAGGACCATAACAGATTGGTTTCATTTTTTCACCTTTTCCTTGAAGCCTCTCTTTTCTAATGTGAAGCCAAACTTCGTCACCAACTTGGAACTTGTGATCTACATGATGCTTGCTGTGCCTTTCGTTTTACTTTCCTTGGCTCTTTTCAAGTTGATCTTGAACTGTTTGATGTATCAATTGGTTTTTTTCTATAACTTCTTGGCTTTGTCTATGTCATTATGGCCAGCAACAGAAACATCCTTCCTAAAAAATAAATCCAATGGCTATCTAGGCAAGTATCCAAGACATGCCTCAACTGGCAATGTTTGTGTAGAGGAGTGTTTTGCACTGTTGTAAACATGTTGAATGTAGTGCAAGTTTTCATCCCACAACTTAGGATGCTTTCTGCAGTATCCTCAAAGAAGATGTATGATTGTTCTATTAACCACCTAGGTTTTACCATATTTTTGTGGATGAAAGTTCGTACTCTTCTTCGACTTGGTATCCATCAAGTCCCACAAACTTGACCAAAAATTCCCGACAAATTGAGAATCTTGATCACTAACAATGGATGTGGGAAAACCAAAATGAACCCAAACATTTTGAAAGAATAAGTGAGTTGTTTGTTCGACTGTGATTTTCTTTTTACATGGCATTAATATACACATATTGTTGAACATATCCACAACTAAATACAAATAATCATGACCTATTTTTTACAATGGAAGACCTCTTACAAAATCCATAGAAACACTCTCCCATGGATGTGAAGGTACAGGAAGTGGTGTGTACAATCCTAACTTCCTATTTCTAGGCTTACTGACTGCACATAATGAACAACCTTTAATGAAATGTGACACACTTTCAAGCATACGATGCCAATAACAATACCTCTGAAGATGTGTCATTGTCTTTCTTTCAAGCTTGCTTAAACATCTTGAAATTCATTATCACATGCATATTGCTCAACATAACTTTCATGCAAAATAGAATTATTCTTGAGTAAAGTAGTTGCACTAATAATAGCCCTAGAAATCATATCAGAAACCTTGTTGTGTATACATTTCTTATACCTGATGACCAAGTGGAATTTTTGTAAGAAACCCATTCATCGAAAGTACCTACTTTATTGTTGCAACTTAGTTTGTGATTACAAGTGTTGCAATGGTTGTTGTTTGGTGTGTATGATGGTTTCCTTTCCCATCAAGTAGTGTTTCCACTTTTTCTCACTTTGAACCAACGCATAAAGCTCCTTGTCATAAGTATGATATTTAATGACTGCACCATTGAAAGTTTCTGAATGAAATTAAATGGGCTTACTATGTTGCATAAGGATTGTGCCCATGGCATAGTCATTTGCATCAGTTTGAATCTCAAAGGGTTGTCTCAAGTATGGTAATGCAAGTACTGGGGTTGAACTGATCTTCTCTTTCAAAGTATCGAATGATTTTTTATGCTTTCCTCCCCACTGGAAGACCTTTTTCACACTTGTCAATGCATGCAAAGGAGCTGCGATAGAGGATAAGTTAGCAATAAACTTCCTCCAATATTGGGTTGCTCCCAAAAAACTTCTTACCTCAGTGATTTTCTTAGGCGTTGTCCAATTCACAATGACCTCAACCTTAGAGGGGTCTATCCTCAACTTGCCTCTTCCAACAATATGCCCCAAATACACCAAAGAAGTTTTACCAAAATCATATTTCGACATCTTCAAAAACAATTGTTCTTTCTGTAAGACATCAAGTACTTTTCTTACATGCATGACATGTTCATCAAGTGATTTACTAAAAATTGAGGTATCATCTAAGTAGACGATGAAAAACTCATCAATAAATGGCCTTAAAACATCATTCATTACATGCATGAAGGTATCAGGAGCATTACATAAACCAAAAGGCATAACAAGCCATTCAAACATACCTTGCTTATTTTTTAATGTTGTCTTCCAAATGTCACCTTCAGAAATTCTAATTTTATGGTAGCCACTCCTTAAGTCCAACTTAGTAAAATACTTTGCATATTTCAATTAATCAAGTAAATCATCTATTCTAGGAAGTGGATAATGATTCTTTACTGTAATCTTGTTCAATGCATGAAAATATACACATATGTGCCATGTTCCATCCTTCTTTGGCACCAACACAATAGGTGACCCGCATGGAAAAGTACTTGGTTGGATGATCCCTTTTTCCAACAACTCTTGAATTTGATTTTTTATTTCAGCACTCTCCATCACCGACATCCTATACATTCCAATGTTAGGAAGAGGACAATCTCGTTGCAACTTTTTTTCATGTTGGATTCCCCTCTTGGGAGGTAACCCCTTTAGCTCCTGAAACATCTCATTATTTTTATTAACCACTTCAATCAAATCAGATTTCAACTTTGGATCACAACCTTGAAATGCTTCATAATCAACATCATTCTTTGGTTTAATCATAAGAAGCACAAAATTATTGCTTGAATTCACTAGTCTTTTCATTTGCCCGGCATTAACTAATGAAAGATTTAGTTTCTCGTGATGAGCTCTCATAATATACTCCACACCATTTTTGAACAAGTGGTACTTTTTTTCGTGGCAATAGAAGATGGCTTTTCTATCATAGAGGTAAGGACTTCCCAAAGCAATTCCTGAAATGTCAAGTGGTACAACATCTAATTCAACTGTGTCAATGAATTTGTTGTGATTGCAAACCGAACAATACACTTTCTTGTAACCTGCAAATTTATGTTCTTGCATATCCAACCCAATGGATATGATTTGTGATGAGGAATGGTTTCAAGATTAAGTTTCTTGACTAAGTCTTCAGATATCAAATTGGATTGAGACCCACTACCAAATAGTGTGTCAGTTTTTGTATGTTTTGAAATAACCCTCACATGGAATAATTCAATCCTTTTTTCTTCATTTGGAGTACTAGCATGAAAATTTGATGAACTGGTGCTAGAAATAGATTATTTTAGTTTCATACCTATGGCTGTAATTTTATTTTCATCACCCGAGTCGGATCCCAAATCATGTTGAGTGGTTGCAACTGTTTTTTGTTTTCCCTTGTTGTTGAATTTATTGGGCCTCATCTCTAGATGAAGCTTCCAATAGTGGCCTTCATCATGACCCTCTTTGGAAAAATGTTTTAATGTCATTTTCTCTCCTTCCTTTTTAATGGATTCATTTATCTTTCTATTTCCTTTGAAACCCTTTCCTTTCTCACCACCCATAAATGGCTTCTTTTTACCCTCTTCTAGAATATTTTTCCCTCTTTCCTCAAGGTGAGAGGCTTGCACACAAACCTCATATAGACTAATGGGAATGAACATAAGGATAGTATGCTTTAGGTACCTATGTAAACCCCCTATATACTTCAGCAACATGTCTTTTGAATGCAAATCAACACCTAAAATAAGAGATTTGTTTATAAATTCTTGGGTGTAATCTTGCACATTTTGACCTTTAAGTTGTCTAAAGTTTTTCCAATTCATGATGGATTTTTGCATATATGCTAGAGAGAAAAATATTATTTTAATTGCAGCAATGAAATCATACCAAGAGAGTGAGATCTTACCATGTTTTTTAATCTCATCTTGTGTCTTGGCTTCCCACCATACTAGTCTTGCACCCTCCAATCTCAAGGAAGCTAGTTGAATCTTTGTATCATCGTCTTGAAGGTTTTGAATTCTGTAGTAGACATCCAACTGACGAACCCAATTTTCAAGCTTCTCTGCATTCACTTCACCATTATACATAGGCAGCTCAAATTTAATGTCAAGTTTTAACAAGGGTTGTTTACCAATTCCTTTTTAGGTAGGTTGATGAGTATGAGTAAGGGTTGTAGTAGTGGAAGAGGATGAAGATGAAGGTGAAGATGGTGGTGAGGATGATGGTGGAGTAGATGGTGGCTTATCACCATTTCCATTACCTCCTCCCTCCTAGAGAACCCTCTCCTCTTAAAGGCGTGGAGATTTCACCCTGCAACCTTGTGTTCCTCTCTTCATAGAGGACCTTCACTATTTTTGTTATGTCAAAGAAAGCCTTCCTAAATGCCTTCTCATCATATGACATGTTATCATTTCCTCCTTCATGAGACATGCACTATTGCAATTGCAGGTAAATATTGTGGTGGAGATTGTGGCAACTATTCCCTCCTTCTCCTTGCTCCAACTAGAGAACCTGCACCCACATGTTTGCCTTATCCTCTCTTGAGATTCAACCTTGTAAGCATTTAAACACTTGAAAAACAATTAAACCCTCCTTGCACAGGTAAACCAAGTGTTCTGATACCAACTTGATTTGAATGGGAATATTAGTGTTTGTTGTGCTAAGATCTAATTCAAAATTTAAAGAAAGTGCTTGAGGATGATGAGGTTAATTGCAAGTTTAACATGAGTTTTTATGTGTTTTTATGTGAATTTCATGAGCAAATTAACATAAACAACACACTGAACAGTAGCATCTAACAGACATGAACATCACCATAAATAGTAACACAACATCACATGATGAATGATTTCACCCCGCCTGGGCTACGTCTCCTTGGTCCAGCTTACAATGGCTTGGCCCTCTTCTATTATGCTCAAACGTGTGATTACATGTGTTTACAATGCTCAAATAACTCTGAAACTTGTTCCATCAACTCCATAATGCTCAAAAATTCCTGTGTAGCCTCTTTTTGCATCGAATTTGGCCAAAACCTGACTTAGTTATGACTTCCCCAAGTTTTTGCACTATTCACTCCACCTTTTCCCTAAAATTTGGCATCATCCTACAAATCTTCCAGGAATTCAGTTAATGGAGCACCAATTTCGCCAAAAATCGGCCGAAATTTTCGAAGCACTTAAATTCCCAATAACGCTTCCAAACCGGATTTCAAACCATATCAAATACGGTTTAATAAAAAATATATATATTAAAACCCGCGCATTGGGCTAACCACTAAACTTGGCATTAAACATGGGCACATGTCGGAATTTTTTTTTGTGGTTAATGTTGTCGGTTCCATCTCTGACGGTTACAATAAACTACGTTCTTCGCTTCCTGATCACATTGCATATTTTCGCCAGTTAAGTTTGATGTTACGGTGATGGGGGGGGGGTGCAGGGGCTAGATCCCGGCCCCCTCCCCTAATGGCAGATCTCATCTCACCATAATACCAACCTGACACCATTACATATTAAGAATCAACGTGATGGCATGGTAGCAAAGTCTCTTTTCTTTTAGATTGGAGGTCGCGGGTTCGACCCCTGCCCGCTCCGCTTAGACTCGACCCAAAATTTTTGTGGCCCTCGGACTGCCACGTGGTGGCTTCTGGCTAGACCACGTGGTGGCTTCTGGCTATACCATGTGGTAGCCTGTGATTGGTCACCATGAAAACCAATAAGAATTCGCCAAATGAAACAAATAACAACGTGCCACTTGGCACCATCCCATACACTGGGGGAAAACCCCTTTTACTGGTCAAACTTCCACGTAAGCATGCCCAATCAGCTGTACAGACTGTTGACTAGGTTGTCCTGCATTTTTTTTTAAATTTGCATGTTTGACAAAGTGGACAGAACACATTTTTGGTAGTATACGATGTCGGTTTTCCTCAAAACGAGTTGCGCCAGATTCAGAATGACGAGATCTATGCGGTCGTTTAGGTTCCACACCATTCTGACAACTTTCATTTTTTAGCATAATTTTGAGCACTTGATCAACTTATAATAAAATTAAATCAATTTAAATTATAGGAAAGCAAGGAATTTGACCAGGATAACACAACATAGCTAAACATATTATGTTGATCAATTGTAGGTTCAATACCATGCAATCTATTTGACACATGCAATTATTCATAGCAATAAATTTGTCTAGTATTTTGAAAATTGAAAAACACACATATAATTACCTAAAGCAATCTATAGATGGGAAACTAACTCTAAATTTATAGCAATTCAAAAATTAGGAATCCAAATTATAACAACACTAAAAAAGACTAAATTAGCAAACATAAATTAAACTACCCCAAGACATACTTCTCTCGAGTGGACCCTTACCCTGTAGATTTATGTATAAGTAAATCTCAACACTTAACTCTTATCTCACAACAGAATAAAACTCACAAATTCATACATAAAAAATTGGAACAAAGAGAAATGTATTTAATTAGATAAGAAAAACCACTATAGATCTTTGAATATCCTATCTATATCCTTTCTTCTATATATATAATAAGAGATACACCTTATATAAACTCAATCCACTCAGCTACTTTCAATCAAAATAAAAAACGATGTGCTTGATAAGTGGAGATTACCAAGCCATTGTGAAACAAATTCTAATTAAAATGGTAAAGTAGAAATAGCTTTAAGGAACCAAATATCTTTATCATGGATTGTATAAAGGTTTAACAACATGTTCTCAATATAATAAAGCAAATAGAAAACAAAATGCTCAGAAATGGTCTAAAGGCTTAACAATTTCTTCAATCCCCTATTTCCCATCAATCACTAGATGGAATATATAGTATCTTGTTAGTTATTTTCCAATCCAAAAATAATAATTATTTGATATTTGTAGCACTAGATGTCCAACAATGAAAACTTGTATTTTTTTAGCAATGACATCTACAACAATGACATGATTCCCCATGGACTGGTAACATGGAAACATTGAAGTCAATGGGAATGTGAATCTGCAACAAATAATACATAACATTTGTAAGGCTAAGATCTATAGTAAAACATTGAGATATGGTGGACCCATAGCAAACAACTTGGTAGCAAAATGGAAATTTCACAGCATCCATTTGATGACTTGTTTTCTAGAAAACCTCACCCCTACAAGTTATATATGAAGCATATAAATTCTCCTAAAACACCAGCAAAATTCAATTAAATACACATTATGAGGAAATAGATTACCTTTCCAATGATATGTTGTAGGGGTAAGGTAAGATATAAAATAAAGGTAATGGAGGGGAAAACGTTTGTGAAATGATGAAAAAGGGATGATTAAAATATGGAAAATGAGGATCCCATCATCTCCAACCAATTGAAGGTATTGTGCACCCTTTTGCAACCAATACACACAATCTAGATCAATCTTCAAGGAATATGGATGTAGATTACTCATATTGTAGGAAGGATGTATAAGTTATACTCTCATGTGGTATCTGCAATTTGTCATAACATGTTGCCAAATATTGTCTTCCTCATGTGACCCCCATCTATAGAGAGGTTGATAAATTGTGCAAGAAACCAAATCAAAGGGTAATAAAATCAAGTCCTACCTAGTTGTCACCACACATTTTCATGCACTATATGTATTTATCCACCCTTCCTATTGCTTGAAAGGAATAATTGGGATAGCTAAAAAGATCTCTTTCTTTCAATGCATCATCCAAGCAATGTCATCTCCTTTGGAAATGAATTAGAGCTTCCACTTTCAAGTTATTGATTTTAATGTTATATTGACATATGGTTTACATTGAGTCTCAAGAATAGAATCCACCATTTTGGGTGATTTATGAATTGTTAGTGTATTCCAAGAATAGTCATCAATCTATGATACTCTACTCAAAACCAAAAATTAATGTCTTGTGCGTTCTTTTCTTTTATGGTATGTGTGGGCTCCCATTGAACTTGATACCTGACATAATATGAAAAGGATATTAACTCGATATCTCCAAAAAATGAATTAGGACTCCATTTTCAGTCATGGTGGTGAATAATTTCATGTGATTACAACCCAAAAAGTAAATTTTTGTCTTTTGTATCACTCAAAGAATAAGCTACCAGAAATGATTATGGGGTTTTGAATTCATGTGGTTTTCCTTCAGCCAAAGCTCAAATTAAAGACCATATATATTTTTATTTCATAAATAGAGCATAAGTAGGTGAAGTTGATATATAGCTAAACATAGAGCAATATTAATTACTTAACTACACCTCCTCTTCTTTTATTTTTTTCACTTCTACTTCTAGTTTAGGAATTCACTTTCACTGCTTCCTAATTTTTCCCATTTATCTCTATCTATTGCATAAAATTTAACCCATTATTTTGTTTGATATCAATCTACCTTCTATCTATGGATAAAGAAATCACACCCTTCTCATACACTTCCACCATGTTTTTCAACTTGGTTGTTTCATACTTCAATATTTCCTTTTTTGTGCTTTCTTTTACCTCAATTGTTTGGATTCCTATAGATTTCACAACAGTTCATTTTTATTTGATTTCCTCTATCTATGTGCCTATGTGTTCAAAAATATGTTTTACATGAAAATCATTAAATTCTCCCTCTATTTTTGTACCCACTAATTGAAAAATAGGTTCTCTAGCAATAAGGGATACAATCTCACTTGATTTCTTTTGTGGTGGAAGGTTCCATGACAGCTCCCATGTTAATTTCACTAGTTAAGATCCCAAAACCCATCAACGAGTTTATGCTTCACTTCGTCTAGTCTTGGAAATAACTTAGGGGTAGTTTGAAAAAAAAAAAATCATACATAGATCTATTCCCCACTACATGTTTTAGAATTAAGCTAACTTACCATCTATAATAGCAGTGTTTTTGGAAATCCAAATTGATTCACATAGGAACTAGCATTTTTTAGTGTGACCATTTCCCTTTCTCAAAAACTTAGGGAGGTGCAATGCTACTAAGAATTGCCTCAGTTTTGTATAAAAATAAAACATAATGGCCCTTGTTGCATTACTAGGTTCTAACTTTCACTAAAAAACTAAATTATTACTCAAACTAGAATTCCTTTTGTACTTGGTTCACTATTATTGCTATCACCTAAAATATCATTAGGTTGTGTTCCCAAATTACAAGTCAGAGAGTAACTAAGAATTGCCTAACCTGATTTATGTATAATGGGTGGTGAACATTCCTCACTTTCTATATTACCTAGTTGTACCATGAATGTGGTTTGACGTTCTCTCACAAAACAAATAAAAACACCATTGATCACATCATTATCTTGTATATTGGTGGAGGGAATCCTTTCTATTGATGGATCAAAATTTTACCTGTATGTAACCTCCCATTGTTTTGTCTTTGTACCATTTATTTGGATCCCTATATCTACTCATTAGGCCCCTTTGGCTTATCTACTCATAAAAACCTCTAGATGTTTCTCCTTCCTCAACACCTCTCCTTTGGCTTCCTTCCAACATCATTCTTATTCCTTGAACCATCAATTAGTCAAACTACCTTTAGTTAGTTATGGCCTCATGCTTCAAGGCTCAATCTATGCTTTCTCAATTCTTTTCTTCATACATGGTGCCTTCCATTGCTAGTTATCCATCCTTATCAATGTCATTTAAACCATCCCTGAGCATACATAGGATTTTAAGTTGCCATCAGAAGTAGGATAAAAGGCATAAAAACTTCCCTCACTAATAACATCTTCAACTAAGTTAGGATTTCCTTCAATAGTTTCTCACAAGGCCCACTCACATATTTTTTTGTGATCTAGATGTAAGGTCGGTGTAGCCTAGCAGTAAACTCAATACCACATCCTTTTAACCTAATCTTAGTCCATAAATCTGCTATGGTTGGGATCTCATGATCATGGCATTGTAAGGTAACAATATTTTGGGTGTTCAATTATATTTCTTCTCTCCCTTGAAGTAGGCCATGAATGTTGTCCTAATCTTCACAACCTTTCCTAAAATATCATCAAGAAATCTGCCAAAAACATCTCATATTTCTTATCACATAACAAATTATCTTTAAATATTTGTAAATTTTACCCTATCATAATGGCTTCTTTCACTGGAAAGAGCTCAATACAGTTATTTCACTAATATTCTAAGTAAGTCTTCATTAATAGGTCGCTTTTATTACTTGAATTTAAAATACATCATGATAAAGTGTCCTAGAAATAAAACTATTTGTTCACTCAAAGTGCAAACTAAGGTCCATGTGGATGTCAAAGGAGAGCATTGTAGTCTAATATTGACGTATTCAACCCCTAAAATATGGAAATTCTCATGTAAGGTAGATTGTTGAATACATGAGATATATTGTGGGTTTAGTTAGGATGACAAATGGAAGTCCCTTTCATTACAATAACCATATTACTCCTTCAACAATTTTTCATATATTATTTATAACATATTCTAACATCTATTCTAACAAATTAGCACCATTCACCATAATAGACTAAACATAATAAAATTCAATACATAATCACGATAAAGCATGAAGACAAATGAAATATGAAATAGGGGTGCAATCCATCAATCTTCAACCATATCCAAACATCTTTGTGGTGCACATTATCCATAGAAGGGACACAACTAGAACTTTTCTACAATATTGCTAAATTATTAACATCAACAGTGAGCTATAAAAAAAGTAATAGCAACCTCAAATAGGTTGAAGCCTCTACATATAGAGTTTAACCCTTTGGTGGGAGGATTCGCTCAAAATATAGGTCATTAACTTACTACTAGTGTTATCACTAGCATCCACTAGTTGATTAATTCATGTATTGCCAAGTGTCTAAAAACTTTTGACACTTTGCTACTCAACTCAAAGTCATGGCCTAATAATTTGGTTCATCCATAATGTTAACTCTAATTCATTGTAATTATATCAATGATCCACAAAATACATGGCATAACTTGGATTTATTTTTATATTGAGCTTATGCCTCCATGTCATAAATCAAAGTGAAGGGGCCAATAAAGTAGATGGGTCAGTGAGGTACTGGGTTAAGAGGTTTATGGGTGACGAGATTATTGGGCTATGTGGTTAATGAACTAGTGGAATTTAAGTGGTAAGTATTAGTGAGAAATTATGTTAGAAATCAATGGGTCAGTGCCGCTAATATGGTAAGCATGGTGAATATACATAGTCTATATACTCAATATGATCAACATTGATCATCCATGTTTAATGGTTTCCAACCAAAGTTGATATGGTTAACGATGCTCAAGATTAATGAGTTAGTGAGCTTAATTAGGGGGTTATAGTGAATTATGGAGTTAGAATTAGAGGAAATTGCAGCCTAAAAGTGCCAATGAAATGTTAATGTACATGAGATGTAAAAAATGAAAATCCTTTAAAGTTAAAAAGAGGTACATGTAAATATTTTGGAGGGAAAATAAATAAAAAGTTATTTTTTTAATTGTATTTTTAGCTTGTCTCCTCATAAGTTTACTCAAATTTCAAGTGTAGATACTCATTGGATGTGGAATTAAATTCTTCATCCAATGAGTACCCATTATGGATGCTTTTGAGAAGACCCGCATTGATAAAAATTAAGATGAATTAAAAAAATGTGTTCAACACATTTTTTTAACGTATCTTCAATTTTCAGCAATGTGAGTATTCTCAAATGTATGCATAATGGCTAATAACTGGATTTGGAATTTAATTCCACATCCAATGAGTGTCTACACTAAGTAAACTGATAAGGAGATAAGTCAAAAATACAATAAAAAAAATGTAGTTTCCTTTTTTCCCCTCCAAAATTCATAGCTCTTGTTTTATTATTTTATTATTTTTCCTTAGGAAGTCACTTTTATGTTAAAATTTCCTATAATGTGGGATACTTAGTGTGTAAAGTGTAGGTCGCTATTTGTAACATTAAATCAATGTTGATTAATAGTTGTCATTAGAAAACATAAGTCAATATGGGTTAGTGGATTATGGTGAATGGTTAATTACTATATTAACCACAGTCCAAGATGGTCAACCATGGTCCTCCATGGTCAACAAAGTCAACCGTGCCTAATGGTGGTCAATGAGGGTGGAGGGTTGATGGAATAATAAAGGTTTGCCTGTGATGGAACTATCAACATATATAGTTAATTAATTAGTTGAATATAAATGGGTACAACATTCATTGTGAGTGGGATAGGGTTTAGCAATTCATTGCAGTTGATATAGTGAAGCATGGTGAATATGGTTTATATAGTCAAAATAAGCCAAAATGAGTCAATCGTTATTAATGGCGGTCAAGAGTTAGTGATTCATTGAGACAAGTAAATGCACTATAGTGGTGTTTAATGGGTTGGTGTGTCAAGGGTGAGTGATTAAGTGTGGTAGGGAACTAATGTTGAATAACAATCAATATGAGATAACATAGGTCAATATGTGGTAGGGGGGATGGGTGAGTGAGTAATTATTGGGTCAATCATGATCAACTATGGTACACTAAGGCCAATTAAGCTAACCATGTCCAACATTGGTCGATAGTGATCAATGAAGGTGGAGATTTGATGGATCAATGAGATCATTAGGCTAGAATTTTGTAGGTGATAGGATTAGTAGGATATGTAGTTATTGCATTAGTGGAATATAAGTGGGAATGGAATTAGTGAGTGAAGAGGCTAGGTGTCACTAGGTCAATGTGATTAAGATGGTGAATACTGGTGAATATGATCTTCAATATGACCAAAATAGGTCAACCATAGCCACCAATGGTTAATATGATAGTGAATTCATTAAGAAATTTTGAGCTTAGTGGGTTGGGGATTTATAATGCATTAGATAGTTAGTGGGCTAGTTAATGGGTTAGGTGTAGTTAGCTAGTTTTGGCAAGGACTTATGTCAACTTAATTAACATTAGACAACATAAGTAAATATGGGTTGGGTGGTTATGAGAAAGTGGTTAATTACTAAATTAACCATGGTTAGCAAGGTAAACCATGGACAATAATGATCAATAGTCATCAATAATGAACAATATAGTCAAGGAAGGTGCATGGTTAATGGAACGATGGGGTGATTGAGTTAGGACGTATGTGGGTGATGGAATTATCGAGATACACAATCAATGAATTAGTGGAATATAATTGGCCACATCATCTGTGAGTGATCATGCTAGGGATGATTGGTTCAATGTGTTTAATATTATTAAGCATGGTGAATATAATTAATATTGTTCCACCTGTTAGCACCCTGTAATTAGCAAGATTGGCAAAGTCCAAATGCAGAGGTAACATCATACCACTTTGGGATTCAAGGATCTAGCCCTCCTGAATCCAAAGAGGGATCTCTCTATAAATGAGTTAAAAGATGTGATCTTCAAAGGCTGAAATTGTGATATTAGGCTAGTTATGAAGAGCATGGGTTTGATTTGTTTGTTTTTGGTTGGGCAAAGACATGATGAAGATGAAAGGCAGTTCTAAATAAAGGGTGAAAATGTCTGCAATGAAGGAATGATTCAGTTGACAGAAAAGGGAAAAGACAGTTTTAACCCATTGGGCTATGGAGTCATAGGAGGATTTAATTGGACAGCAAGATTTAAGAAGGATCCATGGGGCAAGTTACTTATATCAAAGGATCTTTAAAGTGATTTTATGGAATGGAAAAGATAAGAAGTGAAAGACCGAACAAAAGGAAGGACAAAGCACAGTCTAAGATCAAGTAAGTACTTTAAAACTAGCTTGCTTTCAACATGTACTTAAGGGGGAAAAACAAAGTATTTCTGTTGATCAGGTAAGTGCTTTTAAACTAACCCGCATTGAAGTACTTTCAATCGGAAACATTTAAAAAACAATTCAAACAACTTAAGATCAGGTAAGTGCTTCTAAACTAGCCTGCTTTCAGCATATTCGATAAGGAAACACAGATGATAATCACAAAGAGCAATCTAGATCAGGGAAGTACTTTTAAACTAACCTGCATTAATATAATCTAAGGAAAACACAGGGAAGGCTCGTTTTAAAGAGCAATCTAGATCAGGGAAGTACTTTTAAACTAACCTGCATTAATATACTCTTCAAAGAGAACATTCATATGAAGAAAACATAGAAGTAAAGCTTTCAGTAAGAGTAGGGTACCGTGGAGAGTACATCCTAACTCTATGTTTGCTGCTCTTTATCAGAGAAAGTGAACAGAGTGAAAACATTAAGCAAAATAAAAATTAACAGTAAGGAGCACATCACCATTGACATAATTGAGGATTCCATGAATCAACAACTTGTATTGATGTTCAAACCAGTTACAATCTGCAAGCCCAGTGGGTCTCTACAGCTTTGAAATTCTCATATCAGCTTGTGTATCTTTCAGTTACAAGACAGGGCATCAGTAGCTTCAGAATAACCATTACATGCATTCAGATATCCAGAGACCAACATTTTCTCATCTTCTATAGCAGTATTTATAGAATAATGAAGAGGTGGGAGGATTTCCCAGGGGTCAAGTATTATCAATTATGCAATTAATGATATTCCTGGCCTTTGGGAACCAGGCAAGGCATAAGGTGGGAATATAATCGTTTATAACTCTACTTCATAACTCTTTTTCTGTCATTCGAGGCCAAATGATTGAAAAGACCTGCTTCCCGACTGTTCTTCAACTTCCAGAATGGTTTTGCCGACAATTAGAGATAAGATTCTTTGATTTGCATTAATTGTTCGGCGATCTTTAATTTCTGCGAGGCTTCTGGTGTCTTTTGGAGCTATGGAGGGTTCAATTAGCCTCTTTTTATGGCGGTGGAGGCTTTCTCAGCTTGACAGATGTCTTCGTCGTTCCCAAAACACCTTTAATTAACTTGAAATCTGTGTTTTGGTCTTCAATCTCCTGTTCTGATATCTTTTGTCTTCGGCACTGATACTCTTTGACGGTGCCCAATTCATGGCTTTCTTACTGGTGTGCAGGGCTGCGCAGGGTTTAGAAAGCATCAATGCCTCATGAAAACACTGATGAAACATAATTTTAAACCCTTGACTGATTTTCTTGGATGGCTCAGAAGAAGGAGCATCGTCACCCTTTGCTTCTGAGATTTCTTCGGAAATGGCAAGAGAAACCATTTAAACCTGCAAAACACGAAAAATTGTTATAAAATCCTGCGTATTTGGTTGACTGCTTTGGAAGGCGTGTGGAAGGAGCATGGCCGTTGGATCATGGAGCGGGGGTGCAGATCGACGGCGGAGATGCAGCGGCGGGATGTAATGGGCAAAACCTTTGTAAACCACAAAATATATCATTTTCGACTTTACAAAGGAAAAAAGTGTTTTTATATGAAAGGCGGGGGTATCATATGGTGGGCCCGGCGGGATCGATCGCAAATCGCAAAAGGTGGAAAATGCAATGGCGGATTTATGCGACGCAGAGAAAATGCGCTATTACGATTTGCGATGAGCGCTAGGGAAAAATGCGATTGGAGTGGTCGCATCGCAAATATTTGTGATGGATCAAACTGTTTAAACAACGAAACATGTGATTTGCGATATGCGATGGATCGCATCGCAGAAACTTGCGATGAGCTTTTTTAGATAAAACCGTGATTCCGCGATTTGCGATCTGCGATGAGCGGAAAACTGCAATGGGTTTGATCGCATCGCAAATATTTGTAATGGGTCGATTGACCAACATATGAAAATGCGATATTGCGATTATGCGATTTGTGCTTTGCGATTCGCGCCAAAGGGTTTAAAACTTGGTTCCAGTGTGCAGGCGTATGGAAGAAAAGGGGGTTAAAGACTTAGCCTAAGGGCTTAAGTCCAATACTTGTGAAAAATTCATTTTTAAATGATTTTCAAAGGAAAGGGAGGGTTTCGGTAAGGTTAAAGAGTGAGTCTTTAACCTTAATAAAGTGAATTTTCATGAATGGAAGAAGGGAACTCATGAAAAATAGAGGAATTCATGGAGGAAAAAGGGGAAACAAATGAAGGTTAGTTCTGAAGTGGGGGAGGGAAAATATGGCCTTTGCAGAAGTGAACTGGCTTGGAAATCAGCAGGATTTCTGAGTCTTTTGAAATGTAAACAGTAGTGTAGGATCTGGACAGAGGGAAAAAGGCAGAAGGCCTTAACGAGACTTCAAGAGCCAACAACTTTTAGTGATAAAATTTGTTCCTTGGAGGCTCCAGAAAGTTTTAGCCACCTTTTGGTATAACAAAATATTATAGGTGGCTAACAGTGGCTCCACTTGGGGATGGTGCCTTCTTGAAGGCATCAAGAATTCAGACTTGATCCTCTGGGAGGCTGATCAGTTGCCTCATCCATTGGGCTGCCCTTCCTTTGCTGGATGATTTGGCTTTGAAAACATTTTTAGCAGCTAAGAAAACAATGGACTTTCATCAACACAAACTTTCTACCTACCCAATCCTACTGATCTAACATTTTTTTCTTCATCAGAGTGCACTTGGATTGGAAAACTCTTTTCACAACATTTTATTCTTTTGAAAGCAGGAAATCTAATCTATTTCTATTCCTTATTTCTCCATGGACTCAGATTAAACAGTTGAGCCCATATATATGATTCTCTACCTAATCTACTGTCTGTTGGGATTAAAGTGTCCAACAAACTTTCATTCTCTAAATTCTACAACAGAAATTTAAAAACAGTCAAATCAAGATTGAGTTGTTTGACTTGCTGTGATCTATGGCATAAGAACAAGCTGCACATAGATTATTATTTGCAGAAAATTAAAAGCAAAAAATGGAAGGCTTAAGATCTGAAAGTTTCTCATCATGGCCTTCTCTTTTCTTCACAGCTCTGTTTTTGCTTTTATTTGAGCTGTCTCTTCCTTGATATCTGATTCAGATTTTGGGCAAATTAGAGCCAGTTTTTCTCTTTTATGACGCAGAAAATAAAACAGTTTTGAGTCACCTCTTTGCTTGGAAATTTAGGTTCAGGTTTTGAACATGTTTGAACCTTTCATTTCTATCCTAATCTTCCTACTGATAAGCCAAGATTAAACAGTTTGGCAAATCGAATTCACTATCCTATCAGCAGAAAAATTAAAGCTAATTAGTCAAGATTAGACAGTTTGACTAACTAGAAGTGTGTTTTTTAGGAGTGGTATTTAAGCTTGCACACTTTCAGAATTTTATCTCTTTTTTGGTATGGGGCTATACCTTTATTGTTCTTACGATCTACCCTATTTTTCCATCTTTTTTTTTTTGATGAAACTGAACAAAAAAAATGGTATTTACAATGGGAATGAAAGCTTTAAAATCAGACTCAGCAGTAGTAGTGTTTAAGGACCCTGCCATTGACAGGACCCCCAAACAGATCTGTGCCATCTAGCTCTTGCAGAAAATAGGCATTAGGACCAATGGTGGACTGAATGTTGTAAGGACCTTGCCACAAACTATCGAACTTGCCATGTTTTCCCTTCTCCTCTCTTCTAGAGTCCCATCTGAGTACCTTATCTCCAATGCTGAAATCACAAGCCTTTGTTCTTTTGTCAAACAACTTCTTTATATTTTCTTGCACCTTTTGAGCTCTGCTGTAAACCTCTTCTCTTGTCTGCTGGAGATGTATTGTCTCATTGATCCTCCTTATCATGCTGTGTTCTTCAGACTGTATTTCTTGGACTAATTTTATCACTGGTACACCCAGGCTGGTAGGGAATACTGCATCTGCTCCATAAACAAGTTGGTAAGGGGACATTCCAATGGATTTCTTTGTGGTGTATCTGTCTGCCCACATAGCATGCACCAACTTTTTATGACATGATTTTTTATTTTCCTCCAGCATCTTCTTGATGATAGTCACCAAAATTTTATTTGATGATTCAGATAACCCATTACCTTGAGGGTAATAAGCATTAGAATGACCAAGTGTAATCTGATACCTGTGACAAAACTCAATCATTTTTTTAGAACAAAAAGCAGCAGCATTATCAGTAATAATCTTTTTAGGGCATCTGAATCTAGACAAGATATGGTCTTCAAGGAATTTTATAATGACAGAATCTGTGGCATTCCTAGAAGGGATGGCTTCAATCCATTTTGTGAAGTAGTTAGTGGCTGTGAGAATCCATTTGTGTTGGGCAGATGAAGCAGGATGGATTTCTCCTATGAAATCTAGGCCCCATTGTTGGAAAGGAGCTTCAACAATGATAGGTTGTAATGGTAAGGGAAGGAGTTTTCTTTTGCCCTCGAAGATTTGGCATTTATGACAGTCAACTATCATTTTATGGATATCTTGGAAGAGGGTGGGCCAGTAATAGCCAGCTCTAAGGATTTTATTTGCCGTGGTTTTCCAGTAGAGATGACCTCCACACTCTCCCTCATGGAATTCATGCTTGATCCTCTCTGCATCCACTTCAGGCAAACATTTAAGTAATAAACCATTAGCAGTTTTCCAATACAAACATTCATTTAAAATGCAATAGTTCCTAGCTTTCAACTTTAAAAACCTTACCTTTGTTTTTGATAAATCAGGAGGAGCATTAATATTTGTAAGTACATACAAGATGTCAGCATACCAAGGTGAGTTTTGGAACTGCTCTTCCACAGTGGGAGCAGATAATTCTTCCTGTTCATCCAAGGCATCTACCATGTTAATGTCAAGGGCTTGTAGATTAGATTCAGCCATTAATTGAGCTAAGCCCTGACCTTTAATGAGTTTTGTGGGTTTGATCTCCAAATCATACTCTAGGATTGCAGCAATCCATTTGCCCCTCTTTCCATCTGGGTCTTGAGACAGGATATCTTTAACCACTATGTTAGGCACATAAGCAATGGTGTGGGAATGAAGAATATACACCCTGAAGTCCTTTAAGGCCTTTACCAAAGCATAGGCTTGTTTTTCCATTATGTTATATTTCAAGGGTGCATCTCTTAAAGCCTTGATGAAAAAAGCAATAGGTTGTTCCTGTCCCTCTGAGTTTTTCTGCAATATGACTACAACCACTGTATGTTCTGAGGCAAAGGAAAAAATAAGGAAATCTTTTGAAAAGTCTGGGTTGATCAAGACTGGTGCCCGGGTGAGTGCATGTTTTACCAATTCGAAGGATTTTTTGGCTTCTTCAGTCCACTTTACTCCTACACTCTTTTTGAGCATATTAGTCATGTTCCTAAGGAGCTCGGATAAGTTGGGAATGAACCTCCTCAAGAAGTTAATCTTTCCAATAAAGGACTGCAGTTCTTTTATGTTCCTTGGGTGGCTAATCTATAGTATTCCCTCAACTCTTTTTGGATCTATTTTAATTCCCTTTTCTGATATAATATGGCCAAGGAGTTTACCCTCTTGTAGGCCAAATACTGTCTTTTTGGGATTTAAAGATAGCCCAAATCTCCTGCATTTTTCAAAGACCTTCCTTAGATGTTTAAGGTGCTATTCATCGGTTTTGGAATAAACTGTTATGTCATCAAGGTAAATTACAATGAAGTGCCCTATTTCTTCTGAAAATGCAATGTCCATGGCCCTTTGGAAAGTGGCCCTAGCATTCATTAGTCCAAAAGGCATCTTCACATACATGAAAGTGCCCCAAGGAGTGGTGAAAGTTGTTTTGAGTTGCTCTTCAGGGAGTACTAAAACTTGGTTATATCCTGAAAAACCATCTAACAGAGAAATCCTCTTTGAACCAACTACCTTCTGTAGAATGTGTTCCATTTTGGGCAGAGGATAATTGTCTTTTAGGGAGGCTCTGTTAAGGTTTCTGAAATCAATGCAGAGTCTTATTTCTCCTGTCTTTTTCCTCACAGCTACAAGATTAGAAACCCAATCTGAAAACCTCACAGGCACAATGATTCCTGCCTCATACATTTTCTTGATTTCCTTTTCCACTAGAGGCAGTTGTATCGGATTAATCTGACGCAGTTTTTTCTTAAAGGTTTTTTGTTTTTCTCTCAAAGGAATCTTGTGCTGGATGATCTCTGTATCGTAGGCTTTTAAGTCCTGATAGCTCCAAGCAAACACATCGACAAAGTCTTTAAACAAGTCAATGTATTTCTTTTTGATGTCTGACGGCAAGGACCTAGCTAATTTAATCATTTTGGGCTGATCCTCAGTGCCTATGTTGCATTCTTCGACCTCAGACTCGGTGTATTCCACTATGGGTTTCTTTGCCACGTCGTTAAAATCAAACAGGTCTTCTAATGGTGCTAGCCCCCTAGGTATGTTTTTATCCTTTGCTGACAATACCTCAATGTCTTCATTTTCTGTGTCCTCGTATTCTTTAGTCTGAGTTTCGAGTTTGTTAGTTAACATGTTGATTTCTACGGGACGAGATGGTTCTTCTTCTTTAGGGGGTTGTTCGTTTAGGCAGTCTTCATCGGATTTAGAATCTGAATCAGATGATTCAAACTCATTCCTGCCAAGCAGGAAATCCTCTATCTGTTTGTCGTCCTCAAAGACCTGCCAGTATTTTTTATTATCAGGCACGACTGGTCTAAATTTCATCTGAGTTGTGCAGTCTTTAGTTTCATATGGGGCTAAGCATGTCCTAGCGGCAAAGGCTAAATTGTGTGCGGCAATATTTCGTTTTCTTGGGACAAAAATCAATTTGGACTCCTCAAAAGTTTTCAAAAGGTCGATGACATCGTTTCGATAGGCTCTAAGTCTGGGATGGTTTGCATTATACTCCCCATTGACTTGCCTAATCACTAACTTTGAATCCCCATGGACATTGATTCTTTTGGCTCCTAACTTTTTCAACAGATGCAAGCCTAAGATAAGAGCTTCATACTCGGCGATGTTGTTAGAACACTGAAAGTTTAATTTGCAGGAAATGCATTTTGTGTGATTGTTTTCAGTGTTAATAATCCAGACACCCACACCAGCAGTGCTCTTAGTGCATGACCCGTCAAAGTACGTAGTCCACAGAGGACTGTTTTCGGTTTCATCCTGGTTAGTGCCCTCATCAACTAACGTGCTCTCTGATTGTTGTTGAAAATCAGCACTTAGTTGAATTGGTTTCGAGTTCTTAGGTTTTTCGCTGTGTTGAAGGTTGTTGTCTTGATTTTCAAGTTTTAAGGGCGATGGGCAGATATCCCATGGCTCAAGATCTTTGTTTGGTTTACTAATTCCTTGACATCTATCAAACCGTTTTGACGTTTCTGAGTTGTGTTTCTCTTTCTCGCCATCGGAAATCAATCCTATTAAAGTGACTGATTCAGTAAGTGTGTCATCATTATGTTCTATTCTGAGATTTAGAAGATGTTGTGCTGGATCTTGTTCCTCAATATTTTCATGGAGTTGAAGGAGAGGGGCAGTTTGTTGTTTTCCATCTTGGCTATGTTCATTCAGGTGGGTTGTTTCAACGCACTGTTCGAAGGTTTCTATCTCGTTTTCTTCCGTCTCTAGAACTGCATTCATTTCTAGATTTGGGGTTTCTAACCATTCGGTTGAGTCGTTGTCTTCTAGCTCTGGCTTATTTGAAGGTTCGTCATTATAAAGGATAAATGAATCTAGGTCAGTATGGATAGAGTAAATGGGGGAATTTTCAGGCTTCTCTGGGCTACTGACCATGAATTTCAAGTGTGCCTCTCTGTATAGTCTTCTAAGCTGGCTAAAGACAGGGATAGAAGCATATGTTCCATCCATCTGCATTGTACCTTGCAGCTTGGCACCCCATGATCTTGATAACAACATGCCATACTTAAGGGGCACATCAGCCACTACAACATCCATAACCATGCACTTGGCTGGGATTTGAGTCAAACTCACACAAAGGTCTTTGATTAGGCCAAGGCATTTCACTCTGGTAGAGTCAAAAGAATATAAGTCCTTGTAAGGTCGTGTTATTTCTAGCCCTAGCCTTTCCATTATCACTTTTGGCATAAGGTTGTGTGAGGCTCCAGAGTCATGCATAGCATTATGCAATATTTTGTCATGGACATTTAGGCTGACATAGAAAGGGGGTACTACCCCTTCTTGAAATTTACCTTCAATTTTAGGACCAAAAATAAGCTCTGGCTGGTCATCATTAAAATTTACTGTGTCATTACTATCCTCAATATTTAAAGCCTTCAGAATTTGGGCTCTATATGCATGCTGGGTAGCTAACTCAATCAAAGGAATAGAGATTTTGATCTTTGAAATTTCCTGCTCTAGGCTGAAAGGAATTTGACTCTTTAAAGTGCTGGTTTCAGTCTTATTAGCTGTCAATTTCTCAGCAACATCAGTTTGCTGACTTGTTCTATTTACACTTGACAAAATGGTTTTCACAGGAGTACTAGCTGAGATGTTAGTACTACTAATGTCTGCACTTTGTTTTTCATTGTTTTGAGTGCTTTTAACTTTACCTTTATCAGAATTCTCAGTCACTGTTTTATCCTTTTGTTTGACAACTTTAGGCTTAGTTACAGCGCTGTTTTGTGAAGATTTGTCAGAGGTCTTGGAGTTGTGGGTTTGTTGACTGGTTTTGCTTCTAAGGTCATATTCTTTTTGAGACTCTATGACAACATTTTCCATGTCTTGATAATAATTTTCATCATCATCTCTTGTGTCAACATGAGGTGTATATAGTCCTTGTGTTCTATCATAATGAATCTCACAGTCATCATTATCTACCCCTAACATGTTGACATCCTCTTCCTCTGTTATCTCATTTGTTTCCTCAACCTCACTTACGAAGTTTTGATGAGAGGGAGGGGTGATCTGTTGGTCATCTTCCCTAAGTCGGTTTGGAGGTTGATTTCTTCTAAAATTCTGGCCCTGGTTCTAGTTTCTGTTCTGAGAGGCAATTTGGTTTTGACTGGCTTGTGTTCTCTCAAGAATTCTCATTTTCTTCATCATTTCCTCCATCATTTTCTCCATTTTTGAGTTTGAAGTGGAAGGTGTGGACTCCTCTCTAAAAGATACTCTCTTCTCAGCCTTTATTCTTGCTCTCTTCTCCATTAAATTGACTTCCACAGAAAGAGCACCCCTTTGCATATCTTCAAGAGTTGCAAAGTCTCTTTCTCTTAGCGAATAGGTCATGTCAGAGTCAAACCCTTCAGGAAACTTGTTTAAAGCTGAGCCCTATGGATGTTTTAGTTTTGGGGGAAGTGCATTATAGATATTGTTGAATCTAGTACAATAAGCTTGTACACTTTCCCCAGTGTTTCTATGGAGGTTGTTGTAATCAGCAAGGATTTGAAGGGGATTCTTCTTTACTTCCCATTTGTTTAAGAATGTTTGATGGAAGGCTTGGAGATCATTGATACTATGGGGGGCTATACCTTTGAACCACTTTCTTACTTCTCCCCCTAGACTTTGAGCAAACAATCTGAGCTTGACAGAATCATTATCAATTTCATTTCTGTCAAAGTAGTCATTCATCTTATCCACATGTTGTGATGCAGTTGTAGCATTGTTATCATCATATAATGGAATTTTGGACTGATAGTCCTGTGGAAGATTGACTAGGGGTACAGGAAGCACTAAGGGGGCATACCATGCAGCCATGGCAGGTGGTGTAGGTGGATTTACAAGAGGGACCGTAGGCTGGAGTGGAGTGGTTTAGACAGTGGATGTAGGGTGAGTGGAAGTAGATGGACCAGGAATAGATTGTTGAGTTGATCTTGGATGAGAGAGACCTAGGTTGTTAAGGAAATGTAAGTCAGGAGGTGTGGTTTCTCTACCACAAGGATGTTCACTTGTCTTAGGAGATGAAAGTGAAGACTCCGAATCTAACTGATCTAAATCGCCAAGAGACCTGGTTCTAAAGGAATTTACTAGGTCATCTTGTGATTGTTGTAGAGCTGAAAGATTTTCTGGGACAGAATTAGCTCTCAGGGGTGATTTGAAAATAGTTGATAATTTAATCCTAGGAGACTTCTGAAGGATGCTTTCTGGGTCATCAACTATTTCAGGTGGATCTGGGTCAGGATGGGCTCTAGTGTGAATCTTTCTAGGAGCCACTATGCTGTATTTTTTAGACCCTAATAACAAGAAAAGTTCAACCAGGTATGACAATCTCTGAGAGGTTAACTAATATGTTTTACACAAATTTCAATCCTATAGTCCTCTGACTGAGTTTGAAGGATAGTATAGCGATGAGGTTTCTTCCCAGTGGAGTCTTAAGGTCTGTTCAGGATTGTGGAGTCGCCAAGTGGAAGTTTTTAGCTCCTTTTCAGAGGTAAAAGGTTTTATGGTCCACTACCATGTTTATTAGATACCAATCTGAAATATTTTGGGTTTTCTGAGTTATTGTGGTTGTATGGAAACTAAAGAGTTTATAAAAGCTGGCCAAGCAACTATGAACTCAAAAAGGTCCCCAGTGGAGTCGCCATTATGTTAGCACCCTGTAATTAGCAAGATTGGCAAAGTCCAACTACAGAGGTAACATCATACCACTTTGGGATTCAAGGATCTAGCCCTCCTGAATCCAGAGAGGGATCTCTCTATAAATGAGTTAAAAGATGTGATCTTCAAAGGTTGAAATTGTGATATTAGGCTAGTTATGAAGAGCATGGGTTTGATTTGTTTGTTTTTGGTTGGGCAAAGACATGATGAAGATGAAAGGCAGTTCTAAATAAAGGGTGAAAATGTCTGCAATGAAGGAATGATTCAGTTGACAGAAAAGGGCAAAGACAGCTTTAACCCATTGGGCTATGGAGTCATAGGAGGATTTATTTGGACAGAAAGATTCAAGAAGGATCCATGGGGCAAGTTACTTATATCAAAGGATCTTTTAAAGTGATTTTATGGAATGAAACAGATAAGAAGTGAAAGACCAAACAAAAGGAAGAACAAAGCACAGTCTAAGATCAAGTAAGTACTTTTAAACTAGCTTGCTTTCAACATGTACTTAAGGGGAAACATAAAAGTATTTATGTTGATCAGGTAAGTGCTTTTAAACTAGCCTGCATTGAAGTACTTTCAATTAGAAACATTTAAAAAATAGCTCGAACTGCTTAAGATCAGGTAAGTGCTTTTAAACTAGCCTTCTTTCAGCATATTCGATAAGGAAACACAGATGATAATCACAAAGAGCAATCTAGATCAGGGAAGTACTTTTAAACTAACCTGCATTAATATACTCTAAGGAAAACACAGGGAAGGCTCGTTTTAAAGAGAAATCTAGATCAGGGAAGTGATTTTAAACTAACCTGCATTAATATACTCTTCAAAGAGAACATTCAAATGAAGAAAACATAGAAGTAAAGCTTTCAGTAAGAGTAGGGTACCGTGGAGAGTACATCCTAACTCTATGTTTGCTGCTCTTTATCAGAGAAAGTGAACAGAGTGAAAATATTAAGAAAAATAATAATTAACAGTAAGGAGAACATCACCATTGACATAATTGAGGATTCCATGAATCAACAGCTTGTATTGATGTTCAAACCAGTTACAATCTGCAAGCCCGGTGGGTCTCTACAGCTTTGAAATTCTCATATCAGCTTGTGTATCTTTCAGTTACAAGACAGGGCATCAGTAGCTTCAGAATAACCATTACATGCATTCAGATGTCCAGAGACCAACATTTTCTCATCTTCTATAGCAGTATTTATAGAAAAATGAAGAGGTGGGAGGATTTCCCAGGGGTCAAGTATTATCAATTATGAAATTAATGCAATTCCTGGCCTTTGGGAACCAGGCAAGGCATAAGGTGGGAATATAATCGTTTATAACTCTACTTCATAACTTTGTTTGTGTCATTCGAGGCCAAATGATTGAAAAGACCTGCTTCCCGACTGTTCTTCAACTTCCAGAATGGTTTTGCCGACAATTAGAGATAAGATTATTTGATTTGCATTAATTGTTCGGCGATCTTTAATTTCTGCGAGGCTGCTGGTTTCTTTGGAGCTATGGAGGGTTCAATTAGCCTCTTTTTATGGCGGTGGAGGCTTTCTCAGCTTGACAGATGTCTTCGTCGTTCCCAAAACACCTTTAATTAACTTGAAATCTGTGTTTTGGTCTTCAATCTCCTGTTCTGATATCTTTTGTCTTCGGCACTGATACTCTTTGACGGT